>OY987218.1:15845791-16487651 GCA_963920805.1 Primula vulgaris | reverse complement strand
TGTTTATGTAGAGTTTTTTTTAAAACAATCTATATACTATTTTCCCAATTTTTTTTATAAACCTATTCATGGCCCTCCCCTTCTAACTTTATCTCCATTAGGGCCAACAAGTGCTATCGGTACTAGTGCTCATAAATTATAAACCGTTTTTAAGTTAAAATCATCATGTAGAACTCTTTTAAAACTTATAAGAAGTCTACTTCTAAACCACTGTTTTTTTACACTACCTGTTATTCTTGTTGGAAAGACCGAATGCAAATATTTTTCATGACTTATGATTTTGGTGGATGGAAAAGTATCAAATTCAAATACAAAGTCCCCAACCTCGATGGATCAACAAGTAAAAAAGAGTTGAAAAAATTCAAAAAGCCCGAAAGCAAACTTTATCAATTTAATTCTAAATCGATGAATGTTATTTGTGCACTCTCTGAAAATGAGTACGATAAAATTTTATCTTCTCCTCACAAGATTGGGAATGCAAAGTGATTGATGTCCTTGAAAGTAAATATTTGAACAAATACACTCTGAATGAACTCTCACGATCACTTTCTACTGACGAACTAATGATAATGAATGGTCGTAACCTTGACGATAATGCAAAAGCCAAGAAGAATAATTCATTCACGAGCCAAATCGATGATGACTTTCTCGACGATGAAGAAGTTGAATGTTTCACCAAATGATGGAATAAAACCTTTCAACACTAAAAGAAACAAGATTGAAGTAATCAAAATAAGAAGTTGAATCCAAAGGGCAAAACATATATAAAAAAAGAGGAAACTTCTTATTTTTTCCTTTGGATCACAAGAAATATGACGAAGGGAACGGAATAATATGATATGAATGTCATGAACCTGGTCACATGCGCAAGTAATGCCCGATCTACAAAAAGAAGATCAAGGAAAAAAGTGCGAAAAACTATCGAGCATTTGTTGTATGAGGATTAGACGAAAGTGATTGTAAAGAGGAAACTGATGATGAAAGGGAAGACATCCTCTACCCAATGAGAATCGAAAACAAGTCTCAAGAAGGGGTAAATATTTGTTCATCCAATAATAAATAGTTTGATCTTATAGATGAACATAATCAACTACTTATTTCTGCTTATAAGTTTAAATTGTTAAACTTTGGGACTCAAACACTAAGAAAGCAAGTTCTTTCTTAACCCAAGCCTAACGAGATCTCTAAGTTTATGGAAAGTTTATACGTTAATGATTAGTATAGCCTTGCCTATTAATTAAACACTCTATAATGACTCTGAGAATATCAAGACTAAAAACCACACGTTGGAGAAAGAGTTACAATTTATCCAATTTGTATTTAACAATGATTGATGGAACAATATGTAATGAACGAATACTTTTGATGAATAACAAATTGAACTTAATTTAATTTAACGAACACTCATTAGTCATACAATTATTTTGAATGACTTGTTTAAGATAAATATTTAAATAGCCACACATAGTGATTCCGGTGTACGATTGAGATGATTTAAAAAAAAACGTGTAATTTTTAAAAAATCTATCTATCTGGGTTTAGAAAATTGGTTTTCGAAATTATTTATATATTTTTATGTGTCAGACTGTCTATTAGACTATTGATTAATGTATTAAACTGTCAATAGATGTATTAGATTGTCAATAACAATGTCATTAATGTATTAGACTTTCTATTCAACTGCCATTTTTGTATTAGAATGTCCATTAATATATTAGACTCTCATTAATGTATATATTTTATGCGTCTCTATTAGACTATCGATTAATGTATTAAACTGTCAATAGCAGTATTAGATTGTCAATAACAATGTCATTAATGTATTAGACTTTCTATTCAACTGCCATTTTTGTATTAGACTGTCCATTAATGTATTACACTATTCATTAAATTGTCATTAATTTATCACACTTATATTACATTGTCATTTTCGTATTAGATTGTCATTCGTGTATGAAATTGTTTATTATACTGTCATTCGTGTCCTTTAAAAACAAATGAAGATGCCCGTGCTCTCTATATAAAATAAAATCTCTCTTTTTACCCCTAACCCTAGCCGCTGCCCGCCTCGGGGAAGGGGCGGTGCTTCGACGCCTATCTAACCTCAGGCTTCATAACGTGGTACTCCGACGGTCTCTCACTCTTCAGATCCGAACTCTTTTTCGGATCGTTTTTTCTCCTATCAATTTTCTCCACCTTTTAACGATGTGCTCTACTTGTGTAAAATAAGTAGATCTAATCCTCCCTGCATCTCCGGTTCTGTGACATATGGTTTGGGGTTCACAAGGTTAGACCCGATAGACCATATTTTGGTGTGTTGTAGCTCTCCACGAAGCTTTGTAGGTTTTTTACAACCAAAACCACCGATGCGTTGCATCATTGGATGGGGGATCAAAGCTCCCGTTCAGACCAAAGCCAAATTGAGACTAATGTTTTGATTCCAAACAAAGTGACGTTGATGTGATTGACGGTCACAATTTTTTTAAAAACAGGCTTCTCGGCTACTACGAATTTTATTAAATATCATCAACAATAAGAAGATCCCAATTATTGTCGTAAGACGTGGAAAAATTACAACAAGTTTCTGAAGTGCGTAGAATAACATATGAAAGTCTGATTTTTTTTTAAATTATTTTCTCAACATTAAGTTTGATTTCATTGACTTTTCCTTGTTTTAAGTCAATTTAATTTGTAATAAGATACTTATGACCATTCATTATTAATGAGCAGCCCTTCATTTACTTACTTTTAATGGTCAATATTAATTCATCTAATAACAAGAATAAACACATAATCTTGACCATTAAAAGTAAATAAATGGATGGTTGTGATTGATGTGTAAACATAATGTGTATTTTTATGTGTGTATAGATTATTTCCTGACTATCATTAGCTTATTAAACTGTATACCAGACTATTCATTCGTTTGTCATTAATGTATTATATATACTATCCTCTTCTTCTTTTTTATTTTATTTTTTTTATTAAAAAGTATCAAGACTTACTTTTATAACTCCCATCTAATAATACATTTGAGATATGGTCTCTTTATTTCTTAGAATTTTATTGAAAATACAATTTGATCGTGATTTCTTTTCTACTCATTTGGTTTTTAGTTTAATGAAGTTCACAATTGCTTACAATGTCCATTTTCCTTTAATTATTAAAAATCAATATAAAGATAGAACAATGTGTTGCAGTTTTATTTTTTTGCTTTGTTTATTTAACGTCATTTACGACTACTTAGTACTGTTCGCACACAGTATGTCGGAAAAGAAAGTGCCACAAAACAAAACAACAATATGAAAGTACAATAATTGTATAGTTTTGATGCATTTAGAAGAGTTTTCACATAATTAATGGCTACTTAAAACGACAAACACATTCATGTAATGAATTACCGTTTGATATATTGTAGGGTAAATTTTGGATTGGTCCATGAAAACACAAGTATTTAAGGATTGGTCCATAAAACTGAAACTAATTAAGGATTGGTCCATTTCCCCTAACTAACCAATAAAAATGTAAAAAATCAGAAAAAATGAAAAAATTCCAGAAAATAAAAATGCAAAAATGCAAAAATAAAAAAAATATGAGAAAATCCAAAAAAAAATAAAAGAGGCAAAACCCCGAAAAAACACGACTTTTTTTAAAAAATCCCAAAAAATCAAAAAAAATCCCAAAAAATCAACAAAAATCCAAAAACGTAAAAAAAAAAAGTCTGAAAACGTAAAAAAAATAGTCTGTTAAACAGTCTGAAAAATAAATAAATAAAAATCCAAAAACATAAAAAAAAATACAGTCTGAAAACAGCCTGAAAACGTAAAAAAACAGTCTGAAACAGTCTGTTAAACAGTCTAAAAACAGTCTGAAAAATAAATTAATTAAAAAACAGTCTGGAAAAAAAAACAGTCTGGAAAAAAAAACAGTCTGAAAAAAAAAACAGTCTGAAAAAAAAAACAGCCTCAAAACGTAAAAAAACAGTCTGAAAACGTAAAAAAACAGTCTGAAAACAGTCTGTTAAACAGTCTGAAAACAGTCTGAAAAATAAATTAATTAAAAAACAGTCTGAAAAAAAAAACAGTCTGAAAAAATAAATTAAATCCAAATACTAATTAAAAAATGCAAATATCCTCCGGAACAAATAAATTAACAGTCTGAACAAACGGTCTGTATATATATATACAAATATATAGATATATAGATACATATATACATATATATACATAGATACATACAGATATATAGATATAGATATACTTTCCAGTGAGCTACCCCCTCCTAATAAATGGTGTTTTGGTAGTCGCCATCTGCTATTTTGGTGTTGTTTACTGTTTACAGAAGTTAATTCATGATATATGTATGTAGAGAGAGAGATTCATTGATTTAGAGAGAGAATGATTAATTAGATAAATAGATTTGGGAGAGCTTTTATATTGGACCAATCCTTAATTAGTTTCATAAATAATGGACCAATCCTTAAATGAATTTTATAGCCGGACCAATCCTTAAATACTTTTGTTTTCGTGGACCAATCCTTAATTTTCTCGGTATATTTTATAAGAAAAAAGGAAAAAAGTTAGAGAGACGAAAAATCCTTTTTTTCTTCTTCTTGATAGCAACAATCAAATCCTAAAAAAAAAATCATTACATCGCGTCTTCCCTATATATCTCACCATCTCCACAACATTGTGTTACTTAGACAAACACAAAGGACTTGTTACTGGTACATAGTATCAATTAACAAATTACACCTTGACCTTATTACTTTGTACAACAAAATTACCCATTAAACTTTTTATTGATTGTCAAAAAGAGGACATCGAACGGAAAATGTTATATTTTTATTCTTTCTAACAAAAGAATTTGTATAATTTTGTGAATAACAAGTTAATGGGAAGTGATTTGAATTAGCTCTCAACGGTCTAAGCATCAAATATGAAGGACCCAAGGTCTTGAAAGAACTCATCCCCTCCTTCCCCATAGAAACCATAGTCTTGTGATCCGAAATTTGTTCTTATCTCTTCAGGGAAACTAGACTGTGGTTGATCGGACTCTTGTGCCGCACTTGGGATATCATTTGTTGTAGTCATTTCCATCATTTCTTTAAATTTCGAGGACTGGAGTAGAAGACCGAGGGCTGACATGGCAGTACCGGGCCTTGATTGACTTGGAACTACGTCATCATTAAGTAAGGATGGCTGACTTTGGGTATAGATGTTTAAACCTAGCTCACGATTAGGGGTTGCATCAGTCGAGTTTGTTTCAACGACATCGTCTGGTTGATTGTTGCTATTGTTATTTGGCCTTAGCCATTTTATGTAACGACTAAGATCGAAGTTAGTAACAGCGTTCAAGCCTCGGTACTCAATAGCTGCCATGTCATATGCGACAGCCGCCTCTTCTTGGGTAGCTGTCAAACACAAAAAGTTGGCATATTTTTAAAAGTCAAAAAATGGAAAATATCATCACTTTGCATTATCTTGAGCATGGGTCATTATTTTGCTGTGGTCCCAAACCAGATTGCAAATGCATAGCTAATTCATTTTCATATCAAATGTTTAAAAATGGAAAGTTCTCTTTGCCACATGATGAAAGCTAAATTCCATGTAGAAAAGGATTAATGTAACCTTGTTTATTTTATAATAGCACTTCTTTCGATCTCATGTAATATTGTTGCTTTGCTAATTTGTTACCGAATCTATGCGAGGGTCAATCTTTTATTTGGTGTAATTGAGTGAATTACAATTTCAAATGTGGTTTTGATATAAGAACAATTTTTATTGTTTACAAATTAGAACCTGATTTCCCATTTGACTATGGTCAACTTG
Source organism: Primula vulgaris (assembly GCA_963920805.1). Lineage (NCBI taxonomy): Eukaryota > Viridiplantae > Streptophyta > Magnoliopsida > Ericales > Primulaceae > Primula > Primula vulgaris. Next base: position 16,481,820 of record OY987218.1, on the reverse strand, counting down.
ATATATAAACCAAGTTGTACAAAATGCACCATCAATGGTGAAAGAAAGTTCGAAAAAGCTATCATACCTTGGAAAAGTCACAATGAAAATGTAGAAAACTAATAGCATTTGCAACTATACGTACTGCAAAATCCCTATATAGGAGTTGAGTTTGGGATTTTGAGAATATGGAAGTGTTAGGTCAAGAAGACTATGTTCGTTATCATTAGTTTTTGGGCTAGGGAGAGGCTAGTGCGCCTCAAAAGTTAATAAACAAATTAAGGAATATTTGCGTTTTTAATACGCGAATAACGACACTCTAATTAATAACAATTTGAAAAAGACTTTTAACTGATATTTTTCAACAGACGCTCTTATCTCCCTTTCTTCTCATTTTTCTTCCTACCTCTTTCTATCCAAGAAAGCATCCAATCTTACCCTATTCAATCATGAGAAACTCTAACTCAACAAATTTATGTGAAGGTACAAAATTATTGTCTTTTATGTATGAGGGGAGAGGTGATTCTACCTTTGTATATAAGAAGATACCTAGCAAAATGTTAAAATGAACGACTCATATAGGGTAATTGATGCAAAGTACATTTTACGATAACTCACTTAAATTTGTGGAAAATGTGTTATTTATATACACTGATAGTTAGGGGTGGGCACGGTTTGGTTCTCGTCAAAACCAAAACCAAATTATTTTCCGGTTTAGGTTCGGTTTTGCTGTTTTTGAAGGTTGAACCGAACTGAACCGAAACCGACCAGTTCGGTTCGGTTTCGGTTTTTCAGATTAAAAGAGGAAAAAAGAAATAAAAGAGAAATATTTATTTGTAATCAAAGCACAGTGAATAAGAACAATATAAAGGAAGATGGTAAATCTTCAATGTTTTGTGAATAATAAGTGACCATTTGTATGCATATAGATGCCTCAGTATTATGTTGTTATCTGTGTGATAGAGAGAATGTTGTAGAGTCGGCTGAGTTTTCATTAGGAGAAGGTAGGGTTGAAATAAAAGAAAAAATTGCCTATTCGACGTAGTTTTGATGTAAAACTAAATTTATAAAAAAATTGAGAGGGCCGGGTTTTGAATCTTGTCAAGCCCAACCGGCTACCATACGGCAAAGCAACAATACTATTAATTTTTTACACGATATTTTATATAATTCTGTTTTCGGTTCCGGTTTCGATTTCCAAACAAAGAACCGAAACCAAACCGGATTGAACCACTCGGTTTGGTTCCGGTTTGGTTCAACTATTTTCATTTTAAAAACCGAACCGTTCGATTCGATCCCAGTTCGGTTTTTCGGTATTTTTGCCCACCCCTGGTGATAGTGATACAAATGCTCCCAACTTTGGAATCCCATGTTTGGATAGTCCCACTATTATAATTTATAAACCTCCTAATTTTCATAAATTTTCTATGTTTATAACCGGATGCGGCGAGGTAATTATTTGAGCCCATCGTTAGATTTATTAAATCAATTCGTTTTCAAGCAAAAGAACTTATTTTTATGTGCTGAATTGAACATTCGGAAATGATGTTAAAAAGGCAAAAAAGAAAAGAAAAGAATATTAAATATTAATGAGTAAATAAGTACCATATGTCCCCAGATAAAGATACTTGTTTCCAAACACCCTGCCAATCCTTGCTTCCCATCTTCCATTGTGATGATGCCTGCTCATCGTAGAAAAATATCGAAGCGAAAATAATACTTTAGTATTCAATTCTCATTTTATGTAGTTAGTAATTACTGAAACAGAGAAAAACCGGGAATCAAGGCAAAAAAGATGTCTAAAAATGACGGCTATTGTTGTGGCGAGTAATTCAGCAAAGGCTCTCGCACCGACTTTGTTAATTTAGTCATTGTTAATGATGACATCAAGAACATAACGAAATGATTTTGAATAATATTTTTGTAGAAATCAATTCCATTATTTCAGCAAGATAACAGCAAAATCAAATGAGCCAAATCATAAACTTGCACAAATTTATTCATTATATCATTATTGTAAATCATTTTATTCAAATCAATCCATAATACTTGTACTCTTTTGATTATAAATACTAGCAAATAAGTCTCACATTAACAAGTGAGCAAAACTTACAATTCAGCAAGAGCTTTTTCTATTCTATTAGTCATATTGTGACAGTTTTTTAAAATTTGTGACAAATTTGTGTTTTAAATTGGTGATAAGTTTGTAACGGCACTAAATCAATTTTTTTTTTTTTGTAAATGAAAAGAATGAATGAGCTGAAGCCACAACAGACGGAAGCAGCTCAGTCCAAACGAGCTCATCGCGCGAAAAAGGTGGCAGGTGTGCCGTCAGCCGAGACAGGAGGGCGTGTTGTGGGGTACCCAAGGCTAAGCGCGCCACTATTGCAGAATTATCGAAATTTGGTAAAAGAACTTATGATTTTATTTAGTACGAGCTATACCGGCGTGGGAACCGGTGTAAGACACCATTGTATATGATTTTGAGGGAAAAAGAAGACGAGGGTGAGTATTTATAATTTTAGTCCAAATAAGGGGTAGACGAGGGTGAGTATTTATAATTTTAGTCCAAATGAGGGGTTGGAGCCATCCTGTTAGGCTCGAGTCAAGGTTCTCACACCATGCGCTTTAAGGAAGTAGGTTTCCAATCATTACCTATTTAAGTCAAATCTGGACCTACACACAATACACTACAAGAAACATTACATTTGGTGACAAATTAATTGGATACGGTCAAAATTTGTCTCCAAATATTACTTACGGAAATAATTTTTTAGAAACGGAAATAAATTTTTTTGTCTTAAAATCTAATATTTAGGGACCAAAATTAGAAAAATAATTGTCTCCAAAGACAATCCGGTACATAAGGAGACAATTTAAATATATTCCAAAATATATTTTGGGACAAAATTAAATTCTCTCATTAAGTTGGTATGAGATTGTGTTCGAAGAAATTTTTTAAAAAAATTAGATTTGGACATACAATTTAGAAACAAATTTTAATTGTCAACAAATAATTTGTCTGTAAATCATACTTTTGTTGCAGTGGTATTATTGATCACGATATATATTGTCATTTGGGTTTGCCCATTACTCATGTTGATCAGTTTGAGTTCATGTGCCCAATAGTGATGTTTCGATATGTGATACGTGTTATAATGATCGATGTTGTTTTGGTACCAACTTCCTACAAACTTTACCTTTGATTATTAGGCTTTATCCATGGGGTTTTTACATAGCGCGAACCGGGTGTTGATGACGGAGGATGTGGTGGGACTTTGGAAAGATATTAATTTGCTGGCGACGTTGAAAGAGTGGAAAAAGGGAGGTAACTTGTTTTTGCTTATGGTGGGCAGACCGCGGCCACCTTGGCAACGGGGCTAGTTGCCATGTGGCCGGGGGTTAAACTTGGGTGAGTGATGGCGATTGCATTTTTGAGAGTTCCGAGCAACATTGTTTTGATGTGAGTTTGATCTGGTACTTGGGGAGTCTCAGGAATTACCGCCATTGTGAGAGTTGAGTATACGTTTACGAGTTGGGTCCATGCCGGTTGATGTGGCCCCTTACCGGTACGCGTCTTTCCATAAGACTGAAATGGGGAGACGTGCTGAGTAGATGTTGCGATCTCGTCTAACTATGAAGAGTGATATTTCTTTTTCGTCACGAGTCTTGCTGCTGGTGAAGAAAAAAGATGGTACTTCAAGTTTTGTATTATCCCGCCTTAGACAAATTAGTGTTAAGGACCAATATCCTATTCCTACGGTCCACAACATGTTGGGTGTGTTATATATATGGGGCGCAGAAATTTTTCAAACTTGATCTCCGGGCCTGTTACATCAGACTACGGTTAATGATATCTCTAAGACTGTTTCCGCACCCATGATGGGGACTACGAGTACTTAGTGATGTTGATTGGTTTGTTCAATTCCCTTCGACTTTTCCGGCCGCTATAAACGAGGTATGTGACCCTTAGTTCTTTTATTCTCGTGTTCTTTGATGATATACTTGAATATAGAGTTACTTGGGAGGATCATTTGATGCATTTGAGAAAAAACTATGCAAGTTTTATCGGATAATTATTTGCATGTTATTCTTTCGAAATGTAATTTTGGTAGTTCAGAGGTTGGGCACTGATGGGCTGGCCTAGTCCCACCAATGTAATGACAATGCGAGATCTTTCAGGTTTAGGAGTAATTATCGCAAGTACGTTCGGAATTACCTAAACCGCTTACTCTGTTGATTAACAAGTGTAAATTTGAATGAACCAAGGAAGAGGAAAGGGCACTCTATCCTTGAAAGAGGTTGTGACTACCAAACATGTCACATGTGGGATTTGAGCAGTGTTATCATAGAAAGGGTAACACATGGCTTCAACGAGCAAGACGATTGGCGTTAATACGAAGGCACGGTCAACCAATACTAAGAAAATGTTGGCCATACTCGAGGCGGTGAAATTGTAACAACCGTATTTGGTTTGTATGCGTTCTACTAATTAGTGCCGATCATCATTCTTTATGTCATCTGAGCATTTTACTAGTGGTTTCCATCATGTTGGCAATTAAAAAAATATATATTTATTTGTTCTCAGAATCTCATGTCTCGTCTTATTTTGTGACAATATTATAGAGTGAATTTGGCAGATAACGTGAATATTCTCATGTTAACTGCAAAAGCCAAAAACTGTAAATATCTTCTCTATATTACCTTGCAACTCCTCTGAATTTTGAAACGCCTCGAGAAAACCCACTGCTTTTCCTATGTGATGACAAACAACACATTTTTACAACATGAAAAATACTATATCTATATTAACTGCAAGATCGAACTTTATCATCATAAAATTTGAAATTCTCATCATAAACATTGATAAGATTTACCTTCTCAGTGATCCAATATATTCTTCTCTTGATTGACCATCCATCTCTACAATTTCCTTTTCATATGTTGCTAACTACAGGTATCACATTTGGAAGATCAATTTCTAAAATTCAAGATGTGTAAAAAGAAGTAGACACAATTTTTTTTCCAACTTTGTGGAGTATATTTTTTAAATTACCGGGAAGTTAAGAATGGTTTCGGGACCCCAGTATTTGAGGGCAGCTAAATCATATGCGTGAGCAGCAGCTTCTTCGTCATCATAGGCACCTAAAAAATCACAGAATAGTGTATTTAGAGTTCCATAAGTTTTCCCTTTTAATAACGCACAAGTAACTATTAAAACATTGCATTTTATGGAACATACCTAGATAAACTGCATTCAGTAGAATCCCATTAGACCACCACCAAGATCATCCATGTACAAGAAGAGGAAATGAAATCACTAAATATATCAACTTAGGGGAAACAAAATTTTAGTAGTGCTATATATACCAAAAAGCTTTTTGTAAAGTTTTTTGTTCATGGAACTTCAAACGCATTTCAAGTGTCTTCATATGCAGAATAACCAAATGTTGCTTAATTATCATAATGGTAGGAGTCTCAGTTAAGGTCTTAAGGAATTTATCCCGAATACCGGCTAAAAACAAAAACTTGCACAAATATTTGAAAGTTCATTTTAACTAGTACAAGAAAAGAGTAACAAGGAAAACCTTGTCTTCCTTTCTTGTTCTGGGATTCATTCCAACAATTTTTGTCCCACAAATGAGCTTCATATCTTCCAGTCCATCTATGCCTACCAACAATCCACCAGAAGAAAATCAAATAATAAAGAAGGAAAAAAATATTCTAATTAATTAATTGATAGAGTTCATGCAACAAATCATTATGTTATAGAATTAAGCTCGCTAAAAAGGACTGAAAAATTTCTCAGAGACCCACTTTAAATGTTGAAATTAAACTTTATTTTATCCATTTTATGGCACGATAAGTTGAGCTGTAGGAAAAACATTAAATCAAATCATTGATCTATAGAATGAAAAATAGAGACTGTAAGCAAGTGATATAGTCTTGTAGACTTCATGTTGTTAAACCTTTAAATGACAGGATTAGATGGATTGGGGGAAATTATTAGAAATATCATGTTCGTTACATTTATCATTTATGTAATCAGTCTTGGCAATGCCAAGATAAATAAAAATCCAATACACACAGTAGCTTAATACGTAACCTAGCCGACTTCAATAGATGGCTATACAAAACCAAACCTTGTAACACCACGATAAATCGAGCTACGCTTAGGTGGCGAGTCTCTTGGGACTGTCTTTCGCGTTCTCTTCACCTTCAACACTGGATTAGCACTCCTGTCCACATTACTAGCTCTCTTCATTGTTTTGTGTGACCAAAACTCTTCCCTTGTTGAACTTAATAAACACGAAAGATTAGGAAGAAAAAGAAACTTGGAATCAGGCTCTGACTTAGTCTCAGTGAAGAGAGCTTTTAAAGACAAATGTGACAGTGAAGAGGGAGAGAAAGAGAGAGAACGCAAGGGATATGCCGGCAAAAAGAAGATGATTTTGTGCCGTCTTACACCGGCTCTAATTGGTTTTTTCTCCTTTGTCTCTATGTATCTATACATTGTGTTGATCAATGAAGCTCCAATTGTTTTGATTTAAAAATCATATTATTGGCCCGTTTTATAAGGTTTATATTTTTAGGTTCAATAATAACGTTTACCTAATTAATGTTAGAAAATGTAGTGTGCATTACTCACTCCTCATCCTGCAATATAAGCTTTTGATTCTCCTATGAAAAAAAATTATTTTGGCATTGTATCATGAAAACAAAACCCAAGTATGTTACGTTCTGATCAACAATCTATTTATGTAATTTCAGTCAATAGTATAATATTTTTCACAGACAAGTGTGCGTACGTACTTCATAACCCTCGTTGATTTTCGCAATGCAAGGAGACTCATGAACTAGAACTTTTTCTTAGCTAGTTTACATTCTTTTTGTCCTAGATAATTCAGTACGTTTAGAAATAATGTGTTATTGACAAAAAAAAAAGTATTTTATAATGAAAGGTTCGCATAGATTATGCAATAAGTATATTTTATTTCAATTTTGTACCTAAATCGCAAGCTAATGAAGTGAACTTAGTTACCAAAGTTTTTGGAGTACTTGCTAGCATTTTCCGTGTTGTTTTTTAATCACGTGAGAGAGAACTTGAATGTTAAGTATACTTGTAAAGTCATGGGGTTGATTATCTAATTTTGTATTAAAAGTTCAGAGTCGGAATCTAAAAAGCTATATTACCAAAAGTAGATCAGTCTGATAGGCTAAATGGGTACAATTACAAAAAGAACTAGTCCAATTTGGTATTTTAATTAGTAGTACAATATTAGCCATACTGTGCATTTCAACGTCCAATGAACCTAAACTCACATAATTTAACAATAAATAACAACATTTTAATTTAACTTTGTTTTCAATCTATTCGCTTCTTTCATCAATAGGTGGTATTATTTTGATCCAAAATTTTGTGTTGTTATCTTGAAAAAGTATTTTAACACAGTATATTACTCCGTGGGAGATTTTGGTGGATGGCAAATCGATTAATGATCTTTTTATATTTTAATTGTATATGTGGGGGGTTTGGACAGGTTCAAAATCTCCAGCGAGATTAAAATGGCTGCGTGTCTCAGCTGCCCGCTACAACAATCATGATTTATATTATCTAGAAATAAGAGTACAAGATTAAACTTTGTTGTGTCATATGTATTCACGTCCAACCTTACTTCTAACTTACGGTTATTCATTTAAATCAAACCGTAAATCGTTTTTACGGACCGTAAGTCTGAATTACGGTTTTACTGTGAAATTACAAAATTACCCCTGCGTCTTAAATCAACACATTTTCCAGTGATATTGGCCGATCGATCGGCTCTGAACCCCGATCGATATATACAATTTTTTTACTTACCGAATATGTTTATGCAAAATTTTGAAAATTCATAACTTTTGACTCGGATGTCCGATTGAGTTAATTTTTTTCTTCACTCCCATTATTTTTTTGAGATCTATACATGCCAAGTCACATGACTTGGCCCAACGAATTTTCCAAAAAACACTTTTTAGCATCTTAATTTGAAATTTTAAATTAAAAGCCTACAACCCGCACAATAAAAATCAATCTTAATTAACCTTACAAATATCCGAACTCGGTTTTCACTATGTAGAAATATACGTTTTATAAAAGCCCTCTATCAATTTTTGAATAAATGACATCATTATATTTTTAACAATTGTATATATATTTGTTAAGTTAGTTAAATTTTAAGAATATTGTTGTGGTGTAATGGTTGTTCTCATTAGCTCTAAGGTTTTGCTTTCAATTCTTTCTTTCACCATTTTATGTCATATTTTCATTTATATTCTTTTATGCCTTATTTTTATTTAATTTTCGTAAATTTAAAAAGTATTCAGCCGATCGATCAACAAATCTTACTGGAAAATAGGTTAATTTAAGAGGAAGGGGCAATTTCATTATTCAACAGTCAAAACATAAAAACGAATTACGAATCGTAAATCAGACTTACGGTTTGACTGAAAGTCAAACCACAAATATGACTTACGGTTTGTAAAAAAAAAAAAAACGTTTTGTGCATGAAATAAGATAAAATACAGTCGAAAAATCCAGTCTCATATTAACTAGATATAGATATATAGAGAGAAAACTATAGAGAGACACAAATATAACTGTTATTCATTGATATTGATATATAATAGAAAGATCGCTAAGCCTTTTTATATAGTAGATGCTAGTAGGTAACATGCAAGTACACCATAATTTGGAGTAGGGGACAAGACATACGTAAACAATATTCCCAAAAAACAGTTTTTAGCATCTTAATTTGAAAATTTAAAAAAGCCTACAACCCGCACACTAAAAATCAATCTTAATTAACCTTACAAATATCCGAATTCGGTTTTCACTATGTAGAAATATACGTTTTATAAAAGCCCTCTATCAATTTTTGAATAAATGACATCATTATGTTTTTAACAATTGTATATATATTTGTTAAGTTAGTTAATTTTTAAGAATGTTGTTGTGGTGTAATGATTGTTCTCATTAGCTCTAAGGTTTTGGTTTCAATTATTTCTCTCACCATTTTATGCCATATTTTCATTTATATTCTTTTATGCCTTATTTTCATTTAATTTTCGTAAATTTAAAAAGTATTCAGACGATCGATCGGCTGACCCCGATCGATCAACAAATCTTACTGGAAAATAGGTTAATTTAAAAGCAAAGGGCAATTTCATTATTCAACAGTCAAACCATAAAAACGAATTACGAACCGTAAATCAGACTTACGGTTTGACCGAAAGTCAAACCACAAATATGACTTACGGTTTGTAAAAAAAATTACGTTTTGTGCATGAAATAAGATCAAATGCAGTCGAAAAATCCAGTCTCATATTAACTAGATATAAATATATAGAGAGAAAACTATAGAGAGACACAAATATAATTGTTATTCATTGATATTGATATATAATAGAAAGATCGCTAAGCCTTTTTATATAGTAGATGCTAGTAGGTAACATGCAAGTACACCATAACTTGGAGTAGGGGACAAGACATACATAAACAATATACAACACTCACTCTTGTATGACTTGAGCTATTCGTCTTCATGTAATTGATATGCACTCAATATCAGTCGATGCATTCGTAAATGCCAACACATAAAACCATAAGTTCGGAAAATCTAACGTGTGATAAAAACTGACACTTAAGAGATAAATGGTGTTGCCGAATGATAATGATCGAACACCATGTCAGTACATGTAAACTGAATATAAAATACGTGTCTCGTCAAAAACTTGACAAAGAAAACTCAGTGGGAAAAAGTTTGGTCGAAAGGAAAAAAATCACACGATAGTCAATTTAATGGCGGGTGAACTAACCATATAAGAAGTGTCTCATCAATTCCCTGAAGTATGGGGTCGTATCCACAAGAAACTAACCAAGTTCATTTCGATAAGGGTGTAACTCGGATTAAATGTCTAAACAAGCGATTGTGCCTAAAAACTCCCAATCTTCTATTCCTTTATATATCTAATCACGCCTACCAAATTATCCCATAACCAACAAGGGTTGTCATTTTATTTTATAGTTGGTTTCAGAATACTATGCAAGTTTTTTAATACAAAGGTTAGTGTTGTTATTACTAAGCAAATCTAGAGTTGTCAATTCCGAAAAGCCCATAATAACGATAAACAAATACTTATCAAACATGTATTCAACAAGATAACACTTATAAGCAATCAATTGAATTACAAAAATCAATGGAAAACTTAGCTCGCGCAAGCCATAGCAAGTGATGATCCCACGAACGCACCGAATAAACTCGTAAAATATTGAATATATATATATATGTCGAGATAGTTATGAACTTTAGAGAGAATTTCTTATGGAAATAAGACAAGTTTGCGCCTCTCCAGGTCTGGGTACGAAAAACTCCAAAAAAATACATACATACATATATATATATAGGGGAGTGATCCATACACACATAAAAATACACATTATGTTTACACATCAATCACAACCCTCCATTTACTTACTTTTAATGGTCAAGATTATGTGTTTATTCTTATTATTAGATGAACTAATCTTGACCATTAAAAGTAAGTAAATGGAGGGTTGTGATTGATGTGTAAACATAATGTGTATTTTTATGTGTGTATAGATCCTCCCCTATATATATATATATATACTAGTAATCATGCCCCACACGTTGTGTGTGTGACGTGCAATGCAATTAAAATATAAAAAATAAGTGTACTTATGATACAAATGTGGATAATAAAAAAATAATAATATAAGATGATAAAGTTTAAAAGAATGTTTTGTTGTTAAAGAGTGATAAATAGTGTTATTAGTTATTACTTTTTTATATTTTTTTTATGTGAGTATGATATTATTGTAATTAATAAAAAAGTATTGGAGTATTTTTTAAAAAAAAGAGCTAAATTGGACAGATTTATTTGATTTGGTTTGACTTATTATAATAGAATGATACATATACATATACATGTATGAGCAACAATACACACACATAAGTTTACACATAAATCTACACTCTAATCTCAACCCTCCAAATTAATATGGTTTCAATGGCTATGATTAACTCATTTAATTAAATATCATAAACACTCCATCTCTTTATTTTTGCTTTTCTTTTGTATCCATATTAATTCATTTTATCCCAAAATCATCATATGAAAAGAAAACCCATCTCCAATCGGATACTAAAAATAATGTTATACGTAAATTATGGTTGTTGTGCACGTTCGTAAGAACAATGTAACCTAATTTATACAACTATAATATAGTTTAAATATAGTGTCGGCCATACCATACCTAAATTTAAATCTATATACATAGAAATAAATTTGTGGGTTTAATCATCACTCTCCTTAGCCATGACTTGGGCAAGACGGAAACATTTTTTCATACAATGAAACATAAACTTGCATTAGTTGATTTATTAAGAATGTCATAGAGAATATATTTATTTTACATCTTGTTATGTGTTTTTTTATTATCCTAACACTAAAGTAGCCATTTCAGTTTGAATTTATTGTTCAGAAATAAGTCTTACGTTACTGAACATGAATTTGTAGTTTAACTAAATTATTATGGACATAAAAGTAAAAACAAACAAAGAGAGTGTTTATGTAAATATAAATAAATGAATTTGTTAGCCCGTGCGGCTAAATCTTAGAGGGGGTGAATAAGGTTTTACGCGTTTTTCACAAAATCAAAATTCTAAGTGTGATTAACAACCCAACTAGCTCAATATATATTTGCGACAATAAATATGCGATGATAATATATGAATGAATTGAAACATGCGCACAATCACAAATAATATAAGTTGCGGAAAGTAAATAGTAAGGGAAGAGAATTGACACCACGATATATAGAGGTTCGACAAACCCGTCTGGGTCCTCTCCTCGGTATTTAAGCTACCGAGTATTTTACTATAATGTTCTTTCCTGTGTTACAAATCCTATCGAGCTAATCAATCGATTTGCTCACCCTCTACCCGAGGTTCCTACTCTTGATACAAGTGCAAGGGAACACGTTTACGAGTCAACGACTCCCCCTCAATCTATGAGTACCCAAATGTTTAACCTAGAACTTTTAACCAACACTTTGGCTCAAAAGCTTCTACCCAAACACTCACTCACAAATGAGCTTATAATTTGCTCTTTACAAATTTATCGAGAATAAAACAACACTTTCAATTTGATTGCTTCTAAATAAGCTAATTTGTGATATTTGATGATGTTTGATCTTGGTTTGAGCTTGTATCGCTTTCTCTTCAATTTCCCTCTTTTCGAGATTTTTCTCAACAATGGAGAATTTAGGGTTTTTAGATGGAGAGAGGTTGAATGATTGATTGGGTGTTTTTGGATAGTGATTGGGGTGTGTTTTTAAGAAGCAAAAAGACCATTGGTCTATAGATGACCGTTGCATGATGGTTTATGTGTTTAACCATTGGTTTTAAGCAATTTCTCATTTATCCAAAAAGTCAAAAAGCTATTTTCGAATTCTGCAGAAAAACGATCGGTCGTTTTCTGCATTTCGACCGGTCGTTTTTCAGACGACCTCACTGGACAATTTTGGACCAAAAACGATGGGTCGTTTTTCCATTTCGATCGGTCGTTTTTCAGACGACCTCACTGGACAATTTTGAACCAAAAACGATCGGTCGTTTTTCCATTTCGATCGGTCGTTTTTCTGGCAATTTTCAGTTTTCCCGCTATACTTCGAAATCTCGTAACTTCTTCGTTTTAGCTCCGATTATGGTTCCGCTTGGACCGTTGACTTCGTATTTAATTACTCTATCATTCTAGCGTGCTGAAATATACATTTTATATTTTTGGAAAAGACAAAGCATTATATCATCAAAATAGATAAATCGTAAAATCATTAATACATAATTAAACGTATAATCAAAATCAATTATTGAACCCATGGTTCAACAGAATTAATTTTAACCATTAAACACCTTGTAATATGAAAGATTGAGATTAGAGTGTAAATTTAGTGTAAACTTATGTGTCTATATATCATTTGCCATATATATATATATATATATATATATATATATATATATATATATATATATATATTCAGACACGAGTGAGAGAATAGAGAGCCAGAGGAGGGCGGGTGGCGGCGGGGTTCTTCGTCGGCGGTGGTGGAGAAGATGGGTCTAACTTTTTAGAGAGAGAAATAAAATATAGAAATAGAATTTAGAGACGTTTTATATTTAATGGAAATGGATCAATACTCAAGAGAAACACTATTAAATATCCGGTGTACCACATAAATTATCTGATGTGGTGTAGCAATCCAATTAATACATGACACGTGTAGGTATTTCATTAAGACACCCAATTTTGAAAAACACCAAATTAATAAGCCTATAAATCGGCCCCACGAGACCACAACCCACGTTAACACAACTTTTAAATATTAAACTTTTGTTGTGTTCTCTTCATGGACATTGTTGTACATTACAATGTTCCATTTTCACTAAAAATATATTTCGATCAGTATCTTTTAAATTTTAATTCATATTATGTATCAATTTTTTTAATTAATATTTAAGTTTATGTTATTTCCTACTAGGTTTCTTTATTTTTAATTGAGTTTTTATCGGGTTTGAAAGTAACGGACACGACCGTTTTGATTAAAAAATGCATTTTAATTGATATTTTTTTAATTAATATTTAAATTTAGGGTAATCCCCACAAAGGTTTTTATTTTATTTTTGGGTTTTTATTTGGTTGAAAAGTTGACGAACACGATAATTTTCCTTTTTGATTAAAAATAGTATAATTTAATGAATATTTTTTGAAATTTAAATTTTATTTAAGTTTAGGATAGTCGGGTTCTCCAAAAAATATCGAATTTAATTGGGTTGAAAAGTTAATTACTAGTCACCATAGTGTAACATTATCTATCTTTTAAATGATTTTAAAAATAATATGTATTTTATAATAAAAAAAAAATATGAGAATAATATGGTGATAATTGTTTTAATTAATGAGAGTGGGAGATGAAATTGCAAATGTCGGGTACTGGGATAGTGTGTCTAGTGGGAAATACATATGATTGCATTGATTAAGTGACAGGTGTTCAAAACCTATTGAATGACGTACCACACACACGTGGTACACCCGGTTTACTCAAGTACATAATAATTTTGGGACACTTTCATGGGATATTTTCTAAAATATGTATGTAGGTATACATTTATTTGCTTTAATCATATGCGTTGTGCTCTCATTATTGCCAGTTTTTCTAACTATCCTACATAAGATGAGTATGGATTAGGCAAGTGTATAAGCTCATCCACACCCTCTCCTTGCAAAACATCTACAAGAGTTCCATTTTGTATACCTGCGTCAAAATTTATATGAAAACACATCAATTTGTTTAATTAAGATTTAATTTTTATTCACTTGCTTTTTAATTAATTTACATATGTGGGTTGGATGTTTATCAACTGAATATTGGTATTCATCAAACATGTATATTGTTTTGCATATAAATAATTACTAGTTGAGGACCATGCGTATAATTACAATAAACTACAGAGCCCATTCCAAAGTTGTAGCAGCAGTTCACATTAGTCCCGATGCTTATACACGTAATATACCTGATTTGACAAATTTACAACTTTACTGTATCTCTCACATGTGCACACTTTCTAATTTTAAAATAAAATTATTAAATCTGTTGTGTGACATATTAGTTCGGTATATATATTATATATGAGACATAGAGAGAACATAGAGAGATGAAACAGTAGGCCTTTATTAATCAGAATGTATATGAATGAATGTGAAATACAAGACCCCTAATCCTCTTTATATAGATAGAGGGGTAGGGTTACAAGCCCACTTGGGCTCATAAAGTACAAGCCCAATAGTCCAATAATATCCTACAACACTCCCCCTTTGGACGTCTTGAATTCTTCGTCTTAATGCAGTCGATCTGAATCGAGTTCATTCGCAGTGCTAAACACATAAAAACCTTAGGGACGGAAAACCCAGTGTGGGACAAAACCGGTACCTAGGAGAAACTGTATAGCCGAATGATATAGGCCGAAATTCTATGTAATTAACTAACCACAAAACAATGTGCCTCATCAAAACCTTGCCAGAGCAAACCCAATGGGAAAATCTCTAATCGAAGGAAAAAGAGTGCAACAATGGTAGTAGTAGGGATCACCACAAAATAGGTGCCTCATCAAAACCTTGCTAGAGTAAACCCAGTGGGAAAAACCTCTAGTCGAAGGACAAAAGAGTAAACAGTGGTAAGAAGTATACAACAGGATACTCCCCCTAATTTCGGCAATCTTAAGTGAGATATGTTGGGAACGTGTCTCGCTAAAACCTTGCCAAGGAAAACCCAGTGGAAAAAAAAACCTTGGTCTAAGGACAAAAAGAGTACACGAGCATACGACTGGATGCTTCCCCTCCCTTGCATACGACAGAGTGCGAGAATTTCGACTAAGTAGTAATTAGTGCAATAAGCATTCACCTGGATGCTCCCCCTCATTTGCACACGATTGGGTGCAAAGATTTCATATTCCAAGAAAGAGTACGAGCATTCGACTGGATGCCTCATTTACTTGCACACGACTGTATGTAAGAAAATATAACGTGGAATAAAACGAGCATTCGACATGATGCTCTTAAACTTCATATGTGAAGATTTATTTCGGCAAGAAATGCTAAATAGCATAATCTAGTCATGTCTCTCTTGATCGATAACAACAAGTTGTCCTCAAATAAGACAAGTGTTTTATCTGGATCGTGAGACAGAGCATATGTAATTCAAATATGGCTAATACGAGCTCGAAGCCATATACACTCTCTAGTCGTCTCATAGAGCACGAGTAGATTAGAGTGATTCGTTTGGAGTCATTCCAATACCTCCAAGATATTTCCTTATTCCTAATGGCAAACACATACCATGTTAGGAATATCCCTTATGCGGGTCTGATAAGTAATCGACATTGGTATAACCGAAAAAGGGTTGCGTTAATTCGAGTAACGAAGGGGGTGGGTACACTCGATGACGTAAAATGGGATAAGACAAGCCCTCATCCACAATTACCTTAAGGTAATGGGAAAATGTCTTTTATGCCATTTCGATGGCAGCGTGTTAGCGCAATGTTGTGTCAAGCTATACTATTCACAACATACGAGATGTTCGTCATAGCACATTAGACCAAGTACAATGATGCGCTTATTGTACTTAGATATGAACATGATGGTTCAATATCTCTTCATCGTCTCATCAGGGACGGACTGGGTCTATATCAATGTCTAGTGAACGAACGATCATGGGAGAATCTGACGACTTAGCGTCATGATGACTAAAACGTCATAACACATTCTGGGTGTAGTCTGAATCACTAACTTAGATTAAATCTTTACGGGACTCGATCATCGGTCCGAGTCACTACCGTGTCTTCCCAAGATCTTTCATCTCGAAGGCAAATCCAAAAATGGATCGCGTAATAAAACACGCAAGGGCATAATACATGTTCAAGTATCCCAAGCTAAGCAAGTACTCACTTAGGTGGGTATACCACATCCGCTCGGATTATATTAATCCATATAGTGAATGTCTCATTTAATTGAGATCGTGTTCCGTGGTCAGTACTACTTGATTAAAGCATATGAAGTCACACAGGGACCTTTATCTATATCTATTTGTCTAAATTCTCATAGAGATAAAACAGTGACCACAATCACATGCTGCATAATCAGTTTTTGGGAAACTACTAAACTGATAAAGTAGTGGACCGTTATAACGTCCATTATGAGGAAATCAACCATCTCGTAATCAATTCCAAGATGTGAGAGAAGTCTTGCGCTACTAGGCGAGCATTCTACAATCTCATTATTCTCATCACTTTTCCTTACGAATAACCAAATAAACGAACTCGTTTAACATTGGTGGTGTTGGAGCTACAGGTCCGAACACACTTTCGCTAAGGAGTCTACTTGGATTGCAAGTTTCCATTACTCCAGTCTATTGTACGTTGACTTCAGGCAACAGTACATGGTTCCCTGTCATAATTTGCTCATATTATCAGTCGTCACTGAATATATGAACAAGTAATCAATGACATTCTCATTTCGCTTCAATATCGTCTAAGATATCATGATCGACAAATATTTTGAGATTCTTAGGATGAGGAGGAAATCACACATCTCCTTGATCCTTTATAATCTCGTTCGACAAACGAGTTTCAGTTCACCACCTCTGGGCTGAACGAATTAAGAAATGGTCAACTTCCTCATATTTTGGGACAGTACATGGTTCCCTTTCATAATTTGGTCATATTATCAGTCGTCACTGAATATATGAACAAGTAATCAATGACATTCTCGTTTCGCTTCAATATCGTCTAAGATATCATGATCGACAAATAGTTTGAAATTCTTAGGATGAGGAGGAAATCACACATCTCCTTGATCCTTTATAATTTCGTTCGACAAACGAGTTTCAGTTCACCACCTCTGGGCTGAACGAATTAAGAAATGGTCAACTTCCTCATATTTTGGGAAGGACGACAGACTGACGACCGACGACAGCGTCCTTTGCTTGGCGGGTTCGGCCAAAGTAACGTGTTACGACCGGAACACGGCGTCCGACAAGGACGTCTATCCTTGCAAGCATTTTGCAGCAGGTATAAATGATCTCGTGACATATCATAAAGTCATTAAATGCGTTTGGCATTTAGTTAGACTTGAGGGAGTCTATGCACTTACTTATCACTAAGTGGAGTTTTGGGGATCAAGCTAAGACTGAGTGGGTTATGCCACGTTACTTCACGTCGTTCCTTATCAACGGTAACGTGCAAATCTCCCCCTAACGACGGGGAGAACAGTCTTAGCGATGTCACTTTCGCATATCATGCGGTAAAGAGATCGCTTACCAAGGTTATTCTAACAAATGATAGGCATGGGATTCATAATCGACTTATGTCCCCTTCAGAGGTCCATATTTTGTACGCTATAGCGGCTCAATCAAAATATTAATTAAGCACTCCAAACACGCGTTAATATGAGATTTCTGGCTCATAACCAGTAACTAGCTGGTACGCATATGGTGTCTGAGTGTCTATGGGCCTCATAACGGACCAATGCAGCAAAATAGCATAACCCCACACGGAAATATAAATCTTGGTGTGCCAGACCAAGAAGTGCGTGCAATCATTTGCAGTCGCATCATCAAACTTTCCGTGAGTCCATTTGGGTCTGAACATAATCGACATGATGTTCAGTTTCAATTTCCAAACTCAAGTAATTCAAATCGAAATTTCGATTCTTACTCTTCGGTATTATCAAGTTGACTAGACTTTTCAGGATAATCCGGATCATGAGCCATTAACTTAATGATAGGGCTAAAAGTTTAGGAAATGCTGCATTTCTGTGGACAACAATAATCATGTGACCTTATTGTCGATCCATCAATCATAACCATTTATATTTTTTGTCCGTCTTATGGTTGGATAAGTCCACAATAACTCCTTCAATTCTTTACAAGAATTCTACGAGTCCATTTCGTGATCTTTACACATACTAGTCTTTCAAAGTGAGCATTAATGGTATGAATTTCGGATTAATCGTGAAATATATTCTCAGAGAGAATCCAAATGCGATGCGATTATAAATCAACCATCGTCTTTTGACCCAGGAATATCTCATCCAGTCAATGCCACAATATCAAAATGCTCTTATCAATCGACGACAGGCGAATGATAGTATAGACAATCGTGTCTTAGCATCTAAATCCTTTATCAATCGACGACAAGGTACGGCGATAAGGAAACTTTAAATGTTTTTAAAGATTGTGGTAGCAACCACTTGAAAGACATTTCAACTCCTCTAAAATATGCTTTTGATCGTATTGAATGGAGGCTATGTAAAGAAATTTTAATTCTTTCATAAGATATTACCAGATAATACTGGTTTTCTCGAATATTTTATAACTCAACAAGGTACGGCAGGACCTACATGAGTATAAGACCTCAAATTTGACAAATCCATTTGGTTTTATCAAAGATTTTGATTTGGAACGACAGGTCCAGAATCGTTGTCACTGAGTACTCTTTTAGGCAAATAGTTGGTGAAATTATGTGGTACACTGTTACCCACTATTTCCAAAAAAAATCAACTATCCCACAAGTATTGCCTAAAATTTCATAATTTAAAGTTTGGTCACATTTGTCAAAGAAATTTGCTCAAAACACTTTAAATTATTTCGAAAAATTTCGTAAGCAGGCAAACCATAATCCAAAAGTATGTCCAAATGGAAAAATCATAATCCAAATGGAAAAACATAATCCAGATGAGCGAAAAAATGGCTCAATGATTTATCAAAATCAATAAAAAAGGTATCAAACTCATTTGAGCCACAAAATCGGGGGTCTCAAGAGTTTCCTTTCAATTAACTTTAACCAAATTAGCATCGGTTTTTCCACCTTTATAATAGTTGTGAACTATTTAAGGAGTAACCGTGCATGACCTTTGTCTTTATAGCATAGAGTTGGCTCCTTGAGCATTATCTCTTGCTTTGTAACAACGGCCCATATTATTCATTTCAATTACTGTCTTGGAGCCACAGGTTTTCGATTTTGACGATTGTCTAAAATCTCGCTTGGCTAGGCGATTCATCGGGATCGCGACAATTCGAGACAAATAACACTTGTCTCGGTTCTCGATTCATGGAAAAAAAATGTACACGAAGAGCATTAATATCAGGAAAACAATTCGCCATTGACCCAATAGGATTAAAACTACTCACCGGGGTAATTTTCTTATCCAATAACAGATGGGCGATAAAAGAACATGGTGAATATAAATTCACGATACTGCTTATGGAATACAATTTCCAAGCTAGTATTTTGGTGAAGGATAGCTCCAATATGTCAATTTCAGACATTTGTTCACCATAGATGTCATCACGTCTCAAATGTGGTGGCGGAATAAAATTAACGCCTTAGCATTCATCTCGAGGGTAACAACAAACTCGTGTTTTACTCATCAAATATGGCATCCAAAAAAAATTTGGGTATCACATTTTTCACACATCAGGGTGAGTAACATGTGGTGACGGATTAAAATCAACGTTTAAACAGTCATTTCGCAAGTATGTTTTAGGATTTTTTTTTATCATAGATGGCATCCAACATGTGTTGGGAGTTCTGGATTATTTATCATATAAAACGACTGGTTTATATGTTTATTGTTTGCATAAGCACAAACGTTTTTTCGAAACGACAGGTTCGAAAACATTAGTTTTGCTTCTCATGTGAATCGGTTCTCATTGATCGAACGACGGGTCGATACTGAAACACCAATTCGGCGAAACATACATCACTATATAAACACACTCGGGGAAATTATTATTTAGTCAACCCCTTTCGGTAGCTCTACTTGAAAAACGAACAGGAAAGACGGTGAGAGTGGAGGGCACGAATGCCACTTAAAACCCGACCTCATTAGGATATCGACTTCCGCCTATATCTTTCCTAGACATCGTATTCAAATAGGTGAGCCTATTCGGGGAAGGTTCATAATTTTTCCAACTTAAATGTGAATATATATGATTTCGCAAATTTACATATCTTATACATAACAGCAGTAATAATATTACGTGACAGTGATTATTAACATGGCAATTCATAAATTAATTCAATTAACATGCAATGTTATTTACTAGCCAATTAATCAATTTTCATGTATGTATTTATGTAGATATGGACCGAATTTTATACATATGTGAACACGTATACTGTTTTAAATGTAACATACATACTACAGGGATCACTACTGTAATTACAGTAAACTATATTCAATTTACAAATATTACAGTTTCAGTTCATACTTTCAGGCAAGTTGCAGTTTGGTCCTTTAATAATTAACAGAAAGTCAATAGTTTTCATAGAATTACATATTGGATTACTGGTTTCAGTTTATTACAGATTCAGTCCAAACAGATTAATGATTTCAATGTTTACACATGTTTAAACATAGTTTCATACACCGGTTGCTTGGTAATTATAAAATGCATTCTGGTAGTCTTTCTTCAACATATACAAAGAATTAACTCACCATACCAATATTATTCATATAAAGTCTGCGTGTAGCACATATTAATCGATTGGTTTACTTTACATACATTGGTATATATTTTTATTCTAGTTATATAGATAGTAATACCACAATACCGTGTTCTTTTCATACACAACCGTCATGCAGTATAACTTATTAGTGCTAAGTATGATCATGTTACAAACATATTTAGTAGTGTTAACATGTGGGATTCAAGCAATAATAATTATCCATGCAATTTGTCATATAGTAGCAATTTGTTATAGTACTAAATCTTGTTTCAGTTTGTACCATATTGTTTCGCACGTATATATATATACTAGTAATCGTGCTCCATGCGTTGCGTGTGTGACGCGCAATGCAATTAAAATATAAAAAATAAGTGTAGTTATAATATAAATACGTGGATAATACAAAAAAAAATAGTATAAGACTTAAAATAATGTTTGGTTGTTAAAAAGGGACATGTAGTGTTATTAGTTGTTATTTTATTTTTATTTTTATTTATTTTTTTATGTGAGGATGGCATTATTGTAATTAATAAAAAAATATCGAGGTATTTTTGGAAAAAAGTGGCTAAATTTGACAGCCTCATTTGACTTGGGTTGACTTATTATAATAGAATGATAGTAAACCGCTAGTCACTCTGTACAAATTAGGTTTCAAAATTTTTTTGTACCTTTTGCACGGTATTTTGGTGAACTTCGATATATTAATAACCCAATTAAATCCGAAAAACCTCAAGATTTATAAGTACACAATATCAGTGCGTTTATCCAAAATCTCCAATATATGCGCGCGTATATCCTATTCTTCGCGAGCAAAGTGCCGATAACGTGTTGTGTGACATATTAGTTCGTTATAGATATATATAGAGATATGTATAGATATAGAAAGAGATATGAGAAACAACAGATGAAGTGTTTATTCATTATGATCATAGATATATATATATGATATATCAACATACCTGTGACCCTTTTTATACAACAGACTTTTTATACAACAGAGGGTATCGTTAATATGATGTATGATCTTATATCTTATCCAAGCCCCCCAAATAAACAAACACACAAACACACAACCACAATCAAATTATCAGAAAAACAACAATGGCATCTTTAGCAACCTCACTCTCATTCTCTCTCCAACACCGCTTAGTCTCTGGAGTTACACACACAAACCCACCAACATCAACATCAACATCAACAGCAGTTCATCTCTCTGCTTTTGCCAAAACCAAAATCAAAATAACCAAACTCACACTCACCTCTTCTTCCTCTATCTTCTTCAACCACTCTCTTCTTTCTTTCTCCTCTTTCCCTGCTTCGTCTCCTGTCAGTAAACCCTTTTCGCTCTTTGTCGTCTCGGCTAAAGGATACAAGATGAAAACCCATAAGGTCCTTCCTCTTTCTACTTTTATTCTTTCATTCTTTTTTATTTATTTATTATGTTTTTGTTCTTTTGCATTTGCTAAGTGGGGTTCAATTCCCTTTTGCATTTGAAGTGTTTGCATTTTTTAAATGGGGTTCAATTCAATGTGATGGTTTGCCTTTTGTTATATAATTATATGGGAAATTTTCTTTTTCAAGTGGTCATAGCATTTTCTTAGGGATGTTTGCATTTTTTTTTAACTGTGTTAACTTTGATTTTGCTATATGTTATTTCATGTTAGGATAATTTGTAACTGTTATTTCATTAGGCTGATAGGGCGGCAGCACCCCTCATACTAAGAAAAAACCGATTTTTTTACCAAGTATTGTAACATAAGATCACCGGATTTAGCCTTTCATCACCCAAGCATAAATAGGAAAAAATATATATATACATATGAGAAAAAAATGGGGTTCAATTCAATGTGATGGTTTGCATTTGTTAATGCGGAGAACTGGCAGTAGGCTAAAAGGGACTATAGAACGCTGAAATTGAGGGAAAATAAATGATTTTTTACCATGTATTTTGGAAACAATTATCGATTTAGGCTTTTCGGGACCCCATATATACTAAAGAAGATAGTTCTGGTTAGGCCACTGTTTTGTTATGTACTTGTGTGGGGAATTTTACGTTTTTAAGTGGGTCATATCATTTTGTTAGGATAATTTGGAATTGCTATATGTGGAATGGTTATTTCAATAGGCTGACAGGGCGGCAGCGCCCTCGTATTAAGAAAAAGACCGATTTTTTTACCGTGTATTGTAATATAAGATCACCGATTTTAGCCTTTGATCACTAAAGCATAAATAGCAAAAAAAAAAAGCAAAAAATCATAGGATTCAGCCCCTCCGATTTACGAATCCTGGTTCTGCCAAAGTGCATGGTGTTTATGGAGTAATTTGCATTTTGAAGTATGTCATAGTCTGCAAACTCTGCCACTGTTATAAGTGGGTGATAATTTTCATTGGTAAAAGAGTAACCTCACTAGGGGCGTGATCTACACCACATTTTTAACTATATTTTAGGACTACATTTAGATCATGTGAAGGAGGAGATGTCAACTGTACATAGTCGTGTATGATTTGGTTTTTGAGTTGTGCAAAAAGCATTTTAGGCCCTACTTATATAAGAACTGGTTTGCCTTGTTGATATCTGCATTATGTTCTATGTGATGATTGGCATCCTGTTATATGTTATGATATGTGTTTTGTTGGTCGTGCTGATTTGTGTGTTGTTCAAATGTCAGATTTCCATATTGGTATAGTTTGCTTTTAACTTGCAAAATATTGCAAAATTAACTATTTGGAAAATAAAATAAAAAAGATAAGAGTATCGGAGGTTACTAAAAATCTGAATAAGCTCGTAATGTAAGTAGTTGGAAGCTAGCACCCGAAGCACCATGTAGAGGAGGGGGATGGCTACATAACTTATTAAGGACGCCACAAATAGCGTGTGAATATTTCATTCTTCACATGCCACCAAAATGTATGTGCTTGAAAGTGAGAATTCTGCCCAAAATTTTGATTAATGGCCTTAGATCATCTCATGAATTTGCTAGCAATGATTTTGGAAAATTATGCACATGTGAGTTTGGCATGATTTGGAACGTGGGACTTAGTTGTTGTAAGAGAGGAGGTGTCGAAAGTACAACATAGAAATTAGGATATAAAGTGCCTGACTTAATAATCTTAAGCTTCTAAGGGAGATGGTATTGTATCAATAAGATGCCAAGTGTGCCATAGAATTTGGATGTCCTTACTTAAGTCTGATCTACTACTCAATAAAAGAACTTATTTGCACTTGTTAGGCTTGACAATATGCTTTTAAACTTTTAGGCAACATTGTAGTTTATTTTCTTATTGTTAACCAAAATGGTCCTCAGTTAGTATCTATGTTGTATGGATACGGATACGGGTATCATATCCGATACGGATACGTGGATACGAATTTTTTGAAAATTTAGGATACGGTAATTATAATTATACTAAAAATTATTATTATATATATATATACAAAATATACTGCTACAAATTAACTTTTACTTATCAAACATTATCTGAAAATACAATTCCCCAAAAGGTGTTCTATAATATGCAAGTACTTGTGTATATTTGTACTTTCTTATAAATAACAAAGATATACTTATACTAATATAATAGCATGAATGACCCATTATTTTAATGAGCTTATTATACTTTGCCTTAAAATTGTAAATAAGTATAAATTTCCAACCCCACCGTATCTTGAAACCTATCGGTAAAGCTTATCGGTGAAGTATCATTGAAGTATTGGATAGGTCAAACTTTTGAAAAGTCAAGGATACGCCATTTGGAGTATCCGATACGGGTATCGGATTGGTCAAACCTTTGAAAAGTCAAGGATACGGCATTTGGAGTATCAAATACGGTATCGGAGTATCGGGGGAGTATCGTATCCGATACGGCAATTTTTAAAAAATTGGAGTATCCGTGCTACATAGGTTAGTATATAACATTTTTCTATGTAATCTCTTTACCGGCGTTTGAATTGGTATGCTATTGCATTGGTGCTTGAGTGGTTTAAAAAAATTAGGTAATTTTTTCTGTAATTTTCTTTTAGGCTTCAGCAAAGCGGTTCAGGGTGACAGGAACTGGGAAGATTATGCGGAGGAGAGCTGGAAAGCAGCATTTGCTGAGGAAGAAGAATACCAAGAGGAGAGTTCGCCTCTCCAAGATGGTAAGGCTTTTACTCCTTTAGGTTTCTTTAAAATTAGAGATATTAATTGGATTCTCTTCTTCGCCTTCTGTCTTGTATTTCCCCTTATTTACGGTATCTTGTGATTCATTTTGCATTGTTGAAAGAGAATAGTTCCGTTTTGTTACTCAAACTTTGATTAATTGCGGTTTTGAAGCAAACTTTTTGTGCTAGTTTGTTTACAAATTCGTATGTGTTTGGTTGGTTGGCCTAATTGCTTGCTTGGCTTATTTTTCTAAATGAGAGATAGATGAAATGATGTGAGCCTGAGATTCAAAACCTCTTTTATCATTAATCCGTTGTTTCTAATTTATGACACTACTTAAACATGTTCTTTAATCGGTGCTCGCACTATACTTAATACTGATATTTCGATAGTTTATGTGGGATTGTGTTTTTGCGGTTATTTTTCTTTTGCGAAACCTGAAGTTGTGCTTTTACATATGCAGCTACAAGTTAACAGGAGTGATTATAACAATGTGATTGGTGCTCTGCCATATCTGAAGGTCAATCGACAAAATTAAAGCCCATGTGTACTTTGTTCCGAATCATGTAATTCATCTGTAATCTCATTTTATCCCTGTCCTTTTCTTTTGTTTCTAAACAGCACTTTTGTTAGTTGTATGACCAAGTCAATGAAAAAATAGCAATTCTGATACAAAAAGGAGTTTGCACGGTATCCTTTTTTTTCTTCCTGTTGTTGTTCTTTCTTGCTTTTTCTTGCCTTCAATGCGTGATGAAAAGTTATCAAGGTGGGTCGACATATTGGAACTTCAGTAGTAGGAATTAGGAAAGTACTACAGTAATTACAAATCAGCCATACTTTTCTCAAAAGAAATTAATTTAGACAAAATTATAGGCGAATGTATGTGCATAAAACTCAACGTTTAACTTTTGTAGCCTGGTGACTTATACAGGCTTCTTTTACCAGTTTCTTGCACATGTTTTGCGTGTTTCCGTAGCATTGTAATCATTGTGATCCAGTTGGAAGGGTGTCAATTCTTGTTGGTCACAGAAAATCAGGCCATATTTTTCTTATAAATCTGAGAAAACCCTGGATCAACACAACTTATAACATACAGTATGTAAATTTCTGATGAACAGTCAACATTAAATTGTGCTTTATATAACTGGCTGCGTTACCAAAGTACATAAACCCAGGATACATTCTTTATGAGTCGATGAACCTAACGACTACAAAGTACAGCACCCAACCTGCAGTTATCCATGTACACCCAAAAAGTTTCTCTAAATAGGACACATTGCATTGTTTATCGGACTGATTTTCTTTCTCTTATTAAAATCCGAAGGGGAAAGAACATGATTGCTGTAATCTGCATAGATAAAGAAAGTCTGGTGTTGCTCTAGTAATCAGCTGTCTAAACTCAAGCATATAAAGCATGTAGGATCAATAGACGACTGTTCCTCGAGTGTTGCTTGATCTAGGCATGGTTTATGAAAAACATGACGACATGCTAAAACCGAAACTTCTGGAAATTTTTTAGGCTCGTAATCGATTTGGTCATTGTAGTGGTAACTATTGTCATCTACCGGTGCTAACAAAAGATCTTCTTCACAAAGTTGGCAAATGTGCGCAACTGCCTCACACTCTTGCTCAACAAAGCCTGGAAAACAAAATTACCGCCAAGTTAACTCATAAATTATCTTATTTTTTAAATCCCAACAATAAGTTTATAAAGATATGGCAGGGATGATAGAATTCGATATCGAAGTAATTTGGCTAGGTTCTTGGAACAAGATTTTACAGACTTCAGATATAAAGTGTTTGGTTGCATCTTCTAGGAAATAAGTTGACTTTTTTAAGGTAGAGAGGAAAACTAGGTTCTCTAGCTTAAAAGAAGTAGCCTTTTCAGGCTAAAAACAAGAAGCTCTTAAGGTGGGCAATCAATGCAGTTCAGGGTTTTCGGGGAAAAAAGAAGGCAAAAAGAAAACTGAGCTTAAAAGCTTAAACCAAACATTGCGATAACTAGGGTGGCAAACAAAAGATAAAGAGAGATCTCACACATACCAGCCCAAGTAACGTGGAAGATCTGAGCTGGGTATTTCTTGGGATAAGCTTTAGCCTTCTTTTTCTTCTCTTTTTGAGCATGCTTCATAGTTGATTCCTTACGATTTTCAGTTTCTATCGGAGATTCAGGTTCTGTATTTGAGACAGTGACTCCATCGCACTGCGTTTTACTGTCTTCACCTGCAAATTTAAATAAACAAAATTTAACCATTGTAAATTATATTATCAACAAATCCAGAAGCTAGACATCAGTACTTGGCCACGTTCTTGTGGGTTTATATCAACATTATGACATATGAGGTGTCACATCACACTGATTGTAGTTAAAATTAAACAACAGAAATCGTGAATAATAGTAGTAATAACTTGACAGTAATTACTTGAAAGACTCTCGTGCTTCATTTTTTTTTCTTCCAACGAGCTGTTGATCTGTATAAGGTTCAAAGATGTGGGAATAACTTGACAGTAATTACTTGAAAGACTCTCGTGCTTCATTTTTTTTTCTTCCAACGAGCTGTTGATCTGTATAAGGTTCAAAGATGTGGGAATATCAGGCTATTCTTGTACTAGGAGTACTAAAAGAGTAAAGACTAATTAAATGTTTTTTTTATTTGTACTTGGTCACCAAGTATCCTTGGTCCCCAAATCTATTTATGTCCCAAAGTCTTCTGAGACCCCAGTTCCTATTTCTAATCTAATTTAATCTAACTAATATATTAACACTCACTTTGACATCATCCATTTGGTACTTTGGTCATTTGATCCGTCTCTTTTTGATATGCTATTCTCACATTATTGTGAGTCACAACCAAACTAAATTTATAATTTAACTAATTTAACTACCAAGCTAAATTTATAATTTAACTACTAATATTACTAACTTTGACTTTAATATAAGGAGACAAAAAACCATCATCCACCGTCTTTATTTTCTCACGTCACTGTGAGATATCTAATCTAACTAATATACTAACTCCCACTTAGACATCCTGTCTTTGATCATTTGACATTCTGCCAAAAAGAGATAGAGATAGAGATAAAAGGCAACAACGAGAGGTTTTTCTTACGGGCATCCTAATTAATTTAGATCGAACTCATATTCCTACTCTTCGGTTGCATCTGTTTATATCTCCTGTTTTTCTTGTATCGCTGTTAATTTACTCATACTTTAATTGATGTAATTGTGGTCTTTAAATTGTATGATAGTTTATTGTTATATGATTTGAGATTACATAGAATTGGGATTTACAGTTTTACGGAGTACGATATGATTTGAGATTTATAATTATACAGAGTGCGATTTTTTAGGGCTTGTTTGGTTGTATTTTCAAGCTCACATTTCTTTTGGTTCTCTGTTTAATACATGACAGTTGGCATCCTACTTGGTTTAATAGATTAAAAGTCGAGTTTTGTTTATTTTCTGGACCGGAAAAACTATATTTTAATTTTTTTTTCTAGGCTTATGGTTTACTTCTAACATTTTTTTTCAATGTTTTGATTGTGTTGGTGATGCTTTAATATATTTTGTCACTAACTGGTGGAATGAGTTATGGGATTTTTTTTTAAGCATGTGTTATGTGGATATAAATAGCGTATGAAATTGAAAATTTTGTATTAATATTAGTTGAATGTACATACACTAAGACCTCTATTTGTTCCATGTTCCTTTTTTTCCCCAGGTTTAATGCTTAAACAACAAGGTTAAGAGGGACATAGATCAATTATAGAGTAACAAATTCGAGTTTACAGGTCGCCCCTATTTTTCTTTAATTCATTTTGATATTTCCTTGGTTTTTGGTGCTTTTACATATGCTTGGATATTCTATGGTGGAATTAATGTTGGTTGCATCAGTGATGATGAATACAGAATAATATAATTTCTGTGAGTAATGAGCTCTATGAGCTACTCCCTCTGTTCCTTATTACACTACAAGAAAAGTGGCCAACAGTGACAGAAATTTTCGTCGCTAAACGCACCAAACCGTCGTTAAATCACGTTTAACGACGGATATTTCCGTCGCTCCAAGGCGAATCTAAACAGCTTGTAGCTAATGGATTGCCGCGGAAGTAAAATTTCCGTCTCAAAGTTACGACGGAACAGTGCCATTAAAACCGTCACAGACTGAAACCAAGGAAACGGAGTTCAACTTCCGTTAGGTTTTCTGTTTCCGAATTACTACAGCAATTTCGTCGCAAGATAGAAGCAAAAGCTCCGTCAAACGTTACAGACGTAAGGTTCTGGCGTTAAGTTTTGTGAATCATTTGAGATTAGATATTCGTCGTTATTCCGTGTTAAATTAAATTAATAAAAAATTAATGAAAGATTAAACATTTTTTTTTTTAAGAATTGAAACAAGTTAGTAATTCGCGTGCCGTCGCAAATCCGCTTTTAGAATTGTTAAATAGTGTTTTTTTTTAATATAATGTTTTTATTTTACCGATTAAATTGAAATGTCTTAGCCACTACTTTTCGTCGCTAACTAGTGACGAATATATGTTTTATTATTATTTTTCTTCGAATTAGCTTTAAAAATTTTGGTCACTGAACAGTCATGAATGATTTTGCAACTATATCCGACAATACTTTAACAATATTACTACGTGTGATTAGAAATTAATATAAGCAATCAAAACCGTCTCAGATTACTTCATTTTTTGAAAAAATAAATTTATATTAAAATATTGCATTTTCAGAAAATGCAATATTTTAATATAATTTTATTTTATTACAATTAGATTAAATTAAAAAATGAATAGAAAATGGAAACAAATATAAAGCACACAAGCAAGAAACATGAAAACTAATTACATCGATTTGTCCAACATAAACACGAGCCTACATCGACATAAGAATCGAAACGAAGTTTAAGTTAAGTTCACATCCAAACAAAATAAAACAGCCTAAAGTTCACAAAGAAAGATCGAAACACCAAAGCTCGACAAAAAGCTGTTTAAAAGCAGCCTTCGTTAATCATGATATTATCATCAATCACGATATCATTTAGGTCGACTCTGTAGCAATCTTCCATTCCTAAATCAGCACCAATTCCTCCATTTTCACCTTCGTTCGACTGTGTGCCATGGGAGCCAATATGCTTGGCCAACGTTTGGACAATAACGGGCAGATTCGTCATTAACACACGATGGAGATTCTGCTGGACGATGGTGGGCATGGTCGATTCAATGGTTTGCTGAAGATTCTGTTGAAATCCATCTCCTCCAAGGGTCTCTTTGATAACGTTTCGCATGAGTTCAGCTGTCTCATCCTGCGTCATTGGTGGCGGCATTGCAGACTTCGCAGTGCTGGAGCAGGATCCATCTGTGGTCAATGAGGAAACTCTGTTACCAAGCCCGTACACTCTCCCCTTTTCGATGCATCCAAGTTCCGCCAACACCTCAAGAAACAACTTGTTCTCGTCAATCTGGTCAACCGGTAAACTTTCCTCCTCTGCTTGAGATTTTAGCTGAGCCAACCTCTCTTCGATCTTATCCTACACATCACACAAAATACAACATGTAAATGAAGAAAAAAAATAACATTTGTATCACAAAAAATGCTTACAAAATAATTGAACCTAAATCCTTCTTATTTGTTAAGCAAGCTACCATTCATTTCCACTTTATATCCCATAATAACAGTTCTAAAGGGACCAAGTCAAGCTTAATAACCTTCCACAAAAACACAATCAAGCTTCTTTAGTTATCCATCATACAATTCAAGTAACTAAGTAGATGTAAGCGAAAAGTGATCGATATTTTAAACTAAACTATAAAAAGTAACAAACTCAGAACATTCCTATAAAATGAATTTTAAGTTAATTTTGACATAAAACAACCACATAATGTTCACAATAAACCCAACTAACATATCCAAACAGCATAATTGAGTTGTCGAGTAACAGCCATAATACTAAACATAAAAGTAGCTATTATTTAGCAGTATACAATCATAATAAAATTTGCCAAACATATAATTTACATGGCAAGACATTCTAACACCATTTACATAATAACAACCCAGCTAACATGAGAGTACTATAATATAAATAATAAACTACCAAACTAATTAAAACTGAAATCAAACTTTCATATATGTAAACCAATGATTCAATAAAACATGAAACGTACATTGATTTCCTTTGATTTAGCATCGCAAAATGGCCCATCTATTCCCTTTTGATGCATCAAGCGAAACTGCCTCAAGAGGCTCGGCATCACGCCTTCCTTCTCAAAAAGATCCAGTGAATGCTCCAAATGAGACTTAGAGCCACCGGTGTGATTAGAAGGTGAATTGTTTTTTCCACGTCTATTTTTAGACTTGATAAGAGACTTGGCCACCACTACTGCATCTGCCCAATGCACCTTCCATGCTGCCCATGCTATCGGGCAGCACCAGTCAGGGCATTTCTCAACCCTCTTTAGCTTGCTAAACCAATCCGAGTAGCGCTTTGACGCTATACGTTCCCATGCTGCTTTCACAACACCTTCCATGTCACGATCCCATGTACAAAGCTTCTGCAAATGTATGACACATAAAACAAACAACCAATCAATGTTTAAACATTTACTAACAATATTTACTTATAAAGAAATTGGAGCTGAAATTTTGAAGTCAATACACTCAATTAGATACCGAACCTTGAATAGCTTCCAGTAATGAGCCTTCACCTCCCGAGGCATATTCTTCCATGCTGTGCCGGCTACATGCTGCTTATTCCGAAATGCCTTTGTTATGTTCTTTGAGGCAGAAGGGAGAAAGCTGTCAATCCAAACAAAAGGAAAGTAAAAAAATGTGTTATAAATATGCACATAATTTTAGATGTGTATATATTTGTGACATACAAACAAGTATTTATATGTGTGTCTGTGTAAATTAGAATTCAATATGATATGTCAGTGTGTGTATCAAATTACATACTATAAACATGCATCGCCTATATATTTGTGTGTGCATTAAAATATATCTAATCTCATATCTACCTGTGTGAAGTCTACTAGAACATGTGTGTGTGTATGAACTCTGTGAGTATATGTGTGTGTAAGAACTGTACAAGTATATGTGTGTGTTCATTTATAGAGCTATATGTCTGTATTGAAAAAAGGGAACTACTTACGCTGGAAACCTTCCATGAGCCTGCACCACCCTTATGTATTGCTTACCAACAGGGAGATTGACACGAGGTTGTGGTTGTGGTTGTGGTTGTGGTTGTGGTTGTGGTTGTGGTTGTGGTTGTGGTTGTGGTTGTGGTTGTGGTTGTGGTTGTTGTTGTGGTTGTGGTTGTGGTTGTGGTTGTGGTTGAG
Organism: Primula vulgaris; assembly: GCA_963920805.1. NCBI lineage: Eukaryota > Viridiplantae > Streptophyta > Magnoliopsida > Ericales > Primulaceae > Primula > Primula vulgaris. The sequence goes on along the minus strand of OY987218.1, from coordinate 16,449,233 downwards.
GTTGTGGTTGTGGTTGTGGTTGTGATTGAGGTTGTGGTTGTGGTTGTGGTTGTGCATTTGTTCCTTCGCGAGTAGGAGCATTGCGCGACATGTGCGATGATCCACTTGACCTTTCCAAACCATTGCGGTGATTACTATTAGGCTCCTCAAGAGAGAGAGACTCAGTCTCAGAATCACTATTTTCCTCCTCAGTTGGGAAAGAAAAGTACCGACGTGAGCTTGACCCGGTTACTCTTCGGTGCTCATCTGCATTGGAACTTCCACTTCTTACCGGCATCCGAACCATCTGTATCAATCAATTTAATAATTAACGTATCAAAAAATAAAATGTAACATAAACAAGCAAATGTAATTAAACGTTGCTTCGCTTGCCAACAATTAACGTAAATTTAAGTCATTGCCAGATAACAATCCAACATGGCTTTTAACATGAATTATTTTTTTAATGCATTAAAAAAAGCTGCTTATTACAAAGAAAACCAATCAATAATCTCAATAATGTTAAATTTTTTTAATCATTAACTAAGATTGTAATGCCTATAACAAAAATGAATGAACTATATTGATATTTGATAGACATTAAACAATAGTCAAAGCTAATTTCTCTCTTTTTCAAATCATTTTCTATTTCATATACCCATTTTTAAAGATATTTTGTATCTTTTTGCTTGAGTAAGGTAATTTGTTTATTTTTGTTAACTTTTAGAAGACAAGATTTTCCGGTGTAACTAAAAATTAAGTCAAGCAATAACAAAACCCATTTTAGATCACTCATACTAGACAAAAACGATGATTTATTAACAAACTTTACAGTATCATCATTTATAAACAATAAAATAATAAAAAAGTTAAACTGAAAATTTCCTATGAAAGTGTCAAATGTCAATCCAAACATACAAAGTATTAAAAGCCCAGAATATTTTTAAAAGTGTAAATATGAAAATATAGATTACTAAAATCCCTGTATATTTTCATTAGTGTAAACCCTAAACATAAATCAAACATAATCCCTTTTATCAAACAAACAACTATCACTGAATCAACCATATATGCAATTGTATTTAAAATTGAATCCCTAAATACAAAGCATCAAATGTAAATCCAAACATAAAAAGAAGTAAAAGCCCTAAATATTTTCATGTAAATAAAAATTGCATGTAAATAAAAACAATTATTTGTAAATAAAAATTGCATGTAATTGTATCATGTAAGAGAGACAAAGGACAGAGAGAGACTTGCACCGTTCGTTGTGGTTGTGATTGTACTGAAACTTGAAAGTAGAGAGATGGTGATGTATATTTTTTTGGAACTAATTTATGAAGGAGAAATGTTTATGGTGTAGAATAGGCGGTGGCTGGGGGAAAATCGAGGTATATGGAAATGGTGGCAAAATTTTGATGAAATGGTTCGCCCAAAAAAATTCATTAAAATTTCAATTTTTGGCTGAAAAATTGGCGCCTATATTGAAAAAAAATCTGCGAATTTCGTAGGAACTGAAACTAAAAATTTGAAACCGAATTTCGTAGCCCAGAATATTACTCATTTGAAGCTGTACAAATAAAAATTACGTCAATTAACTCATATGATTTGTTTATAAGCATAATGGTATACAATTAATATAGATAGTACACAAACTTGTAAATAACCAATCTATTTTAATACGAAAAAATTATACATTAATTAATAAATGTAACAACAATTTGATAACAAAATTGTCAATAAGATTATTTCCGGTCTATTATTACAACTTCAAGATAAGCAAATAAATTACACACAAACGATGAAATAAACATATTTTTTCTGAAATCATCACTACTCGTTATCATTAGATATTACATCATCATTATACATATCATCATCTGGCTCTGACTCTGACTCGCACATTAATGGTCCGTCTTCTACTTCTTCTGGTTCTAAGTCTGCTTCGACGTTGGGGACATTAAGACCATCCGGTATATTGTCATCACCATCAATAATGGGTTCGCAATTTTGTTCGTCTTCGTCTTGGTAAGCTATCTTTTCTATTTGCCCATCATTAGCTGATATGTGAATTATCGGTCTAGCCCTGACCTTACAAACTGCCCACCACTCATCCGATTTTCTACCATCATTTGTCGGATAAGGCAGATAGCAAACTTGAATAGCTTGAGATGCTAAAATGAATGGGTCATACTTTTGATATTTCCCTTTTGAGTTTATACTAACTTGGCCGTATTTGTCAATAACCATTTTGTTACGCCCCGTGTCAAACCAATCACAATTAAACAAAATGGTATTCGTTGGCGATATGTTATACTCTAACTCAATAACTTCTGTGAGAATACCATAGTAATCACTCGCTGATGAACCGGTAGTGTAATCTTGCGTACCCCTAATGCAAACCCCACTATTAGTTGTCTTTCTGTGAGACCCATGTTTCTTAGTATGAAATACGTATCCATTCACAAAATATATAGGATACGTCTTCACTTGTCTCAAAGGACCTTGCGCCAATGATAGTAAAAATGGATTGTTTCCGATATTGGCGTAATCCTTAGTTGCCTGCTCACACACATAAACAAATACTTATTACATTTTCAGAGACAAAAGAATCACTATATTGCATCTGAGAAGTACAAGTAATGCTTACATAATTTTCAAACCAAATGACAAAGTGCTGATCAATGCACTGGTCGAATTCAATGGCATTTGTTGCCCATCCATCATCATACATCTCTTGCTCAAATATACTGAAAGGAAACATCCACCATAGTTAAACTGTCATTGCCAATTTGTATCAAAAGAAAATTTGAGGAAACATTAAAATTGTATTTACCTTATGTATATTTCCATCTCCTTGCAGTTCGTTAATATATATCGTCTCACCGTTTCGTACTCTTTATGGTTCAACCATTTAGTTGTACATTTTCCTGCAGCGCGACCAGGATGTGAGAATATCGATAGGTTCCCAGGCACATAGGGTGTTTCACCTCCATCATCGTGTCGGCCAACTTTGCTCCTTTTAGTCTGCATGTGAGGTTCAAAGTAGAGAGAAGTAAAACTTGAAGCCTCCTCAGTTATGTATGCATTAATGATCGATGCTGCTACATGCGCTTTATTTCTTGTTGTTCTTTTTATCTTACCCAGAAACCTCTCACAAGGATACATCCATCTATAATGTACTGGACCCGCAATTCTTGCTTCATAGGCAAGATGAACTGGTAAATGCTCCATCGGGTCAAAAAAACTTGGCGGAAAATGCATCTCCAGCTGACAGAGAATGATAGGGATTTCGACTTCAAGCCTTTTCATATCAGCTATTGATATAGTTGAACATGTGAGCCGTTTAAAAAACAAGCTAAACTCAGTAAGTGCCTTATATATTTTTTCCTCAAGCGTAAGTTTAAATGCGATTGGGATCAACCTTTGCAGAAACACATGACAATCGTGACTTTTCATTCCGAATAACTTGTTTTTCTTCATGTCAACGCATCGACCCATATTGGAGACACATCCATCAGGAAATTTTATCTCTTTTACCCAAGTGCAAATGCTTTCCCTTTGCCGCTTTCCAAGAACAAAATAAGCACGGTCATATAACCCGTTATTATTTGTACCCAATTCCGGACGATCGCAGAATAGTTCCACGTCCATTCGAGACTTTAAGTTATCTTTGGACTTCCCTTTTACATCAAAAACAGTGTTAAAAATGTTTTCAAAGCAATTTTTCTCTATATGCATAACATCAAGATTGTGGCGAATGAGATGGTGCTTCCAGTAAGGCAAATCCCATAATATGCTACGTTTTTTCCATCCATATCCCCCATCTGCTCGGTTTATGTCTGCGTTATTTTCCACACCACCAATTTCTATCACTTTCATCAATCCCAATGCATCAATCCAGCTTAATATTTCCACACCGCTAAGCACCCTCGGGGCTTCCTTCTTTACAACTACCCCCTTTAGAAAATTCTTCTTGTTTTTACGATAGCGGTGCCTTTGTGGAAGAAACTTACGATGATTATCGAACCAGCTCATTTTTTGACCATTAGGCAAACGGAAAGCATCGGTACAATCCGTACAATATGGACATGCTAACCTCCCTTGAGTTACCCATCCAGAAAGCATAGAATATGCCGGAAAGTCGCTAATTGTCCACATAAGAGCTGCTCGCAACAAGAAGTTGTTTTTAAGGGAGCAATCATAAGTATCCACACCATGAGTGAACAACATTTGTAACTCTGCAATCACAGGCTGCATATATACATCTATCATTTGACCAGGATCCTTCTTTCCAGGACAAAGAATGGTTAAAAACATAAATTGTTCTTTCATGACCATCCCTGGTGGTAGGTTATACGGAGTAATAATAATTGGCCAACATGAATATGGTTCTCCGAAGACGCCAAATGGTGTAAACCCATCTGCCATAAGACCAAGTCTAATGTTGCGAGTCTCTGCTGCGAATTCGGGATAAGTGCTATCAAAATGCTTCCAAGCCTCAGAATCAGAAGGATGTACCATGTTATCAGGATCAGATTGGTGTTCTGCATGCCAGCGCATTTTTTCTGCGGTTGATTCGGAAGCGTATAGTCGTTGCAATCTTGGTAGTAGTGGCAGATAATACATAACAGCTTGTGGTCTTCCATTGTCTCCATATCGAGGTAGGTGACATATCTTGCACTTGTTTCTATGACTGTCCACACCCCAATAAATCATACAATGTTGTATACATGCATCGATCTTCTCAACTGGGAGACCCAAACCATGCATAATCTTTTTGGTCTGATAAAAGCTACCAGGGAATGTGTTTCCTTCCGGCAACATCTTTTTAAATGCACCAACATACCTATCAAAAGATGTTGTCGAGGAATACGTGTCAGCTTTTATGTTAATCATCATTGCCATAGCGCTTAATGTTGTGTGCTCAGAACCCTCATATAACGGCTGCTCTGTAGCCTTCATCATGTCATAAAATCCTTGCGCTACATGGTTAGGAGGCTCAGTTGTAATAGGATATTGAAAACTAGGCCCGACAGCATCCCTAATCATTGTCTCCATCGAATTATCAAGTTCTATTTCCGTTGAAGAATAATTTGAAAAATATGTGTCGTCGCTTGACGTTGTACCCTTTGTAAATCTATATTCTTCTGGCCTAAATTCCGCTGTAGAACCATATAAAGGGCCTAGACGAGACGGTTGACCATAATCATCAATCTCATCAGGTCCCCATGATTCCCCGTGACTTGTCCACGTATAATAATCAGGAAGAAACCCAGTACTTAGCAAATGGAGCTCAACTTCACTAATATGAAGAAATCTAGTATTTCGGCATTTTTTATGATTACAGGGACACCTAATTTTATTTCCATTAATACATTCCCCGTTATTAATTGCAAATTTAATAAAATCGGAAACCCCAATACGGTAATAATCGCAAAGATTCCGATCAAAATCCAAACGTGAGTACATCCACTGTCTTAAAATAGTACTCATTTCAACCTGTACAAATTTAAATTACTTCAATTAACACAAATGCGACATGATTGTAGTTAGTTTGTAACAGTTTTGTGATAATATTTCAAATTAGTGACAGTTTAGTGACAGATTTGTCATACTTCCTAATAAACTTCTAAATGATGACTAACACAAATAGTCCATCTAACATAACACATTGTAGACAAACTTGTAGATGCTAATTATTAAACTTGCCTTACATAACAAGGTATTGTAATAACAACTAACAAATGATCCATGTATTAATGAAACACCATTACTAGCACACTAATATATTACCAAACAATATTTACAATCAAAGATAAGAGAACTTACACCGAAATTGGGTCTCAAGGAGAAAAGAGTGCAGTTGTATGTTTTGAACTGTATTGAAATAATTAAATGTGAAAAAATATAATGTTGAACAATATATATTTTTGTGCATGATGCGGATTAGAAACTGATTAGCGACGGAATAAAGCGAAATCTTATCCAAATTTGTGACTTTAACAGTAATTTTGACTGGTTCTGTCGATATATGTGCCAATTTCCCAAAAAGTTTATAATAAATTTGTACTACATATATAAATGCAAAAACAATAAAACACAATAATTTTTAATAGAACATGAATTCAAACATTCATAACAAGGAAACATTAGAAATTTTTACACTCAAAACCATTATTACCAATTTATTCTCCTTCACAAAATTTTCAAACACGACAAACTTTCTTGTCTACTAATAAACTTAAAACATTACAATTTCTATCAACACTTATGTATTAAACACGTCTTCCATGATTCTTCCACGATTCCCATATGTGATTGCTCATCCAACTTGGCTGACTTGTACTGTTTCTCGTTTTTGTGACAAAATTCTTGTAGGCCTTTCTCGCAACATAATTAAAAGTTATATACATATTTATCTCTGTCGCATTTGGACATGTAAATTTTTCCTGCTTTAAAAAAAATGAGACCAATAAATACACAATAAATTATAAAGTTTCAAAGCTCCAATAATAATATTTTTTGTTTGTTTTACCATAAATCGGTAGAAGTAATGGTGCACAATATCCATACTCAACACTTTCCATGTAAAACCCTCACGTTCATGTCTTTCCTTAAAAATTCTTATTAATTCCGTCGTAACCGACTCCGAAAACCTGGTAAAAAAATTGTAAGAACGTTTCAAATCAATTTTAATATTTAACAAAAAAAATTAAAAAAAATACTTAGTTTCTCCGTAAGGGTTGTCTGCGTCAAGTGGAACTATTGCAAGCTCTCTACGTCCATCCATGTTGATAACAACAATTTAAGTATAGTAGAATATTTTGTGAAGTGCATATGTTTTAACCCAGTGCACTTAAATAGGGTACTCATCACGGCTGAGATACGAATTTGAGACGGAATAGTGACGAACAAGTGTATTTATTACTGTCTTATCAAGAGACTTTGAAATTACCGCAACTTTCAACTGCCCCAAACTTTTCCCTTAATGCGTACTAAATGCATAACGACAGATCAGTTTACAAAAAGTCTCCAAAAAATCATATATTTTATAATGCCAAATATAATTATACAGTATAGATTTGGGTTGGTGCATGTGTTTTTACATATTAATTTTTTAATCCACATACATTTTTTTTTAATGCCAAATATAATTATCACAATTATACTAATTGTTAATCAAACTCAAACAAATTGACAACGATCGAGAAGAACATTATTTTATTTATTACAAATAGAACATTACACAACTTGAAAATAAATACATTAAAAACACACTCGAAATCATTAGAACTAGATAATTACACAACTTGAAAAAAATACATTAAAAATACACTCGAAATCATTTAGCTAATACGTCTGAGTCCATTGGTCCCAAATACTTTGGTCTATCCAATCAGGTTTGTTTTGCATCCTCTTAGTGTCGAAAACAAAACTGTTATAAGCGGGTTTCGCCACATAACAAAACACATCATATAATACGTAATCTGGGATATTTGGACAAACGTAATAAAGACTCTGCAAAAAAAAAAACAATTTCTTCAAAATTTAAAAATTAATAATACAATTAAAAAATAGTATTAGTTTACCTTAAAATACTCAAAATAGTACACTTTCAGAGCGTCATATAAGAAAGACCAATATTCCGATCCGTTTTTTTTAATATATGATCGGAAAATACGGGAGAAATCATCCGAAGAAATTGCCAGTACAAACCTGAAAAACCACATAAAAAATATTTCCAATATAAAAATATATAAATCTTACAAAATTTTATGAATTAAAAAAGAAAAACCTACGTTTTTTTTCCATTATCGGCAGGAACTATACTCAACCGTTTCCGTTCATCCATTTTATCAGTGTTTCCAATACACACTGCAGTTTTACAAACGCATGTACATAATATATACATTTATGCATGCTTTATATAGGATTAAATTAATATTTTGAAACTGTTTTGTGACAGATTTATAAGAGAATATTTATTACACTACTCAACTCTTAACTACTCAACTATCCACTTGTCAATTAATAATTATTTTAGCATAATTTTACACCGAATAAACATTGAATGCTAAGAAACCGTCGCAATTTAATGATAAAGTAATGGTTAATCCGTTTCAATTATCTATGTTCCTGATTAAGCATTAACCCCTAATACATTTATACCTCATAACTAAATATTATATAGACGACTTAACATTTGTAAATAAAAATTGCATGGGAAAAAAATAACATGAGGACAATGTAGCAAATGTGTGATAACATGGGTAAATTTTTATTATTTACTATTATATTATACATTGATATACGATAGCCTACATATAGTTATTATAATTATTATTAATAAAATATAACATGATTATATGCATAACATCATTTTATCGCATAACTGCTTGATATGATGCTTATATATGGTCATTTGTAGTTGTTAAAATTAATTAGAACTTTACATTATTCACATATAATCACTAGAATAATAATTACCAAACACCATAATACTTATTCAAACCCAATGAATATACTTATTAATCAGGTGTGCTAAGTAATATTCACATAATTAATTATATGTTTATAATCATACTAACTAAGAAATATGAGAACTTTAAACCAAATGTGAGATGATTCGAGTTATTATCAATTAAATAAATCATGAATACAATTAAAAGTATACTTTAATATTTGGATATATATATATATATATATATATATATATATATATATATATATATTAGTACGACCATAACTAACCGCTATAATAATGTTATGGTCCAAACCAGTAACCCAAATTATTAATTAAAGTATGTGTTAAAATCATTTATTGTATGTTTGGTATACAATTTGAATGAAAATAAATTTCGATATCGAAAAAGTTTCATAAAATTCATTGTTCGTCGCCATATTGTGTCTAAAGCAACTCCAAAAAATGACATACTTTTAGTTTTTTTAATCCCCAAACTTTGAAACAATTATCTTTCAGACACTTACAGTTTATGGGCTATTAAAGACAAACGAAACGTTAGCTTTGTAACAGTATAACGACGGAATATAAACAAAAAGGAAAATGGTAGCACTGTTCAATTGACGGTGTTCCTTCAAATGGAAAGGAAGGTGGGGCCAATGTAGTCGCGACGGAAATAACGACGGATGAGACACATATTATAACACCGTTAGTGAAAGTGAACCCCAGAAAAGACGCTTTTAAAAAACAATAAAACTTTGACACCAATTTGTGTCAGAACTATACACACAAAAATTAATTATTTTTTTAATAATCAAGAGTAAGGGATTAACGACGGAATAGCAATTACGAGTTTCTTTGACTTTTCAAATATAAAAGTGGGTTCCACTTTTATTAAATTTCGTCGTTAAATGGTGGTTATACTGTGACAATATTATACAAAATTCAACGGTCAAACTGCAGAATATTGAGGGAAAGTGGTGCGTTTCAAATTCGTCACTATTGCGTCTTTGTATTTAACGGGATTGATTGTGTAGTTAAACCGTCTCAGTCCCGTGTTAATTGTAAGACGGATAGATTCGTAACTATTTTTCCGTCACTGTTGGCCACTTTTCTTGTAGTGTTAATTGATATGTTTGAGAGTGTCTGAAATTTAAGTACGTCCCTTATTAATTTAGGGACGGAGGGGGTATAAGTTATAAAACATGCGTAAAAATATCTCTGCATGTATAACTACACCTCACAAATAGCATGTTTTGTCGAAGCTTCATATTCATTAGTTATGTATAAATTTTTTATTTGTTATGTCATCAGGAGACATAAAACAGTACTAAGGAGACATTAAATGAATTACTTTTGGCTAAGAATTTTGTCTATCTTGTTTTGTCGATACTTCTGAATAATCGTCCTATAATAAAACAGTACTAAGGAGACATTAAATGAATTACTTCTGCCTAAGAATATTGTCTTTCTGTTTCAAAATAAACAAACATATTATGAACGTAAAAGCAAAAGAGGTAGTGCAGCATTCCTGTCATTGATTTGGATCATCTTATCAGTTTTTTAAAAATTAGTTCTCTTCAATTAAATGTCACTAAATATATGGATATGAAAATGTATCACGCTTAGGTTTCGTGAATCAATAAGAGGTGAAATACTAATTATAGTACTAAGACGTCATATACCCTGATGGTGGTGTAAAGTCATTTAACCATAAGGAGTATGAGCTAAAAGCCTAAATCAAGTAGTTGCTTTAAACTTTTTACTCTTGGCTGCATACGTAATTGGTCAAACAAGAAAAGGGTACTCTGAATCAAAGAACGAAGACTTAAAATTGATTTATTGTCAGGTTCAATCTCTTAATTAGGGGTTGTTTGGTTGCAGCTTAACTGAATTAACAGATTACTTTAGATTAACGAAAATAAGCGAGTTCATTCAGCCTACAACCTTTTGACATCTTATTTCCACAAAAAATAGAAAAGCTTCGGTTTTTAGCTGACCAATCATACACATACAACTTTTAAGCACAAGCTAAACCCTAAAATTGACAACCAAACTACGCATATAAAGTTCTCCTGGTTCATTCTAATGGAGTCTCTGGTTTTCCTGGTAAGAAGTGTTTAATCCAATGTATTTAATGGTAAGGCTTGTTTATGTAGCAGGGTTCAGCTGCTTCAGCATCTGAACTAGGTTTTTTCTTTACTCATGGTAATGGATTTTAGCAAAATAATTTGAACTATGACTTGTTTAGTATTAGCTTTTAGGCTGTGCTTTCTTTGATCAAAAGATGGACTGTATTTATTTAATCGTCTTAAAAGCTTTACTTCTTTGAGTTTGTGGGGGGAAGATTGCTAAAAGTTGTACACTAAATTATTCACGTTTCAGCCTAATTTTTTCGGAGACTACTAAGTCTTTTAATCCACGTAAAGAGGACGATAATTACCTCCATTTGGTCCATTTTTTTAAATTCCTAAACACAGTAGAAGGAAAAGTTAAAGAATGAGCAGCATGAAATTTTATATTTTCAAGCCGTGGAAAGACTAGGTCTATATGGCTTAATATTTTAATGGCCTAGAAAACTTCTTTACCCACATTTAGATCCCGACAATCCTTGTATTGCTCACAAATATACAAAAAAGAAAAACAATTTCCAAGTTTTTTTAGGAAATTTAAGAATCTCATGAACTGTAAAACACGAGGAAGAATGTGATGGTAATCGAGTGCATAGTCAACAAAACCATGATAGTGATTTTAATTTTGTGAAGAATTAGAGTAAAATCCTCAAAACTTTGATAAAGAAACAAATCCTTGAAACCGTTCAACTGCAGACTATTCCTAACGATACCACCATGATTAGGATCGCGTCCATGGGGACCTTAGCGATTTAAAATCTAAAAGAGAGGCAGAAACATCGGAGGAGAAAATGATCATTTTTCGAACGGTAAGCAAGGTGAAAGCTTCACTTTGTGTGTTTGAAAGTTTATGTTTGATTACGTTCCCATCATTACTCTGATTGCAAATATATACAACTCCAACTGAGACCAAATTTAATTTCTACTTGCATTTTATTTCAAATAATTTCTTTATCACCCATTTTCTGTCTCAGTTACACGCTATTATACTATATTTTCAATGTAACTTCTATTAAAGTTTTTTCTTTATCACCCCTTTACTTATGCGGTTGAGCGTTTGAATTTGTTCAATTTTTTGTGTATTGGCCGTCTGCCATAAATATTTCAAAACTCGCCCATACTGCTGTCAGCTGAACAATCTTAAATCCGTTGAGAATTGAAATTTGTGTATGTTTGGTTGTAACTTTTTAGCAATTTGGTCATCTAAATTTAGTTATTTCCACTTTTCAGCTTATTTGAATTGGTCTTGTAGGATGTCTTTATTTTATAGTTGATTAGATGAATTCTTAGATGCCGAATTAGTTAATTCACTCCATTAATGGTGTCTTGGTATCTTAAACCGAATTATGTTTCGAAGCCGTGATGAAGAGTGCGATATTATTTGTTTGGATATTTTGATTGAGTAATATTTATCCACTTGAATGTTTTGATTGATTTGTTAACATATCATTTGTTTGATTTCTCAAACGGCTATAACAGGCAGTTTGATTGCATTCAATATAGTTTGCATAACACGAATATGCAGGGATGTTTCTCTTATATTGACTATTGAGTCATGATCTTCGATTGATTAGTGAAAGGAGAAATCTAAAATGAATTGTAATAACCTCGTTATGGTCTCTTTATATTAAATATCATTTACGTACACTTAACAGTTGCAATGAATAATATCAGACTATATGTGGTCTGCCTCTTCATGCATGGTCTATATAAGCTGATCTATTAATTGTTTATATACATTGCCTTTCCAGTTATACATAAGTAATGTTTAGTGGCTACAAATATTAGTAAAGAAAAGTTTTTTATCGTCAATCTTTGTATTAATGAGTATTATATTTATACACTTGTTTTTTTAATGAATGTTGTCAAATCTGAAATCGATGGAAAACCTAGGCGTGGGCAAATGTTATACACCAGTCTTCTATAAATAAAGCAAATGTTGTTACACTAGCTTTTGGTCCGTTCGTTTATGATGCTATCGTTACATGTCTGTCACATTGTCACCTGCATGAATGCTTATGTGTCATGTGTTTAAATACTTGCTCTTCAGACGTGTATTCTTCTACTAAATCCATCAAATAACACAATTATTAATACACATCTTCTACTCTCTCCCTCTCTCTATGTATATACGTTGATGGTTTAGTGTTTGTTAATTTGCAATCCTAGGCAAATTACTTATTCTATCTTCCACAAGCATGCACACTTAGCAGTTAGTTCACAACTCTAAATCATTGTTTTCCCATGTTTTGGTCTGTCTTTTCGTTATCTATCGTTTGAATTTGCTTCTCTTAACAGGTCGGATTTGGATTTATTTTCAACCGATTTGGTGAGGTATGCTATCAAACTAAGTGGAACTTCACACGTAGCATAGTTTAGATTTTAAAGGACAACCCAAACGTGTCAATTCACTTTTTAATTAGCTCCTTAAAAATCTGATTGTTTTCTCTTTGGTGTAAACTCTTTTGGTTTGATCAGGATACTTTAGCAAAGGGACTCCACATGATTTTTCTTCCAAACTAAATAATCACTTGCATCAATATTAAAGCAGAACAACCCATGCAAGATGTAGTTTTATGTTCTTATGTGTAGAAAATGCAAGCTCCTAGAATGCTTCATATTGGCGTCACATTACAATTCCTTAAAATAAGGATTTTTTTATAATAAAGCGAATTTCACCTTTTTTCTCCCCTAATTAGAACGTAGTAGCTTATTTCGGGATAAATTACTTCAGTACTAATTACAAAATTTGTGAATAACCAAAGCCAAACAGAGACTTGCGTGTCAAATTTTAGTATTGTTAGTAGCCAGAAGATCGATATTGACTACGTTTATATGCAGCTTTACACACTTGAGGAATCAGAAATGTATGCATGTTTACATATATTAACTTGAGTGTGCGAGGGAAAGATATCCGAGTTTGGCGGAGGAACGAGCTAAACTAAACGCAGGATCGATGAAATCATACTGCCATTGCTAATGAGGGAACTCATTTCCGATTTTCTTACAATATGCATGCCTGTTATTCACATTGCCTACAACAGTATCTAATTATGTCCTATAATATGTTAAAATAAAACTAATTAGTAAACATCACCATTTAATATGTTTAAGCCTGAACCTTCTCATGTGCTTCTGCTTAAATTTTTTGATTTCCTAATTTTTTGAATTTTCTAAGTGAAGACGGGAGAATTCGCTCAAAGCTGATTTAATAGGTATTGTGCTATCTAAAGTATGTGGATGTATTTTCTGCAGTTATTTGAAAATGATAGCATCAAGCAGCAATGAAAATGCTTTGGATATCCTGAGGCGGAGACTTGTGCCAAGAACCAATATCTCATTGTCTTTCGAGTTTATAACGCTTACTGTTTGATGTTTTTTGCAAGGATTTCCTTAGATGCGATTGCGTGTCAGTTCAGAGAAAGGTTTACTCGTCAGACTGTTTTTCGTTAAGGTGTTTTACTCTTCTGTTATTGTTTTGTGATTTTTATCTGGTTTTTAGAGTCGCGTGATGGTTTTGAGAGTTGCCTGAGGTAGTGTCGAATGATATTAGGCTGCTGCGGAGTTTGTTTAGATTTCTGAAATGTCGATTCCTTCTTCCGGTTAATAGTTTATAGTATGATATTGTGGTGATTGAAACAATTACATAATATTACTTTCTGATTATCCTGAACAATATCATTTATTGATTATCTAATATAGGGCTATGAATATTACACTTTGGGAATTTGAGATTTAGTTCTTTTATGGAGCTTTGTTACAAAAATTACAATTGTTTAAAATTTTCGGGATCGAAGTACAATATTTTTGTTAATGCGTTAGTAGATTGAGGCATATGCCTTTACAACTCAAACGGCTATGTATTGATGGTGTAATGAAACGGTAGGGTGATAATATATCTTTTCTTCGTTTTTTTTTGTGCCCAGGCAAATTTAGCTTATTAGTTTATGTGATTTACATTATGAGTTTTATTTTTTTCCTTTTATTTATTTAAAAAGCTAGAAATTAAATGGCAAGACCGCTATTTTTGACCTTTTCTTTATTTATTTTGTCAAAATAGACCATACATAGTACATACACACGATGTAAAATAGCTCTAAGATTACGTAAAAATTCCTCAAATTGCTTACCTTATTGAACTATTCACGTTCATTATAATAATACAATAAAACGATCAACTTATCGAGGATCAGGTAAAGGAAAGAGTCCCCATTTAGCGGAGTCGGCTGTTTACTTTAACTTTTTTTTTTTGTTTCAAAGAAAAGAAAAAGTAAAAGAAAAGAGTGAATATGCGATCAAAATCATAGCTTTTAGATCCTGAAATATGCACGCACTGAAAAAGGACCACAAACTCGGTTTAAACATCTACTCTGTAACAAGGCTCCAGTTAGAGGGAAAACGTAGTTAAAAAGGACAAAATATTGAGCAAAACATCCAAAGTATCGGAAGAGGTAACTGATAGGTTTAACCGAAGTACTTAAAAACACAGACTAAAATACAATATTATCTTTACCTATCAATAAACATATACTGTCTACAAAAACACCTGACCCAACAAATAGTAGCCACTTATAATAAGTAATGCTCACGATACACCCGACTCTCAGGAGTAATTTTTTTATGATGAATAATATTGATCAGTTCTTGCAATTACTCAAGCATAAATAGCAGATAGGATCACTACTTTGTTCCTCAGGTGTTACTTGTTCTAGGCACGACATATGGAAAGCATGACCACACGTTAAAACTGAAACTTGAGGAAAGTTTTGAGGCTCGTCAATTAGCTCATAGTACTCGTTATCATTGCCACCTTCTGGATGAAAGGAAAGATCTTGTTCGCACAACTGGCAAACCTGTCCAACCTTTTCACATTCTTCTTCACTGAAGCCTGCAAAACATATATAGATACCGTGTTTAAATATAATCTTTTGAAATCCCAATAGTTCTTGTTTTCAAGAAAGAAACGCCTCCTCTTTCTTTTTCTACCTTAAGGTGGTTGGGTAGTGCAAGATTTCAAAAGTGGCTAGGCTGGTTAGAGGACGGAAGTGTAGCCTAGATGAATAGGCGAGGTGTAGTACTATATTTTGACAAATTCTGGTTTTTTTTTTTTAAATTCTAGTTTGACATGTGTTTTAACTTTATTAACAAACTAATGTAAGCAATTGTACATCATTAATTATAATAACATAAAAATAACTTAATGATAAATTTAAAGTGCAAATCTTAATTAATTATCACTGTGTTTTTTCCGACCAATTATGTATATGTTTTTTTAATTAAAAAAAAATCATCTATTCTGACCCGTTTGACCTGGTTTTAGCCCGGATTAAGAAAAGTTAATGTTAATACATACTTTCGAATTTAATTATCAAAAACTCAAATTTGTGTTGTTTTATATAAAAGCTGATACATACCAATGTACATAGGATCATTAAGCTATCATTAAGTATGTATACCTATTTTTTTTTTAAAGAACATATTTTTATATAAATTTCAATGTGTAACCATGCTACACACTTTGTATACCTAATTTTAGAAGAGACTTTAACCACAAGTGTTTACTAACAATTAGGTCTCAAACTTTATACTTATTGATAATTTTTTCCAGGTTTAACCCATATCAAAGCGTTGGTATCATACTTTACGTTTACGACGGAGTTATGAAAAATTCATGTGGATGAAGAATTCAGAGAGATAAATTAATGGCATTTGCATCTTTTTTGAATCGGATCACTAGCTTAAACAAATTACATTGGAAATATATACACCTCTATGCGTGTTTATTAGAATAATTATGGATGCTGTTGTGGAACCCTATTGTCACTAAGTAGTCCTCCCCTGGATGTTTTTTTTATTATAGAGTTATGTTTCTAATTATTTGTGAAGAATGACATATATGTTTACCGGAAGATATAATCCAATGTACAAAACGTCTTCTTCACCTAAGGGTTATTTTTCTGAATGCAAATTTCTCATTAAATTCATTAATCTCATAGTTCTAACTTAACTGACAACATTGGGAAAGAAAAGACAATATTGAACTAGTTTAGCAAGATACATTAATTAGAACATATGCTACAACAAAAGTCAGAGAATATATTAACCAAGATAGCAAGAGAAAGAACAATATAAAAGAGAAATACTGATCATACTGTCCCGTGTGATGTAGAAGATTGGATTTGAACGTCTCTTAGTTCTTTTTCGCCTAGTTTTAGACTTCTTTTTCTTCTCTTTGAAAACTTCAGTTGAAGTTGATGCATCGCTATTTTTAGTTTCAACAGGAGACGCAGGTTCTGTATCTGATGGAGTAGCCTCATCAGAATGACTTTTACCGGATTTACCTGAAGCGATTTTTTTTATTAATTTATGAATTGTGTACAAAGCTCCAAAAGTGAGAATTGGGAACTTGAATTTCATGTTTTATACTTTTAGTGAATAGGTATAGTTGGCAGCTAAGATGAGTAAGGCAAATATGCATAAACTAAAACAGGGTTGTGTATATTATATAGTCCAGCTTGTGACTAATTCAAATCCTAAACGGACTAGTACTATATGGACTTATAATAAACATATAACAATCAAATTAAATCCTAATTGAAATAGATTCTCGATAGAAGATAATAAACCCTAGAATCCTAATTCTACTATAATCTGGATAATATCTCTTCCTCAGGGTTAGAGAAACGGAAAATTCCTGTTACCATACCTAAATAAGATTCTAGTAATAACCCCCAAACAAGAGATTAATCCTTCTAGTCTACTTTCACAATGATCTTTTAAGGACCCCATAATATAGAAACACAAAAAACCAAGAAATTGTTTCCTCACAGGTAGGATGACAATTTCGCGCGTTTCAACCCAACCCGACCAGCCACGGATCGGGTAAAAGTGCAATTCTATTCGGATCTGTTTTAAATGGATAAAATTGCAACTTAAAAAAGTACAATTTAAGACTACATTAAATTCTCTATTTTATATTAGTTTTATATTATAGTTTTAAATCAACTAATTTTTTAATCTAACTAACAAATTTTATTTGAAATATTTGACATTTATGATATTTATTTTTTAAAAGGAAAAAAAATATTTTTTAAAAACGGGTCAAATGGGTCGGGTCGGATCAAATGGGTAAATGCGTAACTTTGTCATTGGGTCGGGTCAAGTTGAAACCCGCGAAATTGCCATCCCTACTCACAGGCCACACAAAAACATGACCGTCAGATGAAGGCAAAAATTTAAATGTCGTAAAACAACCAACTTCACATGAATTTCTATTGATTTCTTGAGACAGGCTGCTAGTCCTTTACGTGGTAGTGGTGGCATTCATGTCACGTAAATCACTTGAAACAACAGTTGGTATGTAAAAAAATGTCCGTTTCAAGAATTCAATGAATGAAGTGTTAACCAGATATGATATCATGGTTTCCGTTCACGTCAATGGATTATGGAACTATTAATTAAAGAGGTATTTGCAGTGTGAGGATACCAGGTATAGCTTAATTTCCATGTAAGGATCAGTAAGACTTAAGAGTCACCGCTGACCATTTACAAGTATTTCCCAAATCTGCTCAATTGTTAAAGACTACTAGGAACCAGTGTTTTAAAAAACACGCTGCGATGCGCAACATAGCTCGATATAGCTGTTTTCGGAAAAAAAAATGCATACGCTAAATCTCTATTTGGGTGGAATTGCGCAAAAAACACGCTATTGGGTCCAAAAGCGCAAAAAGCGCGATATTTTGGACCAAAAGCGTAAATAGTGAGTTTTTTAAAAGGAAAAAAAACATGTAACGGTTATTTGAAATAAATAATATATGTTGTATAATTTTTAAAATTAAATGTTTAGTCCGGATTGTTGTGACACTACACTCCCTCCCATGAGACCCAAGTTCAAGACTTAGCAGCAACATATTTTTTTGGAAATTTTTCAGTTATTTGGATTTTTTATACAATTCCGTTCTTAATTAAAATAAAATAAATTGCGCATAAATTTAAGTCTGAATATTTACTAATAATTTGTTTATCTTTATTTAAAAACATATTTATTATATATTTTGATTTTTTATTAACTATTTAATGTTATATTGTTATATTTATAGGTAAACAAAATTACACCGCAAAACGCTATGTTGCTATGCTATTTGCACTTTTAACGTAGCTCTCGAAAAAACGTTAGCTGAACGATAACGCTATTTAAAACATCGGTAAGAACCTACATTAAAAAGATATCTCAATTGTCAGAGACAATTCAATGAGCTTTCCTATAAACAAACTTCTTCTGCCTCCCTCGAGCCTCCTAATTGTGCACTCGTGGGCTTGTAGAAAAGGAGAAAAAAACTACCGTGGCAAATAAGAAAATTACAGAAGTTTATTTCCATTGTAGGAAGACCTAAATTCATCTAGGGATAAAAGATGGGCTGGTCAGAGACGGAAACAAAGCACTTGATATAATCATGATTATTACGAAGTCAAGGCAAATATCCTTCCCCTTAGCTAAAAATATATATTTCCATTAAACTAAGCATGCCGAAAAAGAACATAAAGTGAGAATCGTACCTGATTCTTTTGCGGTACTACTTTCCAGGGTCGTGGATGAATAATCAACTTCCCAAGTATTAATTGGCTCAGAGTCGTGTCTGTTCTCGCACACAGGTTGCTGAGGAGATGAATCATGTAAACTTGGAAGCCCTTTGTTATGATATCTGGTATTTTCCCCACAATGCAATTCATTTGGGCCCCAACCAAAAGGATCCTTGCCAGTATCATAATTATGAATTCGTCTATGGGGAGCTTCATAGTTGTACCCCGAGTTTTCAGCTCCCACTGGATACATATAGGATCCGCATAAACTGGTGTTGAAATCCGCATTCTGACTATTTTCCTTCTCATAAAAGTGGTGAGGATAACCATGGTGAGGCATGTGCTCATGATTAAATGGTCAAGGATTAGAGGGGAAAAAATATGCCAGGTTAGGATAATAAAATCCACAATAAACTGGGGATTGATATCCAAAATATCTATTATCTCCATACTAGAAGTTCTCGGCGTTATGAGAATAGCCGGTGTGGTAGTTATTAAATTGATAACAGGGAATGCTAGAGCCTTCAGAACCCTCCTAATACAAACTTTTATATCGAATTCTGGATAATGAGCTGAATCTGCATAATTGAGAGATGGGTTGTTTGTTGAGTTGTGGAGCCAAATGAGGTTTTGGCCATGTTTTCTAATTATCCCACATCACTTGGAATTGTAATATGACCCATGTTGGGTTCTATTTATATGTCCCAATATCTTGTATTTTAATTACACCTACACAAACACCTCTACATTATAAACAGAGAGTTCTATTTGCGAGAGAACCATAGCTTGTGTTTAGCTAGATTATTTTTGTAATCCTCTTAATAATATTAAGTGCCACGTGTAGCCGCCCGGAGACGTAGCCAATTTTGGGTGAACTCCGTTATCAAAGTGTGTGTGCTCGGTTTAGTTTTATGTCTTTCTTTGTGTTCGCCTGTATCGACCCTAACAAGTGGTATCAGAGCTGAGGAAGATCGATGGCGAAAGAAGACAGAACCGCACACGGGATCAAGAAGTTCGACGGGAAGGACTTCGCATTCTGGAGAATGCAAATAGAGGACTACCTCTACGGGAAGAAGATGCATCAGCCTCTTCTCCTTGAGGAAAGGCCGACCACGACCACCGAGGAGGCGTGGAAACTCTTAGACCGACAAGTGTTGGGAGTGATCCGCCTAACACTATCTAGGAGTGTAGCACATAACGTCGCAAGAGAGACGACGACGATGGGGATGATGAAGATCCTCACCGACATGTATGAGAAACCATCCGCGAACAACAAGGTACATCTCATGCGTAAGTTGTTCAACCTACGCATGGCTGAGGGGACACCTGTCGCGAGTCACGTGAACAAGTTCATCGACACCGTAAATCAGTTGGATGCGGTGGAGATAACTTTTGAAGACGAAGTGAGAGCCCTTATACTGCTAGCCTCTTTACCGAACAGTTGGGAATTCATGCGAGCTGCTGTTAGCAACTCAATTGGAAAGGAGAAACTGACTTACAACGGCATCCGAGATCAAATACTCGCTGAGGAACTCAGGAGATTGGATATGGGTGAATGCTCAAATGATGGAGCAGCCTTGAACGTGGGTTCAAGAGACCGGGGTAAGGCCAGGGTATGGGACGTCAGAGGACGTTCGCAATCCCGAGGTAGAAGAGGGCAAAGCCGAGGAGGCAAAGATAGCGATCGAAGTAAGAAGAATCTTCGGTGCTATAACTGCCAGGGTATGAGGCACTTCAGTCATGAGTGCAGACAGCCGAAGAAGGGTACCGGCCGTGATCACGTGGCTAATGTTGCGAGCGACAAGGATTCGGGTGACTGTTTAATGCTTGCCGAACAGAGAGATATAGATTCATGGATTCTAGACTCTGGGGCATCATTTCACACGACTGCTCAGAAGGATTTATTCGAAAATTACACTGCGGGTAATTTCGGTAAAGTGTATCTAGCCGACGGAGAAGCGTTGGAGGTTGTTGGAATGGGCGATGTGAAGATTCGCATTCCAAATGGATCGGTATGGAAGCTAACGAAAGTGAGGCATGTCCCGAGGTTGACCAAGAATCTGATCTCAGTAGGTCAACTCGATGCCGAAAGGCACTCCATTTCGTTTAGCTGTGGAGCTTGGAAAGTTTCACGAGGAGCTATGGTGATAGCCCGAGGGAGCAAGGTCGGTACACTGTACATGACGACCGATGAGGAGTGTACAGTGGCGGCAGCTGTGTCGCATGACTGCTCGGAACTGTGGCATCGACGGTTGGGTCACATGAGTGAGAAGGGGATGAAGGTGTTAGCAAAGGACAACAAACTTCCAGGCTTGAAGTCTATCAACCTCGACATGTGCGAAGGTTGCATCTTCGGGAAGCAGAAGAAAGTAAGCTTCCGGAAGGGTGGAAAAGCTCCCAAGAAGGAGAAGCTAGCACTGGTCCACTCAAACGTATGGGGACCATCTCCAGTAACCTCACTGGGAGGAGCTCGGTACTATGTGACCTTCATCGATGATTCGACGAGGAAAACATGGGTCTATTTCTTGAAACACAAGTCTGAGGTGTTTAAGAAATTTCAAGAATGGAAGGCCATGGTCGAACTGGAGACCGGGAATAAACTCAAGTGTTTGAGGTCCGACAACGGCGGGGAGTACATTGATGCGAAGTTCGTAGAGTTCTGTGCTCGAAGAGGCATTCGAATGGAGAAGACCATCCGAAGAACGCCACAACAAAATGGCGTGGCCGAGCACATGAACCGAACAATCAATGAGCGTGCTAGGAGTATGAGACTGCAAAGTGGGTTGCCCAAAGCCTTGTGGGCACATGCAGTAAGCACGGCGGTTTATCTCATTAATCGCGGACCCTCAGTGCCCCTAGAAAGGAGGATTCCCGAGGAAGTATGGATAGGAAAGCCTATCTCGTATGAACACTTGTGAGTGTTCGGTTGTCTGTCATATATCCATGTCGACATAAATGAACGTACCAAGCTTGACTCGAAATCCAAAGTGTGTTACTTTGTGGGGTACGATGGAGCTGAGTTTGGATATCGCTTTTGGGATGGTCAAGCAAAGAGGATCATTCGCAGTAAAGATGTCATCTTCAACGAAAGCATTTTGTACAAAGATCGACAAAATGTGGAAGAACAAGCGCTCCCGTCCGAGGAAAGTGGTATGGTCGACATGAATGCGTTTCCAAGATTGGACTTGGAAAATGACACTGAAGATGAGCCAGTGGTGCTCGACAACCCACCAGCAGAGGCTGAAGAAGCCGAGGAGCTGCCCCAAACTCCCCGACCTGAATTAGGCCGAGGTCATCGCATGAGGAGACCTCCTGCCCGATACTCTCCTTCCCTGCATTACATATTGCTCAGTGATGCAGGAGAGCCCGAAAGTAGAGAAGAAGCTCTGGAGCTGAAAGACTCGAGCAAGTGGGAGCTCGCAATGAAGGATGAGATGAAGTCGCTCGAGAAGAATGTGACTTGGCAGTTAGCCGAGCTGCCCAATGGGAAGAGGGCACTGAGCAATAAATGGGTGTTCCGACTGAAGGAGGAACAAGACGGCACGAAACGGTATAAGGCACGCCTAGTAGTCAAAGGGTTCCAGCAAAAGGCAGGAATTGACTACACCGAGATCTTTTCACCAGTCGTAAAGTTGACGACTATTCGGCTATTGTTGAGCATTGTTGTAAATGCGAGTCTTTATCTTGAGCAGTTAGATGTGAAAACTGCCTTTCTCCATGGAGATCTTGATGAAGAAATTTACATGCTCCAACCTGAAGGGTTTGCCGAAAAGGGAAAAGAGAAACTGGTCTGCAAACTGAGGAAGAGCTTGTACGGGCTAAAACAAGCACCACGGCAGTGGTATAAGAAGTTTGACAGTTTCATGGCGGATACCGGGTTCGAAAGAAGTGATAATGATCACTGTTGTTTCGTGAAGAGATTTGCGAACTCTTCGTACGTCATACTACTGTTGTACGTAGATGACATGTTGCTCGCCGGGTCGAGCCTTGTTGAGATTAACAAGGTCAAGCAACAGTTGGCGAAACAGTTCGAGATGAAAGATTTGGGTGCCGCAAATCAGATCCTCGGTATGAGGATATCCCGAGAAAGGGATGGGTCCCTGTTTCTGTCGCAAGCCGAGTATGTGAAGAAAGTGTTGGCACGATTTAGCATGAGTAATGCCAAGGCTGTAGGCTCACCGCTAGCCGCACACTTTAGCTTGTCGAAGAAACAATCACCCACAGACGAGGAAGGAAAGGATCGTATGTCGAACATACCCTATGCTTCAGCAATTGGTAGCCTGATGTATGCTATGGTGTGTACAAGACCGGACATTGCCCATGCAGTGGGAGTTGTCAGTCGTTACATGAGTAACCCGGGCAAGCACCATTGGGAAGCTGTGAAGTGGATATTGAGATATCTCTCGGGTACCGTGAGTTTGGCATTATGTTTCCGGAAGACCTCGGAAGGCCTGCATGGCTATGTGGATGCTGACATGGCCGGTGATCTGGACAGCCGAAAGAGCACAACGGGATGTGTTTGTACCTACGGTGGTACTGCTGTGAGTTGGACATCGAAGCTGCAAAAGATTGTTGCACTGTCGACCACAGAGGCTGAGTACGTCGCGGTGACGGAAGCAAGCAAAGAGATGATTTGGTTGCAAGGTTTCTTCGAGGAGCTCGGTCAGAGGACCGACAAGGGAGCTCTGCACTGTGATAGTCAAAGTGCAGTTCAGCTAGCTAAGAACTCTGTATTCCATTCACGCACCAAGCACATACAGATTCGTTACCATTTTATCCGGGACGTTCTGGAAGATGGAATCTTCGCGCTAGAAAAGATTGAGGGCGCTAAGAACCCCGCCGATATGCTAACGAAGACTGTTACAATCGACAAACTGGGGCTGTGTGCAACCTCAGTAGGACTCCGAGCTTGAGGCTCAGGGTCGCCGCTACACTGGAAGAATGGGTACTCGCCGATGACGGCAGAGTATCAATTACTATACAAGGATACCGATGGGAGCATTCTGCTCGGTGGAGCACAGTGAGTTCGGTGGTCGGGGATAATTGGAGTTCTTTTGAAGCACTCGACATTTGACTCCAAGTGGGAGATTGTTGAGTTGTGAAGCCAAATGAGGTTTTGGCCATGTTTTCTAATTATCCCACATCACTTGGAATTGTAATATGACCCATGTTGGGTTCTATTTATATGTCCCAATATCTTGTATTTTAATTACACCTACACAAACACCTCTACATTATAAAGAGAGAGTTCTATTTGCGAGAGAACCATAGCTTGTGTTTAGCTAGATTACTTTTGTAATCCTCTTAATAATATTAAGTGCCACGTGTAGCGGCCCGGAGACGTAGCCAATTTTGGGTGAACTCCGTTATCAAAGTGTGTGTGCTCGGTTTAGTTTTCTGTCTTTCTTTGTGTTCGCCTGTATCGACCCTAACATTGTTATCATAATTAACACTAATTGTAGTACTAAGATAAAAGTTTTAATGACCATGAAGAACAAAAGCACCACATACCATTAAGATGTTTTACAGATGATCGTGCTCCATAAAAAGAGCTCCTTTCTTTTGCCATAACATTTTCATTGCAAACAATGTTACAGTCAGATATTAAGAAAAGAGAATAAATGTGGTGTTATACCCAAATGATACACCCACATGAACTATATTAGAAACAAGTTAAATTACAGAATTACATCTTAAGTCCAAAAGTGAATAGTAAATAACTCAAAAGGACAAATACTAAATATGAATGTATTCTAACACCCCCACTCAAGCTGGAGCATACAAATCAAATATGCCCAGCTTGGAACACATAGATCGAAACAAAGGTCCAGATAGAGGTTTGGTCAAAATATCGCCTAACTGAGAACCGGAGCACACATATGGGGTACAAATTTTCTTCATGACGATCAACTCCCGGATAAAATGACAGTCAAATTCAATATGCTTCGTTCTCTCATGAAAAACCGGATTATTAGCAATAAATATAGCAGATTGGTTGTCACAAAACATAGACATTGGATCATTGATGACCACACGAAAAACACGAAGAAAAGAGCGAACTCATATCATTTCTGAAGCAATATGAGTCATAGTACGATACTCGGCTTCAGCACTTGAGCGAGCAACAACGTTTTGTTTTTTACTACGCCATGTAACAATATTAGAACCAATAAAAGTACAATATCCAGATGTAGACCGTGCATCAGAACAGTCTCCAGCCCAATCAGCATCACTGAAGCCTGTAATCTATAAAGAAGATGGACGATATAATAAACCACGACCAGGAGCACCTTTTAGGTAACGCAAGATCCGGCAAACACACTGAACATACTCTAATGCATTATCGGAACGAAATATCTTAATCTTCTTATCGAATTGAGTGAGAATTTCATTATAACAACGAGTCACAATAATCAGTAATTCAGTCCGATTTTTCATTAAAAACAACCAAGTCATACGAGAAAAATCATCAACAAAAATGACAAAATATCGGAAACCATTATGAGCAGAAGTACGAGAAGGACCCCATATATCAGAGTGAACCAGACCAAATGGTTTAGCCTGTCTACTTACACCACGACTGGGAAATGAGCTACGATGATGTTTCCTAAGTTGGCAAGCCTCACACTCTAGAATGGAAACACGGCTTAAGGCAGGAATGACTTGTTTAAGTTTAGCCAGAGACGGATGACCAAGATGAAAATGCCATTGGAGTGGTGAAACACTAGCGCTCAATACTGATGAATATGAAGAAATAAAACTATTATGATCCAAATAATACAAACCATCCTTCTCATATCCTGAGCAAATCGTCCGATTTGTTTTGAGATCCCGAAAAATACAAGACTTCGGAGTAAAAGTTGCAGCACAATGTAGAGATTGAGCCATTTTATTAACAGAGAGCAAGTTGAACGGAAAATCAGCCACATAAAGACTGTCAGATAATGTTAAAGCAGGATGAGGGCAAAGAACACCTATTTCAGAAACCGGACGAGAAGAACCATCAGCTAAAACGATATGATGGCAAATAGATTTCAGATTAGAAAACAACGAGGAGTTACCCGACATATGTGAACTGACACCTGAGTCTAGGAACCATAAAGTAGACGAGGACGCCACAAAGGCAACACTATCCGAGTTAGCTAATGTAACAATGGGATTAGAAAACGAGGAGGTTTGTAATGTTCGTAGAAGCTCACTAAGTTGAGTAATAAGTGCATCATAAGTAATATCAACCTTTTTACCGGATCCAGACATGATTTTAATCAAACAATCGCTAATAATGACTTAAAAAGTCTCAACATATACGTCAAATATAACCCAAATAACCAAAAAGAAACCACGATTCCAAATATCATCCAACTTTCTATTTCAGACCATAGACTAAATAAAGAATCTTAAAAGAAACCCAGATACATGTAAACACGAGCCGAGAAACTTGCCCTTTACCCAAAGTCTTCAATTGAACATCGGATCAACAAATTAAATACAAAACCAGCTTACATTGCTATAGACGAGTATATCTATATAAAACATTTGGCCAGAAAATATCCCACGCGCCGATAATAGCGGCGGCAGTCGCCGGAGCTCAGCCGCGCGTGGCGGCGTCCACGACCAACGGGTCTGTAACTTTCAGACCTAGGTCGACTGAGTAAGGGGGAAGAAGTAATATCGGGTTAGTTTACTGTTTCGACATTGGGAAAGTGGTGGACCAGTGGTGGCAGCGACGGAATTAGGGTTTTGAAAGAGGTGGCTCTGGTACCAAGTCAGATATTAAGCAAAGAGAATAAATGTGGTGTTGTACCCAAATGATACACCCACATGATATATATTAGAAACAAGTCAAATTACAGAATTACATCTTAAGTTCAAAAGTAAATAGTAAATAACTCAAAAGGACAAATAATAAATATGAATGTATTCTAACAGTTACGATTCGGAAGTGGTTGCTCCATGTAGCCGAAGTAGGATCCTTGAGGAATGTACTTTTGCACATAGGGATAGTAAATGGGGACAGGTCCACCGTTATAGATAGGTTGTGGATAACCTAACGGCTCATATTGTAACCCATACGATTCCGAATCGTGTCATACGGATTCATCCGGGGGGGAAAGTTCCGAGACGTTCCCATATAATTTTGGTTACTCATCTCCATCAAAAGGGATCCTGAGCAAGAAAAAGGTGAGAGAAAAAAGAAAATAAATCATCAAGTAACTTTTGCCATTGTTCTCCAAATTATAACCTTCATTGGAACATATGTTTTATGTTACGAAGTAAGACACTTAGTATAAGTTACTTCTAGATCCACTAATTTTTCACAATCAGTTTTTCCGGTTTTCCTATTTTAACAATGCAAAGTAAGTAGAAGAGTAAAGTAGTGGCCATAATCTACACAGTAACCTTTGAGATTGTGGGTTCGGGGGTGGGAGTGAAATCCATAAACCTCTTTCAAATAAACAAAAAAATAGAAGAGTAAAGGACTTCTGCTGAGTGCTGATCAACATCATGATCTTTCGGTACCAGAACTCACTAAAACCAGGGAGAAAAGAATGAGTGACGTTGACATTATACTAACTAGTCAAACTTTTAAATGTTCAGGAAAGTGGTATATAATCTACGAAGAGTGTAGAGGAAACGTCTACAGATTCAATTACATGTTAATTATAAAACTAACTGTGGTATAAGTTCTTATAATACAGTATTGCAGCTATTTATAGTCAAGTACACAAGAAATCCTAATGATACATAAATTAACAAAGCTCACAACATGTTTCTTCCCCTGTCAATTAAACAAAAGTACAGTATGGTAATTGTCACAGGGTTAATTTTTCGTTTTCGAAACTAACCAAGTGATGGCACAAAGTAGGGTTAAATCTCACGTTAACCGCCTGTTTGTTCAGCCAAACAACGAACTCACCCGTTCGCTCGTGTTTGCCTCTCGTTCACTCGTGTTTGCCTCGCAATTCACTCGTGTTTCACTCAAGAGATCACACTCAATATGCACCGATGATAATCACAATTAAGACAAGTATATGGAACGAATAAATGTATTTAAACGTAAACGAGCACACACACGTACGGCCGCAGCCAACCTTCGTTTTATTCCGTAAATAATACAAAGGATCCGTTATACACATTTACATAATCTGAAACTTAAAAACGAGACTACGTAATGAATACAATCTGTCCTATCACTTATAATTTCGTGCATAGGTAGTTACATAGCAGAATAATAAGGAAAATAACCGTCGTGGCGGTTACAAGTAACTCTTGAGGGGCTGTCCACTATTTGCAATTGTTCCCACCTTTTTTTTAGCACTCCAGCACCTGGTGTTATACAACAGCTATGAACATCCAAACAATCAGCCCGCATGATCCTCCCGATCATACTCGTTGTCGTCTAAACCGACCAGCATTAGAACCATATCTAACCCGCTGAAACGACTCAAATCCAGCCACCCGTCTAAACCAACCGACTACGTTATTTTACTCCCAAATCTGTCCACAAGCTTGAACCATATCAAACTTACTCATTGATTCTCCTACACGTCAATCTCATACCAACGGATCATACCAACGAACCAGCATTGGAACTGTGTCCAATGTTTCATGACCAGCCACATTTCCTCAAACCAACTTAGCCTTCAAGTACAATCCGCTAACGAGTCTGAACCATATCAAACTCAGCCCTTGGCGATCCAACATGCCAATCACTTGCCAATGACGTTCGCAAACCAACCATGTGAGGAGCAAACTCGCTGACCAAGCCACCCGGACACCAAAGTCCTAACAAACCACCACCACCCAAAGTCATCATCGACTCGATGATGTGGTACTAAGAAAATTCTTGCCCCAACCATTCATTGCCCCGATAACCATGTGTCTATTACAGCGTTAGAAACTAAAGTTCGGACCTCGTCTAACCCACAAAACAGCCCATACTTGTCCCGCAAATCAGATTTATTCCGCAACTCATTCCCGCGTTCCAAACCTGCAACTAAACCTCACTCCTTAGGCCAATTTTCTTCTCAAAAACCCGCTGCCGAACACCGTATCCAAACAGCTCAAATTTTCCCTTGCTTGAACAACACCAAGATGTCCAATTTGGTCGACGTAACTCTCTCGATAGTACCTCACGGCTTTGCCCATCGAGTAGAGCACCCGCCCATAATTTATGTCTAAGGTATGACATAACCAGATTCGTCCCACATTTTCATAACACTATCTGAGACTTCCAACACATGTTCCACAACATGTATAGGTTTTATCTCACCCATCGCAGCAACATACAACTCAACACCATTCCGCAAACCAGATTCTACTTGCAACGATGACACAATCGTTTCAGTTTACCCTCATGTCGCAACGCGTTCACAAAACCAGGCCCATTATCGTCTAAGAACAACACTCCACGTAAATGAGGAACCACAGCAACATTCGCATTCACCAAGAAATCGTTACCGAGTATTATGTCAAAGTCGTCTAAGACAACAACCGTAAAATCTAGCGTTCCTTTCCAACAACCAACTGCAACATTTACATCCCGCGATGCCCCCATAACAGCCCTTGCTTCGGAGTTTACAACCTTAACCAGTTTTGATATTTTCGTTACCGCAAGAGACAGTTTTGTCACAACACGTTCCGCCACGAAACTATGTGTTGCACCACTATCAACCATCGCATTAACAACCCTACCGTTAATCATAATAGAAACATACATCAGTTCGGTTCTTGAATCTCTACCCATGTGCAATGTATTCAGAAGTTGTAACGGATTCAACACCATAGTTTCCTCACAACCTTCTTCCGTAACCAACACATTCAGTTTCTCTTTTTTCGGACACGCCCTCGTAAGATGAGGACCACCACAAATACAACACCCGTTCGTTCGAACCGCCATGTCTTTATTTTTTTCCTTGTCTTGCTCGCTGTCCCTTTTCCATTTGCCACCACCACCATAGTCATAATCTGCCTTCTTCTTATACTTATCCTTCTTCTTCTTTTCCTTCTTCGAAGACGATTTGTTCTCTGAATCTCGGGTAAGTTTAAAATTCAGCAAACCATCCGCAGCGGCAATCGCGCTAGGCAGATCTTTCACTACCAAACATCTCAATTTCAATTGTGTCCATTGCTGGAGACCACTTATGAAATTAAACAGTTTATCGGAGTCGAACATGACGCAAATGTCCAACATAATGCTACTATATTCCTTCACATAGTCCCGCACCGTTCCCGTCTGTTTTAATTCCTTTAACGCCTCCCTAACAACCCAAGCACTATTTGTCGGAAGGAACTGCTCCTTCAATTTGGTCTTTAAAGTTTCCCACAAAACCCGAGAGGTACTGCCACTTTCCGTAACAGTTTCGACACGAGTACGCCACCATAGTTTCGCATCTCCCGTCAAATACATCGACGTAATCAAAACCCGTTCTCTCTCTAGAATATGGGCTGCCACAAAATATTGTTCCATATCCCAAAGAAAGTTTTCGAGGTCCTTCGCACTCCGTTTACCCTCAAAAGATTTTGGTTTAGGCACACGAACCTTCGATGTCGTTCCTCCCTCCGTATTCAGACCAGAATTGGATGAAACAGCCCTCCGAAGAACAATGATTTCGTCCTTCATGTCACTCACACCAACTGCCATTTGGGCCGAGTGTTGGGTGAAATCAACCACCAGCGTTTGCAACTTGTCTTGCGTCTCCGCTAGCGCACCCATCATTTTTGTAACCGTCCCCGACAGTTTCAGAAATTTGTCCAACAGTTTCTCTCCATCCGCAACATCGAGATCTGTTCCGACAATAGCCTCTAAGCGTTCGATTCTCTCTTTCGTTGAGAGATCCGTCCCAACAATCGACTTGTCTCTACCACCAGCCATCGTAACAGCTCTGATACCAGTTGTCATAGGGTTAATTTTTCGTTTTCGAAACCAACCAAGTGATGGCACAAAACAGGGTTAAATCTCACGTTAACCGCCTGTTTGTTCAGCCCAACAACGAACTCACTCGTTCGCTCGTGTTTGCCTCTCGTTCACTCGTGTTTCACTCAAGAGATCACACTCAATACACAGAGATGATAATCACAATTAAGACAAGTATATGGACAGAATAAACGTATGTAAATGTAAACGAGCACACACACGTACGGCCGCAGCCAACCTTGGTTTTATTACCGTAAATAATACAAAGGATCCGTTATACACATTTACATAATCTGAAACTTGAAAACGAGACTACGTAATGAATACAATCTGTCCTATCACTTATAATTTCGTGCATAGGCAGTTACATTGCAGAATAATAGGGAAAATAACCGCCGTGACGGTTACAAGTAACTCTAGAGGGGCTGTCCACTATTTGCAACTGTTCTCGCCTTTTCTTTAACACTCCAGCACCTGGATAATGTGTTATACAACAGCTATGAACATCCAAACAATCAGCCCGCATGATCCTCCCGATCATACTCGTTGTCGTCTAAACCGACCAGCATTAGAACCATATCTAACCCGCTGAAACGACTCAAATCCAGACACCCGCATGATCCTCCCGATCATACTCATTGACGCTCCTACACGTCAATCTCATGCCAACGGATCATACCAACGAACCAGCATTGGAACCGTATCCAATGTTTCATGACCAACCACGTTTCCTCAAACCAACTTATCCTTCAAGTACAATCCGCTAACGAGTCTGAAGCATATCAAACTCAGCCATTGGCGATCCAATACGCCAATCACTTGCTAATGACGTTCGCAAACCAACCATATGAAGAGCAAACTCGCTGACCAAGTCACCCGGACAGCAAGGTCCTAACAGTAATCTATCATTATGGCTTGTTTGTTTGTAGCTTTCAAGCTCAACCTTTGTTATAAGTTATAACTGGTTCAAAATTTGGGTAAGCTATAAATTAAGCTGAACTAGCCCACTTTTTTCAATATTTCAGTTAAACCAGTTTACTTGCTCATAGTTGTAAGTTGTTACCAAACATATCCTATACTTTCATTCACTAGATTTCAAACCATTCAAAGTATTCTACTGAGACAGCGAAACGTGTACACTAAATATGAATCAGGAAATTTCACTGAAACGGAGTTAAGAATCGAATTCTACTCAACAATATTGCACCTAATGCTTTCAGAGTCATATAAGGAATTAAATGTTGTAATAACTCTTAGATAAACGACAATTTGATTATCAAAAAAGAGAAGCAACATGGTCGACGTAACACCTGTAGAAGCTTACTAATATCATCAGAATCTTTGCTGAGATCTGAGTACGTAGAGCTTAAACTTGTCAATCAAATAACCCTAATATTCCCAAACCCCAAACCCTTTTACCCTAGAACCAATTGACTTTATAATCTGAAAGAAAAATACCATCCATACAAAATTATGTGTATACCAGAGTTTTATGTCAAATTGCCAGTTTTAGTCTTTTAACCAGCTGTTTTGCAACTTTAAGGTAAATCATGTGTGTTTTTCTTTCTAGTTCTATTGTATCATATAAAGACAAAAATATTCTTACATAATTGATAGTTACATAGGTAGCACACGTTACTAAACCAAGCAGAATTCTCACATAAATGGGGACCATATCAAGTATGAAAAAATGTTCAAAAACCCAATTACCAAATGATTTATTTAAGGCATGCAAGGCAAATATTTATACTTTTATATTTATATTTCAGACTACTGTATTACTTGTATAAAAAGAAAAAAGTGGACGCCTGCACCTTGATTTCTCATGAAAGTACATGCAAGTTGACAACAATTTTGCATAACATGCATGGGATGGGACGTAAAAGAAACAATTGACATATTACTATATGGAAATAAAAGAAAGCAAATAAGATGATAAATATAAACTTTGGCGTAGAGAGAACCCTTACGGAGGTGAGCCGTGAGAGCACTTTTTTTGTTCTGGTGAAAGAGAAGATGTTACAATGTTTGTGCCGCAAGGAAATTAAAAACCCTGGAAATATATAAGGAACAGTCTGACTGGTTTACAAACCGTTTGTATAAAAAGTTGTCAAATGAATAAAAAAAAGTAAATTTTGATTAATATTTAAGTTTAGAGTAGGCCCCATAAGGTTATATATTTTTATTTGAGTTTTTAGTGTGTTTTACAATTTGTTTTTAATTTATCAAATTCTAATTTGTTGAAAATAGAAAAAATAAATTAGTTATTGAAAAACATTATCTAACCATTTATTTTCTAATCTAACGGTGGTTAATCTGACTGTAACATAAACAATCAAATAAGCTGACTGTTTCAAAGATACACTTAAAAACCATGCAAAAAATTCTAAATCCATATATAAAGGTTTCCATGTGGGCCCACAGACGTTAGGTGTTAAGTCGGTGTTTGTAAGGGTTGTGATTATATACGTCCGTTCTCATTAAAAATAGGAATTCTCTTATTTATTTATTTATTTTATTTTGGCTATTTCTAGTACTCTTATAAAAAAATAAAATTATATCGAAAAGCCACGTAGGTAGAAAAAGAATTGTTGTCATAGGATACGAGAAATACAGAAGAATACCTTGCACCTCTTTTTCCCTCTCAAGATATAAAATTATAAAGATAAATGTCAGTTTCAGATGAATTTTTTTCTTGATAAATAATGGGATGGGAAATTAATCTTTAATAAATGTTATTTGCTATTTATTACCAGATTTGTGTGCATCTTCTTGTTTTATGTCATTTCTAACACCTATTTCAAGTCAACTTTTTTTGCTTGATATATTCATAAACACAAAATTCTTACTTTTTATTCTACCTGAAGACTAATCAGCGTGTTAGAACACTTTTGACCTTTAAATTAATGATTAATACCTCATATGTATCACTTTTGAAATTTAATTCTCATTAGATAGCTAATATAATTTGCATTTCTCTTAGTTACCACTTTTCATACTATATAAATTAAAAAAAAATTAATTTCATAAAAAAACATTATCTCTCTCCCTCATAAATGAAAAAAATCATAAAAAATTATAAAAAATCATAAAAATCACAAAAAATTATAAAAAATCACAAAAAATAAAAAATATATATAAAAATAATAAAAATTGAAAAAAATTGAAAAAAAAAAGCACAAAAAATTATAAAAAAATATAAAAAATCACAAAAATTATAAAAAATTATAAAAATCACAAAAAAATTATAAAAAATCATAAAAAATGTCAATATACCATTTTTTACACCGAAAAAGCATTTTTTCATAAAAAAGCGTTTTTTCATAAAAAAACAATTTTTCATCAAAAAGTGAATTTTATGTATTTAACTCTCGTTTGACTCATTTCAATACTTGTTAAAATTTGAATAGCCTTTTTTGAAGCTAATTTTAGATCCGTAAGCTCAAATTGGTAAGAGTACTTGCACCCAACACCAATGTTCAAGAGGTTGGTGGTTCGAATCCACCCAATTTTTTTTAACTTTAAAGTAAAATATATGCACTTTTATTGAACTTTATGCATTTTCGACTGTACTAGATGCACTTTCGACTGAATTAGATGCACTTTCAGCTGAATAATATGCACTTTTAGCTGAACCAGATGCACCTTTTACAAAAGTATATACATTTTTATTGAACTATATGCACTTTCAGCTGAACCAGATGCACTTTTAGCTGAACCAGATGCACTTTTAGCTGAACCAGATGCACTTTTAGCTGAATGAGATGCATTTTTGACAGAACTATATGCACTTTCGACTGGACTATATTCATTTTCGACTAGACTATATGCACTTTTGACTTAACTATATGTATTTTCGACTAAATTAGATGCATTTTAAGCTGAACCAGATGTATTTTCAGCTGAATCAGATGCGCTTTGAGCGGAACTATATGCATACTCACTTTTATTGAACTATATTTACTTTTGACTGAATTGTATGCACTTTCAACGGAACTAGATGTACTTTCAGCTGAATTGAATGCAATTTCGACTCAATTTTATGCACTTTTGACTAACTATATGCACTTTCAACTGAACTATATCCACTTTTATTGAATTATATACACTTTTGACTAAACTATACATACTTTCGACTGAACTAGATGGACTTTCAGCTCATGTAGATTAAAAAAAAAGGACACATTTTCATGTAAAAACCATTTTTTGTATAAAAAAATTCACTTTTTGATGGAAAAAGTGTTTTTTTATGAAAAAATAGTTTTTCGGTATAAAAAGTGTTATATTGACAAAAAAAAAATTATATATTTTTTTTGTAATTTTTTAAAAAGTTTGTGATTTTTTCATTTTTTATGAATTTTTAATTTTTTATAATTCTTTTTATTTTTTATGATTTTTGGTGATTTTTTATAATTTTTGGTGATTTTTTATAATTTTTTGTGATTTTTTATAATTTTTTATAATTTTTATGATTTTTTGTGATTATTTGTGATTTTATAATTTTTTAAAATTTTTTTTTAATGTTTTTGATTTTTTATGATTTTTTTTTTGTTTTTTATAATTTTTTTGTGTTATTTTTTATTTTGTTGTAATTTAAAACTATTTTTTTGGGTTTGTAGAAAGATAAAATAATGATAATATCTCACTTGTTATATAAAATGGTTACCTAATAAACATGTTTTTCATTCACGATAGTCTCGTTAACTAACTTATTAAATTAATGTTATTTAACATTGTTGTTATATATAACAACAAAATTAATATTGTTAAGTGATGACATGACAATTTAATTGACCAACTCCTACATTAAATCATACAATAAAGCAAAAATAACACATTTTCTCTTCATTTTTTATTTACAAAAATACTAACCTTTATACGAAATCAATTATTTATTATAAACTAAGCTAACGTTGTTAAGAAAAATTCACTAATGTGAGACTTGTATGGTTGT
The DNA here is from genome assembly GCA_963920805.1 of Primula vulgaris. Classification (NCBI taxonomy): domain Eukaryota; kingdom Viridiplantae; phylum Streptophyta; class Magnoliopsida; order Ericales; family Primulaceae; genus Primula; species Primula vulgaris. Next base: position 16,413,207 of record OY987218.1, on the reverse strand, counting down.
TACGGTTAACATATATATGTGGCATTTAACATACACATGTGTATAACACAATTATTGTGCATGCTTTTAGTTAGCAACACTATTATGAATGAAAAATATGTGTATTAATTAGCTAACCATTTTATATAACAAGTGAGATAATATCATTATTGCGGAAGCTCTACTAAGATTTAATTAAAGTGAACTAGTCATGAACAAATTCGTGTTTTGCTTCTTGAAGTATTCAGCCATGTTTTTTTTTAATTTCATTTTAATGAACGTGGGCGAACATGAACAAATATTAATAAACTAAACATTTGTGTTAGGCGTTCTGTTTGTTTGTAGGTCTATGTAAAATAAATAATCATTAATTATATGGCTTAATTATTTTAAATGAAAACCTACTAAATAGAAATATAAAAATAATATGAGAGCTAAAAAAGAGGTAACACCTCAATGTTTATATATAAATTGGACGCCGCGTGAGAAGAGCTCGAGAAGTGATTATTATTAGTGGGTTTCAATTTTAGAATAAATTTTATGATATTATGGTTTCGTAAGATATGAAAAGTAATAAGAAGTATGCAATTTAATGTTTTCGGCGGACAACGATAAGGGATTAGGCAGAGTCGTGTTTCGGATAGCCTTACGTTAGTCACTAATTAATATTTATTATTTGTTGAACTATTGCTTTTCCTTCAAGACCAAGTTGTTATGTTTCTTTTCTATTATTCGATTTTGTTAATATTTTTGAAGGGTGGGGGCCTAAACGTGTTTCACATTCACACGTGTGATCCATCTCTTGTTAATGAGTAGACTTATCCATCAAACATACTCCATTCGTTCCCAATTAATTGTCTATTACGAAACTACGTACAATTTTGACCGGACAGTAATTTGTATCAAAATTGTCGGAATGAAAATTTTCAAAAGTTAGTCTTATAGTTTAAACATTAAATTATATGAGTTAGTTTTGAAATTTTCATTTCGACGATTTTGATATATGTTATAACCCGGTCAAAATTGCACGTAATTTCGTAAAGGACAATTAATTGGGAACGGATGAAGTATCATTTATTTCTTATTTAATAATATAAGAGCAAGAGCTTTTTGTAGACTTCGTGTTTTACCACTTTATGAAAACGAGTTAGGCCTAACGTAGAGTTTACCCGATGCATTGTGGTTTGCATCGTATTGAGCAAGTTTGGGTGGTTTAATTCATCAATTGGTATCAGATCCTATGTCTAATTTTGGAGTTATTTTTCCGATTAATCTTGAACACAGAAACGAGGTTTACAAAAACCGAACAATCATTTCTAGGGTTGGCGAAGGAACAACAAAAGGCACAACAGGCAATTCGAAATTATTGCTATCGATTGATTCATGTCGAGACCTGCGCTCAGGTGGGCCGACCCACTGATGACGGCGACACGGCGAGAGACAGCGCAAAGCAGACAAAAATGTAGGGCTACAGCAAAGAGGATGCAATATTGATACTACTAAAAAAGATGTATATCCATCCGAAAAGGTGACGAGTAAGGTTTTTAAAATTGAAAACGATAAAAAGATGAGTTATTTTCCTCTGAAATTTATATGAGAACGTGCTGCATAATTATGATACTCTTCCGGTTTGTGATGATTATGATGATGATAAACTCAAAAATATGATATTCTTGATTATACGGATATATATTTTTGTTGGGTTGGAAAAGATGAGTTATTTTCCTCTGAAATTTATATCGCATTATCTGCAGCTCTCTATCTCAATTCCAACTATTTTTGTTGGGTTGGAAAATTTGTATGGAAATCTATAAGACCGTGGGAAACTACAAATTTAAAATAATATTTGTATCCGTATGCAATGCAGTATGTCGTTGGTCTCTTTGGATTTAGTTCAAGGGGTGATTGTATGATACGAATCAACAAGCTCGATGATCATCTAAAATCAATTGTTAAGCCATTGAGTAATTATGTTGATCCATTATGGAAAAGATTTTGTCATAGACGAATGGATAAAATACGTGGTCAAATAAAGTTTGCAACGATCATACAATTTACGTGTTATATGGTGAATTGGTTAGATCGGGCCCGATTTATGATAGTACATGCTTGAGTGTCACATGGTTGATCTTTTGGGGTCGATTGTTCATGAGCATGGTAAGTAATCATTCTCTTCACACAAATAAGTGGAGGAGATTATCAGGGTTTCTTTTTGATTGAGGGAGACGTGACTGGAATAGGGGATGTCACGAGTTGCATTGCATTTTTCGAATTTAACCTTGAGATCAAACTCGTTTCAAAAGGCGTAGGGAGTGTTGGATGCAGACAACAACGCGTGACTAGCTAGAGAGAGTCGTGCTTCAAATAGTTTTAGTGCCTACGTTCGTCATTAGTTCCTCTTTTATTATTTGTTGAACGAACTATTGCTCTCGATTTGGGATAATGCTGTTTTGTTTCCTTTTTATTATTTTGTTTCGTTAATAATTTGTGTGGATGGCGCCTAAAGGTGTTTTCTATTCACATGGGGGTATTGTTTATAAGGTTTGCCACCAAACTTATCATTCATTCATTAGTAAATACTACAAAAACAATAGTTTTTTTGTCTCTCTATATTTCGTGTTTTGGACAATTTAGTAGAAACAGTTAGGGCTAACTAACCTACAAGTTACCCGAGGTTTTGTGTTTTGCACCATATTGAGCAAAATATGATGGTTTGATCATCATTTAAACATGACCACGCCTTAGTGTGAGACTTATTTCTTTAATTTCCAATTTTGAGAAAAGACATTTGTTCAAATCATCAAAAGAACGGGGAATTATTGGTTCTCTTAAATGACTCCCCCAACACACTTCACATTTTATGGATATAGCATTTATTTTACGTACAAATGAGATTCGCAAATGTGTGCTATATAGTACGGATGTTAGAGATGTCTTCTTGGAGTTGAGAACTAACGTCCATATAGAAACTCAAGTAGCACCATTAAAATAATAGAAATAATTGTTGCACTTAATATTTACAATTGTTTGTACTTCATGATACGTCAATTTTTATTGGGGCAATGATCAAAATATATAATTGTCCAAAACAATTTGTCAGTATATACAACATCCAAAAATTTCTTATCTAAACATACAATTAGCTAACAAATAACTCTAAATCCCAACTCAATATACACTACCTTCGCCTCAAAACACCACCACCACTAACCCGGTGCCGGTGGAGCTCCGGGAAGGCTGCATACCAAATGGTATGAAATTTCAGAACTGCATACCAATGTGTGTGCAATTTGTGTGAGTGTCGATTCGGTGATTTCGAAACTCAAACGGGTAATCTGAACTCATAAATCAGCTCATACACTCCAAAATCCCTATTTTGATATAAAATTCAAACTAATTAACCTAATTTTTCAAACCCCACTTTTTTCTAAAATTAACCAAATTTGTGAGAAAAATGGATAGCGAGAAACGAAAATAAAGAGATATACGGAAATAGAGGTGCACATAGAGAAAATAAGAGAGATAGATGGGAGAGAAACAAAAATAAGTAGAGATATAGAAATATAAACGAAGAAAGAAAGTTGTGGTTGTGGTTGTGGTTGTGGTTGTGGTTGTGGTTGTGGTGGAGATGTCTATTCTCTTTTAGAGTTGTATGCTTTACAAATAATAGTTTTTAGTTGTAGTTTTTAGTAATTCGTTTTGAAAAATGGTACGTTTTTAGTAGTTTTTCTATTTTGTATTGGCCGTAAATGATTATCTATGCAATGTATTAAAAAGATGTAAAATTCATATTTCATTTCTGCATGAAGTGCATAAGGAATATGCAAATAGGAACTAGGAAGTGCAAATATCATTACTCTTGAAATAATCCACGTTAAGATTTACACGATAAATTAGACTACTCAATATTTATTTATTTAACTACTCGTAATCCTGTAGTATATATTGACTTAAATAATATAGGATTAAGCTAAAAGGTGCATAGCACCATGACATCTTAAAATGACCTCCAGCTCAATGTGACAGTGAATCAATCTACACCTTGTTCAGTCTTAATAGGATTCCTAACCATTTTTGTGGCTGTTAATATTGTGCGTTGATGATCTAGGGTTAAAACATTATCCCACCAACCGCGTAATTGACCGGCAAATCCAGAACAATAAATTCAGCAATTTGGTAATCGGTGTTATTAGCACCTAAACATACCGTAGAATACATAGTCATTCTATGTAACATAACCATAATTTGGTATTCGGTCATACCATCAATATTCCATTCATAAATGGTTCTAGCACTAAAACTAGTAAAAATATTACCACCTTCTTCTTCATAAAGAAGATCTTGTGGACTAGGTCTAGAATAATAATGCTTCATAGGGACAGTTGGAACCGATTTTCGGCTAAAAGCAGTAGATTTTCCAAAAACATTTTGATTAATACTAGCCTGTTGTGATTCTGGCGTATTATCCATCGCTAAAAGTTGTTTTTCAAAAATATTTATCTGATCGATGTCATCCGAGTTTTCAGATAAAACAGCTATATTTTTACCATTCCCAATATTCAGGTTTTCTAGTTGCTGGGTGAGCAAAGTAATAATATCCGTAGGATCCGGATGTTTTGAAATAGTTATATCAATACTGGGTTTTAATATAGTGGGTTCAGGTGTATATGAGGAACTAGCTATAGCTGCTGTGTCCTTAGGGACGATGATAGGTCCGTTTTTTTCAATAATAGTATCACCAGATCGCAATTTTAAAAGTTCTGAAGGGGGATGAATAGCAGAAATAGTTTCCCCTTTTGCAGTTGTCCAATTTCTATGAAGAGATTTTAAGACATGTAAGAAAGGACTATTTTCTATGGTTGCCTGCTCAATAAACCATATAGGGAAAGAAACCAATTGTTTGATGCAATCAATATGATTATAAAATAAAGTTTTGTAATGTTGTTGTTCCTTATGACTATAGATAGAAAAGAACCATTGGCGAAAAGAAGTATATTTTTCTTGATTCATATCATTCACACAGTCTTGTCTATTATAAGAAAAAGGAATAGATAACATATTAATAATGGAAATATTCTCAAACTCAGAAAGAGTTTCTGGTTCATTTTCATTTTTCTCTTCGTGGTAGATAGCACGAGGAATACTTTGAGGAGTATTAGAAACACCTTCAAAAACTAAGTTCTTAGCAGTTTGGTACGAAGCTAAGGAAGGGTTTGGAGTATAAAACCTGGCAGATTGACCTTGTTTAAAAGAACTTTCATAATTAGAAAAAGAATTTCGCGACGCTAGTCGTTTACCTTTGTCAAATTTTACGAAAACATGTCCTTCTTTTGTTTGAATAATTTCCTCAATTTTTTTATTCTCTACAGGCTCAGCTGGGCTGGCTGATAATAAATTCCATTCTGTGGGAGGTTCAATATCATCCCATTTAATAGTTTGAGGAGTCTGGACATCAGACTTTAATAAGTTTGTTTCAATTAAAACAGTTTTGCCTTTTGTGTCAAAAACTTTGGCACGAGGACTAAGTGTCGTCATAGCTTTATAGTGAACTCGATAAGTAATATTTAAAGGTTCAGTTCCTTCTTTGAGTTTATAACCATGAGTTTGGATGTTTAGAGTAAGAACATCTAATATATTTTTATCTGTTAACGAAACAGAAAAGTTTGGAAAACAATTGAAATAAACGGGACCGTTACACAAACTGGTCTGGATTATACCTAATAAGGAATCTTTAAATTCTAAGTGACGACAATCACGTAAAGCAATAAGGACTGAAGTATTTAATCCTTGAGCTGTAAGCGGTTTTACAGCGACTTGTACCATACCAAGATGTACATATTTGAATTTATCAAAATACCTACGTAGTTCTTCTTTCTGAAGCAACTGAATAGTTTCCATATCACGATTAATAGGGATAGTTTGTTCTATTGTTTTTACGGCCATAGCCATTTTAAAATCAAACATACCAATAGAATATATCTCATTCGGCTTAACCTTTGGGAGATGCCAATTTGCTAATTGTTCTTCAAAGTTAGCCATTTCGGGAATATCATTATATTGACATTCTTCTTGTCGCATATACAGATACTGTCACACCTAATGCAGTTTATACTCTTCTCACTGCTATTGTACAGGCGTTTATCGGTTCTAATCCTGTTGCTATTGAAAGAAACAAGGATTTATTAATCAATCTTAAATGTCCCACTCTAACCCATTTTAGGTGGTATAAAGATGTTTTCCTTACTAAAATTATGTTAAGACCTGATGCAAATGCTGATTTTTGGAAAGAAAAATTTATTGCAGGTCTTCCTAATCTTTTTGCTCAAAAAGTTAAAGATAGGATATTACGTAAAACTGGGAATACTACAACCCCTTATCATGAGTTTACTTATGGCCAACTTATTAGTGAGTGTGTCGGTGAGGGTTTATCTCTTTGTAATGACATAAAACTTAAAGCCCAACTGAAAAGTCAAAATTTGACAGGAAGAAAAGAAATAGGTACTTTCTGTGACCAATTCGGATTTGATCTTCAAATTCCTCAAACGTATAGAGATAGTTCTTCTAAGAAAAAATATTTTTCTAAATCTAAAAAATTTTCTAAGAAAACTTCCCATCCAAGGCCAGATCACCACCATATTGGTTCATCCCGACCTAGGTCCTCTCGACCAAAACCAAAACCAAGCCATAACCCTAGTACTACTATTATTTGCCCGAAATGTGGCAAAACAGGTCATTACGCCAATAGGTGTTGGACAAAAAAGAGATTAAATGAAATCTCTGATGAAGGACTTAAGAAACAGCTTATAGCTGTATACTCTTCTGATGAAGAAGTAGAGACTAATGATATTGAAATCTATAATAGTGACACGTCTACCCATTCTAATAGTTCATCTTCCTCTTCTGGTTGTGAATGCAAATATAATAATTATAAAGCTATGTTTGATATGAATGGTTTAAGTCTTAATGTTCTTACTTCACAAGAACGATCTATATTAGATCTTATTAATGAAATTGATAATGCTGAGGTAAAAAAGAAAATGATTGAACATTATTTAGATGTTCTTACAAAAGGTAAGAAAAAAGAAACTCCTTATATTCCTCAGGAAGCTTATTCGCTAAAACATGTTTTTCAAGGACTTCAATCATCCCCTCTAAACAAATTTCTTATGAAGATATTTTTCAAGAGGTTAAAACTCTCAGAACGGATGTTAATACTCTCAAAAGTAAAGATATTTCTATTTCTGATTTACATAGTGAAATTCACATATTAAAAGAAGAAGTAAAATTCCTTCGAAACTTTATTCAGATTGAAACAGATATTTCTGTAGAAAAGGAAGAAAATACTAAGGATGACACTTTTTTGAATATTATTGACAAAATTACCTATCAGAAATGGCATTCTCATGTCACTATAGTTGTCAACAAAGAATTTACTTTTTCTGGTCCAGCTCTTATTGATAGTGGGGCTGATTTAAACTGTATTTGTGAAGGACTAATTCCTACTCATTATTATGATAAAACCACACAGTCTTTGAATACTGCAGATGGATCTAGGATGAAGATTCATTATAAACTTTCAAATGCTTATATTTGCAATTCTGGCATATGTTTCCAAACAACTTTTGTTATGGTCAAAGGCCTTACCCAACAAATTATTTTGGGAACTCCTTTCCTAAATTTAATTGAACCTTTTATGGTCACTTCAAAAGGAATTATATTTGAAACCAATGGCCAAAATATTATGTTTGATTTTATTTCTCAACCTCAAGTCCGAGAAATTGATATGATAAAAGAAACTTTAATTTATAAAGAAAATCAAATCAATTTTTTACGAAAGGATTTAAAACTTATAAATATTTCTAAACAACTTATTTCTCAAAAAGACAAGATTCGTTTTCTTACTAATCTTATAAAAAAGGAAATATGTAGTGAAATGCCCACAGCCTTTTGGGATAGGAAAAAACATATTGTCACTCTTCCCTATGTAGAAGATTTTAAAGATTCTGATATCACTACTATGGCTCGGCCTGCCCAAATGGGTCCCGACCTTATTGATTATTGTAAAGAAGAAATAAATTCTTTATTACATAAAAAACTTATTCGTAAGTCTTATTCCCTTGGAGTTGCACTGCTTTTTATGTGTATAAAAATGCTGAAATTGAACGTGGTGCTCCGCGTCTTGTCATTAATTAGAAACCTTTAAATAAGGTGCTAAAATGGATTAGGTACCATATTCCTAACAAAAAGGATTTATTAACCAAAATTCAGTCTGCCAATATATTTTCTAAATTTGATTTAAAATCCGGCTATTGGCAAATCCAGATTGATGAAAAAGATAGATATAAAACTGCTTTTGTTGTTCCTATGGGACATTATGAATGGAATGTTATGCCATTCGGTCTAAAAAATGCACCTTCTGAATTCCAGAATATCATGAATGATATTTTCTATCCTTATTCTGCTTTTAGTATTGTTTATATTGATGACATTCTCATATTTTCTAATGATTTAGATCAACATTTTAAACATATTAATATTTTTATCAAATTAATAAAAAATGCTGGCTTAGTTGTTTCTGCCAGTAAAATGTCGTTATTCCAAACACATATTCGCTTTTTAGGTCAAGAAATAGACCAGGGCAAAATTATTCCTATCGATAGAGCAATTCAATTTGCAGACAAATTTCCGGATATATTATCAGATAAAACCCAATTACAGCGATTTTTGGGAAGTCTCAATTATATTGCGGATTATTACCAAAACCTCTCTATTGATAGTTGTCCTTTATATGAAAGGTTAAAAAAGAATCCACCTATGTGGAGTGATATTCACACACAGGCAGTAAGACTAATTAAGTCTAAAGTAAAAGGCTTACCTTGTTTAGCTCTTATTTCTCCAACTAGTTTCAAAATTGTTGAAACAGATGCATCCTATATTGGTATGGGGGTATTTTAAAACAGAAATTTCCTTCTAAAAATAAAGAGATATTGTCTCGTTATACTTCTGGGAAATGGAATAGTGCTCAACAAAACTATTCAAGAAAGAAATTCTTTCAGTTGTCAATTGTATTTCCAAATTTCAGGATGATTTATTAAATCAAAAATTTCTTTTAAGAATCGATTGCAAAGCTGCAAAAGATGTCTTAGAAAAAGATGTCAAAAATTTAGCATCTAAACAAATATTTGCTCGATGGCAATTTATTTTGTCTATTTTTGATTTCGATATCGAATATATTAAAGGAGAAAATAATTCTCTTCCTGATTTTTTAACCAGGGAATTTATTCTTGGCCCTCCATGAGCCAATCAAGTCGCGGCCGACGAGGATATTCCTCTGCACAAGATCGACATGAATTCGATAAGAAGAGATATTCCTCTTCCCCATCTATTGCTGGCTCCTCTACGGGTCCTGCTGTTCGCTCTAAAAAAGAGCCTGCCAATTATGAGGATTATTTATCCTCGGGAAAAACCCAAGAAAGCTTCCTTGAAGCATTAAAAGAACCAGTCCTTCCTGGAATAAAAAAGGATAAAGATGAGCTAATTATTCTTCTCCATAATGGAGATGCGAGGTTATTTACCTCCCCCAATACATTGGCCAAAAGATATTTTGATTCTGAGGCTCATTTTCCTCTTATAGACAATAAAGATTTGAAATATTTTCAGTCCATCCTTATTGAAACTGGTTCAGTGGTTTTTAATCACATGAATCAAAATAAACATACAGGGGATATTTCCTTTAGTAAAGCTTTTATTAAGAAAATCATTCCTATTACTGAATGGGGTCTAAACCCAAACAAGCCTATGCAGCTTAAATTTTCTCACCAATATTTTAATTATTGGGATTATATGGCTGCTTGGCGTCATGCTTTTTATTACCAAAATCGTGCCGAAAAGCACACTTGGTTTATCCGCTTGGAACCAACCTTATTAACTCAAGCCACGTCATATTGGTTTTATGACTGGTTCTCCTTTATTGGTCCCAATGAGGATATTCTTCCTCCAGATATTTTTTGTCTCCGATTTCTTACGCTATTTAGCCTGCCTTGGATCTGGCAATGATCCTATGCAGTAAAACCAACTGAGCTTGGTCTTATGTCGTTGGTTCGACAATCTTATTATAAATGGTGGACAAAGTTTGATTTTAAACTAGTTCTTATTAAAATTCAAGAGGCTATTGAGTCTTTTAAAAAAATGGAACGGGAATATGCTCCCCCCGAATCAACAAAAACTACCACTTTAGATTTGCCTTCATTGACAGATCTCAAAAAAAAATTCCCCTCTGCTTCTTCTATGGAGCTAAAAGCAAAATTATTTGCTCTAGTACATAGTCAATTGGACATAGATTTTACTGATTGTCTCGCCAATAATTCTTCGGCTAATTCTTTAATGGAAGAAGACTCTGGTGCTGAAGAAGATGATTTTACCCAGAGCAATGAAGATATGGAAAATTATTTAGATCATCTTATAGATGAACACGTGTCAAAAGCCACAACAAAGGACAAGGGCAAAGCAAAAGCGTGACATATTCCAGAAAAAACATATTCCAAAAAGATAAGATTCCTTCAATTACTACCCTAAATTTACGTGTCGATGGGGCCCAATGCGCACCCGGCGTAATTTACGGAAAAGCTGTGAATCAAGTCTTTTAGATGGGCCAGTATGTTGGCCAGTATTAGCCGCCCATGTTTTAACGTATTATGGTTAGTGCGCTATTGTTATTACGCATTATTATTAGTGCGTTTGAGTGCGCCTTTACTTTTTCTTTTTTTTTTGTTTTTCTTTTTCAAAGCTTAGCCTATATAAGGGACATGAAGTCTGGGTGTAAAGGGCAAGCAATTTCCAAAGCGTGTATCTCTCTCTCTCTCATATTGTAAAAATTGCTCAGTTTGTTGAATAAAAATATAAGAGTGTTTGTTTGGTATCAGAGCCATCTTATTTAACATCTCGTCGCATTTTGGTGCAAACCTCACAAAGCCCAGAAGAGGCGCAGAAGGTATAAAGCACTTTTCTTTTTGTTGACTGTTGTTAGATCTTTTGCCTTTTCTTATCCGCATTTTTATCTATTTATTCATGATAACTTATTATGTTTTCAAAAATGAGTCGTTCTAATTCTTATCAAAAATTTTCTCGAGGAAGTTATACTTCCAATTCCAATAACAACATGTCGAATATGCGACAAGAAGAATGTCAATATAATGATATTCCTGTAGTATATATTGACTTAAATAATATAGGATTAAGCTAAAAGGTACATAGCACCATGACATCTTAAAATGACCTCCAACTCAATGTGACAGTGAATCAACCTATTCGTAGTGATGTCGATATGTAGACTACTATATTTAGTTTTAAAAGAAAAAAATCACGCACGACGTGATATTGGACCATTTATTTTTCTCAGACTTTTTAGGGTCAAAGAATCGAAGGAACTGAGATGAGAATAATCTTGTTGTGCTTATTTAGGTGATTAACTTTATTGAAATGGACACTCGCTACTTTTGCAAAAAGCCTTTATATGAGTCTATGACCTCCCGTGTTTACATGTTCGTTTTTGCAACTTGACAGGGCCAAAATAATATACTACCCACAAATGGTGATGCGGAAAATCATTTAATAGTACTGGTAGTTTGTGATTATATTATTTGTTTCGGAACCGAGGGAGCTTTAAATATGGCAGTATAATTCTTTTCTTGAAGCGATCCATTCATTTCAACGACCAAACCTACTCGAAACCACATACAGCTGTCGAAAGAAAGAAGAAATACAATAGGGAGTTGGCCACTAATTATCGCTCGACTTTTAAAAAAATCGGTGTCCTCAGAATTCATCTTTAAAGATGGCAGAAGAAGCTATCATTTACATTCCCATGACTAACTCTAACTATATAGGGAGTACATTTATAAACTCACAAATCATACTTCATTAATTTATGATTAATTGATGCAGGAGAAACAAGTAACAACACACAAATTAATACTCCGTATACCAAGCATGCATACTACTACAAACGTACCAAGCATAATAGTAATTAATAATTAATTCTGAACAAATAATGATCGGGAACAAATAATTACTCTAGGTTCATCTGCATTAGTTGTCTTTCATAATAGTTTTATTTGTCAAGCATGAAGAACTCATGCCAATGATACTGATGTTCAATATTTCTACGAGTTTTGTCACATATGACTATGAGTTTTCTGAATATTTTAAAGCATCGAATAATTTCCAAATTTTCCTTATTTTTTATGAAGGACTTCAGTTCGTGATGTAAAGTTAGATAGATAGATATGTGCATGGTATACTCCTAGAAAGTGTCCCTCTTATAATCCTATTTCAATCCGAAATAATTAAAGGATTAGGTGGAGAGATACTATGCTCCTTCAAAAAAATCCATAATTTAAACATTATGCTAAGCTAAATGATTACTTTTTATGGCGCAAATTTGATAAGCATTGGTAACAAAGAACGAAATAAAAGTCTAATCTCTTAGAAATTGTTTATAGCCAATCAATCTGAGCAAGCTGGTGTAAATGTCAAATTTGACGTAACAAACTTTTTTTTAGCAGATTAACGTAACAAACTTACGTACCTTGGAAAGTGGAAACATAGAAGTTTTAACTAAATTATATATGTGCAATGTGTTCTCCTTCCACATTTTCTATGTTAAGGTTAATTTGCACTGCAACATAGTAATTCTATTACGAAATCACAGTTGATAAGTTTAGTAAATATAAAGATAAAGATAACAGAACGACATGGAGAGGTAAGTCTTTTGAGCTACAACATCAGGATGTGTCGCTCTCGTACCGACAAATGGACCCGAATGCGAAAACCTAGATGCCACGTCACAAAACATGCTTACAAATAAAAAAAATCAACCAAGATTTCTCCAAATCACAACTCATCATCCACTAATTACACAAATCCAACAAGGAATTAATACTAATAATCATAATTAATACTATAATGTAGCTAGTTAGGCCTATGTTAACTAGTGACATGTACAGCAATAAATCCCCTCAAAAAGATCATATAACGCTGTTTAAACTAAATAATAACATTCCACACATGTTCACATTTCATTTGTTAATATATAAAGTCAACTCCCTAAGGCGCCAAGTGAGACATTCCATCCTTCAACGGCAGTTAGGTATAAAGCTTATATGGTTTTCTCATTTTGTTATTAATTATCTCTACTTATACCTTCCTCTTATAAAAGCACTCTTAACAGTGCATTATTTTGTCATATTCAAATTATTTCATTTCTTCAAATTATCCACCTCAACTTTCTTTGTTATTATACTTCCAGAAAATGTCTTTCTGTAAATTTGCCAAGTTTCACTCCTTTTTCTTGGTTATTGTATTAATTCAGGTACTTGGTGAAGAACAAAATGCTATAGTTTCGATAGAAAGGGCTTATTTGCTTTCGTTTAGGGGTGGTTTAGTTTTAGACCCTGAAAACAATTTACAGAGTTGGAAAAGTTCCGATTCTCACGTATGCAGTTGGTTTGGAGTAAAATGCAACGACAACAAAACCCATATAGTAGAGCTCGACCTTAGTGGCCAATCTTTGAGAGGCACCCTTTCTTCGTCCCTCTCAAGTCTTTCTTTTTTGACAATTTTAGATTTATCTGATAATTTCTTTGAGGGTAAAATACCGGAAGAGCTAGGTAAGCTCTCACGCCTTAAACAACTCAGTTTATCGACTAATCTTCTAGAGGGTAATATACCAACTGAACTTGGTGATCTTCAACAATTAGAATATCTTTCATTAGGTAGCAACCGACTAAATGGTGAAATACCTAGGCAACTTTTAAGCAATGGGTCCATTTTGGAATATTTGGATCTTTCAAATAATTCTCTTACAGGCTCTATACCTCTGGATGATCAATGTGAGCTTAGAAAGTTGAGGTATCTTCTCCTTTGGTCTAACGAGCTTGTTGGTGAAGTCCCTCGAGCACTTTCAAACTCTTCGAAGCTTGAATGGATTGATTTGGAATCAAATTTCTTTACCGGGGAATTACCAACAGAAATTGTGAATAGAATGCCACAATTGCAATTTCTTTACCTATCATATAATAATTTCATAAGCCATGATGGTAATACTAATCTTCAGCCCTTCTTTTCTTCTTTATCTAATTCGCCTAACTTGCAAGAACTCGAATTGGCTGGAAATAACATCAGTGGGGAGCTTACTCGTTTTATTGGTAATCTCTCAACTAATCTTGTACAAATCCATCTTGATAATAATCTTATATATGGCCCAATTCCCCCAATTATCTCAAATCTAGTCAACCTCACTCTCTTAAACCTGTCAAGCAATTTTATGAATGGGTCGATTCCAAGCGAGCTATGCAGATTGAGAAAACTTGAGAGGCTATATCTATCGGATAATTCACTCACTGGCGAGGTCCCATCAAATTGTGGGGATATTCCCCATTTGGGTCTTTTAGATTTATCCAAAAACAAGCTTTCAGGCTCAATCCCTGATACTTTTGCTAATTTGTCGCAACTAAGGAGACTCTTTCTATATGAAAACCAACTCTCGGGAACAATTCCACCGAGCTTAGGAAAATGCATAAACTTGGAGATACTAGACCTAGCTCGAAACAGAATTTCAGGGGAAATTCCTAGTCAAGTAGCGGGATTAACTAGCCTGAAGTTATATTTGAATTTGTCGAGCAATATCTTGGAAGGGGAAATACCGTTAGAGCTTAGCAAAATGGACATGGTGCTAGCTATTGACTTATCTTCGAACAATATTTCGGGTACAATCCCAACCCAACTAGGAAGCTGCATTGCTCTCGAGAACCTAAATCTATCAAAAAATGTGTTAGTGGGCCCACTTCCTTATTCAGTCGGCCAATTGCCTTATCTCAAAGATTTCGACGTGTCATTTAACAACTTAACAGGGGCAATACCAGAATCTTTGCAAGGATCTTCGACTCTTGAACGACTCAACTTTTCTTTCAACAATTTTCAAGGGAATGTATCAAGCATGGGGGCATTTTCATCGTTAAATATTGGCTCTTTCCTCGGAAATGAACTACTATGTGGCTCAATTCAAGGCATGGCAAATTGCAAGAAGAAAAGGAGTTATAAAAAGACGATTTACCGAATTGTATTTTCAGTTAGTGGCACACTGTTCTTGTGTTTGTTTGCGTATCCACTAGCAAGAAAGTCGAAACTGCAAAGGCAATTTACGAATCAAAATAGCAGGAAAGGGTTAGAGAAAGGAGAGAAAGATAATCTTCAGGATGAAATTTATTTTCCGAGAATTTCTCACCACCAACTCATAGAAGCCACTGGTGGATTTGCCAGCTCAAACCTGATTGGATCGGGAGGTTTTGGTCAAGTGTACAAAGGAACTCTTCGCAGTAACACGCAGATAGCAGTGAAAGTAATCGATACAAAGACAGCATTAGAGTTATCAGGCAATTTCAAAAGAGAATGTCAAGTACTCAAACAAATAAGACATAGGAATTTGATCAAAATAATCACAATTTGCAGTAAACCGGATTTTAAAGCAATTGTTCTCCCATTGATGCCGAATGGAAGCCTTGAAGACCATCTATATCCGAAGAATGGGTTGAGGCGAGGACTCGATTTGGTTCAAGTTCTGAGTATATGCAGCAATGTGGCAGAAGGGTTGGCATATTTACACCACCACTCACCCGTTAGAGTAGTTCATTGTGATCTGAAACCGAGTAATATTCTCCTAGATGAGGACATGACTGCTTTAGTGACCGATTTTGGTCTAGCGAAATTGGTAAAAGGTGATGATGAGAATTTTTTGGTGAACGAGTCGGCTTCTTATAACTCTGCACATGGTTTACTTTGTGGATCTGTCGGGTACATTGCCCCAGGTACATATATTTAAGCAGTTATTGAAAAGGTTTTCCATGCTTAAGCATGGACGCATAAAACTTGAGTTTTGAGTAAAACACACACACACACACACACACACACACACATATATATATATGTATGTATATAATTCCATATACACATACATATGTATATAATTTTATACACACACATGTACATAAAAAGAAGAATATCCACCAAAAACAACAGAATTATACTCCGTACATACATACACCAACAAAAAATATCCACCAAAAAATGACATTAATAAGTCATATTTATTCAGTTCAAATATTAAAGCCAAAAACACAACTTGAAAAAATATTGTTAATAAAAAAAAAATCTAAAGTTCTAAAAATACAAATTACAGAAGAAAGACAATTAAATGATAATAAAGAAGTTTCACACTATTATGTTTTTGTTATAATAGGAAGAGAATAATTCTATGCTTATGATTTTCGGCGAAAAAACCCACAAAATACTTAGTTTTCTATTTTTGGAGCCTAAAAATTGCGCCTCAATGCATAAATAACGTAAACTTATAATTTAACAAAATATCTACCTTCACAAGAAACAGCGAGTTTTCTAAAACAGAGTATTTAAGTAACAAAAAACTGTTTATCTTGTAGTAACATTTTGTGTAAGCCTTTTTTTAATTCGTGTTCTTCCAAACGAATTGTGTAGAATATGGACTTGGTAAAAGAGCATCAATACAAGGAGATGTGTACAGTTTTGGAGTCCTTTTACTCGAAATAGTGACGGGTAAACGCCCCACGGATTTATTTTTTCATGAGGGATCAAGCATACATGAGTGGGTGAAGAGCTTTTACCCAAATAAGCTTGAACCTATAGTTGAAGAAGCTCTTGGAAGGTACACACCAGACACTTTGCTAGTCTACGACAAAAAAATGTGGCATGACATGATTTTTGAGTTGATTGAACTTGGGTTAATATGTACGCAATATAATCCTTCGACACGACCAACAATGTCGGATGTTGCCAATGAAATGGCGCAGCTCAAACAGTATATGTCACCTCATTCTGCATTAATCAGTGGAAATGTTTGTGATAAAGTCACTGTTGTTTAACCGTAAAAAAAAAGTACATGATAATTGATTTGTAATGAAAATGAAATGGGCGGGATCATTTATTGTTTTTTTCTTCGTTTCGTTTCTCCTTATCTATTCATCACATTGAAGCCATTTTTGTTTTCTTCAAAAGAAAAAAATTCAAATCATTCTTTATTAAGTCCCTAAAATCTATCAATTTAGGTTTAACTTTTTTACTTCATACTCTGATTTGATTTCATATCTGATGTCGTAAGACTATTATAATTTACAGGTCTGTGTATGCTCTCTGTTCACGTACAGATTTTGACTTCGCTCTTTATTGTTTTTCCATACTTACTGATCCAATTTAGGTCAACTTTTTTCCCTGACCAAGGAATGGTAAAAATTAAAATTATTCCAAAAATCGTATGGGACATGGATTCATACTCGAGACTACTAAAAGCTTCAGTAAAACAGTACTAGAAGGTTGTCCAAGTGTCATAAATTTGTCCTGAGTGAATAGTAATAAACACAGATTTGAGAACCTTTCATTTGTCAAGATAGTCTAATTCTTGAAACTATAGTCGAATTCTTAGTTTTCAGAACTTGTCTCATGTGTTAAAAAGAAATCACTACGAAGCTGAACATCTTAGTATTAGATAATTAGTCTTAGTTGGAAAATGGATGATACGTTTCAAAGAAACTTAAAAAAAACATGGTGGTCTACCTTTTAATATCGATCCCTATGTAAGGAACCAAACTAAACATGTTTTATATGCAATATCAAATTATTTTATCCCTCAATTTGAAAAACAAGAACCAATACCTGTGGCCTGATACAGTTAACATAAGCATATGGTTTTAGTGTTTAGTGATGATCAACTATGGTGCTTTGCATAATCAAACTGCACCTCTTTAAGGCCTACCACACCATATTGAATACATATCATTATTGATACAGCCATACAGGTAGCTAGTGGAAGGTCAAGATTACCCAACTCACTAGCTTACTCATCATCATCAAAAGTAAATTGCACTTAAACCCTTTACTAAAAGCTACAATCGCTTTAACACTGATATATGAATATTAATTTCAAACTTCCTCAGTATAAGCCATATAACAGAAGTGATCATTAAAATAGTTGAAGAAAACTAACATGCCGAACAAATTGTTTCACGAAATGTTCACGATAGTACAGGTTACAGTAACCGATCACGGGTCATTTGTTGTGAAGTAACACAAGAATAATATGTTTTAAGTACCCCAACTACTTTGGCCTTTGAATAATGTGTTTAATGTGTTAGTACACAAGAGTATTTAAGTACTCAACTGCTTTGGCCTTTGAATAATGTGTTTTCCATCAACCTCCTGCACCGCAGATTCACAATTTCAATCGCTATAAACAAATTAGTAATTTTCTAATTAGAAAAATATAATAATTCACCAAAATGTTTATGTCAATTTTAAACTGACCTTCACCATCACACATAGATAAGCATAGAACAGTAAATCGAATTGCAAGAGAAAAGTCGCAAGGTTAATCATTGGAATCAATTTCATTTCTTCACTTCCTTGGATTATGCATATTGCGAGGTATCACTCAATGCTTGAATGCCTGCAAGACTACAATATAAGAATATAGCTTTTGCTGTTCACCGTCAGCTCTTAAGAAGTAAAAAAATCGTTCCACAAACATAAATTACAAAATTTATCGTAAAGTTTAAGCTACCGAAGTTACTAGGAACGCACAGAAATCAAATCAGAAACATCTAAACTGCCCAGCCTTCGCCTATTATTTTCAAGCGTACATAACCTTCACGTTAAACATTTAGAGTGTCCAAGTAAGTTGACCTTTCCGTGCACAGCTATTCGAAAATTTGGTTTATTTTATGTTGCTTCGTAATAAATTTACTAGTTTCTACATTATTTGTAACAGTTGCTGCGAGTCTGCTCAATAATGGAAGCGGCTAATTTTTTTAATTTTTTCTAAAAACCCCTTTCAGGAAGTTTATTACTACCTACAATTTCGATAAGTTAATGGATGATACATTACGCTGACTGAACAGTTTTCTATAGCCTTTGAAATAGTCTTTTCTAATACTATGGGCGGTTGGGTTTAGGGAAAATTATTAAAATAATAATCCAACCATCAATTATAATAACACCATAGTCCCACCGGGTTTATTAGTCATTGGACTCCGCAAGGTGTAAACAAACAATGCCCTAATTAAATTTCTAATAATCAAAACTAATGAGAGGCAAAATTGAGTACTGACATTGTCAATCATAGTTCTTTCCAAGAGAAAAAGAACACTATATGAGATAATTGCTAGGCTTTCTAAAGCGAAATAATGACCCAAAAATAAAAAAACTCAACACCATTTCAATTAACAAAGTTTTTTATGGTAGCAGAAATTAATAAGAAAGCAACTCATCATCAGCTATTGACAACAGCATCCGTAAAATTGACAAATTACTGTCACTGCAGCTAAGACTTGCCAATATAGATTTAAGAAGGGTTGTCAAATAAATAGAGAAAAAAATGGCTATACACAGACATGATATGGACATAAAACTAAAAAAAAGCCTCATAATTAATAGAACTATAGAAGTCATCTAAAAAGCAAGGGTAGCTCAATTTTATAAGCATTAGTTTTCAATTTTTCTCCTCATCTGCTAAAATGTGTCGAGCTGACTTGCTCTTTTATCTCCAGAAACAACTGAATTAACCCAAAAACTCAAGATTTATTAAAAACAACAAACCCATTATTAATGTCCTAGTCTTGAAATATTGTCTCCTACATTAGAGAATATGAAATTATAAAAAAATGTTCTAGTCTTCTCCTGAGTCCTAATGAAGACGAGCCCTTGACATTGTCCGTAGAAGTGTCATTCTCAACAGTGCTATGGAAACACAAATCAAGCTAATGTTCACTCAAAAAGCTAAACAGTGGTGAGAAAAATGAAAAGTAAGCTGGTAGAAATCACCCATAAGGCCATAACATTTCAAAAGTTTCAAAGAAACATAAAGATGGAGCACACAAATACAGTGCTGAGGATAACAAAGCTTTTCTTGCAATCTTGTTTCTTTTATATACAACCGTAAAATATGGACAAATATATCCTTTACATGTCACAATGTAAATCCGAACATTATGTCATGTTGGTAGCACTACCATTAGAGACCAACAATAACTAACAAGTAAACTCGATATGCAAGATATAGTCCTTCACTGGCTCTTACAAAGAGAGTAATACAATGGTATAATCTGCACTAATATATCCTATACAAGTCACAATAGAACCAAGTCGTTATGTCATGTTCGTAGCACTACTATTAGAAACCAACAATCACTATAAGAAGTAAACTCCATTGCAAAAGAGAGTCCTTCACCAGCTCTTACAAAGAGAATGTTAGAAGCACTTGTACGTGTGAACATCGAATATGTTCACGCCACATCATCACTTGATGGTGTTCACAAGTAAAAGTAGCTCCACCCTTTTGTAGAAATTTAACCAAAAACAGGACAATTTTGAAGAATGTCAAAGCCAAAAGTGTAGCATTGCCTGTCCAAATCACAAAAAGAAATCACATCAGCTAACATAACTATCAACCCAAATTTGAAAAAGCATTTGCTTATCTTAGTAAAATTATTTTTATCTTTTTACTTCCGCTTATAAGTAACATTTTTTTATAGACTATTTTATAGGAAAGGGAAAAACGAGTAAAGATAAGTCTGGATATGCTAGACCTAAGCTTGGCTCCACAAAACTCTAAAAGGAAAATCCTAAAATCATGTCCTCCCTTGGCTCCTTTACAGAAAATAAATCATTGCTCATCCGGAAAAGTCATATCCATAAAAATACTTAAATGCCACTACCAATTACAATTAGATAAGATTGTATCAAGCAAACTCGGAATATTCAAAAATTATTCACCAAAGAACCTTGAACCAATCCCCAATTTGTTTTATTTACTCAACAAATTTCACTCAGACAAAGCTCTTAAATAGCTCAATGACCATTTGGTTCAATTTTGGGTTTTTGTTGTCCAGTCAGCTTGTTGGACAGGACATTGTTCAGTCACATAAAATATATGAAGGGTCACATAGAATATATAACCCTTCATCTAATTAAATACTCTAATGATATAATCTAACGGTGATTAAGGTGACTGAATAATGTCCCGTTCAACAGGGTAACTAGACAAAATGGGCACCCTTCAATTTTGTTCCTAACAAGACATTTCGTAAATTTTGCGGCCATAAAACTGAAGCACCAGATGTTAAAAAATTTGTTATTGCGCAACAAAAAATAAGCTTTCTACTGTTTGCCTAATGTAAGGTACTAATTAAACAACATGATATAGCTTTTTAGGTTAAGGATTTGCTAAAGGAGCATGGACTTTAAAGTTTAAATTAAACCAGAGTGCTGACATTGTTTCTCATATCATTCGCTGTAGCAAACAAAGGTTTTGTGATTTAAATTAGCAACCAAAAGTATGTGAGCCTGTGAGGAATTTGTGCAGAAAACATAAGCTAAAAAAATGAAAAGAAAAGAAAAAACAATTTACCTCACTAAGAGAAAGTAATGGTAACGCATAAGAAGGAGCGCGTTTTTCTGTTTTCAAGCACCGTATATCTAACTGCATCCACTTGAGTTGCTCTTGTATCTCCTTCAACAACTGCAACTCTTCTCCTCCCCGTTCTTGATGATTACCATCACGCCCCTCAACCTCAACTATCTCTGACATTCTATTGACCCAATCAACCCTGGAAAAGTTATTCATCCCACCGGAGAACATTTTCTCTCTCTGTTTGGTCAAATACATCTTCCTAAGTGAGTCATTTTCATCATCACAAGGTTTTATAGCCATTAGTGAAACAGACTTCGCCTTTGGGAGCCTCAGTTTTGCTGGTGCCTCGTAAACTCTTTCCCTCTCGTGTACACTTGGCACTTCAAATACATCATAGACATTATACGAGCTAGAAGGATTTATAGCGTTTTCCTTTTCATATGAAACTTGAGGATCTTCAGACGGGGGTGATTTAGACCTAGAAACAAAATTTTTGGATTTAGCACCTTTGAAGTCTGGTATAACTCTGACTTGTTCACCTAACTTTTTGATCTCTTCCCAATATGAATTTAGGTCTCCCAGTGGACGGCTGTCTTCAATTTTCTCAATATTACGAATTTCACTATTTTTATTTTGTTCTATTAAAATCAGATCCGGGCTCGGAGATCTTTCCCTCTTCGTACTACCTTTATTTTGATGAATGACTTTGAAAGGAATAGGTGGCAAAGAGTTCCTTCTCATATTCCTTTCAATTCCCATTTCCTCTACTAAAGAAACGATCTCCATTTCTTTTTCATAAATAATATCTTCGAAAATGGCTAAAGTTGTTTCGGTGTGACAAATTTTCTCTTCTGCTAATCGTTTATATTGATTTGCTTCCATTTCAATTGTGGCCTTTTCTCCTTGTAGACGTAATATCATAGAGAGAGCCTCACTAGCAGCAGAGGATGCAGCGTCTCTCTCTACATCCAACTCGTGATAAAGCTTTTGCAAAAGATCTTGCTGAGCAAAAAGTGCTTCTCTCAAAGCTGTAACTTCTGTTTCTGACATACCCAGATTATTGTTTCTATCCTCGTTCATACGTTGGTATTGCATGCAGTTGAACCTTGAAATTAAATAAAAGAAAAGGTAACTCAGTAAGGCCAAAACTGACTACTGGTAAATAGGCAAAATTCACACAGCTGAAAACAAAATATGCAAACTCCGCTTTTCAGCATTGTCCATTTCAGCACAAAGTTGTAAACCTGTGATAACACTTCTATAAAATATACTAAAAGAAATCTATAAAAGCAATTGCAGGAGCGACTTCCAAGGTTTCCAGAACTAGAAATGTTTTCAGAAACATGCCCAATGCAACATTGTATTGTTTACCTAATTTTTTCAAAAAAATTGCAACGTCTGTTCCTAATCACGTTATAAACCTTTTTCAAACTGGAACACACTATTTTCTGCTATGAATTATTTGTAATCCAAAACGTCAAACACAGTAAAAAAAATACTTCTAAAAATGAATAATTACCACTTGCAACCAAAAGAAAAGCGTACAAGATAGGGTTTCTTAACAAAAGCACGGACTGAAAAGTCACAGGGATCACAGCAGATATATTCGCATAATCAAGGTACACTGTAGGTCAATTTTCAACCAAAGAACTGCCAATTTATAATCGTAGGCGTACATAAAACTAACCTAGAAGGCCAAAACCTATAATTAATAAATCATGTCTCTGTATACTGAATGAATAAATATCACGGCATTTGCAATTTCTGAACCAAATTCTTGGTAAGAAAACAAAAAATCGCTCAGAAAACTAGAAATAGAAAAAGGCAAATAGCAGGAAAATGTACACAGCTGAAACCATTAACTTGAGTTCGTAGTGGCTTTACGAAACAAGAATTTTACTGTTTACCACTGCAGCGCTACTTGCTTTAAAACTAAATACTCATGGCTATAAATGTTTATTCTCTTAATCTTTTTGCTTGTCAATGTCTTCAAAATATAATTATAGCATATTGGGATCATTTGGTCGAATCTTTTTCATTTTTTGGTGTAAAATGCAAGGAATATTTCTGAAAACCCGCATCTCGGTGTAGCAGATAACAAAATGGATCCACACTTGTAAGATATTATTGGCTTCGCCCTACGGGTAACAGTTTGTCAGAGGCTCAGAATTAAAATTGCCAAGAGAAAGTGACTAAACGAATGTCATAAATATACTTTTAATAATAATATGAACCACTTCTATTCATCTATATATCTCATATCAAAATTAATAAACTAAATCACATGTATGATAGACAACAAACAGGAAAAAGTGTATTGAGACAAACTACACTTATGAACCAAATGATCATGTGCTTAATGGTAATAAAATATAAAATATTACTCAGGAAGACAATAAATAACAGAACTCCATTTTGGAAATATTATTAATTATCATTATATAAAACTTAAATCTTTAAATTGGCATATCCATGCCGTATTTTATCCTCGTTTTTCGAAGTTCGTCGTATCCTCGAAAGTAATTTTTCGTGTCGGCGCAATTGTACATGTATATGCAAAACACAAAGGCAAATAATTCATCTTTTAGTAAAAGCTAAAAAATTCATCTTTTACTCTCGAGTACTAACAATAATAGTAGATCACATTAGTGCAAACAATTATGTTAAAAAAAACACAATCTTTTCAATGTACACATAACTAAAAATATTCAGGATTTAAAATGATAAACATATACACTTGAAAAAGTATAAACATTAAAAAAAAGAACTACAAAAAATACCTACAGTTAAACCTCGATAAAGTAATAACTTCGCTAATATAATAATTTCTTCCGATCCCAAGTTGGGCCAATGGAGTAAAGTAATATTCTCGTTAAATACATTAAGTAATAAAAAAAATTGAATCCTTAAGGGCCCAATAAAAATATAAAGTAATAATTATTAAATTTCATAAAGAAAAATATATAATGCAGACCAAAATCTTCAATCACTCAACAATACCATCACAATAATTATTTTCTTTTAAAATATGTATCTATAGTTGATTTTTTTTTTTTTTCCACCTAAACCAAAATGAACCTCATCCTTACTTTTTGTAAAGCTTGTATAATTCTGGATTAGTTTCACCATACATTTTTTGCAAAAGCTCTTTTGCTTTTCCTTATAATTTCTCCGGACATATTTAATTTATCTTGCCTTTGAAGAAACCACTGATATAAAATTTTCTATAACTCAGGGTATTTTGCCAATATGTTCCTTTTAACATCGCTATTTTTCATTTCATCTGACAAATATTCCGACACCCTTTTGAGAGTGTACGATATTATTGATTGACTAATGGACAGATCAAATTTTTCTTCCACCCATGCTTGCAAATTTTTTTGGATAATAGTTGGATTATTTTTTTATGCTCGCATATTGCACTCCTTATTTTATCGGTTAAAGTTGATTTAAATAAAAAAATGTACTCACAATGTCCTCCAAACATTCACATTTTATAGGTTAAGAATAAATTCTATGTACATGAACTTAATTTTTAGATACAAAAACTTTTAAGTTTTCTTAGATTCAAATAATATTTGTAGTGTCTTTTGATTTTTTTTTATCACATATACAATGTATATATGTTATATTGGAAAACTCTATTTAAAATAATAAATATTCATTTATCGATAAATGAATAAATTAATAAACTCGCTATATGAATAATTTTTTCCGGTCCAAGGTATTACCTTAAAAGAGGTTTAACCGTACAAAAAATGTAATTCATTAAGACCCATATGCAAACTTTAAATATGCAAGTCAAATAAAATAAAATATCAATAACTTGCATTCTTGTATTTTTATATTTCATTTCCCTATATTACAAGCCTAATAAAACCGGTAAAGTGAGAAACAAGAAACCAAAAACTATAAATGGTTAGTAATAAATAATAAATACAACACCCAAATTCCAAAAAAAAAAAATACAGGCCTAAACACAACTGAAAAAAGTTAGCTAAAAAAAAACATTAAAGAAAATAAATAATCACCTTTTGAAAGAAGAGCAAGACCACCCCTAATCAACGCTTTCTTTATAAAGATTAACGGGGATATTTTTTCTAAATTTTGTTTGGCCTTAGAGAAAAAAACAAGAAATAATTGGATGTTTTTGAATAACAAATAATGTGTTTGAGAGAGAGAGATTATATTTAGTGATAACGGCTTGTTGCTTTGTCTTGTTTACCAGAAGAAAGCGACAGAGGATAAAAGTAGCTTTTGTTTTTGTTTTATTTATTATTTTATTGTAAAAGTAATAAGCACTACCCTTTTACCAACTTCTTTTCTGTATTTAGTTTGACATTTATGGAGCCCCGCTATATTTTCTAGTTTCATTTAATTATTAACAATTTTATTTTTTTTATATTCTCATTTGACATTTTTAAAGCCCCACTGCTTGTTCTAGTTTTTATGTAATTAGCTGGTGGCCTCATGTTTTTGACATTTTGTTTTGGAGTCGATTTGAGGTTTTGGTATGACATATGATGATATGTACGGGTTGTCAAGTTGGTGTTGGCTAGAGGGGTCACACCAGTTAACTCTAACTATAGACTCCGTTGTTCGGCAACAATTTACTTTCACTATATAAAAAACAATGGCTGACGGTTTTCTAATAAGTTTGAACGGTGGATATTAATCTTGATCGGTTCTATTTATGTGTAACTGCCATTTGAACGTAGTTTATTAACTTTTATGTAACAATACTTTTATCAGTTATAATAAAAAATTATAAGTTTGTTTTTTATATTGATGGACATATGACATTCTTGGAGCCCCTCAAGTTTGATGATATTAACAAGTTTTATTTTTTATATTGGCATTGGAGGCCCATTAATTGTTTTAATTTCTCTTGTTTAAGCGCGAGGCCTTTATATGGGATCGGGATTAGTAACAAGCGCTTTGATATAGGTTAGACCCGGGTAAAACCGGATAGAATATGCCATTTTTTTAGAGAAAAGAAATAATAAATGTCTGGTATAAATAAAAATACGTTGACAATCAATAAAAAGTAAGATTGTTGTGGTGACAAATCATCAATCACGCAGACCAAACGGATCATTGTCCTTCAGAATAGAGACACTCAATACGTGATAATACGTCACAATGTAACGAGTATGAACTAGAAGTATAGATTATTCTCGTGTGAGCTATTTTTCTAATAACGGTATTCATTCGATTTATGTGCAATATAATCAGGTACGGCCCCATGATTTGGTAGGACCTCCAATTCGTGTATAACTATGCTATAGCTATATTGCGTTTATATACAAACGGAAAATATAGGTGGAGTAAGGGTGGAATTAAATGGAATAAGAAGTCGCTATTGTGAATTAAGTTTGTTGATGAATCCCAAATATTAATAAATTACTCTAAAGGGTTTAAAATTTTGAAAAATGGCATATTTGATGTTCTCTATTTATTCTTATCATTAACTTCATTTTTTAAAACCTAAATATGTATTAACTTGGAACTTTTTACAGAAGGTTACTCGCTGTTAGGTTTTAGCTTGGTTAATTAATGTTTTGCATACATTTAGCATTATAACAAAAAGTTAATCGTGTTTGCGTCAAATAAAACAAGCCTTATTATTATAACGACTTTCGGTCATCAAAACAACCAGATACATATACTAAAGTTTAGAATTAAAAGTATTTATACATGTAGACTCTTACTTTATAATCAAGTAAGCGAACAAAAAAAATACTCTCACTGTATACACAAAAAAGACTCATTATCTAAATTTGATTTGGGTATTAAAAAAGTTGCAGACGGCACTGAATGTCATCGTCCTCTGTTATTAACCTTGCAAACTAGGACGGTGATCATACCTTGCAAATATTTGCTTCTGGATTATTATATAGTACAAAGTGTAGTACACATGACACCAAAACCTATTCATTTTTCCAAGACAAATAACTAAAAAAATTAGACAAAAAACAGACCCTGTTAAGTTGAACTTGAAATTTTAACCAAACAAGCCCTTATTTATATGATCTACCGCAAATTCTACTAAGCTATACTTCTGAACATTAACACCAGTAATATGCACACATACATATGCTTATATTTTACTCTTCATGCTTGACTTTTGTTGACAAAAATTTGCTTTATTTGTTCATAAAAAAAAATACGAGCTGTGACATAGATACTGAGACTCAAAATGCATACCGATTTGAAGTTGAGATATAACAATCTTTTCATGCACAACAATGAGCGTTGGAGAGGCTACAATAACCGAAACTTCTCTTACACCAACCATTGGCTTCACTCTATATTCTCTATATAGGTATTTCCGAGGAACAACACAAGTTTACTACGTCGAAATAGCTTTTTTGAGGGATAAAAAAGTAAGCTATATATATATATATATATATGTAAATGGGGGAGGGAGACAGAAGAATACATATTGTATATAAAGAGGCTATTTCCCAAAAACAATTTGGTACTTATAGTGGCGGAGTTAGGGTGTGTAGCCTGTACATAAGTGACAATAATTGGTGAATAATTCTTAAATCCCACTCTTGGTTTTCATGTACAAAGTGATGTTACAACGTCGATGAAAATAAATACAAACAAATTACAGAAAAGTTATATAAACGGTTTAGGCTTGTGTTGTTCCTCGGAGATACCTCCAGTGAAGCCAATGGTTGGAGTAAGAGAAGTTTCGATATCTGTAGTCTGCCGAATAGTCATTGTTGTGTATGACAACCTTGTTTTATCTCAACTTCAAATCGGTATGTATTTTGAGTCTCAATCTCTATGTCGCGATTCATGTTTTTTTATATAGAAAAATAAAACAAGTTTTCATCAACAAAAGCCGGCCATAAAGGGTAGGTTACAAGCATATCTATGTGTGTAGATTACTCGTGGTAATGTTCAAAAGTGTAGCTTAGTAGAATTTGCTGTAGAGCATATAAAATAAGATGATTGCTTGGTTGAAATTTCAAGTTCAACTTAATAGGATGTGTAAACTAATTTTTATAGTTATTTGTCCTGGAAAAATGAGTAGTTTTTGGTGTCATGTGTGAACTACATTTTTCTTAAACTTCACATAATCACCTTGTGTTCCAGGAGAATGGGTTGTCACAGTCATTCGTTTAGCATTTTTAACATAAACACACACAATATTCAAACTATATCTTAAAAGTTTCATTTGATCTACCTGTGTCACCCCTGTTCTATTATAACTCGTTGTAAGATTTGTTCTCATTTTGCAATATATAAATATTTAGAAGCAAATATTTGAAGGTATGAACACCTTCCTAGTTTGCGAGGTATTACTTATTAGAATAGAGAACGTTATACCTTAGGTAAATAAATCGCATGATACCGTTATTAAAAAAGTAGCTCATTCGGGGACAAGGGTGGACTCTTTAACACTGATGAAGGGGTGGCACAATCACATAAGCATATAATTTTACATAATATTGAATAGGCAAAATCAACTGTAATTAATGTTTTTGAAATCATTAATTTGACAACAATTGACCATGAACTATACGTATTTAGTTAATCTCAAAAATTCAAACGAAATGAAAAAAATCTCATACAAATCTAATTTAGTTATAAGATCAAATCTGATAAAGACTTGAATATTTAGGGAAAATGTTGTTAAATAGAAGTATATGTGTATAATATGAGTCCAAATCTTCTATCATATTTCTCTACCCCATTACTTATTTTATCAAAAAAAAAATTCTAAAAAACTTAAAAAAATTTGTACAATTACTATAATACATGTATCAATATATTCCAATAATTATTTTTTTAAAAAAATTATTCCAAAATTTATTTTGGAATAAATGTATAAATTAATGTAAATTAAACATTAAATATTAAAAAAATTGTCTATAACAATATTATGCTAAAATGTTTCAAAATTTGAATACAATATAATATAAAAGTTTATAAAGTTGCGGTATAAATTATGAAAATTTAAAATTTGAATGAAAGTAAGAAAGAGGCACGGAAGGAGATAGAGAATAGGGGTAGAAGATTTGAACTCGTATAATATGTATAATAAATCATGCAAATTGTAAATGGTAAAAATATAGTTGTTGAAATATATATATATATCCACTGTAAAGTCTATATAGATGCAAATCAACTTAGTTTAGAGCGATATGGTTTCATGTAATATTTTCAACGATAAGGAATTGGATTTTATTGACACGTCAACAAGTCTCCCTTAGATAGGGAGATTTGCATCGTCACTGGATGACGTGTACGCCATGTTACCAAATCTCTCTTGGCTACAAAGATTTGCACCGTCACTAAATGACGTATACGTCACGTTAGCAAATCTCTAAAGCATATGACGTGTTGCTATAAAAAAATTATTATTATTGCTGACGTGTATGCCACGTTAGCAAGTTGCTATAGACAAGGGAGACTTGCATCTAATTTTTGGCAAATCAAGTCGTCGATACAGATGCGTCCGAAGAACTATCAGGATTAAGTCTCAACTTAAAAAAAAAAAAAGGCAGTGTAGATGGTTTGAACTGTGGACCTTCTAGAAGTGATCAAAATTGTTTTAACAGTGTAACACAACGTCCCTATATAATACTCACAATATGCTGCATTCATAATATTTTAACCTTTATTATACTTCCACATAGATATGTTTAGCACCGCCTGGATTATTTTTTTCTAAAGTCCACATCCTAATCAAGTAAACTTACTCCGAAATACTGCATCAACCTCATCCTAGTTTATGTATGGAGGTAATAAATATGCACTTAATTTATTTTATGAAATTATAACTAACGAGTACACATTAGTTAATTAAATTAGCTAAATCAATAAATGCTATTCCAATTTCCAAAACAAAGTTGTGTATGGTGGAGGGAAATTTGCATTTATAAGACTTCAAAATTAAATAATATAAAATGTATTAAGACATTTCTACAAATATTAAATTGAAATATCAACCACTAGAATCATGTATTCATTATACTTGTTTAGTGAAAATTTAATAATTAATTAGGGTACTTAACAATTTAAAAAAGAAAAAATACTTTTAACCAATGTGCAGACAATGGTTAGCATTTTCAGTAGGCTGGTAAGTTTTATAAAATTGTGGCAAACGTTGGTTTTAGCCATATAGTTCGCATAACCTTTGGAGAGGATCGAGGTTCAGAATTTGATTTTTAAATTTTAATAACTTTTACCAATTCTTCATTGTCTTCATCATCAAACAAATTTCAATTTTTTTTTTTAACTTTTGTTTGAAGATTAGGAACTTTGGACACAATTATGGTATCTTTTATTGATTTTTGTATTTTTATTACTCAATAAAACAACAAACAATCAAAGAGATACCAAAAATTATGAATCTATGAAATAAAGGTAAAAAATAATAACTATAAAAAGTTACAAATTTGAAAGAAAAAAAAAAGTAGGAAAAAACCGATCGTTATCAAAGAAGTAAGAACGAGGTAGAAAAAACCCCAACCCTATTGCTTACTCGTACGCTACGAAGGGATAACAATCGACTTAATTACAAAAAAATCAGTTATGTGTACTTATTTACAATTATGTACATATGAGTATTTACAATTAGATATATGTCATAAAAAATAATAAAATATACAAAAAAAAAAATGAATTTTTTTAAAAAAGTATTTTAAAAAATCAAAAAATTTGTAAATAGTATCAAACAAAATTAGATATGATTGGATATGATTAGACGTGATTGAACATGATTAGAAATGATCAAACATGATTAGACATATAAGATTGAATAAGATTAAACATGATCAGGCAATATCACATATATTTTTTTTTATAAAAAATGTATTTTTTAAAATTTTGAATTTTAATTTTTAAATATATATTTTTTATTTTTTAATGACATATGTATATATTTTTAAATACGTTCATAAAATATTTATTTTTTTGTAAAAGAGTCGTCAGGTTCCAAACAACCGGAATTATTTATAAATAAGTTTATGAATATGTACTAATTGTCATCTTCCCTATTACAAATTGAAAAATCTTACCTAACCTTACTATACCTTTTTAAAATTTAACAATCTGGTCCAGATTATCAACATGTTTTGAAATTAATGTTGAAGATTAACACTACGATACGGATTGGACTCATTTAATACCACATCCACTAAAGTATACAAAATCATTCAAAAAACAATCTTTTGAAGTTCAACCGGACTAATACTCCAGATGACTTTTACTCGACCAAATAAAATATTTGTGATTCAGGTAGGATTCTTAGTCTAATCCAGATTTAGTCTGGGTCTCTTTTCGAGGCTGTGAAAAAAACCCCAAACTTCTAGCTTGTAAGATCAAAAACCTATGTTCTTTTTGTCCTATACGTTCGCTAGATCCAACCCTTTAAGTTGGCTAACCGAAAATATAAGGTTTCATGGAAAAAGAATAAGTAAAAAGTTCAGCACAAAATTGCTGCTAAACACGCTGTAGTTATTAAGACATCTAAAAAGATTATAAAATTTTGTATGCAATGTAACTAACTTTGCAATGACAGGGGAAACAAATTATTACATACGACCAGCAATGGCGACTAATTTTCGTGTACATTCCAAGCTTAACACCTAATTAAGTTAATTCAACAAAATCGGAATGCAAACCAACACTAGGATTGCTGAGATGGAGTTCAATCATACGAGAATTACAAGTTCATTGACACTCTTCAGTCTTCACCTTGCATTTTAATCTACTGGGACCTCAACTTCCATCTTCAAACTAGAGTTCCCAATTATCTGTCAAAAAAAAAAAGTTTACTTAAATCCCACACATTCAAATTGCAAAGGATAGTACGAATTTCTATTCGACAATGACATCATCAAAATGACTCATTTCCTTGTGTTTGTGCATCACAGATTCACAGCTTACAGCTTTCTAACTTGTTAACGTAGTTTAACATAATACCACCTAATTCCACAATATCATGAAGTGAAAATTCATTCACCAGGCCAATGTTGAATCAATGAGAATATACGAGTAATGTTAAATTTGCAGGTTCCAAATCATGATTATTAAATACTAGTCATTTTAAATCTATGGTGTTTAAACTCCAGTACTCACATGCAAAAGCATTTAATCATGTGCATTTCTGACCTACAAAAGACATTAATTGTCGAAATCCATTAATTACGATTCCATGTTTAGTATGACTAGAATTTACAAACAACTGGGTGGGATAAAAACATCAATCTGAAAGTTGATATCCCTCAAGGACCGTCCTATGTAGTAAAATACACTTGGATCATAATGTTCAAACGTATACAACATGTCCGTCTCATTCTTTTCCTCTCTAGTTCTGAACTTGTAATACATCATGACTCATCATTTAACCTATACTGAATTAGGACCTTACCCCTTCATAAATCCTCCTCTAATCTTCCCATCATCACAAGTTCACAACATATACCACTATTCATTTTGTTCTGTTTTACTCCCATTCATCTCTAAATCTCCAATTTTAAATTCTAATCATTTTGGACCTCCCAAAAGATAATTAAAAAAATTCCATAAAGCATTAAAGGAACCAATTTTTTTGTTACCTTCATGAAGTCCGATTGAACCAACAAAGAGTCCTTGGCATAGCCAGCTTCCTCAAGCACATGGGTCAGAACTTGCTATACAAAAACACATATATGGTACAAGTGCGAGTTCAGTATTACAAAATCTGGCACCCCTCAACACTAGATAAAGTATTCAGTAGTACTACTCCAGTAAACCAGAAAAAAATATAATGCTGTTAGATTAACTTTTCCAAGAGCAATCAGAGGCAACTTAAGCAGCAGATGTTAAAAATGAACGCAACAAAGTTTAATACGGAGTAGAAGATGATACGAACCTCCCTTTGTGGTTCAGATATATATTGTCCAGTTAAATCCCGCAAAATGTCTAACATGTCATCAAATGTAACCTTCCCATTGCCATCTGAATCATAGACCTTGAAGATGACTGAAAAACTTATTTCGGTTAGAAGTGAGTTGAATACTAAAAAATAAATAACATTGATATATTATTCAAAAATTATTTTAAACACAACACTACGCAGATCCAGAATTGCTTACAAGAACTATATGTGATCGCAACCAGTTCAAAGAAAAAAGAAGGAAAAACCTGCCCATCATTAAAGGGATAATTGAAAAAGTGCAAAAGAAAGAAGTGCTTACATTCTACCTTTTGCTGTAAGGTTGCCCGGGAACTAAATGCAGATAAAAATGCTACAAACTCTTTGAAATTCAACCCATCCAACATCCTCAATAGCCTCTGGACGGAAAGAGTAGAGAAACTGAATCAGCATTAGTAACTCGTCCATTCAAGGGTTACATAATTTTCTTTTGAAGAGAGAACAAAATGAATCTATAGATGCTACCCTGTTTGCCAAAATGTTTGTAGTAAGGCCATTTTGTTATGGATTTTCCTTCTTCATCCCACTCAAAAAGAAGCAAACACGTACTTAACCATACACGGGCAAAAGAGAATGTCAGGATAATAGGCCCCTTCCATTAAGATTATTAAATTATATCTCGATTCAGCAACAAGGTGTAATATCTATCACATAATTGAGCATCTTTTAATATTAGTTTAAGCAACTTTTAGTGCAAGGATATGTACAAAGAATGGACAAACCTTCTTTCGTGTCAGTTTCATATCACTGATACTTGTGTCAAACAGCCTTGTCGACAAGAAGTTGAATCACATAGTCACATCCAGTGTAGCCGTGTAGGTACACATCACATATTCATGTATACAAGTTGTATACCACACACAGGCGTTCATCATATTTTGTTCAATTAAGGTGCATTGTTCTTATGCTTGAAAAAAACTGCTTACAGCATATTACATGCAGCGTTATGCTGACAGATCATGGGCCTCCCCGGCATGAGAAATCATGAATTTGTTAGCAAACTCATTAATTTTTAAAGAATCAAAATCACACTTGAAAATATTTTGTACTTGTACAGTCAGTTTTTTTCAATTTGTGAACTCATAATAAGTGCAGAAAACATTTGATATTTTAGAAACAACAAAAAAATTTCGTAAAGGTAACAGCAGCTATTGCGAAAGATGTTGCATGCATATTATTCAAAAAAAGAGTACATATATCTAGTTATAAGACTATACATTATATGG
Organism: Primula vulgaris; assembly: GCA_963920805.1. NCBI lineage: Eukaryota > Viridiplantae > Streptophyta > Magnoliopsida > Ericales > Primulaceae > Primula > Primula vulgaris. The sequence goes on along the minus strand of OY987218.1, from coordinate 16,378,571 downwards.
TGTGATGATTTTCTCATAAGTTTCGCTACCATCACCTCCCTTCATTGTTGATAATTAAATACACATATAATTTAGTTAGCAATCCCTCATCCATTTATCTGGCATAGAGAACACCCATTACTAACTCAATAAAGCAAAAAATTGCCCTTATCCCCACATCATTACATTTATATGACAATCGAACACAAACAATTTGTTACTCCTTGAATTTCTAACACCTACGGTTATCTTTTTCCATCACCACCAAGAAGTTAATATATATTGTACCTATAAACTGTAACCAGAGTACTAACTAAGTGGGCCGTGACAAAAGGGACCGTAAACACACCCCAAAAATTATACTTCAATACATATTCTGGGACTCCATTAAAGAAAAAACCAGGGTTGAAATCTGTCTCTCTTTTTTTTTGTGTTTATCATTTGATACTCAACAACCTCAGTAATGCTACATACCTAATCTTAAACAATAAAACACAAAAACGGGTTTTCTAAAACACAAGTCTTAAAGTATGTACTAAAAATAACATTCCGAAAAACCTATTTCATGGTGATATTTTAGTAAACTTCTCATATAAAAGTTCAGCCTGGAGACACCCATTTTGATAAAAACTGATGAGTTTTTCTTTTCTTTTCTACATATCTTGATTAAATTCTCCAGAAATTAGCATTTCAGCCCCTCCCATATTGTGAAAATAGCTCCTCTGAGAGTATGAAAAAAAAATATCATACCGAATATCAGCCCCTCCCATTAAAAGTTCCTAGTTCCCTTAATTAAATCCCTATTATGCCGTTAGCAACAACCATTTCCCATAATGTTAGGCCATGTTTGGCAACAGATTTTCTGGTCCAAAATCAACTTTAAAAAATTTGTTTGAAAATCAAGATTTTGGATTCTTTTAGCCTTTTCAGCCTAAAAATCTGGTTTTCAAAGCTAACCAATCTGACTGTCTAAACACCCACAAATTTTTAAAATAAAAAAAACAGAAATCAGCTAAATAAATTTGTTGCCAAACGGATCCGTAGTACAAGAAACATTAATAAGTAAAATATGGATAAGATATAATAGAAAAGGGGGATAAAAGGGAAATATGAGGGAGGGGACACCCATTTCAATAAAAATTGACATAAAAACTAAACTCTCTACGTATTTCGATTATAATCCCCTCTCATATAAAGTTCCTTGTTCCCCTAATTATCGCGATTATGACCAACCATTTACCGTAATGTTAGTACGAGAAACATTAATAAGTAAATTATGGATACGATAATAAAGAAAAGGGCAGAAATGGGAATAGAGAGGAACTAGTAGCAGCCTAAAAGGGACTCCAGCATCCTCATAAAAAATCGATCTTGGTAAATCTTACCATGTAACTTGTTTTTTTTTCTCTTCAATTTTAGTCCTTTAGCACTCCATAATTACGAAAAAAACCATTCTAGTTATGAAAATAAAATATAGAATATGAGCCCCTCTCGTTTATAGCGTTAGCAACAACTATTTCTCATAATGTTAGTACAAGAAACATGAATAAATTAAAAATGGAGAATATATATAATAAGAAAAGGGAAAGACCTGAGAGAGAGGATTAACAGCGAATTCAGGGACGGACAAGAACTCGTCAGCGGAGACAAACCCGCCTCCATTTCGGTCCAGCTGGCAGAACCTCTGGTACAACGACACGATCTCCACCTGCGAAACTTCCATTTATAACAAAAAAAACCATACTACCATCAAACACACCATAAAACATTACTATATAACAAAAGGGGAAAAAGCTGTTTAGTACTCTGCAGTATTGACTTTTACGAATTTAGTACCCATCCTTCAAATTTTACCAGGTTGGGAGCCTACCAATTTTAATCACGTTCTCTCATCTATCACATAGTGAATAAGATACATAAAAAATAAATCACCAAATGTGAGATATAGTCACAGCAATTTAATTGATTTATGCTATTGGACCCTTATTTGTACGAAAATTGGTATGTTGGGACCCAAATTGGTATGTTGGGACCCAAATTGGTAAAACTTAAGAGGTTGAGTACTAAATTGGTAAAAGGTAATAGTAAAGGGTACTAAATAACTTTTTTTCCCTATAACAAAATAAGCATTATAATGCGAACAAGTAATAGTGGTGGTACTCACCGGAAAAAAAAGTAATAGTGGTGGTAAATAGTACTAGTTGTTATTACATGCATAAAATATAGTCACTGCAATCTCGTTCATTTATGCTATCGGACCCTTAATTGTACAAAAATTAATAGGTTGGGACCCAAATTGATAAAACTAAGAGCCTGAGTACTAAATTGGTAAAAACTAATAGTATAGGGTACACTAAATCAACTTGTTTTTTCCCTATAACAAAATAAGCATATTATAATTGGAACAAGTAGTAATAGTGGTGGTAAATAGTAGTACTAGTATAGATCACCCAAAGTGAGATATAGTCACAGCAACTTCGTTGATTTATGCTATCATATCCTTAATTGTATGAAAATTGATAGGTTGAGACCCAAATTGGTAAAACTAAGAGGTTGAGTACTAAATTGGTAAAAAATTTAGATTGAGTACTAAATTGGTAAAAATTATAGATTGAGTACTAAATTGGTAAAAACTAATAGTATAGGGTAGTAAATCAACTTTTTTTTTGACCAATAACAAAATAATAAGAGCATTTAAAATGAGAACAAGTAATAATGGTGGTAAAATGGTACTAGTTAATTACGTACATGTGTTATTGCAGTGGTGTTGGACTTCTTCGATGTCGTATTGGGTTAGTATTGACGACGTGTTTCCCATTCTGATCCCCAGAGAGATACTCAGATAAATTGAGAGAGAGATAGATAGATACAGAGTGGAATTTAATAGTATAATTTGTAAAAGAAAGCTCCTTTTTTAAGGACATTATGGTTTTATTACTTTTTACCTCTACTTTTTAACTTTGTTTCTATTTGGTTTCTTCCCTGTTCTCAATTTCGAACATTACTATCTGATTTTTTGTACAATGGAACTGGTTACGGAAAAGGGAAACGGAAGCGGAAACCCAAAAATGAAACGTGCAAAAAAATGAATTTTTTTTTAGATTATACACGTTAAAAATTGGAAAACGGAATATAAGAAGCGGGAATCGAGAAATGAAAAACGGGGTTTCCAATTCGTTGATTGAGATTTTCATAGCGTATACCGTTTATTGTATTTGGCGGAAAATAAATAATAGAATCTATCGGGATAGTAAAGCATCTCCTGAAATGATTATTAAGAATATTGAGTTTTCATTGTTAATAGCTTGAATACCTGTGTAACGCTAGAAATAGATATATCTGAAATGCTTGGAAGTTTGGCTCATTGTTTTAGAGATAGGCGTTTTCTTCCGTTGTTTTTGTTGTATCCTCATGCATTGATCGAGCTTAATGCATGAACTTTTTAGCTAATATAATCCCTTACTTTTCAAAAAAAAAATGGTGCCCTTTGTTTTGCCTCTTTAAGGTTGTAAAATTTTGAACTTTAATGTGAATAGTATTTCATAAATTTGGAGACATTTACGTGTTCACTGTCTTTTGTTCTACTATTTGATCGATGCACGATACAACACCCTTAGATCAAAGTTAAATAGACCATGAATCGAACTCGAAAAAGGCTATGCGTAAAAATAAAAGTTCACCTTACCACACTCAAATAATAAGAGAACCAAATTTCAAATAATAAGAGTTCTTCACTCTTTTCCAATTGTATTACCCAAAATCCACTCTATTTAAAAGTTATATCAATGAAAAACCGAAAGACAGTCTTAGTCCTTGCTTTAAGAAAACAAAACAATTTCCAAAAAAAAAGAAAAGAAAACAGGTGAAAAATAAATAAGCGTGGGAAAGTTACGTAAGTACATTTATCTATTAGTAAACCAAAAGAACAAAAGACAACCTTCATAAAGAAAATTACAGCCAAGCTTACTAAATGAAAGAACTACGACAGGGATATTGAAACTGGAGTTTTTTTTCAAAATGGTCTGATTTGTACTACAAAAATATTAGAATGGTCTACCTCTCTTTTAAATTCACAATATCGTCTACCTCTTTATGTTCGTTAATTGAATTGACGAAGTTCATAAAAATTAAATAGAACTTCGTTAATTAAATTGACGAAGTTTATAAAAAAATTAAATATTATTTCGTCAATTGAATTGACGAAGTTGATTAAAAATAAATAAATAGAACTTCATTAATTGAATTGACGAAGTACATAAAATAATTAAATACTACTTCGTTAATTGAATTGACGAATTTCGATAAAAAAAATAAAAATTCCCGTTCATTAATTGAATTGAATTGAATTAATATTTTTTAACGAACGGGATTTTTTTTTATCGAACTTTGTCAATTCAATTAACGAAGTAGTATTTAATTATTTTTATGAATTTCGTCAATTCAATTAACGAAGTTCTATTTAATTTTTTTTAATCAACTTCGTCAATTCAATTAACGAATTAATATTTAATTATTTTTATGAACTTCGTCAATTCAATTAACCAAGTTCTATTTAATTTTATATGAACTTCATCAATTCAATTAACCAAGTTCTATTTAATTTTTATAAACTCCGTCTATTCAATTAACGAACTTCTATTTAATTTTTGTTGTAAGATATTATTGGATTATTGAGCTTGTACTTTATGGGCCCAAGTGGGCTTGTAACCCTACCCATCTATCTATATAAAGAGGGTTAGCGGTCTTGTATTTCATATTCATTCATATACATTCTAATTAATAAAGACCATAATGTTCTCTCTCTCTATGTTCTCTCTATGTCTCCTATATAATATATATACTGAGCTAATAAGACTCACAACACGTTATCAACACTTTGCTTACGGAGATTGGAGTCAAAGTTAGGAGATTGAGCTATTTGTTCGAATATCAGGGTATAACTGGAAAATAAGGATATATGTTCGGGGATTGATTTATAAAAAGACAATTAGGGTTTACTTGTTCTTGATCAATCATTGGAGCACTTGGTAATACGGTACAAATTACTAAAATCCTTATTGTTATATATAGCATGAATAAACGGTATATAGTAGTGTAGCATGGATACATGATTATATAATAGGTTATTTGCCAACATGTTAAATTCCATAATTGCTTGCATCACATGTTTGAGTTTTTGGAACAAACCTCGGTTAGAAAAAAATACATGTTAGTACTTAAAAGTGTTTAACCTATCTACATATATCATGGGATTATGGCCAGCTCCCTATAGATTTTTTTAAAAAAAAATCTATAGTTTGTGTGTATATCTAACCTCCATAACATACTGCATAATAATAGTACTCTAATGCCTTGTATATATACATGTACTGTTAGAACATTCAAACAAACCGCATAGTAATTTGTCATATATAAAATCAAACTCCAGTAGAATCGCGGATAGTTTTGAGTAATATGTGAATTTCGTATATCAAGTATTAAATCAAATCTTGTAAAGTGATTGGTATATAGATTATTACCATGTTAGTGTATCTAACTGCCATAATATAGAATTATGTCTACTAAGAGATACATTGCTTGTTGTAATTGCTAAGAAAAGAAATTTACTTATGGCAGTATAATAATAATAATAGATTAATTGCTAGTATAGACTGTGATATATTCCTGATTGAGCAACATCTATATATGTACTGCATATCATTTGATAGAGTAACATTGGCAAGCGATCTTTTTACCGCATGATATGCGAAAGTGACATCGCTAAGACTGTTCTTCCTGTCGTTAGGGGGAGATTCGCCCGTTACCGTCGATAAGGAACGACGTGAAATAACGTGGCATAACCCACTCAGTCTTAGCTTGATCCCCAAAACTGCACTTAGTGATAAGTAAGTGCATAGACTCCTTCAAGTCTAACTAAATGCCAAATGCATTTAATGACTTTATGAGATGTCACGAGATCATTTACACCTGCTGCAAAATGCTTGCAAGGATAGACGTCCCTGTCGGACGCCGTGTTCCTGTAGTAACACGTTGCTTTGGCCGAACCCGCCAAGCAAAGGACGCTCCCGTCGGCCGTCAGTCTGTCGTCCTTCCCAAGATACGAGGAAGTTGACCGGTTCTTAATTCGTTCAGTCCAGAGGTGGTGAACTGAAACTCGTTTGTCGCACGAGATTATAAAGGAGCAAGGAAATGTGTGATTTCCTCTTCATCCTAAGAATCTCGAAATATCTGTCGATCATGATATCTTAGACGATATTGAAGCGAAACGAGACTGTCATTGATTACTTGTTCATAAATTCGGTGACGACTGATAATATGAACAAATTATGATAGGGAACCATGTACCATTGTCTGAAGTCAACGGAGAATAGACTGTACTAATGGAAACTTGCAATCCAAGTAGACTACTTAGCGAAAGTGTGTTCGGACCTGTAGCTCCAACACCACCAATGTTAAACGAGTTCGTTTATTTGGTTATTCGTAATGAAGAGTGATGAGAATAATGAGATTGTAGAATGATCGCCTAGTAGCGCAAGGCTTCTCTCACACCTTAGAATTGATTACGAGATGGTTGATTTCTTCGTAATGGACATTATAACAGTCCTCTACTTTACCAGTTTAGTAGTTTCCGGAAAACTGAGTATCCAACCATGAATGTGGTCACGGTTTTATTTCTATGGGGATTTAGACAAAGTGATATAAATGAAGATCCCTGTGTGACTTCATGTGCTTAAATCAACTAGTTCCTGACCACGGAACACGATCTCAATTAACTGAGACGTTCACTATATGGATTAATATAATCCGAGCGGATGTGGTATACCGCCTAAGTGAGTACTTGATTAGCTTGGGATACTTGAACAAGTATTATGCCCTTGCGTGTTTTATTACGCGATCCATTTTTGGATTTGCCTTCGAGATGAAGGATCTTGGGAAGACACGGTAGTGACTCGGCCTGATGATTGAGTCCCGTAAATATTGAATCTAAGTCCATGATTCAGACTACACCCAGAAGGTGTTATGACGTTTTAGTCATTATGACGCTAAGTCGTTAGATTCTCCCATGATCGTTCGATCACTAGACATTGATATAGACCCAGTCCGTCCCTGATGTGACGATGAAGAGATATTGAACCATGATGTTCATATTTAAGTACAATAAGCGCATTATTTTACTTGGTTTAATGTGCTAGGACGAACATCTCGTCTACTGTGAATGGTATAGCTCGACATAGCATCGCGCTAACACGCTGCCATTGAAATGGCACTAAAAACACATTCCCTTACCTTATGTTAATTTTGGAAGTGGGCTAGTTTATCCCTTTTGCGTCATCGAGTGTACCTACCCCCTTCGGTACTCGAATTAACGCAACCCTTTTTCGGTTATACCGATGCTGGTTACTTATCAGACCCGTATAAGGGATATTCCTAACATGACATGTCTTTACCATTAGGAATAAGGCGATATCTTGGAGGTCTTGGAATGACTCCAAACGAATCACTATGATCTGCTCGTGCTCTATGAGATGACTAGAGAGTGTATATGGCTTCGATCTAGTATTAGCCATATTTGAATTACATATGCTCTGTCTCACGATCCAGATAAAACACTTGTCTTATTTGAGGACAACTTGTTGTTATCGATCAAGAGAGATATGATTAGATTATGCTATTTAGCATTTTTCGCCGAAATAAGTCTTCACATATGAAGTTTAAGAGCATCCAGTTGAATGCTCGTTCTATTACATGTTAGATTTTCTTGCATCCAGTCGTGTGCAAGTAAATGAAGCATACAGTCGAATGCTCATACTCTTTCTTGAAATATGAAATTCTTGCACCCTGTCGTGTGCAAGTGAGGGGAGGCATCCATGTGAATGTTTATTGCACTAATTACTACTTAGTCAAAATCCTCGCACCCTGTCATGTGCAAGTGAGGGGGAGCATCCAGTCACATGCTCGTGTACTCTTTTTGTCTTTAGACCAAGGTTTTTTCCCACTGGGTTTTCCTTGGCAAAGTTTTTAGCGAGACATGTTCCCATCATACCTCACTTAAGATTGCTGAAATTAGGGGGAGTATCCTGTTGTATACTTCTTATCACTGTGTACTCTTTTGTCCTTCGACTAGAGGTTTTTCCCACTGCGTTTACTCTAGCAAGGTTTTGATGAGGCACCTGTTTTGTGGTTGATCCCCTACTACTACCACTGTTGCACTCTTTTTCCTTCGATCAGAGATTTTTCCCTTGGGTTTGATCCGGCAAGGTTTTGATGAGGCACACTGTTTTGTGGTTAGTTAATTACATAGAATTTCAGCCTATATCATTCGGCTACACAGTTTCTCCTAGTTACCGGTTTTGTCCCACACTGGGTTTTCCGTCCCTAAGGTTTTTATGTGTTTAGCACTGCGAATGAACTCGACTCAGATCGACAGCATGAAGACGAAGAATTCAAAACGTCCAAAGGGGGAGTGTTGTAGAATATTATTGGACTATTGGACTTGTACTTTATGGGCCCAAGTGGGCTTGTAACCTTACCCCTCTATCTATATAAAGAGGGTTAGGGGTCTTGTATTTCACATTCATTCATATACATTCTAATTAATGAAGACCCTACTGTTCCCTCTCGCTATGTTCTCTCTATGTCTCCTATATAATATATATACTGAGCTAATAAGACTCACAACAATTTTTATAAACTCCGTCTATTCAATTAACGAACATAAACTGGTAGACCATATTGGGTATTTAAAAGAGATGTAGACCATTATGTTATTTTTGACCAGCAAGCACACCATTTTGGAAAAAAAAACTGCATCACTACTATAGGTTGTGAAGTTACACTTTATATTCATGCAATTAGCAGTATATCAAATTCCTTTGGTAAAAAAAAACACAAATGGTTTTTAATTTATCTTTATCCTTTATATCTTTGTAACTTTATATTCATGCAATTAGCAGTATATCAAATTCCTTTGGTAAAAAAAAACACAAATGGTTTTTAATTTATCTTTATCCTTTATATCTTTCTGCAATTTTAGAAGAGTTGTTTAAGGAAAGAGCAAATGACTGAGCCATAGTTGTCAACTTGGGAAATGGAAACCGTAACCGATTCGGATTCGGAAAATAAAAACGGAAAACATAGCCTAAAATTTGATTGGAAACCAAAAACACGATATAGTTAAAAAATTAGAATAAAATATATATGACACTTTTATAAACTTATATGAATTTATGAATTCCACGATAACAATCCGAATAAATAATCAATTTCTTATATTTCATAAGATATAATAGCTGAAATTTGAGTAACTAAACAATAAGTTATTTAAATATTATAGATTTCCTTTTAATAACTTCATTTATAATGCATTTTTTCTACTTTATTACAAAATTAATATTATAGAAAATATTTCTTAAAGTTTTAGTAAGGTATATTTTTCTTATTATTAGAGTTATGAAAACATGTTATTTAAGATTTTAGTGTTAGAATGGTATACTAAAAGACATGATTTATTGTTGATTTTAGTATTTATTTATTAACAATAAATGATTTATTTGAGAATATATATGAGCAATCACTGGTTTGGTGTGTAGAGTACGGTTTACACATGCAAGATCAAATCACTGGTTCTTACAGAATATATTTTATCGTTTACAACTTTAGATGGAATGGACAACCATTAGTATAGTTGTAGTACAGAGTTTTAGTATGTCTGTCTTGACTATAGGGAGCGGTTAATTTTTGAATTTTTGTGCTAGTATACTTAGAGTATATTGAATATGACAAACTGATACTATTTTATGGTACTAATCGGAATAAAATAATTATATCTAATGAATTATTATGATTACTTATACTCATAATCGCTAGATTATTTTCGATACATATATTTATAATGTATACTGCTTTAATTTGCAATGAGTGAGATTTGTTGTGGTCAATAAACTCGTACGTTGGGCAGTGACATTATTTATATGGTGTGTGTCTATAATCGAAGGAATTCACGTCCTTAAATAAGGATTGATGGTATCCCCTCGAGAACCTTATAAGTTTTGTTTGTGTCAAATATTGCAAGTGAATTTTATATCTGACACAACAAATAAGTTAAGTGGTAAGATCAAAAAAATAATATGCCTAATAAATTAATAATCAGTAATTTATTTACACGGTGTATATCTGTAATCTTAACGTGAGAACATATTTAAGTACTTAATAATGTGCTCTCAAATATTAATTTGAGAATGAATAAGAGTGTAATTATATTTTTTAGTGGAAATTAATATAATTTACTGATAGAATATCCGAAAATTGATAAAGTATTAACTAAAAAATATTATATTAATCTGGTTAATAAGATTATATAATGTTTATTAATTAGATACTAATCTAAGTAGTATTAGAGTTCTAAATTAAGTAGAAGTCTATTACTTCTTGTGCATTAAGTCCCTGTTGTAGCCTATACACACCGCTTCTATTCTAAGGAGCGCCTTCTTTCAAGATCTTGCCTTATAGTTTGAGGGGAAAACTTGGATATGAGGGACGAAAGAAAGCCATCAGAAATAAACACATCTCATAACTCATACTTCCTCCGTTCCGAAATAAGTGTCATGTATTTATTTTTGTGACGTTCCAAAATAAGTGTCCGTTTTCATTTTTTATTAGATTTTCCCTTTTTTATTTTTTAAAAAATAAATTTTTGTTAGTTTAAACATAACAAAATTATACTCAAAACCTCACATTTTAATTAAAAAGTAGGTTTTGTTTGAAAATTTTGATTTTTTAATATTTTTTTGTTGAGTTTTTATCGAAATTGTTTCAAATTCTTGAATAACACGGTTTTCGAAACAGTACATTTATTTTGTGACGGAGAAAGTATTAAATTGGGGTTTTCTAAACAGTTTGAGAGTTCATCTCTTATGGAGCAAGTCAGAATTATAGAAATACGGCAGAAGATCAAGTGTGATCCAGTACTGTCCGTGAGATATTTCTGTATCGTTTTTATAAAATTCATATACAATATAATCAGGATCAAATGGCAGTTTTTCGCTGTAAAATCAAACGTGTTTCCAAGATTTAGAACAATTCACTTAAGTTTTGAAAACGTTTTGAGAAGCGTTTACCCCCAATTTGGTAGGAGTATGGTTTCTGTTTCCGAAACGGGTTTTCGGAAAATCACATTTCTTATCTAAATAGAGTTTCCTCATGAGCATGGACTGAACCACTAAGTGGGCAAAGCTTATTGTATAGTATATTACACATATTACACACCGTACACGTGCTCGTGGTCAATTCTCATTATCTCAAATCTGGTCACATAAATTTTCTATCTTCGTAATGAGAATTGACAGATAGCAGTGATTTGTTTTTGGAAGTCGTGTTTTATTTTGAATCTAATCATCTCACTTTTCAAAGTGCACTTACACAAAATTTAGCCATAACGTTGCCTTGCACTATGAAGTAATTAAGAAAAAAAAATGTTTGCTTTAAAACATTGTTTCTCAATTGGAAGCCGCGTTTATGACTGTGTAAAACACATTCGTAGTGACTGTGCAATATTCTGGACCGTCTGATTCAAGGATCAGACGGTCCAGAATAAAACACAGTCAATCGTCTGACTGTGTTTTACACAGTCAGATTCCCTCTATTGTTCTCAATTCACTATTTTACCACACAATATTTCTCTGAACGAGACACTTGGTATAATACTTTTTTGAAGTTTTTTAATTGAATATTTAAAAAATTGTTGCAAGTATATCGAAACCATTTTTATTTTTATTTTTATGGACCATTAATTAACTGTTTTGCAGTTTGCACCAGGACATTGTTTGCATCATTAAAATATTTTCCTACATTTGTTTTCCATTTTTCTAAAGAGGTATCTGTTTTGCTCGCAAGATATTGTTTTTCTATTTATTTATTTTTAATTCTTTTCACTTTTTTTTGTTTAACTTTGCACATAGACACTGAGCATGAGTAGTGAGGACACGTGGCACATGCATGTTACTGTACAAATAAATATAGTTTGAGAAGTGACCTGGTTACAGATACTATAAAACATCGTTTTCATAAAGATAACACTATGATATACTTGTTGTTTGTAGTATAAAACCTCTAATAAAGAGTGATCCTGAGGGAGAGTTGTTACAGAGAGATTGTTAAAATGATCTCTTTCCTTTGCACATCTGCATCACAACTTAACAAAACCTATGATAGTTCCTTATTAAAAGTACACAACAGGAACGGGTATTACCCGGGTTTGAGAACCCAATAGTGTTTTTTTAAGCGAGAAAGTGAAGGAACTCGCAAAAGGGCAAGAAGGTGTATTACAAGAACAGAAAGTGTATTGTAATCATCGTCTGGACTTGACAAACATCCAGTTTGGGAGCCGTGTCCTTGGACCAGATTTGTTAACTTCCGCATATGGCCAATGTCATGACGGGTTTTTCAAGGAAAATGATCATTTTAACTTTGGTATATGCACCAATTTTTTTTTAAATTCTGCTTGTTTTTGTGGATAATAGGGAATAATGGACTATTTAGTTACAACTTATAGCTGACACTCTGATCTTGCTTAATTCCAAGGACATATTTCCTGACCCTACAAAAGAGAAAGGCTATTTGGGGCTGTAACAGCCGATTTGTATAAGTTTTGATTTTTGCTTATTTAGTATTTTGATTGTGTATGTTTATATGCAATAGCTTGGGGAAAAAGAGTTGATGAACTTGTAGATGGAGGAGTGAATGGCTCTTTTGCAACTCATGAGAGTTGAGACTTTTGACAGTTGGAGGAAAAGGGTCATAGATATTTACAAACGCTGCCCTTTTGTCATTTACGACGTTGCCCTTCCTGATACACTCACAAGATATCCAGTTGATTTTCAGGTACCAAAAATATAATCCTACAAACATACCACTTCTATTCATTTATATTGCATTGCAAATTAAACAAATTATACTTAATCTATCATATGTTACACGATATAATACAATTAATATTAAACCAATTTATTTTCATAATATCAAGGTGTATAAAATAAATTGTGTCACAATGAATGTCTAGCATGTGCCCCGGAGCACACGTTAGCTTTTCTCTAAGTAAAATAGATACAATAAATAAAACAAATTAAGTAAAAAAAAAATCGGAGTTTTAACAAAATTATATTAAAATATAAGACTACATGATACTACACGATTTTTTTATATTAAATATTCAAAACATTTCACAACATCAAAACTAAATAATGATATGGAAACACATTCTCAAATCTTATTTAAATTTTTTTACTTATAATGTAGCATCAGTGAGCATCAAATCTAAATTAAATAGCATATGTAGTAGCATTATATAACATATGTATGTAATAACATTATATAACATATGTATGTAATAACATTATATAACATATGTATGTAATAACATTATATAACATATGCATCTTGAACGATGCTAAGTAGCATCATGTAGCATATATAGTAGTATCACGTATATATGTATCTCAACGATGTTAAATAGCATCATGTAGCATACGTAATAGTATCATGTAGTATATATATGTATTAGTATCATGTAACATATATATATATATTAGTATATATATATTAGTATCATGCAGCATATATATCTTAAATAATGATATATATCCGAATTAAATAATAATAGTATTATATGAAGCATCACTAAGAATTACATAGTATCCATGAACAACAACAACGAGCGAGCATCATAAAACATCTAAAAAAATAGAAAAACAATGAAGAGTAAAGAAAAAATTTCGCTCAAAATGCAAAAAAAATATAGTCGTATGAAATCATAATTTCCCAAATAAAGCAAACCAAATAAAAAGAATTAACAAATTCCACCCATAAATCACCATTACAAAAAATAAAAATAAAAATCATCACATCCCCGGATTAACAAAAAAAATAATACAAAATCCCTACTTTAAACCAATTTTTTTTTATCAACATACTTAATTATACAATACCCAAATGATAATTCAGAACATGATTCGGTTTGAAAGATGTTGAGGTTTTCCAAATGATTTTTGAATAAACTACATAACAATTGCATAAATAATAACCATTATGCAAAAGAATTGTTAGAAAACTTACGAAGAATAGATGTTGATTTTTACCAAATTGGATTTTCTATCAATACTCTTTTCTCTCTCTCTAATTTTGTTTATTAGGATGAGATAATTCAAAATTAAATCAAAGTGTCAAATAGTTATAATTCGAATAAGAGTTAACTTGCTATGTTTATGGATTAAAACATGGTAAGTTTTTATGTTTTAGTTAAGTCTTATTTTTCCTAAAAAGGGTAAATTTTTAATTTTATGTTGCATGTATATATAAGAGGATAATAGTTAGAAGGGTAGAATAGGTATATAAGAAGCAATATGTACATTTTTTTTAAAGTGTTTTATGTACATACTTTTCTATAATTAAGTAACATTTATACGTACATATTGATCATTTTCTCCAAAATATACTCGTTACACTACATGGTACATATGCTAATGTCCTAAAACATAAAAATGTCTTAAATCCTTGAATAGGACTTCATTTTACTATTTTCTACCCTAATTTTAATAACGGGATTATACACGTGTCTAATATTTATGAATCATGAAAAACTATATATATAATTCAAATCCATTAAGATTACAATGGTATAGTAAGTCTAGTGAGTTTAATGCTAATTGGACCTGTGGCATTGTTGAGATATTTGTTTCATGGAAAGTAAATGGTACAGGATACAACTTGTTTGTTACATAGACATAGTAAATGTAGAGGATGTATATGCCCAACACTTTTTTTCTACACCATTAACTTGATCCTTTTTGTTTGCATTCTCATTCTTGCACTATTGAAATGTTGCACATCTATCTGGCTACTCCTCGGAAGTTAAACAAATAGTGACAATGTAGTTTCATAAATCAACTTGGACACCGAAAAACTGTATTCTTTTGCCATGTAAAATTTTATAGGAAAATACCTAATTTGTACCCTATACTATCAGTTTTAAACGATCGCGGCCCTCTATTAAGAAAACTACCAATTTATATCCTCTATTATAAAAATCAAGCCAATTAGTACAATTTCGTTCAAAATTGATGACGTTATCACAATTTTAGTATTTTAGTGTCATTTTACCTGTTTGCCCTATGTATATCAAATAAACTACAAAATTCACTACAACAAACTTAAGAATTAGAGATAATATTTTTAGATACAATCAAATTTTGTATTCAAATGGTAACTTTTCGGGACAAAAATAATCTTTTAAACACAAAAATAAAATTTTTATCATCAAATCTAATTTTTATACACATAATTTTAAAAAAAAATTGTCTTCAAACACAATCCCACACTGACATAAGAAGATAATTTAATTTCGTCTCAAAAAGTATTTGGGGATAAATTTTAATTGTTTGCTTATGTTCGTAT
This sequence comes from Primula vulgaris, assembly GCA_963920805.1. Lineage (NCBI taxonomy): Eukaryota > Viridiplantae > Streptophyta > Magnoliopsida > Ericales > Primulaceae > Primula > Primula vulgaris. The sequence continues at coordinate 16,363,145 of OY987218.1, read as the reverse complement.
GAGATTGTCTTTGGGGACAAATTTTTTTTTCAAATTATATGACTACAAGTTAGATTTTGGGACAAAAAAATTATTTTTTTGTCTAAAAAATTATTTTTGTCCCGAAAAGTTATCATTTAGAGATAAAATTTGATTGTCTCTGAAAATATTGTCAATAATTTTTAAGTTTGTTGTAGTACTGATTGTCATTCCCCACTTAATTATGTAAATAAGTACAAATAAATGTAATACTTATAATAAATTTGGTATTTCCACAATTTTTTATACCTAAATTGCTGTAATGATCAACTTGTAAGTTAATCTGATAGTTACTTCACAATTGGACGTACTTAACTTTTAAATCGGTTATCCAACATTTAATGCATAAAAACTTTGTTTAACGAAGTACGGAAGTAGCATGGTATTTCACATTGTTACAACAAAGTAGGGCAAAGTGAGTACGATGTTATGAACATTTCAAGACTTAGAACATCTACAATAGTGTTATTATCACCCCTTTATAGATGTTAAAAAAGTTGTTGAAGTTAACAATGTTTTTAATGTTTGTAACTGCTGACATGGCAAACACAGCCCACAATTAACATTATTATCTCCTATAAATTCTCCCCATAAAAATAATGACTAATAAAATAAAACAGAAATTGTTAATTAAAAATTGATAACATCGTTAACGTGAAACGAATGTGGTTATTAAATTTAAGATGCATATGCGTCATTTAACATCTTTTTAAACGATGACGTGTCACTATTTAACATTAAAAAGTTAACAAAACTATTGTGGATACTCTTACAAAGTATCGAAAGTAGTCTATTATTTCAGCAAAAAATCATCACGTTTTCAACGGAAAAACAATACTTCAAAAGTCAAAGTTTTGTGCTAAATATTACTTGTAGTCGTTTTAGTAAGTTGATTCCACCTAAAAACTGTCATTTTCTGATCTTATTTAGAACATAAAATCTAACTTTATATTGCGTGAATAGGTAATTTTATATCAATTTACTCTTTTTATGTATTTTGATACCATTTATCTATTATGAGAGAAAATTGTATTTTTTAGCTACATTTATGTGAATATTTGAGATAAAAGAACTCAAAGTGCAAGTTGAAAAAGCTAAAGAACCAGAAAGATCAAATTTAAGAGATAGAAGTCGGCTCCAAGTAAAAGATCAAGAAAAGATACAAAGAAATCGCCAAAAAGGAAAGAAAATCTGATCCCTGTCGGGTGATCCGGATCAATGAATAGCGATCCGGATCAATGAACAATGTTTACAGCATTTTGACCAATTAGAAAAGGTCACGTCATCCGATCCGGATCAGATGAATAGTGATGCGGATCACTCTTTTTTAGGGTTTAGGTTCTAGAAATTTCCAAGCAAGACACTATAAATACTAAATTTATTTTTGTGGGCTCTGCGACCGGATAAAAACCCGTAATTCTATTTAATTATCTCTCTTAATTTATCCTTCTCTTCTTTTTATTATTTTCTTTTTTTCCGTACGATGCTTTTTCATTTGTAGCATTTTCCTGCTAGCCTTTAACTGAGTTCATGGTCATGATTTATCTCCCTAAACTTCGGTATCATCCTTCTCCCTATCTTATTTATTTTGCTTGTTCATATTATTTATTCGCTTTTATTTATTGTTTTTTAACGTAGATTTAGATTAGTTGTGGTATAGTGATGAGAGTAAAGATTGACAACCTTTATATAATTTATATCATTGTTTTATTAGTTTAGATTAACCGACAAAACCGCGAGCCGTATCGTTATAAAAAAACAAGAAAAACTTGTGTTCAAATATAGTTTGGTTATTTTACATAACCTCATTGGGCAACTTGTACTTGCTACGTATTATAAATTTTATTAATACGATTGACCATAGTGCACTTGCTAGATAAAAAGACTTTACTTTTATAACACACGTTTTTAAACCGATCATAAGTTAATGTCAATGTTGCATTCCATTTAATATCTCACTTTTAAGAGAACACAAGCAAAAGAAAGGTGAATGGTTCTGAAATACGCACTCGGTAATAGCATTTATATCAAAAGTAAGGTAGAGGATTAACTCAACTTAGTTAGAGATAATAGGTGAATGATACTTTTAGATTACACGGATGGGCTGACAGAACCACCATAAAAAATCCGATGACCCCAATAAGGATCTTTGTTAATACCTACATCCCTCACTTGGTAATTCACGCTATCTGCAATAGATTCCAAATTATCAACATTGAAAGTCTTTTGCCCATCCAATAACGCCATTATTCGAAAGTAAGCATCATAATTATCGTCGGGCCCAGAAGGTTTTATACCAGCACCCATTGTTGGCTTTGGTGTGTCAGGTGGACTAAAGACCTCTCCTCCCCACTCAGCTGAAGCACCTAATTTTGCAAGACTCGTAAATAAACTCTTTGGCCAAAAACCAATTTGTTTGTGATCTTTCCCGTACTCTAGGTACCAATTTCCATTGATTGTATTCTGTAATGGAACGAAAACTTAAACTCATCCAAAAGATCAATTAGCCCAAACTAGGCTTTATTTCTTTTTTAGAGTAATTTACCTGGACGATGAAGAGTATTACGTCATAATCTGGTCCCCCGTGCTGTGAAATGTGTTCAATAGCACCTCTAATATGAAAACTTGCATCCATAACGACAAATCCACATTTTGTGTCAAAACAATGAGACCGACCAGCCTGTTTTCATTACATATGCTTTAGAAGTTGCAATCCATAATCTAGTTATGTATGACATCATTATAGTTATATTAAAACACACTTACGTCTGTGCGAATGTATAAGTAAGTTCGATTGTCACCGTATAATGTTGGATCAACCTGTCATTATAAAAGTTGGTAAATGACAATGTTTTGAAAAGCTAAAGCGTCACTAAAGGGTTTTTAAAGAGCTTTTCTAAAGTCCAAGTACCGACATGAAAACCGTATGCTTTACTAAGAAAAATTATAGTGTACATAATAGCAGTTTGTTCATGCATGTCCTTCCCCTAATGTAGAATTATACGTGCATGAACCTAAACATGTTAACAATACCAAGTTTTTCATTTATTAGAACATTTATTTTATATATTTTTTTAATCAAAATGTAAAAGTTGTTGAAATGACTTAAACATTAGTTTTCTAGAATAAATAAATAAACACACGTCAAATAAGTTTAGGTGTCATCACTAAAAAATGTATATACAAAATCATTTGTAGATGTAAAATTGTGAAACTATAGTTTAAACTTCACTTTTGTATTGACTAAAAGGAAGTAATTATAACCCCGTACACTCTACGACAAGTTTAAATAATTGAAAAATTAGAGAAACCTCTGTATCCATTTTTAAAAGAAAATAAATCTATTGCGATTTAGTTTGTCCTTAAAACTATAAACCCATATCGACTATTAAAAATATACTTTATACATAAACCATAACTAGTTTGCTGCATATCAGAATTCGACTGTGGCCTACATGTAACATCACCACTGATATGTGTTTAAGAAATTTACGTGTGCCTGCAGTTGAAGGGCCTTTATTGTATGAAGAGACATGGGTTTAGTATAGGGCACGAGTTTTGGGCCTGGTGGCGTAACTTTTTCGCTTTTTGCGCCTTACAACGCAATTAATGAACTTTAAACCTGTGGACCGAATCTTGAAATTTACATTTTTACGCATTGACCTAAGCCGCGATTTTATTGCGCAATAAGACGCCTTCTTGAAAACTAAAATATGTACAAAAGGGAATAATGGTATTGGTAACTCTTTTCATGAGAAAATAATAATAAACAAATACCCTCCAACCAACTTCGATACTATCGCCTTCATTTGAGATCTTTAATCTCGCAGCACTATATTGCCTACCACTAACTTGTGGATTCCAAACAGATATTGCGCTTCCAGCCCCAACAAATTTATTTATATTTGGTTTTGTACGGGCAACAGCTACCTGGTTTTAAACGTGTGAACACACAACGTGAGAAAAAAGAAAAATCTCGATTGACCGCACAAGCATACGAAAGGCAGGAGAAAAAACACAAAAACTTGTAACTTACATGAGTACCAACTGTGAGACGGGCAATTGTCCTATCTTGTGAAAAGAGTTTCTCCCTGATTAGATCTTCTTTGGTGATCTTTATCGGAACTGAACCAATAGGGCATCTTTCACCTTTTGGTCTAATGTGCAATGGATAACTCAGTTTGTTATGCAACGATATTGGCTGCTATTTAATCGGTGAAATTGGTTAAACCTAATTAATGATTAGTATTATTGTTGTACGACATGATATGAGATAAAGGAGCACATATGCAAAAAAGTAAACCTCATGATATTCAATTGTATAGTTGTTCATTAAAGCATAATCAAATGAGGGTTGTCTATAGAAGTCAACGCAATCAACTGTTACCCCATAATCTGTCTGCAAGAATATGTATGTTTCAAAGTTTAGTACTTAGTGAAATCTGTTTTCTATGCGAAGATGTTCATAAGCTATCAAACTAATGTAATTTTTACATACACGTAGTGTTTTGATGGATGGTTTGTTCAGAACTTTGATTTGTCTCTCGAACTCGAAATCTTCTTCATTGGATATGTTCCAACGGCCTCCTTCCACTCCATCCCTGAACATCATAGTACAACTTACCAATAGAACGGATATATATGCTAGTGGATCCATACCTTGAACTGCAACAGATCGATGGTATTAGAAATCACTAGAAGATTACACCTATCATGATTCTCAAACATTACAAAAACGAAAAAATGCATTATTAAGTATGCTAAATTCAAACTCTTAGTGTACAATTATAAAATTAATTGAAAAAAGTATGTTTATTTAGGTTAAGTTCAGTTCATCACACCAGAATATGAAAAACCGTACCGAAAATATTTTTGGTTTCGGTTAAATTATTCAATTTTTTTAAATAAATACTTTGGGTTAGATTTCCAAGGATTTAAAGAGGGATGTACATGGACTTTGCTGTCTTCAACTCGGAAAAAAAATGGGAAAGTAGACTGTTGATTTTATTCTTGTAGTATGCGGTTAGGAAGATATATGGTCGATGATATGTCCCATCTGAATATATAACTCTATAAATATCAGATGCAATAATTGTCTTCTTAATTGATTCAACTCACTGTGGAAATAATTTTAAAAAACATCGGTTATATCTCAACCATAAGGAAACTATTTAATATGGTTCGAATAATTTGGACATTAAGAAAAAGATACGTTCAACCAAATCCGAAAAATCTCTTCTTTTAAGATTGTACAAATAAATGGGACCCCGACAAATAATTTAGACATTGGATGTGTTTGTTTTGGAGGAAATCTTGAAAAGAAATTACTTTTGGAAAAATTATATTATCTAATGTTGATTGATTTAATAAATCTGTTCTAATAACATATGCCCCGACACAAGGTTCATATAATATGGAAATAACTAACTTATAGAATATCTGATGCAATAATTGCCTTCTTAATTGATTTAACTGTGGAAATAATTTTAAAAAGCATCGGTTAAGAAAAAGATACGTTTAACCAAATCTGAAGACTAATCAACAGCCACAAGTGCTCAGACTTTCTCAAAAGTATGGGGGACCAATGATCATGTACCCAAAAAAAATCATTTAAAAGAATAAATCATTTCTTTAGTTCATTGCTCACGCATTTGATTAATTTTAACTAAAAGGGCTTGCTCCCCCCACACGCATACGCATGACGGTAAAATTTAAAACGGTAAAATTTAAATTCATGACACGGCATCAAGACAATTGATAAATTATCAATCTATTATTTATATTATATATATATATATATATATATATATATATATATATATAGTTTTACAAAACAAGAAAAACTTTAAATATATAAATTGCAATCCATAAATCTTCGCAAAAGTTACATTGTTTATTTGGATTCTTTTTACTTTTGGTGATAAATTGTAAAATTGTACAGAATTTTTTTGGTACAGTTTGTGTTTCTTGTATGGACAAAGTGTTCACAAGATCAATAGTTAATAAAGCCAATAACATCTCTCTTTTTAAAAAAAAATCTTATTAGACAAGGTGTAACTTAAAATTTGAGTGGACTAATACTATTAGACAAGAGGTGTTGGACACTTGATCAAAATTTACTTAAAGTTAATACTCTAGTCAGGTTTCGATCAAACGTTATCGATTTTTTTTAAAAATCTGTAGAATAAAGCACTTTTAATGCCACATGGCATAGTCATAGCCAATTCTTCCTCATCCAACATCATTATTATTCGCTCACATTATCCACTCTAACTCCACATACCACAAAAAGAAAAAGGGTAAATTTATGATTTTTACTAAATTTAAAACTTAATTAAGTATTGGTTCAAAAAACTGAAACTAATTAAATATTAACAGCGCGACACGTGTTCAATCGCGCTGTAAGCGACGCACTGGATTGTGCACTTCTGCAAACAGAGCGTGACACGCAGCGCTACAAGCATGTGCGCGTTATAGCAGATTACTCTACCAATTACAGCGTTCCAATTTACAATGTTGCCCCCTGTAGTTTACAGATTTATCAATTCAGCCCCTTTAGTTTTTTTAAATATAAAGAGTTATATAATTGGCAATTTTTATATATTAAATCCTATAAATCAATCATAAGTCATAACTATTAATTTTTAACCTCTTGAATTTGAACAAAAAAAATATTTAATTATCCAGAAAACACAAAAAAATGATTAAATTTTGAGAAAATTCGAATAACTAGCAAAAAAAAAACAAACATAGAATTAGAAAACGCTAAAATATTACTAAGACCGTTTCTAAAAACAATCTCAGTCATTTAAAAGCATTCTAAAAACAGTCTGGATATTTTCCAAAATAGTCCGAGTCATTTAAAATCGGTTTGAGACATTTGAGATTCATTTTAAAAACAGTCTGAGTTAATTTAAGTCATTTAAAAAACAGTCTGAGTTAATTTAAAAACAATACGAGTCATTGAAAAACGGTAAAATTTAATTTAAGTCATTTAAAAAAAGAATCTGAGTTAATTTAAGTAATTTAAAAAACAATTTAAGTTATTTAAAAAACAGTTTAATTCATTTTAAAAACAGTATAAGTAATTAAAAAACAGTCTGGCTTAATTTAAATAATTTGAAAAAGGGACAATGCTAAAAAAATCTCAACCAATGTCAAATATTCCTAAAAAGTTGTACCCCAAACCTTTTGTTACATTTAGCTACTACTTTCTATTTTTGGCTAAAATTTCTATTTTTGGTCTACTATTTTCTCGTCTAAAAACCACCACACTCCAATGTAACTCTCTCTCTCTCCTCAACTAGAGTTTAGACCCACCACTTGCCCATGTATTGGCGGCGACGATAGTGGTCCGTCGAAGCTCCGGCGAGGTTGTCGGAGCTCCGACGAACTGCTTCCATCGTCGTCAACCTCCACTCAAAAAAATTCAAAAAAATAAAATTATTAAAAAAATCCAGAAAAGAAAAAAAAAATCCTAAATTTGTTAAAAAATAAGTCAAAATTAATAAATTTGTTGTAAAACATTATAGGTGGACTTGATCCTTATTTCTAGTGATTTTGTTTTGGTCTAAATAGGGTTTGTAACCCTACCATCTAATATATAAACACGGTTATGAGGTCTCTTATATGCATTAGTTTACAATCTCTCTATTAATAATATATTAAGGCTGGATTTTTCCACTGCAATTTATCTGTTTTCACGTTCAAACCGTAATTTTTTTTTTACGAACTGTAAGTCAAATTTACGGTTTAAGTGTAAAATTACCAAATTGCCCCTGCGTTGGAAAAACAATGTAATTTTTCCAGAGAGCTACCTGATTTGCTAGTGTAAAAGCCTAGAAATTTCAAGCAGTTTTTTCCTACCCTTAAATTAGCTACCTGATTTGCTTAGAAGCTGCATTCAGAAAAGGCCTTGTTATTTAGTAGTAAATTTGATCGTTTTGATTGTGTACACAGCTTTTGTTGCCAAATTTGTTATAGTTCCTCATTTTTCAGATAATTACATGTCGAATTGACTGTTAAAAGGTAGTAGTAATTCATCTTGAAATTTGTCTCGTTTGTGTGACAGTTTTACTATATCAAATATAAACCAAAAAACACAGTGCCTATATATCTTGTAATGGTTATTCTTTCTTGTTTAGTAGTCTTGTATCCAGAGTATCCTTTTTTATTTATCCTTAATGTAGAAATTAGAATGGCAAGTTGGGGTCTTATGGTTGCCAGGTTATGAGTTTTTCGTTGTGTAAGCTTAGATTACCTATTATCTATTTCAGATGAGAACCGGGCCCTCTCAATTCGTCTTGGTGGTAACTTTTGCTGCTTTATTGAGCATACAAGGGGTTTTTGGGATTCAGTTTATGATCGATAGAGACGAATGTTTCTCTCACAAAGTCGAATACGAGGGGAGCAATATTCATTTCTCATTCGTAATTATCAAGGACGAGGGTTCATGGCATTAAACTCCTCATGGGGTTGATGCTGTGGTAAGCTTATCAATTTTGATTAATATAAAATGATTGTACTATTCTTGCGTTGGTGTATGCAACTTAGATTGAATATGTTCTTCAAGTTCAATGTGTTTATGAAACTAAAGACCAATGGCGGTGCCGATCACTTTTGCTGTTCAAAGCAACCTCTCTAAAAAAATTACACTGTTTTTCCAACGCAGGGCAATTTGGTAATTTTACACCTAAACCGTATATCTGATTTACGAACCGTAAATCTGACTTACGAACCGTAAATCTGACTTACGAACCGTAAGTCAAAATTATGGTTTGAGCAAAAGTCAAACCGTAAATTTGACTTACGGTTCGTAAGTCAGATTTACGGTTCATAAAAAAAAAGTACGATTTGAGCCTGGAAACAGATAAATTACGGTGGAAAAACTCAGCCTCTAATATATTAATGTTTCCTCCCTCTATATACTTTTATCTCTATATACTTCTGTCACACAACAGTTATTAGCAATTTGTTCGAGAAGATTGGAGTATTTGTTTGAACATTTTGGTAAACACACGTATATTGAGTAATAAAAATTCGACAATGGTATACGCTCACAGATTGGGTTATAAATATACTACCAAACTTTGAATTTTTGTTTTGTTTTGTCGGTCTTACTCAAAATACCCGGAGTACGGTACATAATTTATTTATAGGTCTGGACGGATGAAAATCGAATGCTATAAACATTGGAATTAAATATGTTATGCCATGTGTAAAAACCCTGATAATATATGTTACTGCATGTTTATTTTTGTTACTACATACCCGTGTTAATTGTATGTGTTGGGTCTGATGCGAACAACCCATATAAGTGAACTATATAAACCAATAAGTGAGAACCCATACCCGTATTAATGGTATGTGTTGGGTCTTTAGAACCAGGGTCTTGTTATAAGCTAATCCGACAACGATCGGTGCAATTAGGGTGATATCAACGCTAATCTCGATAAAAACGTCATTAGAAAGGAAATCAATAGATATAATATACTAGTAATCGTGCCCCACGCTTTGCGTGTGAGACGCGTAATGCGATAAAATTTAAAAAATAAGTGTAGTTATGATACAAATATTTGGAGAATAAAAAAAAGATAAGAGTATAAGATGAGAAGACTCAAAAGAATTTTGATAGCTTAAATAAGGATAAAAAGTGTTATTAGTTATTACTTTTTATCTATTTTTTATGAGAATATGGTATTGTGGTAATTAATAAAAAAGTGTAAGGGTATTTTTGGAAAAAAATGGTAAAATTTGGCAGTCTCAAAAAATCTTGAGTTGGCTTATTATAATAGTATAGATATGGAGAGATTTAGAGAGAGAAAACATACCGATTAAAGCTCTGTAACCGAATCTGGTAGCGAGAGAGAGTTTTGATTAAGCGTAGAGTTTTGATGAGAGATAAAAAGGGTGGGTATTTAATTATTTATGGATATTCTGGGGGGAATAAAAGCTAGGGTTTTGGCTTGGGGGGAAAATCGGTACTGTTTCCTTTTTTAGAGAGATAGAAAGACGACTGGAGCGGAAAACAAGGTATATATTTATATACGTAATATGTATTTATTTATTTGTTTATACGGAGTCAGCTGAACAAGATAAATAGCTAGGAGTTTACGTGTGTTTTTTTTTGTTATTATTGAAAACAATACGTGTATTTGTTCGTGTCAACAAGACTCAAAAGAAGGGGAAGATAAGTTTTTTGTGTCATAAGTTAAATTATATTGGCAAAGAGTATTTACATAAGGTCCAGAGGGGTAGATAAGTTTGTAAAATTAAATTTACGATTTTATTATCTAATATTTAAATTTAACTCAATTGGATCATAAACTCTCAATTTTAATCCAATTGGAAGTTTAACAACAATACATTGACGAAATTCCGATCATTATATCTCAAAAATAAATTAAGTAGTTGCATCTTTCTACACCTTTTTGTATGTTTCTATGTATTCAAAGTGGCTGATTAATCAAGAATATTATAAGAAAACAGGTAATTAAGATCTTTACTTTTATGCAATGGGATCATATACTTCAATGCGTCGACTGTAGTTCTAAATCTTTACTCATTTTTTTTTTACTTTTTACTGCGAACAATTACACAATAGTGGCTTTTACAATAAGTTGAATGAGCGTGCCGAAGTGGTTATCGGGCATGACTAGAAATCATGTGTGCTTTGCCTGCGTAGGTTCGAATCCGGCCGCTCACGCCCTTTCCATCTTTTAATCGTTTTAAATGGTTATAAACACTATGTTTTATATTGGTACAGACTTAGTTTTGCTAATCTTATAAAACAATTTCTTTTCAATTTTCAGTGTACCGAAAGGTCTAATTTTTATTTATCGCTAAACAAGTTCATAAAACTTAATAGAACTAATCCAACAATTGTTTCAACTATACCAGAAATCTTTAGTTTCGTGCTTCTAAGATGTAACTAAATGCACAAGGTACCCCAACATTAATTTGACATGCGTTTGTAGCCTTTTAATATGGGCAATCGCAGATTCGCAGCTTTCAAACATATGATTCAGTTTGAGTTTGTTCATATTACTTGTTAACAAGGGACAACTATGATTATTTACCGGGACTTGGGAATTACTCGTCTAAAAACTAGATGTAACATGTGTGTTAATAGCCGTGATCAAGGGTTATAACGTGACTACACACGCATCTATGCTAAGCAACCAGTTCCTCAATTACTCAAGATTTACTTATTATCTGGTATTCCGTATTCGCTTTGTGAAAACTCTAACAAAGTGAGCATTAACTTGCAAAAAGAAGTTGATGGGACAATCAATTGCCAGATGATCTAACACAGTAACATTCAAGCTATTTGTGAATTGAATTAGAATCCATTCCAAAATCGGACTTCCAACGAGCATTAATCAGGAACTTCAATTTCCGAAAATGATTTATACTAATAACTGAAGCTCAAAATTGTAGCAAGTAGCAATAAGATGGAGTAGACGACTTAAGTAATTAGATAAATCTATTGATCAATGTCATATAGGAAACACATTACACATCTAACGATATCTAGGCCGCACAGGTGTAAAGATGGGAAACTATAAAAAAAAAGGTGCATATCCAGATAACACAAACCGTTGTTTTCTTATATAATTGCCAGTAATGTAATCTATTAATGTTGAATGCTCATACCATCTTCAATGGAGTAGCTTTCTCCCCTCTATTACATTCACTGTGTAGCTAATTTCACCCACTTTTGCTTTACAAAGTCTGGGAGAGAAGATCCTCTATAAAATTTGCAGACATAGGTTCTGAGATTTGAAAATTCCTACAAGAAAAAGGCAGTATCAATCATTACTTATTCTCAGCAAGGAAACACTCTTCATATATGAAAAATTGTTTAAGAAAAACTAGCCTTGATAACCCAACAAAACCGCCTACAACACAACTATTTGCATGCGGTAATTTGCATCACCAATATTCTTATGGAAGAAAATTTTCATCAAAGATAAATACGATTACTGGCCAAATAATTACAGCAATTTTTTAAGTTATGCAAAGGCTGGAAGAACAAACCTTGTTAATAGGCTTTCCACCAACTACCACCCAAGGAGTATATTGAAGAGGAGGTTTCAAAGCAGCTGTTTCCTCAGCATACTTGAGTTCAAGCAGCAAATAAAATAATTTTTTTTGAGTACACACTGAAGTTAAAAATACTTTTCCACAGATATAAAAACAATATTTAAATATCCAACTGTATTGCGTCAATTTTTCAACATTGTAATGTGCTAACAAGTGATAATAGTGTACATAGGCATACATTGCAACACACTCAGAAACCTTGAACAGCCACAAGTCCTAAACTAACATTTCCTCGACAATATAGCAGTTAATTCAACACTGGTATAGTAAAATATATGAGACCCCCGAGTTTCAAAGAAAGAATAGCACCCATCAATCGGTCTTCGGTCCAAACCCGTCGTGTTAAAACAAATATCCCAAGGAACAAATTCAAAGAGCGCGAATTCAACACAATAGATGAAGTCAAGTGTTTTCCCTGCAAAAAAGAATCCCAACAACTTAGTACCGGTAAAATAGCATCTCTGCCAAAGTCTAACCAAAGGGAGAATATACTATACAGTCAGGATTTTTCAGTGGGTCTTAAGAATTTTCTACAACCCAAGAGTAATATATATAGTATACCACTTAATGATAAGTTTTGCATTAATGCATCTATTCTTAAATTTACAACAAATAATTATTTCTTTTGTTCAATATGGTTTTCTCAGGCAAACAGATATAATTATTTCTTCTGTTCAATATGGTTTTCTAAGACAAACAGATATATGTATATATATTGATACTTCCATTAAATGAAAAGTAACAGCAAAAAGCAAATCATCCAACAAAGGTTACAGAAAACTTTCATTCAAGATAGATAATGAGGGGTTTGAAACCAGAATAAAGAACTGAGTTCACCTATAATATTTTCCCTTTCCCCTTTTCAGTACTGTATCTTAGAAAATCTTCAATGTCACTACAATTGTACTACATTTTAATTATAGATATCAAGTTTTGCATAGGTACCACATCAGGCCAGACATGTATCGCGCATGCTGTTATAGTGTTCAAGAAGCATTCCTTTTCACCATGCTGCAACCATTATAAACAAGTAATTTCAGCCATAAATTAATAAGAATCAGACAGAACACAGAACAGCACTAAAACAAGCATTATTAAAAATAAGTTTGTAAAGCTCATACCAATTTCTAAATCAAACACGGGTACTAAAGAAAAAACTGTTGGAAAAGTAGGAAAACATGCTTTAAAACATGGTTGTTCCAAAGTGGTCAGGGACCATCTTTGAGTCAATTTTCGATGCGACTACTCAGTTTTTCTGAGGCCATACTCAAAGTGTTTGAGTAGCTCGTACGACGAGCTTCGCAACGGTATATCGCATGACCTATTCGGAGGAAGGGTGTGAATGATAATTGGACTCGAAGGTTGGTACTCGAAAAAGGGAAAAACCGAAATCTGGAAAATGGTATAGAGAGTGGGAATAAACCATGAGGGTTATCCCACATTGTAAAAACAAGGTTGCTTTTTACACTACTATATATACAAGTCCATCCCATGTAGTTGGTAAAGTAATCAAGTCCACATACCCTTGAGTGGGTTAGTGTGTACCACACGCGTGCGCTCGCTCGGGACTCGGACCTCGGGCCGCGAGATTTGGGATTTGGGATTTGGGGAATGTCTCGGGTCTCGGGTCTAAACTGATAAGGGACTTTTACATATTTTCAAGAGCAGTCCCTAGAGTTCCAGAAAGTTTGAAACTCCAGCAGTAATGGAGGCGGATTCTGGGGATGTAACTCCCAGAATTAAATGACCAATAAATTCTGCGGTTTCATAATTTCTTCTTAAAGAGGAAGCCATCCCCTCACAATTCATACATACGAAATCAGTCTCTCTTCTCTCTAAAACAGCATATAATTTTTTCCTTCATAGCATATTAGAAACCAGAGAGAACCACCCACTAAAAGCTCGACTTTGACTTGTCGCCAGTTTCCGGCGAGTCATCCGAGAGACGTTGTAACTTGGGATCGAAGCGCCAACGCAACCAGAAACATCAAGGTGGTTGGGCGAATATCGGTTAAGCGCATACTGTTAACAGTAGTCTCGTCTAACTTTATTTACATTCTGTCCATTTTAATTTCCGCTTTTAAATTCAGTATTTACATTCTGTTCTTTCAATTCTGTTTTTTATTTCAGTAATTTAATTTCCTGTAGCATTTTAATTCTGTTTGTACTATTCTGTAATTTCTTTAAAGTTCTGTTTTTTGCTGTAATTACTATTCTGTAATTTAATTCTGTAATTAGAATAGTTTCAATTCAGTCCTGTAATTTCAATTTCAAACAGAACAGTCCGGCTGTTTAGTTTTTACTCTTCACTCCGGCAGTTTCTATTAATTACAAATCAGTACATCAGATTATTAATTAATAATAATCTGATAACGTTTGTTTTAATTACTTTTAAGTACTTACATGTTGTAATCAGTTTATTGTATTCCATTTGGAAATTAATAAAGATTACACTGGTTTTATTTAATTCTTGTTTAGTTATTTATTTATTATTAATTGTTATTTCGTACACGAAAACCAACAATCTTAACCGATATTCTGTTGTTTCTTTCGTGTATTAATTAATACAATTATTTATTTTAAAAGGAATAATGCTTTTTTGTTTTCAATTCTAAATTATATTAGAAATTAAATTACAAAGAAAAATTCCAAACAGTTTTAATTTTGTTTTTGAATCTTGTTGATACCAATCGTATTGGTATTCAATAAGAATCATTCAATCCTTTTAATATCAACCGTATTGATATTTAAAAGGATAATAAGTTTAGTTTTATTATTTGTTTGTTAATTCTTTTACAAACCCAAATATCAGTTTTTGGTGTTTGTTTATAGAATTTATTTGTACACGTATCTCATACGTTTTTTTTTGTCGTTTCAGATGACAAACTCGTCGCCTATTGAGTTGCCAATCGGAAGTGAGCATGACCCAGTGGTTGGTGGAAATGTCCATAACACTGGGGGCGATGCGATTGTGGGGGCTAACGCCGATAACGCAGTTGCAGCGGCTAAGGCCGCCGCGGTTGAGGCTATGGCGGATGCTATGGCCAAAGCTGAGGCTGCGGCCGAAGCAGCGGCTACGGCGAAGGCCGCGGCGAAAGCTGCGGCTAGAGCCAAGGCTGCGGCCAAGGGCAAGGCACCGATGTATTCGGCTATGCCTACTTTCCCGACTTCTCATCTGGAGAAATCGGAAAAATTCAGGGGAGACAACTTTAAACGTTGGCAGCAAAAGATGCTGTTTTATCTCACGACCTTGAATCTGACCAGGTTTCTCAAGGAGACTGCTCCCGTCCTAAGCGAGGACGATCTGGACAAGCAGTCGTTCTCTGCGGTTGAGGCATGGAGACATGCCGACTACCTATGCAAGAACTATATCCTGTGTGCTCTAGATGACACGTTGTTCAGTGTTTTCGAGCCCAAAGCTACTGCAAAGGAGCTATGGGAGACTCTCGAAAATAAGTACAAAGTGAATAACGCTGGCACAAAGAGATTTGTTGTCACGGACTTTCACGAGTACCGTATGACTGACAGCAGGAGTGTCATGGAGCAAGTTGAGGAGCTCCAACTGATTTATCACCGCCTTGAGGCTGAGGGGCTAGTTATTAATGAGCCTTTCCAGGTGGCACTCATGATTGAAAAATTGCCGCCGTCTTGGAAAGACTTTCAAAACTACCTGAAGCACAAGCGGAAGGAAATGAGGTTGGAGGGGCTCATTGAGAAGCTCAATATCGAGGTGAGCAACCGTCGCTCCGTGAGGAGAGTCGGTGGTGCTAACATCCCGATGGCAAAGGCCAATGTGGTCGAAAGCTCCAACGTCAAACGGAAACGTTTTGACAATGGAGGCAGTGCTGTTGTCGCACAGAAATTTGCGGGAACCTGCTTTGTGTGTAACAGGACCGGCCATCGTGCCGCGGACTGTTATGACAATAAATGCGCCGTTAACCCCTAGCCCCCCTCCCCCCCGAGAAACTTTAAGGGCAAAGGGAAGAGGAAAGCTCCAGCTCAGGCACATCTGGCCGAGGGAGGACGAGATGATGATCACTTTACTGTTGTGGTCTCTGAGGTGAATCTTGTGGGGAGCAACCCAAAGAGTGGTGGCTGGATACCGGCGCCACGAGCCACATCTGCTCAACAAGGTGGATGTTTAAGACCTACGAAGCGGTAGAGCGAGAAAGCTGCTTCATGGGAAATTCTGCTACTTCCAAGGTGGAAGGAAAAGGAATGGTCGTGATGAAGATGACCTCGGGAAAAGAGCTGAGGTTGACAAATGTGCTTCATGTTCCGGATATCCGTAAGAATCTGGTATCAGGATCGGTGATGGTGAACAGGTTCAAGCTAGTTTTAGAATCCGATAAAATTGTAATCACCAAAATTGGTGTCTATGTAGGCCGTGGCTATATGACCAACGGCATGTTTAAGTTAAACGTAGGGACACCTGCTCCCAATAAAGGTGCTAAAGCTGAGGCTAGCACTAGCAATGTAATGACTGTTGCCCAAGAGGCCAATACAAATTCTGAGTTTAATTATTTATTTGAGTCATTTCATTTGTGGCATGGTAGATTAGGTCACGTGAATTATAATTCTTTAAAGAAACTAATATCACTAAAACTAATACCAAATTTTGTTTTTGATAAGCAACACAAATGTGAGATTTGTGTAGAGGCAAAATTAATGAAATCATCGTTTCAATATGTTGAACGAGAAAGTGAACCTCTCGGTCTAATACACACGGATGTATGCGACTTAAAGTTTATACAAACGCGAGGAGAGAAAAATTAATTTATCACCTTTATAGATGATTGTACTAGATACTGTTACGTTTAATTAATGAGAAGTAAAGACGAAGCAGTAGAGAAATTCGCTCTTTATAAAACCGAAGTTGAAAATCAACTCAATAGAAAAATTAAAACATTGAGAAGTGATAGAGGCGGTGAATATGAATCACCGTTTGAACAGATATGTAGTGAAAGCGGCATTATACATCAAACCACAGCACCATACACTCCCGAGCACAATGGGGTTGCTGAGCGTAAAAATAGAATGCTAAAGGAAATGATGAATGCAATGCTAATCAGTTCTGGGTTACCCCAGAACATGTGGGGGGAAGCGATACTTTCCGCTAACTATGTTTTACAGTTAAACCTCGATAAATGAATGCTCTTGGGACCAGCAAAAAATATTCGTTTAGTGAGTTTATTTACTTATCGATAAATGAATATATTATTCATTTATCGATAAATGAATTTTTATTCATTTAGATAGTATTTTTACATTTTTATTTTTTCGTATGATTATTTAATTTACATCTAATGTACAAATACGTATATAGACTATGTACATGCATCATGTACTTATAAGATTCTATGTATGGAATACTTAAGAGTCTAAATACATGCAACATGTACTAATAATAATATTCTATGTATGGAATACTTAGAGACTAAGACAATGTACCTAACCTACCTACAAACTAATATATATATTTTTCTAGAGTCTTGGTTTGGTAAATAATTCATTCTAATCTTTCTTAATATTCAGTCTGATGGCTTCCGATCACCAGTCAAAACCAACAACAAAATCAACTTTGACTGACCAGATAAGGAGGGCCATATGTGAGCATAAGAAGGAACAACCAAGTCTTACGCAAAAGGATATGCAAGCATGGGTGAAGGAAAAGTTTGATTTGGATACCAGCCAAACTACAATATCAAATACACTCAAAAGATCAGCAGTGTATTTGTCAGAGGAGATGAAAAATAGCGATGCTAAGAGGCACAAGTCAGCTAAGTACCCCGATTTAGAGAAAGTTTTATATGAATGGATTCTTCAAAGACAAGAAAAAGTGAATATGTCAGGAGAAATGATCCAAAGCAAAGCAAAAGAGTTTTTTCAAAAAATGTATGGTGAAACAAATCAAGAATTCAGCTTTTCGAGTGGATGGTTAGAACGTTTCAAGGCAAGATATTCAATCAAGTCCTACCGACGATTCGATGAAAGCGGTTCCGTAAACATGGAGGACATTGAAAATGCTTTACCTGGAATACGGTCAAAATTAGACCAATTTCAGTTGAAAGATATTTACAATATGGATGAAACTGGATTATTTTATCGGTTAGAAGCTGACCATTCACTTGCCACAAAGCAGCTTGAAGGACGAAAGAAAGACAAGGAGAGAATCACTGTTGCGGTTTGCTGTAATGGTGATGGATCCGACAAAGTACCCCTTTGGGTTATTGGTAAGTATGCAAAACCTAGATGCTTTAAAAATGTGAACATGAACAATCTTAGTTGCGAGTATCGGTTCAACAAGAAAGCTTGGATGACTGGTTTGCTTTTTCAAGAATTTTGCCATTGGTTTGATAAGAGAATGAATGACAGAAAGGTTCTCTTGTTAGTAGATAATTGCCCAGCTCATCCAAAGGTTGTTGAAGGGTTGAATAATGTAGAGTTATTTTTCTTGCCCCTAACACAACGTCTAAAATTCAACCATGTGATGCTGGGATTATTCGGGCATTCAAACTTCATTATCGACGTCGTTATTATTCTAGCATCTTACAGAGCCTTGAAGTTGACTCATCAAATCTTGAAAAGATTAACATTTTGGATGCTATTAATTTTGCTACCATGGCTTGGAGATTTGATGTAAAGGAAAAAACAATTGCAAATTGTTTCCGGCATTGCAAGATACGGTCTGAAGATATTGATGTTCCCGAATAAGAAGTTGATCAACTAGAAGAAGATATCCAAGGATTAACGAATGTCATTTCTAATTTACGCTACAGAAATGTGATGGACGTCGAACATCTTTTGAACTATCCTAACGAGAATAATGCAGTTATGGAATTGCCTACAGACGAAGAAATTATCGACTACGTACTAAATGATGAGAATGATCCAGAACCAGATGATAGTGGCGTCACACCAAATGTGTCATCAAAAGAAGCCTTTCAAGCAGTAATCACCCTACGAAACTATTTGCTACAGCATGAGCAGAATATTCCAGAAGTTGTGTTTGCACTAGAAAAAGTCGCAAATGTGATGCATTTTGGTGGAAGGAAAAAACAAACAACTTTAGACGCTTTTTTTGTGAAGAAATGACTTCTTGTATGAACATTGTTGATTGGAAGAAATATTTTTGTTTTTAGGATATATATATATATATATATATATATATATATATATATATCTTATGAATTTTAATGATTATTCATTTATATTTACATGGGGTCTTTAAGGATTCAAAAAAAATTATTCGTTAATGCATTTAGCGAGGTTATTCATTTAGCCCATTTGCCCAAGTCGGGACCGGAGAAAATTATTCATTTGGCGAGGTTATTCGTTTATCGGACATTCATTTATCGAGGTTTAACTGTAAACAAGTTACTACATAAGAAGCGAGAAAAGACTCCATATGAATTATGGAAAGGTCATCAACCCAGTTATAATAACCTGCGGGTTTGGGGTTGTCTCGCAAAGGTCCTAGTTCCCATTCCTAAGAGGATGAGAATTGGTCCTAAGACGGTGGACTGTGTGTTCATCGGATATGCACAGAATAGTAGTGCATATCGGTTTCTCGTGCACAAGTCGGACAATCCCGATGTGCACGTAGATACGTATATGGAAAGCCGAAAGGCCTCTTTCTTTGAAAATATCTTTCCCCGGAAATTACCTACATCTGTACCAACTGAAGAGTTGAACAGTGAATGAAATGTGGGGGCAAGTGAACCGACAGAGGAAGAGGAAGAGGAAGAGCCTCGGCACAGCAAAAGGGCAAGGAAGGAAACTTCTTTTGGACCTGATTTCCTAACCTTCATGATAGAAGGCGAACCGGTGACATATAAACAAGCTATGTCAACACCGGATTCCCAATATTGGGAAGAAGCTATTCAAAATGAGATTGAATCAATTATGCAAAACCACACTTAAGAACTAGTGGATCTTCCGAAAGGTTGTAAGCCCCTAGGTCACAAGTGGATCTTCAAGAGGAAGTTAAGGGTTGACGGCACGATTGAGAAATACAAGGCGAGACTTGTAGTAAAAGGCTTCAGGCAAACGGAAGGTGTCGATTATTTTGACACGTATGCCCCTGTCTCTAGGAAAACGTCTATCCGAATCGTCATTGCTCTCGCAGCGTTGTTTGATATGGAAATACATCAAATGGATGTAAAGACGGCGTTTCTAAATGGAGAACTGGAAGAAGAGATTTACATGGAACAACCGGAAGGGTTTGTAGTTCCTGGTAAAGAGCACCAAGTGTGCAAACTTGTAAAGTCTCTATATGGACTCAAACAAGCGCCAAAGCAATGGCATGAGAAGTTTGATAGAGTTATGCTATCAAACGGTTTTCACATTAATGAGTGTGATAAATGTATCTACTCTAAAGGAAGTGGAAGAGACTGTGTTGTAGTCTGTCTCTATGTGGATGACATGATCATAATTGGGAGTAATGAAAGAATCAGCTCCACAAAGAAAATGTTATCACAACACTTAGATATGAAGGACCTGGGTATAGCTCATGTAATACTTGGCATGAAGATTACCAAAACATCAGAAGGATATGGCTTGTCCCAAGGTCACTATGTTAAACAAGTATTAGACAAGTTTGACAAGGGCAGTAAGGCAATGTCTAGAACCCCAATTGAGTTCAACTGTAACCTGAAAAAGAATTCCGGTAAGAGTGTGAATCAATTGGAGTTCTCTCGAGTCATAGGCAGTCTCATGTATATAATGAATTGCACTAGACCAGGCATAGCAAACTCAGTGAGTAGACTGAGCAGGTACACCAGTAATCCCAATGAGGAACACTGGAAGGCCATAATGAAACTTCTCAGGTATATGAGGTTTTCAGCCGATTACGGGCTGCACTATACCAGATATCCAGCGGTACTGGAAGGGTATTCAGATGCCAACTGGATATCAGACTCCAATAGCACAAGGTCCACGAGTGGATATGTGTTTATAATGAGAGGAGCTGCTGTGTCTTGGAGATCCTCCAAACAGACATGTATTGCAAGGTCAACTATGGAATCTGAATTCATAGCGTTGGACTTAGCAACCGAAGAGGCAGACTGGCTGAGAATTCTATTGGAAGGAATTCCAATGTGGCCAAAACCTGTTCCCGCAATAAGCATGCATTGCGATAGTCAATCAGCTATTGCGCGGGCTCAGGATCATATGTATAATGGAAAGTCTCGACATATACGTCGGAGACATAAATCCGTAAAGGAATTGTTATCCAATGGTGTGGTATCCTTAGATTTTGTGAGATCAAAGGAAAACATAGCGGATCCATTAACAAAAGGCTTGACTCAAGTAGCAGTCGAGACGTCATCAAACGGAATGGGATTAAAGCCCATTAAATTGGTGGCCCCCCCATAGGCAACCCAACCTAAACGGAATATTTCCTGATAGGTTCAAAGGGAAACTAAACTGTGGGGGCAACCGAACAAAGCACTCGGGAACCTAGAGTTTCCAGCCCATTTCCGCGATGACAGAGTGATAGACATGTACCATTGTAAGGGTGAGTTTGAGGCTCTTAATGATCCAAGTAACTCGACGGTAGAGTAAAGTGAGTTAGGACACTTTCGACTTGGAACACCTATAACGTAGTGTGTAAGGCCGGTACCATGTGATGAGCTTGGGCTAATTCACTAAAGCACTCAGTTGAAGTTGCCAAGGCAGTCCAGGCCAAATATGGACAACAACTAAAGGGCCTATTACGTGGGTAGAGAGGGCACTGTGCGGGTGCCATTCTGGGATACACAAAGCTTGATGGTTCAAAGTTTTACAGCTACCTAATAGCAGTATTCTGGGTGGTACTCCGCTACGGCAAGTTCAAGGCGTGCGCTACCTGACCTTAGACAGTGAACTTTTGCGGTTCTCTTGATTTGCATTTAGGACATGGGCTTTCGAGCCAATTGCATTCATGTGGGGGATTGTTGGAAAAGTAGGAAAACATGTTTTAAAATATGGTTGTTCCAAAGTGGTCAGGGACCATCTTTGAGTCAATTTTCGATGCGACTACTCAGTTTTTCTGAGGCCATACTCAAAGTGTTTGAGTAGCTCGTACGACGAGCTTCGCAACGGTATATCGCATGACCTATTCGGAGGAAGGGTGTGAATGATAATTGGACTCGAAGGTTGGTACTCGAAAGAAGGAAAAACCGAAATCTGGAAAATGGTATAGAGAGTGGGAATAAACCATGAGGGTTATCCCACATTGTATAAACAAGGTTGATTTTTACACTATATATACAAGTCCATCCCATGTAGTTGGTAAAGTAATCAAGTCCACATACCCTTGAGTGGGTTAGTGTGTACCACACACGCGCTCGCTCGCTCGGATCTCGGGACTCAGGTCTCGGGACTTGGGACTCGGGCCGCGGGCCGTGGGATTTGGGATTTGGAATTTGGGGAATGTCTCGGGTCTTGGGTCTTGTACTAAACTGAAAAGGGACTTTTGCATATTTGCAAGAGCAGTCCCTAGAGTTCCAAAAAGTTTGAAACTCCAGCAGTAATGGAGGCGGATTCTGGGGATGTAACTCTCAGAATTAAATGACCAATAAATTCTGCGGTTTCAGAATTTCTCCTTAAAGAGGCAACCATCCTCTCACAATTCATACATACGAAATCAGTCTCTCTTCTCTCTAAAACAGCATATAATTTTTTCCTTCATAGCATATTAGAAACCAGAGAGAACCACCCACTAAAAGCTCGACTTTGACTCGTCGCCAGTTTCCGGCGAGTCATCCGAGAGACGTTGTACCTTGGGATCGAAGCGCCAATGCAACCAGAAACATCAAGGTGGTTGGGCGAATATCGGTTAAGGGCATACTGTTAACAGTAGCCTCGTCTAACTTTATTTACATTCTGTCCATTTTAATTTCCACTTTTAAATTCAGTATTTACATTCTGTTCTTTCAATTATGTTTTTTATTTAAGTAATTTAATTTCCTGTACTTAGCTGTAGCATTTTAATTCTGTTTGTACTATTCTGTAATTTCTTTAAAGTTCTGTTTTTTGCTGTAATTACTATTCTGTAATTTAATTCTGTAATTAGAATAGTTTCAATTCAGTCCTGTAATTTCAATTTCAAACAGAACAGTCCGGCTGTTTAGTTTTTACTCTTCAGTCCGGCAGTTTCTATTAATTACAAATCAGTACATCAGATTATTAATTAATAATAATCTGATAACGTTTGTTTTAATTACTTTTAAGTACTTACATGTTGTAATCAGTTTATTGTATTCCATTTGGAAATTAATAAAGATTACACTGGTTTTATTTAATTCTTGTTTAGTCATTTATTTATTATTAATTGTTATTTCGTACACGGAAACCAACTAAAACAACTGTATCAAGTCACATGACTGTTAACGTGTAGGTCAGTGGAAATGGTGTATAAGAAGAGTTGAAGGAGATGGTATAAATATGTTAGAAAATTAGGGTATGATAATCCTGGATAACTTCGAAGAATCGTGTTCGTACACTTTCCGAACAAAGTATTTCGACCCTATTATTGCCTGGGTTCACGAAATCTTTGTGGGGATAATTCTTGAAGAACAATCTGTTTCTGGCAAGGAGAATAGATTAGGAATGTAGAGAGAATTTTCTTATATGTTTTTGTATCTGAAACCGAGGCCAAATGACTTCTTATATAGGAGATCAATAATCGAAACCAAAGGAAGCAACTGTTCGGAACAAAGGAAGCAACTGTTCGGAACAAAGGAAGCAACTGTTCGGAACAAAGGAAGCAACTGTTCGGAACAAAGGAAGCAACTGTTCGGAACAAAGGAAGCAACTGTTCGGAACAGCCAGGGGCTCTCGCCCCTTGGACCCCGCCAGGGGCTCTGCCCCTAGGACCCCGCCAGGGGCTCTGCCCCTTGGACCCCGCCAGGGGCTCTGCCCCTTGGAACCCCGTTTCAATTATTCATATTCAATTATACGTTGGCTCGACGAGCGTGCACTCCGCACTTCCCTAACTCGTTTCCGAGTTTAACGCATTATTGCATCGGCCTATAATAAATCACATTACTACTAAAATATATTGATGATACTAAAATCACCAACAAATCCCCCCCATTTTAGTGTAATCCTTGATTTACTCAGTATATACAATAATATATACAAGGGTATAACACACGGGTATAACAATCAAACAAATGCATAGATAAAAATGTCTTACGATTGAATTTTCATCTTAGTACAAATACACATTCCAAATACTCGAAAATCTGGGTGTCATAACGATTGAACCCGTCAATCCATTTGAATATCTGAAGATATAGTACACATATGTTTCTTACAATACTCTACTATTCATACTTGACACTTTACAAGCCATGTGTCCTTATCCATTAATAAGCATATAGGAAGCCAAGTCCAAGCTTCTTGAAGCGGCAAAACTTCATGCTCACATAGGTGATCCTTTTAATCTTGCACCTGCATTTGCAATTTTTCAAAAGAACCATTAAGAAGATATAGTTCAACCTAGCCATTACTTGCAGGTCTGAGCACATACCTTGGGAAGATAAACACAATTGCTCCAATCTCTAACTATGATCTTTCCACATTGAATTCTGCTTCTAACGTTGTATTCGAAGGGAATTGGGTATACCACAGCTAATAGATTTAAATGGACTTTAATCCCATCCCAATTACCGACTTATTCACTAAGTCTCTAGCTAACCCCTTCGTCAAGTGGTCCGCTAAGTTTTGTTGCGACCGAACAAAATCAATAGATATCACCCCATTCATGATTAATTCCCTAATCATACTATGTCTAACACCCAAATGTCTAGACTTTCCATTGTATACTTGACTATAAGCTTTAGCCAGTGTGGCAGTACTATCACAACGGATAGAAATTGGTGATATCGGTTTAGGCCATATCGGAATCTCATATACCAAGTTCCTGAGTCATTCCGCTTCTTTACCAGCAGCTGCTAATGCTACAAACTCAGATTCCATTGTGGAACCAGTTATACATGTTTGCTTCTTGGAAGCCCATGAGATGGCACCTCCCCCAAGCAAGAACACCCATCCACTTGTAGAGGATGAGTCTTCAGCATTATTTATCCAACTAGCATCCGAATAACCCTCTAACACCAAAGGAAATCCCATATATGCCAATCCATAATTCATAGTACCATTCAAGTACTTGAATACCCTAGTTATCGCATGCCAATGATGTCTACTAGGATTACTAGTAAATCTGCTCAACTTTCCAACCGCATAAGCAATATCCGGTCTAGTGCTAATCATAGCATACATCAAAGAGCCATAGCTCTTGAGTATTCAAGTTGATCCACAGGTTTACCTGTATTTGGCATAAGCTTTTCTCCCGGATCCATGGGAGTACTTACTGGAGAACAACTTTCATAATTGAACTTCTTGAGTATTTTCTCAATGTAATGAGATTGCGTAATTACAATCCCCTTATTCTCACGTTTAATCTTAATACCAAGAATAACGTCCGCTTCTCCCATATCTTTCATGGAGAACTTTGATGACAAGAAATTCTTCGTTTTATCAACTTGATTTTGGTCGGTGCCAAAGATCAACATGTCATCAACATATAGACAAATGAAAACTCCTTTACCGGATGTGTTAAATTTGCTATATACACATTTGTCTGCTTGGTTTAGAATGAAACCATTAGACAAAACAACTTCATCAAACTTTTGATGCCACTGCTTCGGAGCTTGTTTCAGCCCATACAGCGACTTAACTAGCTTACACACTTTATGCTCATTACCAGGCATTACAAATCCTTCAGGTTGCTTCATATATACTTCTTCTTCCAAATCACCATTCAGAAATGCTGTTTTGACATCCATTTGATGAATCACTAGATTATGAATAGCCGCCAAGGCAATCAACAATCTAATAGTAGTGATACGGGCAACTGGAGCATAGGTATCGAAATAATCAATCCCTTCCTTTTGTCTGAAGCCTTGGATAACTAATCTAGCTTTAAACTTGTCAATTGTACCATCGACTTTCATCTTCTTTTTGAAGATCCATTTGCAACCCAATGGTTTGCAACCTGGTGGTAAATCAGATAATACCCAAGTATTATTTTCCATGATAGAACCAATCTCTTCATCAATTGCTTCTTTCCAAAAAACAGAATCTCGAGATTTCACAGCTTCATCATACGTTCTTGGATCCTCCTCTATACTATAACAATAATAGTATTGAGTACCAATCTGATCTCTTGATCCCTCAACTAAATATAGTTGAAAATCAGATCCATAAGATCTAGATTTTCTAGCTCTTTTGCTCCTACGGGGTTCAAGTGTCTCACTTGGCACATCAATTGAATGATCATCCCTTAGAGATTCATCTGAATTAGGTATAGAGTCCTTTGGTCTAGGTATAGAAGAGAAACAATTCTCATCAAATATGGCATCTCTCGATTCTATAATCGTGTTAATAGAAATCGAGTCATTAGGTTCTATAACATAAAACCTATAGGCCTTGGAGTGCTCAGCATATCCAACAAAGATGCAAGCTATACCCTTTTCACCCAAAGTTTTCCTTTTTGGGTCCGGGAGTCTAACCACGGCCCTACAACCCCAAACACGTAAAAATGTTAAGTTTGGTCGTTTCTTATACCAAAGTTCATATGGGGTAGTCTTGTTCCTTTTATTAGGAACCCTATTTAACAAATAGCAAGCCGTTAACATAGCTTCTCCCCAAAACCCTTCACTTAAACCAGAGTAAGATAACATGGCATTCACCATTTCTTTAAGAACTCTATTTTTCCTTTCAGCCACACCATTTTGTTGAGGTGTATAAGGTGCCGTAGTCTCATGAATGATTCCTACGGATTGGAAAAATACAGGATCATAATATTCACCACCTCTATCTGTACGCAATGTTTTAATCAACACATTCTGTTGCACTTCAACTTCAGTTTTATAAATTTTGAATTTATCTAAGGCTTCGTCCTTAGCGTGCAACAAATAGACATAGCAGAATCTAGATGCATCATCTATGAAAGTGATAAAATATTTTTTTATGCCCTAATGATGGAGTAGCATGCAAATCACATAAATCACTATGTATTAATTCAAGAATGACAGATTTCCTTGTTATACTTTTAAAAGGTTGCCTAGTGATCTTTGTTAACATGCAAGTTTTACATTTTTCTACATTTTCATTAAAAACAGGAATTAAATCATCTTTAGACATTTCATGCATTCTTTTATAATGTACATGTCCTAGACGAGCATGCCATAACGAGAAATTGATAACATTCGAAGAAGACATAAATACAGAACCAGAATCATTAGGAACTCCATTCAAATTCATCATAAACATACCATTATTATAATATCCAAATCCTACAAACACACCAGACTTTGATAAAACATATTTATCGGATTCACACACTTGCTTGTATCCAAGCTTATTTAATACAGGACCAGAAATTAAATTCTTACGTAATTTAGGAACATACAAAACATTAAACAAAGTAATAGTCTTTCCAGAACTGAATTCTAGCACCACGTTTCCTTTGCCTTCAACAGGAGCGAAGTGATTATCTCCCATGTAGAGGACAGAACCATCTTCCACTGGAACAAAATTCTTGAACCAGAAACGATCCTTGCAAACATGTGTTGTGGCGCCAGAATCAATCCACCACGCGATAGCATCATCCTGCACATAAAATGCTTCAGAATTTAGTGAAACCGAATGTTTAATCAAACTATTCAAATCACGAATTGATTTCTGACCTTGGTTTTCGGATTGGTCCTTAGACCCTTTTTCTGAACCACTTGCATTCGCGTTGTCGTGCCTTTTGCCGAAACGGCAATCCCCCTTGAAGTGGCCTGTTTTGCCACACTTCCAGCATTCTAGTTTCGGTTTTTTGTTAGCACCGAAACTGCCCTTATTGTTCTTGAAAGCACGCTTCTTTCCTTTGTTTTTGTTGTTATCGTTCTTACCACCCTCTTCAACCATATTAACCGAGGGTCCAGCAATTTGTTTGCCCTTTCCTTTGTCATCCTCCTGCGCTCTTAGAGATTCTTCTATGCGCAAGTGACTTCCAAGTTGGATCAAAGACAGTTCGTCTTTTCCATGTTTCAGATTGTGTTTGAAATCCTTCCACGAAGGAGGCAACTTGTCTATGATGCTTGAGACAGATATTGTTTCATCCATCTTCAATCCGTGTTGTGTGAATTGTCCAAGAATTCGGAGGAGTTCATTGAATTGTTCCATGACAGACCTCGATTCAACCATTTTGTAATTGTTGAAATCGGTTACCAGGAACTTTTTACTGGATGAGTCCTCTGCCATGTACTTGGATTCGAGACAATCCCACAATTCCTTTGCAGATTCCACGTTTTGGTAAATATCAAATAAGGGATCAGACATACCGTTAAGAATGTGCCCTCTGCAAATGTAGTCGTCGTTCTCCCACTTTGATCTGCGTCTTAGATTTTCAACCGTGTCATCCTCTACAAATTCTGGAATCGGTGTAGACAGGACGTGCACCACCTTTAACGTTGTCAACATGAAATGCATCTTCTTCTGCCAACGCCTGAAGTCTTGTCCTTGAAACTTGTCCAATTTTCCGAAATTTGTAGTCATCTCCTTGACGGTGCTTCCTCCAGCCATGATTATCAGAGAATACTTTGTTCGTTTGTTAGAAAATTAGGGTATGATAATCCTGGATAACTTCGAAGAATCGTGTTCGTACACTTTCCGAACAAAGTATTTCGACCCTATTATTGCCTGGGTTCACGAAATCTTTGTGGGGATAATTCTTGAAGAACAATCTGTTTCTGGCAAGGAGAATAGATTAGGAATGTAGAGAGAATTTTCTTATATGTTTTTGTATCTGAAACCGAGGCCAAATGACTTCTTATATAGGAGATCAATAATCGAAACCAAAGGAAGCAACTGTTCGGAACAAAGGAAGCAACTGTTCGGAACAAAGGAAGCAACTGTTCGGAACAGCCAGGGGCTCTCGCCCCTTGGACCCCGCCAGGGGCTCTGCCCCTAGGACCCCGCCAGGGGCTCTGCCCCTTGGAACCCCGTTTCAATTATTCATATTCAATTATACGTTGGCTCGACGAGCGTGCACTCCGCACTTCCCTAACTCGTTTCCGAGTTTAACGCATTATTGCATCGGCCTATAATAAATCACATTACTGCTAAAATATATTGATGATACTAAAATCACCAACAAGATATATAGTAGAAGACAAGACCATTCAATGGTCTTATTGCTAAGAAGACGCAAATTACCCCAAGGGGATAAAATGGAGATCAACAATGGATATTATCTGATAGATCACGCTGAATACAGAAGCACCTTTCAGGTAAAGGTTATTGTAATATACTTCGAGCGACACTTTGTCAGAGGAACCTCGCATGGGAGGGGAGAGATTTGACACAGGTTTGGAAAGAAGAGGTGACAATGAGAAGGCAAAAGAGGATAGAGAGAAGAGTGGGTATGAAATTACAAGCTATGGTAAAGAATGACAATAGGTGATCTGCAATTTTTCGATTCTCATTCTCTACGTTTATATAGAAGATGGGCCTTAGAACTGAAATAGTTCTTCCACTGTGCTATACAAATATCAGAATACCAGTTATGAAAATACAAGAATTTAATATAGCTATACAAATAAAGATGTTTTCCAGTAAAAAAATACCGATTAAATTAAATAAAAACGAAAAGGGATCTTACCTAACAGTGGAATTAATTTAAAAGAGTAACATAGATAATCAGAGTTCCCATCATATTTTAGTATTGTTTTCTTTTTTGATACCATATTAACGTTTAAATGCTAGTGGTTGATGGGATTTGTGCAATAATGAGGAGAACAGAGTTACACCTTTCAAAAATAGCCAATATTATTTATTTCCTCTGTAGAATGAAGTTTAGTTATATTACCCCAAAAAATTAAAAACAAGAAATTAATGAATTGAGGGTATTTCTGCTAGCACGTGAAAGTAAAAAAGCATTGCAAACTGAAGAGGGTTTTTCTCTAAAAGGAAAAACACAGCTGGATTTTATTTTTTTGGTAAATAAACGTGTGGTGAAACATTAAATCCTCAGCATTACATCTTTTAACTCGATCACTCTTTAGATTATTAAAAGTACAGTTCTTACTAGACACATTTTCTTTGGTTATTCATAATATGGGTGGTTTAGTTTGTGATCAACTCACAAGTCACAATTTATGAATTCTTCTATACAACATTGTGGTGCACAATAAATAGGAAAATCCTTGTTTAAAACCGACTCCATTAAGACAATATTTAGTCCAAGACTCCAATGGGTCAATCAGTTTAACAATTTTTTTAATTTCTAATTGTAAGGCCGTAAGAAGCATCAAATCGACATAATTAAGGCATGCATTTTGCACACAAACAAAGATCAGGGCGCAAAAAAAATAAACTTCCAGTAGACTGTAACTTGTACACTCAAAGAATCCGAATAAACAGACATGTAACTCCTCGGTTAAGAGCATTTGAAAGATTCTTTTAGATTTTAGAGTAAAGAGATCCTATAATAATTCACCAAAATACCCAAGTGTATCCTTCTTGAGAGCAAATAAGCTAATAAAGGACATGAATTACCGGAAAATTTAAAAATGAGATTTAAAATTGTCAAAATGAAAAGAAGGATTTGTAAAACCACTGCCTATGTAGTATGCTGTCGACATGTGTATCAAATGTGTACTCATAGAAACATAAAAAGATTTTTT
Organism: Primula vulgaris; assembly: GCA_963920805.1. Taxonomy (NCBI): domain Eukaryota; kingdom Viridiplantae; phylum Streptophyta; class Magnoliopsida; order Ericales; family Primulaceae; genus Primula; species Primula vulgaris. The sequence goes on along the minus strand of OY987218.1, from coordinate 16,332,297 downwards.
TTATATACCTATCATGTTGTCGGGAATGCCTATATTCATAGCAAGTTATAACACAATTTTTTTTTGAGTAGATGTGAAAGTGGAATTCTTTTTTATTACAGTGAGAAATAGAAATTAAAAAAACTGTAAAAATTACTCGCTTTATTTGTTTTATATACATGTGATACAGTTTATTGCACCAGGAAGAAGAAACAAAAATGAATGAATTGTAGTTCAATTGCTAGTAGAAAAGTCAAAAGCTCAAACTCCTCCCGACATTTTGTTTTCTTAAGCGTAATTTGATAATATGCTCATACTTTGAAACATCAACATTCTTCTTACTTTGTAGTATCATATATGATAATATGAACTGATGGACCTTGTCACAAAACCGACTCTGCTGAAACAATATTTGTTATCAGCTTGATGAATGATTATTATAATTATATCCCTAGCACTGCCAAGAGGCAGACAGTAAATAGAATCAAGAGATAAAACTAATAAACACAGTATTATCTAATATTTTCCAGACTGTTGTCATACAAACAAAAAGCTATGTTGGCCTGTAACCCATATTTTCCTCAGAATACACATAATTACTCTTATTAACTCAGATAAAAACTAAACACATTTTCTTCCACAATGAAGACATCCACACGATATTTTTGAAGGCGTAGGACGGGTTTTATGCAAAAAATGGTCGTCTAGCATCCAATCTCGTCTAATTCCCCTTGATCACCGTTTAATTTGCTTAATCTCGTCTAATCATCTAGGCTTTTAGCCTCTCCCTACGCATAGATTGCGCCTAATTTTTGCATAGACTTGCTTTTATAGAACAGTATATTCTCATAATTCACCACAATTGTCCCTTCTATTAAGGTGTGTCGGGTCCTTAAACTAATGAATAAACTGCAGACTAGTTATTTAAAAATATTGATATTAAGGCTTGTAGTTGCCAAAATCCTTAATGTACCATAGTCAGAAATTTGAGGAAAACTTTATGCCCAAATCTTTATTTAAATTTAACACCTCTTTCAAACAATTGCAACTGAAAAGTAAATATATAAATACATGCAGTAAAAGGAGTTCTCCAAATAGCAATGATAATTTCAAGATACCAAGGCCAACTAAACGCACCACATATAACTTCAGTAGAAAATGAGAAGATAATGTAAAGGAATGAGTTTGCAAAAAATCTCCTTTTTACTGATGCCGAAAGATTAGATAAAGCGCATCCTATTATTCAAAATTAATTAAAAGTAAAGCTTATAATTGTCAGAAATATCCTTAAATTATATATTAAAAAAACCTGTACATAACATCATTAGTCATTACATGTCAATATTGAATTTGTAACTCCGAAAAACAAAAGAGGTCTAAATATAGTATAAATCCTAATATTTTGGACCAACTCGTGATAAATTATATATGTAAAGCTAAAAACTAGAGCTGAAGAAATAAATTACTAACCACAATGATCAATATTAAAAAGTTGAAATTCTGTTCCAAAATTAAAAACACGCAACAAAGTGTGGGACAAAAATATAATAAACTAGAGAGGTTTTGGCAAAAAAAATCATGAAGTATATAATATGAACTTTATAACCACAATGTTCTTATTAATAATAGTACCTTGGGGACATTTCAGCTGAAATACGAGACTAATCTGCCATGAGAGTAAGTATCTAAACTCTAAAGTTTTGATAGATGTATCAAAATAAATAAGTATCTAAACTCTAAAGTTTCGATAGATGTATCGAAATAAGTATTCTATGTATAATGCATGGAGAGTTGGAAATGGAAGTCTAGGCCTCGGATATTAAGTAAAGTGAAACGACAAGGCTTATCTTTAAACAGTTTTCATTAAATTTACCTATTGCGGCAGTTAGACTTCAAGAAATGACCCTTAGTTGTGGACACATTCGCTGCAAATGGTATCCCCAAATAATTGGCTTTCTTCCCAAGTTCTTGTGCTGCTTGTCCTTCATATAGATACCCGATTGTTTGTACTTTGTAGAATATCAGCTCCAAAAGCTGCCATCGCATAAACGAGAAAGATCCACATTATGATTGCATTTTTTTCTCCTAATTTGCGATAATTAGTACATAAGACTGGGGAGTATAGGACTAGAGACCAAAAAGAAGCAAACCTGTATGTGAAAGCCGCTCAGCTTCAGTTTCAGAAATCAGCATAATGTACAAATCCTGCATTGTCACTGCGAACATAACGGAAAAGCAAATCCCTGAGTGTCCTAGCTAGCTCTTCCTCTCTTTCTCTTTATACAGCATGCATTACATATTTCCATAAAAAAATACTAAGTAACACAGAAAGGGTTTTATGATTATCAACCTTGTAAGCACCGAATTGGTACCTGAGTAATCCAAAACTGAGTCATAAAGTATGCAGGAACACAAAAAATAAGTAACATCAGAGCTTGTTTGGCTCCAACTTAGTATCGAATAATAAGGGTCTATTTGAGGCTGAGAAAAACATCAGATTCATTCAAGTTCGCTTTAGAAAAACAAGCAAAGTTATAAGATGGTTACGTCAACCCAGTACCTTTATGTAAAAAGCAAATAAGCCCAGTTTAAGATATTCAACAAAAGAATCCTTTTAATTTATTATGTAAATTCTTCAGGATTGCAACTTTGAGGAGAAAAGCTCAGACGAAGCCATTGATGCCACAGCTGCAAGCCCCACCATAGTACACAAACAGTGCACTCCCAAAAAGTAATGAACTGTAGGTTTTTCTTTCATTAGAAATAACAGCTGGAAAAACATTTTAGAGGCAAATATATATTGGCATTACAAACTCTACCATGTAAAATCACCAAAATTATTTATTTTAGTTTTCCGGCATGGCAAGAAATTCTGTTTGAGAAAAATATCAAAACAAAGGACAGTAGTCATCTAAAAATTATTTAAATTAAGAGTTGTGACTTACTTCTGCCAAAAGATCCAAAATTATTTAAATTGTAGGTTTTTACTTTTCCGGCATGGTAAAAAATTCTGTTTGAGAAAAAGAGCAAAACAAAGGACAGCACAATCATCTAAAAATTATATAAATGGTATGAGGACACCTTATCTATTGCGCACCCAATTTACATGTATAAAAACATCTAAGCATATATCAAAAAGAGGATGTTTTAACGCAATATTAAGAGTCAGTGAGCAATGTAGTAAGAGATCAGATTAAAAAGAAAATGATAACATAGAAATTACCATAAACTCACACCCCGTGTGAGAGCGGGATGTTTTTGTCATTTTCAATTTTTCACATCCTAACTCTCAGAAGGAGTATGCTGTGGAGTGTGTGAGTGGCGTTGTATAGCAAAGTTGAACTAACATTGGATGAATGTTGATGCAACAACGAGTTTGCAACAGATTCTCTCTTTTTTTTCTTTGGTAAGATAACATAATTTAGATGCTGAAAGATCAAAATACCAGACATCCAATTTATCCGAAACATTAAAATATATTTGCTCATAATTGTAAAACAGATACCGAGTACATAATAAGATAGTGACAACTACTGTATGATTTTGTTTAAAACCATACCATTACTCTGAACAACATACAAATTTAAATTACAATTTCTTTATATTTTTTGAACTATTTACAATTATGAGCAAATATATTTTGATGTTTTGAATAAATTGGTTGTCTGGTATTTTAATCTTTCAGGATCTAAAACAGATACCGTGTACATAAGATAGTGACAACCTCTGTTTTAAAATTCGCGCTACATAGCGCTACGTAGCGCGAAATAGCGCTTTTTTAGTAAAAAACGCAACGAAAAATCACGATTTTGGGTGGAATTGCGCTAAAATCGAGCTATAGGGGACCAAAAGCGCAAAAATCGCGAAATTCTGGACCAAAAGCGTAAATAGCGAGTTAAAAAAAAAACAGCGCATCTAAATAATAAATATATATTGTGCAATTATCATAAAAGTGTCTGTAGTCCAGATGGTTAAGACACTGCTGTAACTTCCAGCAGACCCAGGTTCGAAACTCACCAGGCAAAAAAAAAATACACCGCAAAGCGCTATATAGCAACGCTATTAGCGCTTTTAGCGTTTCTCTCGAAAAAACGCTACGATAGCGATAACGCTATTTAAAACACTGGTGACAACTACTGTATGATTTTGTTTACAACCATACACCATTACTCTGAACAACGTACAAATTTAAATTACAATTTCTTTATATTGTTTAAACTATTTACAAATTAAGTGCATGATTTTCCATGGAAACTTTTATGCTTAGCCAAAAAATAAGAAACAAAATGCCTAAACCACTCATTTTTACATGAGTATGAAAATGTTAACTCTTAAAAGAAAAACCATGTAAAGTAACGTAAATTAAAGTTTTGTTGAACATAAATCTTAGAGAAAAAATATTAAAAAATGAGTTCACACTCATATCATGACAATTGACAAACAGATAAAAAGAAAATTTGAGTATGCACCAGAGACCAACCTGGCAAGTGGTGAATAGTTTACCTGGTCAAGTATGAGCAGTGAAAAAAGCACTGAGATAACCTGACCAGCTCAAATACATAAAATTAAGTCAGTTAGGGTTAACTGAAATAACAAAGACCATAACTAAAAGATAAAGAAAAAAATCATAAAGCATTACAAAGAAATCAAATATTGTTATATTGCGTTTCAGTCTTTGAAGTTCAATGGTTTAAAAATGAAAAAAAAAAGTTAAACAAAATCAAGAAGCTCCGTAGTGAGTAGTTACAAAGAACTGTAGGAAATTAAAAATTATTGGTAAATAATACAAAAGATAAGAGTGCAAATGCACAAGGCGGCACTTAAAAAGGGAGTTATTTGCAATTACTACAAAGTATAAAAGAAAATCAGCTTTAGCAAAATAGAGAGGTTCTGAATAGTTACTGCAAAATCAGATACGGTATGACCGTGTTCCGTATAATGGTTAGCTGAGCAGCCTTGTTTCTGGAATCAAGAGCCAGATAAGGATTCCATCAGTCTGCACATACTCTATATTGCTTTAGTAATTCAAAGGAAGGTAAAGTAGTGTCAGTGCGGTGTGTTCCTAAACATAAAATCAATGGAGATAAATGCAGGAATTACTTCTTAATTTGTTTATTATCAAATGTTTCAAATTTATGTTTCATCCCTTTTTATTTGAGTTATGACCAACCCAAAATGTGCTAGGTTAAAAAACTCATATTATGCTTCAAGTAAATCTGCTTTTGTACAACAAATCCAAAAGGATGAAGTGGAAATGACTGTCTGTACTCCGTAGACCAATAATGCTGAGGCATTTCAATAATAGTTTTGACAAAAAAGTTTATAAAAAGGTTTGCCCAAGAAGGAAAGCTAGCAGGAGACGTGCCCCATACTAAGAAAGAAAATCATTTTTTGAAAAAACACAATTAGGCTTTCAGCATACAACATAATATAAAAAAAAAACTTCTCCTAGCTCTCCGCCACTAATTTTGCGCGAAATCATATGCCTTCATCAGGGATTTCTGTGTCCAACAAAGAAGGTTTTCAATAAATATATATTTGTGAAATTTGTTCTATACTTTCAAAAACATATTTCATATAACTAGAAAATCGTTTCCAGCATCCTGTTCCCAAATTACGATTTCTTCAGAATCCTTTAGTAAATTACAGAGTGTAAAAATATTAGATAGCATAGAGACAATTCATTTGGAACACTAAATCAACCTAATACTTGTATGTCAAGTAAATAAAGGAGAACCGATACCAAACTCGGAGAAAAGGAGAATCTTATTAAGTATAACATAATTGGTATCGGGATTTAACTAATACAAGGGAATCAAGATATTATAAGAAATCGATCTTGGTTATCACTAGAGCTTACAGAAAACGATTATCCTTGTTTGCAAAATGAAATGTGCAGAAATATTTTCCATTGCAAAAACAAAGAGAAATAAAAATTTCAGTTTCAGCTCCAAAGAAACTGGTAATTCAGATCAAAACCAATAGCTCAATTCAATAATCAAAAGGAGAGAGAGGGGATTTGAACCCTCGATAGTTCTCTGGTCAGAACTACACAGTTTTCAAGACCAGGGCTATCAACCACTCAGCTATCTCTCCGAAAGAACCTAAGACCATTTCATTTAAATACTCCCAATAAAATACTTCAAATGGTAAGCGATTGAATAATAATAGGATCGTATTCTTTAGCGTGTACATCAGAAGAGTATAAAGAAGGAAAAATCTGCAACCATGTATGTACATTCCAACAATTTCAGCCATGATCCAGGGACAAAGGTAGAACAATAAAGAAACTTATAATAGTTACCTATCCCTTTACTGGAACGAGTTTTCCGATCACCTTCATCCCTATATTAACAACAATTCCATAGATCACCTTCATCCCTATATTAACAACAATTCCATAGATCACCTTCAAAACGTACGGATGGATAGGTTTCAAAATCTTTTATGGAATAAACATTAAGCTCAAAAAATAAAAGCGGCAATTTTAAGAAAAAACCATTTCTAATTTACGAAGAGAAACTTATAAATGCTAAAGTCAACTCCCTCAATCTTTCCCACAAAAGAAAACCCCAAAATAACTAGTACCTGACCATTGCTTTACAGTTCCTGCTAACCGTGTTGCATAGGCTTCGCATGCTAAATGCGCCAAAACAAAAATATTAATTAGACGATAAGTATTACTAAGAAAGATACTAATTTACCAAGAGAAACTTATAAATGCTAAAGTCAACTCCCTCAATCTTTTCCACAAAAGAAAAACCCAAAATAACTAGTACTTGACCATTGCTTTACAGTTCCTACTAACCGTGTCGCCGCATGCTAAATGCGCCAAAACAAGAATATTAATTAGACAATAAGCATTACTAAGAAAGATACTAATAAATAGCAACTCACATTTAATATGGTCGAAAGTATTACTTGCCCTCCTCTCCATCCACACCCAGTATAAGTACAATGCACATTGAAATGAGAAGAAAGCCATTGTGAGAAAAAACATGTGAATGAAATACGGAAGAGAAGCACGGAAACGTATGCACTAATAATAAAAGCATACTTATTCTTATAAGCATTCTTATTCTTATAAGCATTCTAATTCCCCTTAATCGCCGTTTAATTCGTTTAATCTCCTCTAATCAGCTAGGCTTTTAGCCTCCTCCTACAATAGATTGCGCCTAATTTTCACATAGACTCGCTTTTTTAAACAGTATATTCTTATAATTCACCACAATTGTCCCTTCTATTAAGGTGTCAGGTCCTTAAAGTAATGAATAAACTGCAGACTAGTTATTTAAAAATATTGATATTAAGGCTTGTAGTTGCCAAAATCCTTAATGTACGTCAGAAATTTGAGATAAAACTTTACGCCCAAATCTTTATTTAATTTTAACCTCTTACGAACAATTGCAACTGAAAATTGAATATATAAATACGTGCAGTAAAAGAAATTCTCCAAATAGCAATGATAATTTCAAGACATAAGGATTGATCACTGTGGTTGATAATTTTTGTCATTAATAAACTAGTGAGGTTTGAAAGAAAAAAATCATGAAATATAAGATACGAACTTCATAACCACAATGTTCTTATAAATAATATTACTTGGGGACATTTCAGCTGAAATACGAGACTAATCTGCCATGAGAGTAAGTATCTAAACTCTAAAGTTTCAAAAGATGTTCGAAATAAGTATTTTATGTATAATGGATAGAGAGTTGGAAATGGAAGTCTAGGCCTCGGATATTCAGTAAAGTAAAATGACAAGGTTTTTTATTTATTTAAAGTTGTCATTAAATTTACCTATTGCGGCAGTAAGACTTCAAGAAATGACCCTTAGTGCAGACACATTCGATACAGATGGTACCCGCAAATATTTGGCTTTCTTCCCAAGTTCTTGTGCTGCTTGTCTTTCATATATATACGATATACCCTATTGTTTGTCCTTTGTAGAATACCAGCTCCAAAAGCTGTCATCGCATTCGCATAAACGAGAAAGATCCACATTATAATTGCATTTTTCTAAATTATTAAAATTCCTAGAGTCCAAAACGTAAAGTCAGGAATAGGAATAGGCACAGGCTCACAAGATGTTACTATACTAAAATAACTAACATATGAATCTCAAATAAATATCGGCAGGGAAGTTGCAATTAAAGACCCAAATAAATATGTAGAGACAAAATTAGAGTCTTTAAAAAAGTAAATCTAAATACTTCACAGAAAACGATAAGCATATCGAGATTAATTCAACCTACAATAGATGGAACCTAATTTAATAAAATCTTAATAAACAGACAAAATCAGTCTGTAAAAACTTAATAGGATTTCCAAATCTAGATCTAATTTACTTCGCATAAAACAGTAACCAGATTAAATTAAATTCAAGTCACCCCAATTTAATACCCAAAATCAATCTTTTATAAACTAGTTAGGGTTTTCAAAATACTAGATCCAATAATTTCCCAGACAAACACCCAGATCGAAATTAATTTAAATAGCACACAGAGAAACCAAAATCTATCAGTAAAAATTAACTAGGCAAAAAACCAGAGCTAATTACTTTAAAGAAAACAGTAACCAAATAGTTAGGGTTTTCAAAACACTAGATCCAATAATTTCACAAACAACACCCAGATCGAAATTAATTTAAATAGCACACAGAGAAACCAAAATCTATCAGTAAAAATTAACTAGGCAAAAAACCAGAGCTAATTACTTTAAAGAAAACAGTAACCAAATAGAAACAAATTAAGTACCCAAAATCAAACTTTCAAAAACAAGATCCAAGTACTTCACTGAAAAAGGTCCAACCTAAACACGTCTACGATTGTTTCTATCCGCCTTCAACTAATTAAAGTCCAACAAAAAGATAAACTATTCATCGTTAGAAGCTTTCCAGTCGAAAAAATATATATGAATCATAGGAAAGGAAAAAGGCACATACTCACAATATTTTTATAAGGTTCACACATAATGAACAAGGGAGCAATTAAAAGCTAAATTCAATATGTCGAAACCTAACGTGCACAACCCACTCTACTTGTCCACCATGTGTGTTACCTTCTCCTTCCCACGTCATCATCCATGTTTCCCACTTACTACCCGTGAATTTGCATATTGATCTCAAGGTGGTCGACTCATGACAAAAAAAACAAAAAAAACAAATGCATATATTTTGCTAAAAAAATCAGTTATCACACTTTGTTTCCGATATGTTAACAAAAAACCAATACAGAATCAGACCGTGTCGACCAATATTGCATTTTTTTTTTCGACAAGTCTAAATTAATGATAAATCTAACTATGCATACACGAGACTGCACTAGGTATCTCGCAAACATTCCACACTGTTTGGAACGGAACTCTAATTGCAATTGAAACTCATATCCCACTAGATTTAAAAGAGCAACACATCAGGTCACTGATTTTTGAAAAGCCCATAGCCTTCTATCTGATTATAATAAGAAATTGAATAATAAAAGAGTAAAATAATATAGTTTACATAAAAAAAAGTTTGCAGATAAATTGATTTCTTTTTCACCATTAACTGAAACTGTTCCTAAAGATAAATACAGTTATTGCTAATTTGCTATGCATTCAAAGTTCTCATCCGGATATATAAAACTCACCACGCCAAGCAACATGTAGAACAATAAAGAAACGTATAAGAGTAGTAACCTATCCCTTTACTGGAACGAGTTTTCCGATCACATTCATCCCTATATTAACAACAATTCCATAGATCACCTTCAAAACGTATGGATAAGTTTCAAAATCTTTTATGGAATAAACATTAAGCTCAGAAAATAAAAATAGGAATTTTAAGAAAATACCATTTCTTATATAATTTACCAACAGAAACTTATAAATGCTAAATTCAACTTCCTCAATCTTTTCCACATAAGAAAAACCCAAAATTACTAGTACCTGACCATTGCTTTTACAGTTCCTGCTAACCGTGTTGCATAGGCTCCGCTCCACATGCTAAATGCGCCAAAACACAAATATTAATTAGGCCAATCTACGTAAAAACGATAAGCATTACTAAGAAATATACTAATAAATAGCAACAAACATTTAATTTAATAAGGTCGTAAGTATTACTTGCTTCTCCATCCACACCCAGTACATGTACAATGCACATTAAAATGAGAAGAAAGCCACTGTGAGAAAAAACATGTGAATGAAATATGGAAGAGAAGCACGCAAACATATGCACTAATAATAAAAGCATTCTTATACGCTTTGTTACAAAGATAATCAATTATCTTCGGGTCACAACAAAAAGAAAGAGATCAAAGGTAATGTACAGAGTTTAAAAATAGTCATACAAAAATAGTTGTCAAATACATAATCAGATTATCTTATTTAGATATACTAATAAAGTAAAATTAGGTGCATATGGTTTTGGGAGGATCCAAGTATTCGGCCATAACCCTGTACACAAGTCATGTGCATTACATGGTTTGAGGAGGATCTAAAGGGCATACGTACATTAACAAATTTTACAAGGGTATTATAGTAAGGGGTATATGAATAAGCCAGCCATGTTAAAACAAAATAGACGTATATGTCGACAATAGTGTCATAAGAGGAGACTCTTGCATGTTACATGTTTAACTTTGCAGCGTGGAATTAAACAAAAAAAAAAATGAACTATTTAACAACTAATGTGACAATTTATATGTCAATGGATAAAGCAGCTGCGTTGTTTTTGGTTCATAGCTTTGGGTTCACCGATTAGTGGATTGCTGTCAAGTCTATTTGTTTGCAATACCAGAGCCATATGTCATTAGATGAAATATATAATATAATTATCTGTAGCTTTTAAGACAAAAATCATAACTGTAAACAATCCAGGTCAGTGGAAATGGTAAGAAACGAAAAAGAGATTTAAGTGAAAGAGGGACCTGGCAGATATTGGTCTTATTCAGAGCAAATCGCATGATACCCCAAGGGGCGACATGTAGATTAATGATGGATCTAATCCGGTTTTCAAGACCAAAAGAAAGAGTTTGGCAAGATTCCTTTTTAATCACCCTGCAACCATTACAAACAAGTTTTTTACTTGAATAGCCATAACTTCCCAAAAAACGAGCAATGCAGTTAGAAACATGCAATACCAGAGCCATATGCATTTAGATGAAATATATAATATAATTACTCTGTAGCTTTTAAGACAAAAATCATAACTGTAAACAATCCAGGTCAGTGGAAATGGTAAGAAACGAAAGAGATTTAAGTGAAAGAGGGACCTGGCAGATATTAGTTTTATTCAGAGCAAATTGCATGATACCCCAAGGGGCAAGATGTAGATTAACGATGGATCTAAATCCGGTTTTCAAGACCAAAAGAAAGAGTTCGGCAAGATTCCAGCACTTCATTCATCAAGGCTTGGATAGCCCAACTAAGCCGTTATCGGAAGAACTCGGTGGCAAGGGCACAGAATTACAGAAGAAAGTTTAAAGAAAGAGGAGACAAAAGTAGGGAAGAGAGGACAGACAGTGTGCATAATATTATTAAAAGCCATTGTAGGAAAAAGAAGAAGTGATTTCCACTTTATTTGAAACTTCTCCTCCATATTTATATAGAGAAATAGGGGATAAGGATTGCCTTGATACTGTCCCTGTGCTCGCTTTATAATTTTTACTCTTCTTCATTCATGCAATACTAATTAAAATCAAAATATAGTGTTTTTGGGACCTATACAACAGAGAATCTTTTGATCTATTATACTTATGCAATCAAGCAGTCCCAAATATTCATTGTAATGATCAAGGGGTTGTATATGTATGTGTAAAAGAAAGTAGTCATCCAACAAATACCAAAATACAAAATAGAGTATTAAATATCTTCATAGAAGGAAAACATTAGTGTCATAAGAGGAGACCGGTTCATATGGCTTACAAAGAAGCCTTATATACAGCAAAATTTTCAATTAAACTTAATTAGACAACAAAAACAGTTGTATTACCTTACAACGAACAATGTCCATCGGAGATCTATCAGCCGACGGGATATTCAGATAGGCCAGCAACACGTTTTACTCTATCCCTTGATTCCCGAAGACTTAACCTAGCCGATGCAGCACATAAATATTCTGATGGAGGGTCAAGAGTTAACATGTTAAAAAGCATGCCTTCTGATCAACACAGCTTGTTTTGTTTTGTTTTTCTATACCAATGTACTGCACACCTCTTCCATAAATTAAACAAATACAATGGTAAGAGTTCTTTTATATTCAAAAGAAAACATGATACCAACCACTAGGACTAGCTGATAAACTCGCAATCAATCATTCCATAATTACAATGCCAATCCCTAACAATGCCAAAAACTAATTTTAAAAAGTCACAATAAAAATTGCTAGATAATGAACAATTAATAAACCAAATCAAAAGTCATACAGCCAGAGTATAATACCAGAATAAAAAAGGAAGATCGTATGGATGTTGTTTAGTGTTTATGATAGTTTCTATGCATTTTACCAAATTAAATTTTATATGCAAGAAAAAAAGCACACGATCGATACAATGGTTAGACTCTTCAATTAACAAAATACAGCAATTGCTTCTTCAAATTAGAGGCACAAGATCTTGATAAACCAAAAGGCTTGAATCTTTCTAAAAGGGTAGATTATAGTAAAAATAAATTCAGATATTTGTAATTTACCATTACTCCAAAAGTTTTTAGGGATTTAAGAACATTGATCTAATTATTTCATTAAAATATCAATCATGGGTAAAAACTCAGCAATATATCATGGAGTAAACTATATGAAAACAGAATTAAATCATTAAAATTCCTAGAGTCCAAAACGTACAGTCAGGAATATGAATAAGAACATGCTCACAAGATGTTAATATACAAAAATAACTAACATAAGGACCTAAAATAAATACCGAGAGGGGAGTTGCAATTAAAGACCCAAATCAATCTGCGGAGACAAGTTAGAATCTTTCAAAAAAGTAAATCTAAATACTTTACAGAAAACGGTAAGCATATCGAGATTAATTCAACCTGCAGTAGATGGAACCCAATTCAATAAAATCTTAATAAACAGACAAAATCAGTCTGTAAAAACTAATTAGGATTTCCAAATCTATATCTAATTTACTTCACATAAAACAGTAACCAGATTCAAATAAATTCAAGTCACCCCAATTTAATACCGAAAATCAATCATGTAGAAACTAATTAGGGTTTTCAAACAATAATTTCACATACAACACCCAGATCGAACTTAATTTAAATAGCTATCAGAGAAACCAAAATCAATCAGTAAAATATAGCTCGGCAAAAAACCATATCTAATTACTTTAAGGAAAACAATAACCAAATATAAACCAATAAAGTACCCAAAATCAAACTTTCAAAAACAAGATCAAAGTACTTCACTGAAAAAAGTCGAACCTAATTAAAGTTGCAATCAAAAACCCAAAAGGACAAAATCAAACAGTAAAAAGTAATTAGGGTTTTCAGTAAAATAGATCTAATTTACTTCACATAAAACGTTACCAAAGATCGAAATCGAATCAATCAATAAAAGCCCTGGAATATAAAACCTATACAAGGTACCGGTAAAAACTGGTCAGGATTTTCAAAATCATGATAAACAGGTGGAAATTATTTCAAGTTGCGATCAATAACCCAAAATGAATTTGTATAAACTAATTAGCGTTTCCAAATCTAGATCTAATTTACTTCATAGAAAACATTAACCAGGTTGAAATCAATTCAAGTTGCACTTAAATACTGAATATCAATCTTGTATAAACTAATTAGGATTTTCAAAACACTAGATGGAAGTACTTCACAGAAAACACCAGATCGAAATTAATTCCAGAAAAAACAAATAAATCAGTAACCAGTTTGAAAATCAATTCAATTTGCAATTAAGTACCCAAAAGGCCAAAAACTAATCTATAGAAATTAATTAAGATTTTCAGAAACGAGATCTAAATACTTCACTGAAAAAGGTCGAACCTAATTAAAGTTGCAATCAAAAATCACAAAATCATTTTAGTTATTCTTATATAATTGCCAGTAATGTAGTATTAATGTTGAATGCTCATATCATTTTCAATGGAGTACCCTGCTTTCTCCCCTATACTTACATTCTCTCGAAAGCTAACTTCACCCTCTTTTGCTTTGCAAGCTTCTGGGAGAGAAGATCCTCTATAAATTTTGCAGACATCGCTTCTGAGATTTAAAAACTCCTACAAGAAAAAGGAAGTATCAATCATTAATATAAAAGTCCTGATCTAAATTATAAGAAAACAAAATAAGAAATCGATAAAGGTTCCATAGGCTACTCATTAATTATTCTCATCAAGGAAACACTATTCATATATCTAAAATTGTTCAAGAAAAACTAGTTTTAAAATCCCAACAAAACCGCCTGCAATATAACTATCCTTATCAACAAGCGGTAATTTGCATCACCAATATTCTTAGGAAAAAAAATACATCAAAGATAAATACCATTACTGGCCAAAGCATTACAGCAAATTTTCAAGTTATGCAAAGGCTAGAGGAACGAACCTTGTAAATAGTCAACTACCACCCAAGGAGTATATTGAAGAGGAGGTTTCAAGGCAGCTGTTTCCTCAGCATGCCTGAGTTCAAGCTGCAAATAAAATTAAAAAATTGAGTACACACTGAAGTTAAAGATACTTTTTCACAGATATTAAAAACAATATTTCAATATCAGACTGTTTTGCGCCAATTTTTCAAAATTGTAATGTGCTAAAAAGTGATAATAATGTACATGGGCGTAAATTGCAACACACTGAGAAACCTTGAACATCTACAATAACTCGTCGTGTTAAAACAAACATCCCAACGAACAAATGCAAACAGCGAGAATTTGAAATTTTATTTTGTTGATTTATGTTTTTTGCCTTTTAGTTTTTACATTTTATTTTAATACGTACTTAGATTTCAGTTTCTGCTCCGGTATTTCAATCCAGTTTTATTAATCATATATATGAGAAAACATCACCAAAAATAGTCCCTGGTTCTTAGTTTGCTTTCACTTTTTGATTAACTTAATAATATCTGGGTTCCTTACAGTCATCATCTTGATTATAATAGTTCTATCCCTACCACTGCCAAGGGGCAAACAATAAATACAATCAAGAGATAAATCTAATAAACAGAGTTTTATCTAATATTTTCTAAACTGTTGTCATACAAACAAAAAGCTATGTGCAAATGTTGTTTCAACTTCCAATGGCCCTTTGCCTGTCACCTATATTTTCCTCAGAATACACATAATTACTCTTACTCAAATAAAATCATAAAAACTAAACACTCTGCCACACTGAAGACGCACAAGATTCTTAAAGACATAAGACGGGTTTTATGCAAAAAATGGTCGTCTAGATTCCCCATAATCACTGTTTAATTCGCTTAATTTCGTCTAATCAGCTAGACTTTTAGGCTCCTACTGCATAGATTTCCCCTAATTTTCGCATATACTCGCTTTTTAGAACAGTACATTCTCATAATTCACCACAATTGTCCCTTCTTTTAAGGTATCGGATCCTTAAAGTAATGAATAAACTGCAGACTAGTTATTTAAAAATGTTGATACTAAGGCTTGTAGTTGCCAAATCCTTAATGTACCATAGTCAGAAGTTTGAAATAAAACTATACGTCCAAATCTTTATTAAAATTAATGTTTCATTCAAACAATTGCAACTGAATAGTGAATATATAAATAAGTGCAGTAAAGGGATACTCCAACTAACAATGATAATTCTAAGATATACCGAGGCCTAGTAAACGCACCACAAGGATCAATTTTAAAAGTTGAAATTCTGTGCCAAATTGAAAACACGCAACAAAGTGCGGGACAATTTTTTTAAAGGAAAGAGGTCGGTGATGATTCCAGTACTATAAAGGAAAGAGTTCAGTGATGATTCCAGCACTTTCCAAGACTTTGTCCGAAGAACTCGGTGGTAAGCGCACAGACTTTACGAAAGAAAATTGAAAGAAGGAGGATAACAAAAAGCAGGCAAGAAAGGGGAAAGAGTGCGCATAAGGGATTTAAAGCCATAGTAGAAAAGAACAAAAAACTAAGTGTTTTGCACTTACTTCAAACTCCTTCTACATGTTTATATAAAGAAAGAAGGTCCAGGATTCAAAGTATTACCCCTCTCTAATGCAGACATGATAATTTATTAAAGTAATTTGTATATTTTTGGTAACATTGTATTTTGATTATTATTTGGTTCATGCATAAGAAGACTCTATTAGGTTCATTCATGTCTCATTGGGATGTTAAAGAGCTTTTTCGTTCATGAAACTGTTTGGCAGATTTAGATTGAAAAAGAAAATATTTGAGAGAATTGAGTTCTGGTTCTGCTCATTTTCAAAGTTCTACTCTACATAGTTTCAGTTTCTTTCTTGTTAAAACTGTGTTCTTTCCTACCCAGTTCTACATAAGCTGTCATCGCAATAGCATAAACAAGAAAAGTCCAAGTTATAATCGCGGTTTTCTGTTTGCGATAATTAGTGCATAGGACTTGGGTATAGAACTAGAGACAAAAAAGAAGCAAACCTTATGTAAAAGCCCGTCAGCTTCGAGTTCGATAAAATTTTCAGATCCTGCCGAGTCACCGTGTCCTATCTAGCTTGTCCTCCCTTTCTCTTTGAACAGCCTGCATTACATATTCCCATATAAAATAACTAATTATGTAGAAAGCATTTTACGATTATCAATCGTGTTTTGATTCGATATCTTGTTTATTTAGAGTTCGGGTTCTTTTCCATATAAGCATGGCCTAGTATATTGTGAGAACCGAATGGGTACCTAAAATGAATATGATGTCTTGGGGTAAATCAAAAAATCAAAACCGAGTCAAAAATTTGCAGGAACACAAAAGGTAAGAAACATTGGGGCTTGTTTGACTCCAACTTAGTATCAAATATAAGGCCTACTGAGGTTGAGAAAAATGCCAGATTCATTCAAATATAGCTTTTGACGTCAGAAAAAAAAGAACGGTGAAGTTTTAAAATGGTTAGGTCAATCCAGTATCATTATGTAAGAATCAAATAAGCCCAGCTTTAGAAAATCAACATAAGAATCCCTTCCGGACATACATATACTTGCCTTCAATTTATCATGTAATTCCTCAGGATTGCAACTTTGAGAAGCAAGCTCAGATGAAGCCATTGATACCATAGCTTTTGACGTCATAAAAAAAAGAACAGTGAAGTTTTAAAATGGTTAGGTCAATCCAGTATCATTATATAAAAATCAAATAAGCCCAGCTTTAGAAAATCAACAAAAGAATCCCTTCCGGACATACATATACTTGACTTCAATTTATCATGTAATTCTTCAGGATTGCAACTTTGAGAAGCAAGCTCAGATGAAGCCATTGATGCCACAGCTACATGCCCCCACATGCTCCTCAATAGTTCACTCCCAAAAAGTAATGCAAAATACCGCAGTCGGATCGAGCATAGTATCCCTAAATTTATCAATAACAAAAAGTCAACTTGATTCAGTAACAAAGAAACCTTATTCAAAATTGCCTACATAAGTGACGTGTAAATCTTGATCATTCTTGAATATCATACCTAGATACGTTTGTTTTCCCATTTCGATCGTAGGCATCCCTTTGTGCTGGGTCGCTCAAAACCTGATGAGCTTCTCCTGGTACCTAGATATACTAAAAATGATTTGGTTACATATTATATGATTTAGGCATATATATAGTTATATAGTAGAATAGTAGAATAGTAGATTAAATGTATTTGAGAAGTGGACTGCCTGAAAATTTTCTGCAGCTTGAGAATCATTTGGGGGTTTTATCCGGATGAACTTGCCTTGCTTATTTCAAATACAAAAGATAAGTCACAGCTATAAATAAGTGTAGACTATGCCACAAATCAGCGGTAATTTAACAAGATCAACTGTTAACTGTTTAATGTTCAACGAGTATCTTCTGAAATTATAGGTTGTGCAGCTAAAAGTTCGACAAACGGAGTTCAAGAAAAATTGAATTAATAAAAAGCCTGGTGTTTCACCGAGGTATCAAATTCTGGTATTTGCTAAACTAGTATCAAACTTTTCGATTTCATAATACATTGTTGGCAACGTGTATGGACAACTTTGCATTCTTAACTATGATCAGATTTATATCGAGCACATTTTACGACAGGCAAGAAAGAAATTCTATCAAAGAAAATAATTATGTGCAGAATACATTACTTTTACAGAATAGCAAAACATTATATAAACAATCCAAACCAGAATACATATTCAACACTAATTAAATTTCAAAAATACTGATGACATAGATATCTATAATATCACTGACATTATCTGCTATCGCCTATCAATTAGTAAACTTAGCATAGCTTAACATACAACATCAGGGAAGGCATTTATTGCACAAGTTTCAATGATGTTCATAAAACATTCCTTTTTAATCACCCTCCAACCATTACAAACAAGTTTTTTACTTTAATAGCCATAACTTCCCAAAAAACGAGCAATGCAGTTAGAAACATGCAATACCAGAGCCATATGCCTTTAGATGAAATATATAATATAATTATTCTGTAGCTTTTACGACCAAAATCATAACTGAAAACAATCCAGGTCAGTGGAAATTATAAGAAACGAAAAGAGATTTAAGTGAAAGAGGGGACCTGGCAGATATTGGTCTAAATCGCATGATAGCCCAAGGGGTGAGATATAGATTAACGATGGATCTAAATCCGGTTTTCAAGACCAAAAGAAAGAGTTCGGCAAGATTCCAGCACTTCATTCACCAAGGCTTGGATAGCCCAACCAAGCCGTTCTCGGAAGAACTCGGTGGCAAGGGCACAGAATTACAGAAGAAAGTTCAAAGAAAGAGGAGACAAAAGCAGGTAAGAGAGGACAGAGTGTGAATAATATTATTAAAAGCCATTGTAGGAAGAAAAAAAAAAGTGATCTCCACTTTATTTGAAACTTCTCCATATTTATATAGAGAAAGAGGGGATAAGGATTGCCTTGATACTGTCCCTGTGCTTGCTTTATAAGTTTTTACTCTTCTTCATACATGCAATGCTAATTAAAATCAAAATATAGTGTTTTTGAGACCTATACAACAGAGAATGTTTTGATCTATACTTATGGAATCAAGCAGCCCCAAATATTCAATGCAATGATCAAGGGGTTGTATATGTATGTGTATCTAGCAATGAACTACTGTTAACATAACAACGTAGATCACGAGAATTTGCAACATCTAAAGTTGTATAAAATAGCAATAAGATAAACCAAAATCAATCGGTAAAAATTAACTAGATCTTATTACTTTTAAGTAAACAGTAACCAGATCCAAAATCAGTTAAAAACCAAAAATCAAACTATCCAAAACAAGATCTCGGTACTTCACAGAAGAAGGTAAAATTTAATTAAAGCTACAGCTAAATACTCAAATCAATCACTAAAAAGTAATTAGGGTTTTCAGTAAAATAGATCTACTAGATGACATAAAAACATAACCAAAGATTGAAATCCAATCAATCAGTCTATACAAGGCCCTCGAATATACAAGCATAACAAATAAACAAGGGATGATAGAGTAGGAGTAGTTTACCTATCCCTTTACTGGAAGGAGTTGTCGGATCCACCTTCATCCCTACATTAACTACAATTCCATAGACCACCTTTTAAACGTTAGGATAGGTTTAAAAATCTTTTATGGAATAAACATTAAGATCATAGAACGAAAGCGAAACTTTTAAGAAAAAACCTTGTATTTTATAATTTACCAACGGAAAATTATAAATGCTCAATCAACTCCCTCAATCTTTCCCATGAAAGAAAAACACGATATTATTAGCACCTCACCTTTGCTTTAGCAGAGGCTTTGCATGCTAAATGCACCAACACAAAAATATTAATTAGACCAATTTACATAAAAAGGGATAAGCATTACTAAGAAAGATACTAACAAATAGCAACTTACATTTAATAAGGTCTTAAGGATTTACTTGCTTCTCCATCCACACCCAGCAAGGTACAATGCACATCAAAGATAGAAGAGAGTCATAGTGAGAACAAACATGTGAACAAAATACTGAACAGAAGCACGAAAACACATGCACTAATAATAGAAGCATTCTTACATGCTTTGTTACAAAGATGCATCGATTATCTTCCGGGTAACAGCAAAAGAAGTGATCAAAGACAATACAGAGTTTAGATATTGTCATACAGATATAGTTGAAAAATAAATGACCAAAGTATCTTACACACTACGGGGTTTTGGGGGGATCCAAGTACTCGGCCATACCCCTTTCACCCATAATTCTCAGACCCAACCACTGTACTAAAATAAAGATATATGAATAAGCAAGCCGAAAATATGAAATAATATACAAATATAAAAATATAACGAAGTAATTGCCTACTTAATAGTTCATAAATACATACAGTAAGCGCAAACCTGAACACAAGTCATGCGCATTACATGGTTGAGGAGGATCTAAATCTCATACTCGCTCCATCCAAGGCTACTATTGGAAAGGGATATATGAATTAAGCCAGCCATGTTAAAACAAAATGGACATCGTAACAAAATAGACCTATATTATGTACAAATATATACTCAGTATTATATAAGTATTATTAGAACATATTTATAGAAACTTCTGCGATACGGGTTTGAGGAGGAGGAGGACACTCAGTCCTAACCTCCTCAACCAATATCCTCATACTTCAAGGCTCCTCTAAATATAGAGATATATGAATCAGAAAGCTAATATTACAAAATAAAAAGGAAAATAACATGAAATAGTCATCTATTAAGTATCAAAATACAAAATAAATAATATAAATTATCTTCATAGAAAGAAACAGATAGCACCATAAGAGACTGGTACAAAATAGAATCTACAAAAATATACTCAGTACTATAAAAGTATATTAGAACATATTTATAAAAGTTAACCCAGAATACAAGGCTTATGCGATACGGGTTTGAGGAGGATAAACACTCAGTCCTAACCTCCTCAACCAATATCTTCATACTTCAAGGCTCCTCAAAAATAGACGTATATAATGTAAAAAAATATACTCACTGCTATAAACGTATATTAAAACATATTTATAAACACTGGTTCAAAATAGAATATACAAAAATATACTCAGCGCTATAAAAGTATATTAGAACATATTTATAAAAGGTAACCCAGAATACAAGACTTCTGCGATACGGGTTTGAGGAGGATAAACACTCCGTCCTAACCTCCTCATACTTCAAGGCTCCTCAAAAATAGACGTATATAATGTACAAAAATCTACTCAGTACAATAAAAGTATATTAGAACATATTTATAAAAAAGGTAACCCAGAATACAAGGCTTCTGCGATAAGGGTTTGAGGAGGATAAACACTCAGTCCTAACCTCCTCAACCAATATCCTCATACTTCAAGGCTCCTCAAAAATAGACGTATATAATGTACAAGAATATACTCAGTACTATAAAAGTATATTAGAACATATTTATAAAAGGTAACCCGGAATACAAGGCTTCTGCGATACTGGTTTGAGGAGGATAAACACTCGGTCCTAACCTCCTCAACCAATATCCTTATACTTCAAGGCTCCTCAAAAATAGAGGTATATGAATCAGAAAGCTAATTATTATATAATATAAAGGAAATTAAAAGAAAGTAGTCATCTTATAAGTACCAAAATACAAAATAAAGAATAGTAAATATCTTCATATAAGGAAAACATTAGTGCCATAAGAGAAGACCGGTTCACACGGTTCACATGGCTTGCATGTTACATTTTTAACTTTTCAGTATGCAACTAAATAATGAGTCAATTGTTGTCACATCGATTTATTGCAAGTTTACATTTAAGTAGTTTGTTTACATTTTTTTAAATAAGACTTGATATAAAAAAACAATTGTATTACCTTACAATGAACCATGTCCAGCAGAGATCTATCGGCCGACGGGATATTCAAATAGGATGGCAAACAGTTTTACTCTTGCCATTGATTGCCGATACAATATGTTGAAGGATCAAGAGTCAATATGTTGAAAAACATCCCTTCCGACCAACATAGCTTATTTTGTTTTGTTTTTCTATACCAATCTACTGTACATATTCCATAAATTAAACAGGTACAATGGTAAGAGTTCTTTTATATTCAAAAGAAAAACTAGGACTAGCTGATAAACTTGCAATCAATCCTTCCATAATTACAAAACGGAACTACACGTAGTGTTAAACTAAATCCCTAACAGGGCCAAAAACTAATTTAAAAAGTCACAATAAAAATAGCTAGATAATGAACAATTAATAAACCAAATCAAAAGTCATACAGCCAGAGTATAGTACCAGAATACAAAATGAAGATAGTATGGATGTTGTTTAGTGTTTATGATAGTTTCTATGCATTTTACAAAAATAAATTTTATATGCAAGAAAAAAAGCACACGATCAATAGGTTAGACTCTTCAAACAACAAAATACAGCAATTGCTTCCTCAAATTTGAGGGACAAGATCTTGATAAACCAAAAGGCCTGCATCTTTCTAAAAGGGTAGATTATAGTAAAAATAAATTCAGCTATTTGTAATTTACCATTACTCCAAAAGTTTTTAGGGATTGAAGAACATTGATCTAATTATTTCATTAAAATATCAATCATGGGGTAAAACTCAGCAAATATATCATGGAGTAAACTATATGAAAACAGAATTAAATCATTAAAATTCCTAGAGTCAACGTACAGTCAGTAATATGAATAAGCACATGCTCACAAGATGTTAATATACAAAAATAACTAACATAAGGACCTAAAATAAATACCGAGAGGGAAGTTGCAATTAAAGACCCAAATCAATCTGCGGAGACAATTTAGAATCTTTCAAAAAAGTAAATCTAAATACTTTACAGAAAACGGTAAGCATATCGAGATTAATTCAACCTGGAGTAGATGGAACCCAATTCAATAAAATCTTAATAAACAGACAAAATCAGTCTGTAAAAACTAATTAGGATTTCCAAATCTATATCTAATTTACTTCACATAAAACAGTAACCAGATTAAAAAAAATTCAAGTCACCCCAAATTAATACGGAAAATCAATCTTGCAGAAACTAATTAGGGTTTTTTCAAACAATAATTTCACAGACAACACCCAGATCGAAATTAATTTAAAAGAGAAACCAAATTCAATCAGTAAAAAATAGCTCGGCGAAAAACCATATCTAATTACTTTAAAGAAAACAATAACCAAATATAAACCAATAAAGTACCCAAAATCAAACTTTCAAAAACAAGATCAAAGTACTTCACTGAAAAAAGTCGAACCTGATTAAAGTTGCAATCAAAAACCCAAAAAGACAAAATCAAACAGTAAAAAATAATTAGGGTTTTCAGTAAAATAGATCTAATTTACTTCACATAAAAACGTTACCAAAGATCGAAATCGAATCAATCAATAAAAGCCCTGGAATATAAAACCTATACAAAGTACCGGTAAAAACTGGTCAGGATTTTCAAAATCATGATAAGCAGGTGGAAATTATTTCAAGTTGCGATCAATAACCCAAAATCAATCTGTATAAACTAATTAGGGTTTCCAAATCTAGATCTAATTTACTTCATAGAAAATATTAACCAGGTTGAAATCAATTCAAGTTGCAGTTAAATACCGAATATCAATCTTGTATAAACTAATTAGGGTTTTCAAAACACTAGATGGAAGTACTTCACAGAAAACACCAGATCGAAATTAATTCCAGAAAAAACAAATAAATTAGTAACCAGTTCGAAAATCAATTCAATTTGCAATTAAGTTACCCAAAAGGCCAAAAACTAATCTATAGAAATTAATTAGGATTTTCAGAAACGAGATCTAAATACTTCACTGAAAAAGGTCGAACCTAGCTAATTAAAGTTGCAATAAAAAAACACAAAATCATTTTAGTTATTCTTATATACTTGCCAGTAATGTAGTTTAGGATTTTCAGAAACGAGATCTAAATACTTCACTGAAAAAGATCGAACCTAATTAAAGTTGCAATCAAAAAACACAATCATTTTAGTTATTCTTATATAATTGCCAGTAACGTAGTTTATTAATGTTGAATGCTCATATCATTTTCAATGGACTAGCTGCTTTCTCCCCTATACTTACATTCTCTCGATAGCTAACTTCACCCTCTTTTGCTTTGCAAGCTTCTGAGAGAAAAGATCCTCTATAAATTTTGCAGACATCGCTTCTGAGATTTAAAAAATCCCACAAGAAAAAGGAAGTATCAATCTGTAATAGCCCGAGTATTTGTTTATGTATAAATATATATAATATAATATTTGATACATATATATATATATATATGCGTATAAATACATGTCTTATTGCAAAAAGACAAACAAAATAAAAATGAATCGATGTATATAGAAGTACTTCAGCAGTAAGTAAAATAAATGAACCCCAC
Source organism: Primula vulgaris (assembly GCA_963920805.1). Classification (NCBI taxonomy): domain Eukaryota; kingdom Viridiplantae; phylum Streptophyta; class Magnoliopsida; order Ericales; family Primulaceae; genus Primula; species Primula vulgaris. The sequence goes on along the minus strand of OY987218.1, from coordinate 16,307,843 downwards.
TTTGTTTTTTTTATCTTTTCACCGCTTCAGTTTTTTTTTATAGATATACATACACGCATATACACACAGACACATTAACACATACATATACGCATAGATACAGAAAGTTTAGAGGGAGAGAAAAAAAAAGAACCCAATTCCACCTCGCTCACATAAACCCTATTTTCTTTCGACTCGTTAATCCGTTTTTCAATTCGTCTTTTCCGTTGCAAAGCTAATGCATAGGGGAGTAATTTAAGGTATATATCCATTGGTTTTTGTCCCCTTTTCAGTTCTGTTCCGAGCCTTTTAAAGGCTGAAGTTCGCTTTTTAGTAACAAATTTGGATCGTTTTCTTGTAGCTTGGTCATCGCAGGTCTAAGCTGAATTTTGAGGCTAAACTCGGTTGTGTTTCATTTCTTTTCGTGCTTGTTCGCCTCGGTCTACTGTAGCCTTTCTTAGCGTCAATCGAGGTAAAGTTTCGGTACTAAAAGGGGTGTTACTAAGCCGTTATATACGTGCTTACGCTTATTGTATTTTCTATATTATGTAAAAGTTCTTATTTTGCAGTAAGTTAATACTACATCTATTTTAAGTTGAGAACTGAATTTTTGAAGGCAAATAGTTGTGCCTTAAGGCTTGTTATTTGTTTTATAAAACTGATATTGTTCTGTTATTTTATTTGAATTAGCTGTTAATGGATTATTGTACTATATCAGTTTGCTATTAAACTGAAAGTTCTTGGAAGGTTTGCAGGTGACCCCTGCAACTTACAAGGAGATATCAGTGTTTATATTTTGTTATTTTGTAGAATTTGAAATAAACTAAGGAAAAGACAGGTTATATTTTTGTTTGTAGTTTTTATATTTATGTCAGATTATTATGGTTTTTTTTTAAGCTTATTTATTTATCGAACCAATTTAACGTTAAAAGAATGAACTGAAGTGATGTAGTGAGAATTCTGAAGTGTGGTTGGAGGTAGAGGTAGCTGTTGTCAGTCGTCAGTTTTTGTGTCGGTCTTTTACATTTTGTTTAGGGATCATGTGCCAACTTAGTATCCGGGAGCAGTAACCGAGCGTATGGATATCATGAGTAGTTGGTTCCTTACGTGTTATTGCCGGCGTATGGATATCATGAGTAGTTGATTCCATACGTTGATCTGAGTAGTGATCCGGCATCCTACGTGGATCTGAGGAGTGATCCGGCACCCTATGTGATTCCGATTTTATACACTTTTGAGTCGTGGGTTGAGTCACGCCACTTGGCGTAAGTAGTTGATATTCAGTAGAGTTGTGGGTGTGGAGAAGCAATAAGATGAACATTTTATATGAAAGAATAAATATTAAAATTCGTACTTTGTATTTTTTTTTAGCGTAGACATTTATGTAGCGAGTTTAGTTGACTCACCCTTTACTTTGTGGTTTCTCGTTTCTTTTTTTTGTTGTATTTGCTTTATAGGTGGAGAGTCGGATGTACATGTTTTTCCCGAGCAGTTTGAGCTCATGGTCGTAAGCGAGAAGTTAGTGTTTTGGGTTGCGGTATTTTGGGTTGCAGGCGTAGTATAGGTACTCGAGGCCGAGTTAGTTTGTTGTGATGTATATTATGTATATTTATGTAGCAAACGTATCAGAGCGAACCTGGTTAATTTGGGGCGTGACAGCGTGGTATCAGAGCGAACCTGGTTAATGTTCGTAGCAGCCTTAGGTGGCCTTGAGTTTAGGTTGGTACGTATTGGTAGACGCATGTTCATGTAACATGTTGTAGGGTTAATTAATATAAGTTTACTTCTGTATAACAATCTTCCTTTTGTTTACTTGTGGGGAAGATTTGGTGATTAGTTAGTTTAATTTGATTGATGAAATTTTGCATATGTTGATATATAGAAAGAATGGTTAGACCACGAAAGGTGAGTCGGGGTGGCGGTGGGCATGTAAGAGTGCAAGGACGTAAGTGTACTGGTGCTCGAGAAGAGGCCCTTAATGTATGAGGGAGACAGGAAGCGGGTCAGGGCAGTCGTGTTAGGACTCGTGGCGCAGGTGCTCGTGTAGTTAATGAGACTTTTCGTCAGACTTGCCGTCAAACTAAAGCTCAAGAAGAAAATGCAATGGGTCAGGAGGACGAGGTACGAAGAGAAGCTGTAGATGAGACACGACAAAATGGAAATGAAGGGAATGCTCAGAATGCACCGAACCTGACTAATCAACTCTATCAGGACTTCCGCGATGCAGTACAACAGATGACGAGATCAAGCCACCAAGAGACGAGGGCTTCAGCAACCATCAGACAATTTCAGCGGATGGAACCAAAAGAGTTTAAAGGTGAAGGTGACCCACTGTTGGCCGAGGAATGGATCATAAACTGTGATCGGATATTTGATGTTATAGAAGTGGCAGAGGATGATCTTAAAGTGAAATCGGCAAAGTTTTATTTAAAAGAAGAGGCAGGGAGATGGTGGACAAACATGGAAGAAGTTTCGAAAGTTGGTTCGGTAACCTGGAAAGAATTTAAAACGATGTTTCTGGAGGAGTACTTTCCGCAAGAGGCTCAAAATAAAAAACGGAGGGAGTTTATGGACCTGATCCAGGGGGGTCTAACAGTTGACCAGTATATCCAAAAATTTAATAAGTTGTCTCGCTACGGAACTGAGTTAGTAGCAACCGAGGATCTAAAATGTCGAAAATTTGAAGAAGGGTTACCATTGAAGCTTCAAGAGTTGGTGGCGGCACAAAGACTATCAAGTTTTTCAGAATTGGTCAAAATGGCTAGGAGGGTCGAATGGTTATCTGAAGATCGACAAAGGATAGTAGCTGGTGTACGTGGCAACACAAGCGAAGCATCAAGTAGTCGAGGGGGTTACAATAGAGGTGTTGGCAGCGATTATCATCAGCGACAAGTTGCATCAATCCAGGAAAGGAGAGGGGATAATCGTCTCACGCCGTCTGTTGGAAGTTTCTCTTCGCCGACTGCATTATCTTCAGTGAGGGAGATGTCTACAACATCTGTTAGTAGTGGGCCAGAGGGAACTTGCTTCAACTGTGGTCTTTCGGGGCATTATTTCAATAGATGTCCCGACTTTGGAATGTCTCCAGTGTGGAGGTAAAGGGCATTTAAGGAATGAGTGTTCTTCTGGGAGGTCACGCCTCCGTCATTCTTCACCGGCAATAGCAGCTACACCACCAGCAGGAACAAGATCTTTGCAGATAGAACCGTCGACAAGTGCATCGTCTTCGCGGGCAGTGGTACCACATCGGGGTGGTTATCGTGGTCGAGGCCGTGGCGGTGCTCGACAAAATGAGTTTTCTCAGGGCGCGTTTATGCTCTATCTCACGAGTCAGATAAAGAGAGCCGGAATTAGTCAGCAGTGATGCTACACTTGGTACGCATTTAAAACTGTATACAAAAGTCCAATAGTAGTTTAAACTTTAAATACCAGCTTGTTATTTGTTTACTGGATTACCTAAGTTCCGAGTTACCATATTTTAACATATTATCTAGTTTTAATGTATTTATTTTCCTTACAATGATAGGACTGTAATACTTTATGCAAGCAGTATTTCAAATTACATTAATATGGTATTGATTTGTTTCATTTGAGAGTTAGTCCGGAATAACGCTCAAATGGAAGTTTTTGTTTTGTTTTTGATATTGACGACCACCTGAGTTACCGACTAGCTACCGGTATTCATGCGGGAGTTGATATATGTAAAAGAATGTTACTTGTTTTGAAATGATTTTCTAATTTATAAACATAGCAGTTTGTCTACATGTCGAGATTTAGCAAGTATAATGAACTGCAATCTCACCTAACATTGTTTGATTGATATCTCGGTATGCAGTGAGATAGCAATTATACATTAGTTTGTTAAGGTTAAAAAAAAAAGGTGTATTTAGTGATATTCTTTTAGTAATACATCAATTTTGAAGAGCATTATGAAGATTTAAGTTGATACAAGTACTATAGCCTTACCTACACTGATGTATTCTTGTAGTGCTCTATTTCTTTTGATGTCCTTAATTTCGAGGACGAAATTTTTATATGTCGTGGAGGATGTAATAGCCCGAATATTTGTTTATGTATAAATATATATAATATAATATTTGATACATATATATATATATATATATATATATATGCGTATAAATACATGTCTTATTGCAAAAAGACAAACAAAATAAAAATGAATCGATGTATATAGAAGTACTTCAGCAGTAAGTAAAATAAATGGACCCCACTTTGTTTTTTTTATCTTTTCACCGCTTCAGTTTTTTTTTATAGATATACATACACGCATATACACACAGACACATTAACACATACATATACGCATAGATACAGAAAGTTTAGAGGGAGAGAAAAAAAAAAGAACCCAATTCCACCTCGCTCACATAAACCCTATTTTCTTTCGACTCGTTAATCCGTTTTTCAATTCGTCTTTTCCGTTGCAAAGCTAATGCATAGGGGAGTAATTTAAGGTATATATCCATTGGTTTTTGTCCCCTTTTCAGTTCTGTTCCGAGCCTTTTAAAGGCTGAAGTTCGCTTTTTAGTAACAAATTTGGATCGTTTTCTTGTAGCTTGGTCATCGCAGGTCTAAGCTGAATTTTGAGGCTAAACTCGGTTGTGTTTCATTTCTTTTCGTGCTTGTTCGCCTCGGTCTACTGTAGCCTTTCTTAGCGTCAATCGAGGTACCGTTTCGGTACTAAAAAGGGTGTTACTAAGCCGTTATATACGTGCTTACGCTTATTGTATTTTCTATATTATGTAAAAGTTCTTATTTTGCAGTAAGTTAATACTACATCTATTTTAAGTTGAGAACTGAATTTTTGAAGGCAAATAGTTGTGGCTTAAGGCTTATTATTTGTTTTATAAAACTGATATTGTTCTGTTATTTTATTTGAATTAGCTGTTAATGGATTATTGTACTTGTCACGCCCCAAAATCCGGAAAACACAGATATCGAGGCATGACCTTTTTAAACAAAAGAAAAAGATAACCTGTTGGTACAAAATTGAAATTTTAAAAGAAAACGTTTGCAAGCTAATGGAACAATTTAATGAATGAAATGAACTGTTTGCCAAACGCGGCTACAAGACAGGATTTATAAGAGCTAAAAATAACGAAATAATGAATTTGCCCGTAGGCTACAACCTCGAAAATGGTCTAACAAAAAGAAATGCAATAGAAAGAATCCCCGAGCCCATGCGATACTGCGCTAATGCTCTTATCCGAACGTCTCAATCTATAATGTACCTGAATGACAAAATCGTAACGGTGAGTCCCACGCACCTAACTAGACGGGACGGCACCACAAATACCGTCACTCCATCCCATAAATGCAAGAGCTCACAAATTCTACAACTACGATAATCGACGTATAAAAAGAAATATGATAACATTCTACAACGGGATAAATTAAATAAATTAAATACAAATCAACAGCATACATGGACCTCTCACGCCACCTACCCCAGTCCGTAAGGTAGGTCATTCCCTATCCCTTCGGCCGTCTTCTGTCCCCGGAATTAGGGAGAGACAGAGACCATTGCAACAGAAAAGTAGATTTATAGTGCGCACTTGGACCTCTCACGCCACTCGTCCCAGTCCGTAAGACGAGTCATTCCCTATCCCTTCGGCCGTCTTATGCCCCCGGAATTAGGGAGAGACATAGACCATTGCTAACATAAAAGTAAATATAGTGCACACTAGGACCTCTAACGCCACTCGCCCCGTTCCGTAAGACGAGTCATTCCCTATCCCCTCGGCCGTCTTCTGTCCCCGGAATTAGGGAGAGACAAAGACCATTGCCACTACAGCTAAATCACAAGGCCTCGGCCAATAATATAAAATCATTCAAATAACACCCTCTCATACGTATAAATATTAAGGCATCGGCCAATAATATTATACTATTCAACTAAGATAAACTCATACGTCACTTAACGTAATACAACATAAACCATAATGGAAATAATGGAAGACTGTGAACAAGTAGAAAACTCAATAACAACTTTGGAAAAAAAGAATAAGCTAATACAGCACGTGAAATGGAAAATTCTAGATTGGGGGAAAACCTTAATACCCATGAATTGAAATTAATAGAAGTTATAAATTTATGAACTGGCCTCCAAAATAATAGCTTAGATGTTGACAAGGTCCAAGGAAACGCAAGTGATGGTAAATCTGATGAAACAAAAGAGTGCATGCAAGGTGTTCGATTTATTGCCACTTAAGATATTCGGGAATAAACGTCTGAGGAAGGTGATGTATACGACTCTAATGAGCTGTTCAATACAAATGGCAGTGGTGTTCGGTAAGTTTTTATGCGGGAAATGGTAAGGTAGATCAGTGCACGCAAAAGTCGATTTTATATCTTGATAAGTTACCAAAAGGAGAAACAGCTGAGTTATAAACTACTAAAAATATATAGCTGCCAATTGGTCCTAAAACACAAACTTTGTAGGCTTCAAGGCCCAAGCTATCAGGTCACAATCTTAAAAGTTGTGGACAACCCCATAAATCACAGTAACCAATATATAATTCAATAAAGAGATAAAAATACAATCTTCTTAAGACACAAGAACATACAGGAACATGAAAATATTAGAAACAGCAATTAGTTATTAGAGAACTAAACCCATTTAAGAACATGATTAATATAAAGGATAAAAACCCCCAATTTCTAATAAACGTAAAACAAAATCCTAACATACACCCTCGTCTAGTCGCAATGGATAACCCCCGTTACCTTAGAGCGTAGTGGAGATGCTTCCGGTATGAACCCGCTAATGGTGGCTTCCTCCTCTTCTTCTTCTTCTCTTTTCTCTCTTTTTCTCCCTTTTCTCTCTTGGCTGATTTTTAGGTTTAAAGAATTGAAAAGTGAAAAGTGGGCTGATTTTAGGTATAGAAAAAACTGTTTTTACAAAGTTTGTGGAAGCGAACTATTTGGTCCCCAAAGTTCTAAAAGCTAACTCTTAATCCAAAAATATTGTTTTACTACTCAAAAATAACAAATTTTTTAGAAACAAAACTATTGGGTCCTTTTTATTTATAAAATTAGTAACAGGTTTTTAAAATAAAGCTTTTTGGAAGAGTTTCGGTTTTTGACTAAAAATTAGTCGAGTGACCGGTTTTTGGTAAAATTAATTCCTAATTAAAAACACTTATAAAAATACGGGATGTTACAACTAACCCTCCTTAAAAGAATTTCGTCCCGAAATTTCCTTTCTAAACAACTATACCCAGGAATTATAAACTTCTATAAACAAGGCCTAAAAATTCTAAATGTACAATTCGTGTCATAATTCAAGAAATAACATACGCAGGGTTCACAACCCGTAACAACTGCATAACATAAATACAAAAACATGTAAGAATAATCGCCTGTATACGATATCTAACAAAATAAAAGACAACAATGTAAAAGAAGTGGCTGCAACATAAAAGAAAATAAAGTAAACTAAGCTGACATGCTTCTATCTCAACAACTCCACAACATCTACAAAACTCAACTAAGGTAAACACCTATATGTAATATCAAACATAATAAAAGACAACTCAACAACTCCGTAAACTCTAGGCTTTACAACAAAAATAAACTCCAAACTCTAGGCGTTACAACCCTTCCCCGATAAAGAAATTTCGTCCCGAAATTAGAATGCATCTAAAGAAAAGTACCCGAGGAAAAGTCGAGATTAGGATATTTCCTCTTCATCTCATCCTCACGTTCCCAAGTTGCCTCATCGGCCCCGTGGTGTTTCCAAACCACCTTTACCAATCTAATCGTATTTCCTCGAAGTTCCTTCTCTTGTACATCGATAATCCTCATAGGTCCCACTTCGTAGGTCACATCCGCACTAACCTCAATGTCCTCAAAGTCCACCACGTGTGAAGGATCGTGATGATACTTTTTCAACATTGACACATGGAACACCGGGTGGACCCCCGCCAACTTTGGTGGCAAGTCCAACCGATATGCAACTTCTCCAACTCGGTCCACGATCTCAAATGGTCCGATAAATCTCGGGCTCAACTTTCCTTTAGAGCCAAACCTCATAATCCCCTTCCTGGGCGAAACTCGCAAAAATACGTGATCCCCCTTTTCGAACTCCAATGGTCTCCTCCTCTTATCCGCATAACTCTTTTGTCTACTTCGAGCCGTCTCAAGCCTTTGCCGAATTAACTTGATCTTTTCGGTCGTTTCTTGAATCAATTGTGGTCCTAGCATTTCCGCTTCTCCCACCTCGGTCCAACACACCGGAGACGTACACGGCCGCCCGTATAAAGCCTCGAAAGGTGCCATGCCAATACTAGCTTGAAAGCTATTATTATACGCAAACTCAACTAAGGGTAGATGGCTCTCCCAACCTCCCTTAAAGTCGTTCACACACGCGCGCAACATATCCTCTAGCACTTGGATAGTCCGCTCCGATTGTCCATCCGTTTGGGGATGGAACGCCGTACTCATTGTCAACTTGGTCCCTAAGGCATTTTGTAATGCGCCCCAGAACCTCGACACAAACCTCGCGTCTCGATCCGATACTATCGAAATAGGCACCCCATGAAGTCTAACAATTTCCTTAATATACTTCCGTCCCAAGATTTCCACCGAATTCGTCATCTTAATCGCAATGAAGTGTGCGGATTTGGTCAAACGGTCGACCACAACCCACACAACGTCATTCCCACTTGCCGATCTAGGTAAGTTGGTCACAAAATCCATTGCTATCCTTTCCCACTTCCATTCCGCTACCGGTAAGGGTTGGAGCATACCCGTCGGCCTTTGGTGTTCCGCTTTCACTTGCTGGCAAGTTAGACACCTGCTAACATATGAAGCTACATCTCGTTTCATTCCGGGCCACCAAAACTGTCTTTTCGCATCATAATACATTTTCGTCCCGCCGGGATGAACGGCTAATCGGGAGTGGTGAAACTCCTTTAATACTTCGTTCCTCATATTTTCCGTCACATAAGTCCTTCCTTTAAAGCGTAGTCCTCCATCGGTTCCTTTCGTCCAACCATCTAATCCTTCGCTAGAACTCATCTGTTTCTCATAACTCTCCACTTTCTCGTCCCCATCTTGTGCTTCCAGAACCCTACTCACAAGTTCCGTTCGTACCACTATTGTGTACAAAGTCCCCCCATTAACAGGTCCCAACTCCAAGTCGAACTCGTTCACTTTTCCCATCATCCTCCATTCCTCGATCGCCATATGCGCTAAGGTCGCATGAGACTTTCGACTCAAAGCATCCGCCACTACATTGGCCTTTCCCGGGTGATAGTGCAAGTCGTAGTCGTACTGTTCCAGATATTCCATCCATCGTCGTTGTCGCATATTTAGATCACGTTGGGTAAAGATATGCCCTAAGCTCTTGTGATCCGAAAACACTTCGAACTTTTCCCCGAACAGATAATGTCTCCATATCTTCAACGCATGAACTATTGCCGCTAGCTCTAGGTCATGAGTCGGATAGTTCTTTTCGTGAACCTTTAGTTGTCGCGAAGTATATGCGATAACCTTTCCGTCTTGCATCAAGACGCAACCCAAGCCTTCCTTCGAAGCATCGCAATACACTTGATAACCCTTTCCTTGCTCGGGAATAACTAGTATGGGAGAACTAGTCAACCGCTTCTTGAGCTCTAAGAAAGCTTTCTCGCAAGCCTCACTCCACACGAACTTCACCCCCTTCTTAGTAAGGTAAGTCATTAGGGTCGCTAACTTCGAGAAATCCTTGACGAACCGTCGATAGTATCCAGCTAAACCCAAGAAACTTCGAATCTCGAACACGTTTTTCGGTTGTTTTCGTTGTGTCCACCTTTACCCCTTCTTCCGAGATCACATGTCCAAGAAATTTCACCTCATTTAGCCAAAACTCACATTTGCTAAATTTCCCGTAAAGTTGGTGCTCCCTCAACGTGAGCAACGCTAAACGGAGATGTTCCTCGTGTTCCTCTCTTGAACTCGAGTAGATCAAGATATCGTCGACGAAGACTACCACAAACTTGTCGAGATACTCCTTAAAGATTCGATTCATTAACTCCATAAATGCCGCCGGCGCATTAGTTAACCCGAATGGCATGACCACAAACTCATAGTGACCATACCGGGTCCTAAAGGCCGTTTTCGAAATATCATCATCCTTCACCCTTAATTGGTGATAGCCTGATCGCAAGTCGATTTTTGAAAAGAACGTTGCTCCCTTCAGTTGGTCAAACAAATCGTCAATCCGAGGTAGTGGGTATTTATTCTTAATAGTCACCCTATTTAGCTTTCGATAGTCGATGCACATCCTCATCAATCCATCCTTTTGCACAAACAAGGCCGGTGCCGCCCACGGTGACGTACTCCGCCTAATAAACCCCTTTTCTAGCAGTTCTTCTAACTGCTTACTTAACTCCTTCAACTCTGCCGGTGCCAAACGGTACGGGGAAATGGCTATGGGTGCCGTTCCCGGTACCAAGTCGATAGAAAAATCTAACCCTCTTGTCGGTGGTAACCCCGGTAGATCCTTCGGAAACACATCTCTAAAATCGTCCACTACATGTGGCCACATTTCCACTTCCTCGTCGTTATCCACTATCGAGAGACTAGCCAAAAGACAAGACAGGTTGCCCGCAACCCGCTTGGAATAATAAGGAATAGAAGAAAGGGTAGCATCTCTTTCCCCATGAAAGAACACCTCATCTCCGGATGAAGTTATAAGGAAAACCTTTCGTCGAACACAATCGATGAAAGAATTGAAATGAACCAACCAGTCCATTCCAAGTATCACGTCGAATCCCGACATCTCTATAACGACTAAGTCAAATATAAATACGTGGTCCGCGACCACCATCTCACAAGACCGACACACTCGGTCCAACACAACTCGACCCCCAACAGGAGTCTCTACAACTATCGGGTTCTCAAGAACCCCAATTTCTAACGACAAAGACTCAACTAGACTTCTAGATATAAAAGAACGTGAAGCCCCCGTATCGAAAAGAACATGTGCCCAAGATGAGCACACAAGAACCATACCTTGTACATTTGTCGGATCTCCTTGGTTTGGCAATTGTGGCAAGCCAAATAGACGTGCTTGAATTGATGGGTTTCCTTGCGGTCCTCGATTTCCCCCATGATTCCCTCGGTTTCCCGGGCCCTGATAGCCTCCTCGGTAGTTCCCACGGTTTCCCCCTCCTTGGTGGTTACCTCGAAATTCTCCCCCTTGGTTCCCAGGTAATTGGTGTGGTGGTACGAATCCTGGTCCTCTTGGTGGTGGTGGTGGCAACCTAGGTTGGTTAAAGGGTCGGTTGGTGTCGATTCTTCCTTGTCCCCCGGGACAAACCCTTGCCGTATGTCCCATTCGGTTGCATGTCCTACGTTGGACCCTAGGGCACTCGAATTGTCGATGGCTCGCGTCTCCACAGTGGAAACACGCTCCCCTTATCATGACGTTTGTCGGCGATGAATTAAAATTCCTCTCTCCTCTTCCCGGTTGTTGAAATCGCGAATTATTCGCCATATCCCAAGTCCGCTTTTTATCTTCCCTCGGAGCAATTCCGGTTTTCGACTTCTCCGAGATTCGCTTGTTATGGAGTAGAGCTCCTTCCACAGCTTGGGCTGATTTTACCAATTCATTATAGTTGACATGTCGAGCCGATGCCAATTGTAACGAGATGGTCGGATTCAACCCCTTCATGAATCTCCTACATCTTTCTGCACCCCCTATAACCGATTCTGGGGCATACCTCGAGAGTGAGGTAAACTTCAGTTGGTATGCTTGAACAGTCATACCCCCTTGATACAGCTCCTCGAAACGTCTTCTCATTTCGTCCTTATAAGAATCTGGAAGAAACTGTCGATTAAACAATTCGATGAACTCGTTCCATTCGAAGTTGCTTACGTCGTACGTATCCATAATTCCCAACCACCATTTCCGTGCTTCACCCTTTAGGTGAAACTGAGTCATATTCATTCGTTGCTCCCCGTTAACTATTCCCGCTGCCGATAAATATTTCTCCATTTCGTCCACCCATCCCTCAGCTATGGATGGTTCACCTAACCCATCGAAGGCAAATAGTTGTGCCTTAAGGCTTGTTATTTGTTTTATAAAACTGATATTGTTCTGTTATTTTATTTGAATTAGCTGTTAATGGATTATTGTACTATATCAGTTTGCTATTAAACTGAAAGTTCTTGGAAGGTTTGCAGGTGACCACTGCAACTTACAAGGAGATATCAGTGTTTATATTTTGTTATTTTGTAGAATTTGAAATAAACTAAGGAAAAGACAAGTTATATTTTTGTTTGTAGTTTTTATATTTATGTCAGATTATTATGGTTTTTTTTTAAGCTTATTTATTTATCGAACCAATTTAACGTTAAAAGAATGAACTGAAGTGATGTAGTGAGAATTCTGAAGTGTGGTTGGAGGTAGAGGTAGCTGTTGTCAGTCGTCAGTTTTTGTGTCGGTCTTTTACATTTTGTTTAGGGATCATGTGCCAACTTAGTATCCGGGAGCAGTAACCGAGCGTATGGATATCATGAGTAGTTGGTTCCTTACGTGTTATTGCCGGCGTATGGATATCATGAGTAGTTGATTCCATACGTTGATCTGAGTAGTGATCCGGCATCCTACGTGGATCTGAGGAGTGATCCGACACCCTATGTGATTCCGATTTTATACACTTTTGAGTCGTGGGTTGAGTCACGCCACTTGGCGTAAGTAGTTGATATTCAGTAGAGTTGTGGGTGTGGAGAAGCAATAAGATGAACATTTTATATGAAAGAATAAATATTAAAATTCGTACTTTGTATTTTTTTTAGCGTAGACATTTATGTAGCGAGTTTAGTTGACTCACCCTTTACTTTGTGGTTTCTCGTTTCTTTTTTTTGTTGTATTTGCTTTATAGGTGGAGAGTCGGATGTACAGGTTTTTCCCGAGCAGTTTGAGCTTATGGTCATAAGCGAGAAGTTAGTGTTTTGGGTTGCGGTATTTTGGGTTGCAGGCGTAGTATAGGTACTCGAGGCCGAGTTAGTTTGTTGTGATGTATATTATGTATGTTTATGTAGCAAACGTATCAGAGCGAACCTGGTTAATTTGGGGCGTGACACAATCATTAGTATAAAAGTCCTGATCTAAATTATAAGAAAACAAAATAAGAAATCGATAAAGGAAACACTATTCATATATGTAAAATTGTTCAAGAAAAACTATTTTAAAAACCCAACAAAACCGCCTGCAATATAACTATCCTTATCACGGAAGAAAATTTTCATAAATAAATACCATTACTGGCCAAAGCATTAAAGCAAATTTTCAAGTTATGGAAAGGCTGGAGGAACGAACCTTGTAAATAGTCAGCTACCACCCAAGGAGTATATTGAAGAGGAGGTTTCAAAGCAGCTGTTTCCTCATCATGCCTGAGTTCAAGATGCAAATAAAATTAAAAAAATTGAGTACACACTGAAGTTGAAGATACTTTTTCACAGATATTAAAAACAATATTTCAATATCAAACTGTTTTGCGCCAATTTTTCAACATTGTAATGTGCTAAGAAGTGATAATAATGTACATGGGCGTAAATTGCACCACACTGAGAAACCTTGAACATCTACAATAAACATCTACAATAACTCGTCGTGTTAAAACAAACATCCCAAGGAACAAATGCAAACAGCGAGAATTTGAAATTTTATTTTGTTGATTTATGTTTTTTGCCTTTTAGTTTCTACATTTTATTTTAATTCGTACTTAGATTTCAGTTTCTGCTCCGGTTTATCAATCCAGTTTTATTAATCATATATATGAGAAAACATCACCAAAAATAGTCCCTGGTTCTAAGTTTGCTTTCACTTTTTGATTAACTTAATAATATCTGGGTTCCTTACAGTCATCAGCTTGATTATAATAGTTTTATTAATCATATATATGAGAAAACATCACCAAAAATAGTCACTGGTTCTAAGTTTGCTTTCACTTTTTGATTAACTTAATAATATCTGGGTTCCTTACAGTCATCAGCTTGATTATAATAGTTCTATCCCTAGCACTGCCAAGGGGTAAACAATAAATACAATCAAGAGATAAAACTAATAAACAGAGTTTTATCTAATATTTTCTAAACTGTTGTCATACAAACAAAAAGTTATGTGCAAATGTTGTTTCAACTTCCAATGGCCCTTTGGCCTGTCACCTATATTTTCCTCAGAATACACATAATTACTCTTACTCAAATAAAATCATAAAAACTAAACACTCTGCCACACTGAAGACGGACAAGATTCTTAAAGGCATAAGACGGGTTTTATGCAAAAAACGGTCGTCTAGATTCCCCTTAATCACCGTTTACTTCGCTTAATTTCGCCTAATCAGCTAGGCTTTTAGGCTCCTACCACGTACATTTCCCCTAATTTTCGCACATACTCGCTTTTTAGAACAGTACATTCTCATAATTCACCACAATTGTCCCTTCTTTTAAGGAGTCGGATCCTTAAAGTAATGAATAAACTGCAGACTAGTTATTTAACAAGATCAACTGTTAACTGTTTGATGTTCAATGAGTATCTTCTAAAATTATAGGTTGTGCAGCTAAAAGTTCGACAAACGGAGTTCAAGAAAAATTGAATTAAAAAGCCTAGTGTTTCACCGAGGTATCAAATTCTGGTATTTGCTAAACTAGTATCAGACTTTTGATTTCATAATACATTGTCGGCAACGTGTATGGACAACTTTGCATTCTTAACTATGATCAGATTTATATCGAGCACATTTTACGACAGGCAAGAAAGAAATTCTATCAAAGAAAATAATTATGTGTATGAAGCCATAACATTAATTTTCCAGAATAGCAAAACATTATATAAACAATCCAAACCAAAATACATATTCAACACTAATTAAATTTGAAAAATACTGATGACACAGATAATCTATAATATCACTGACATTATCTGCTATCGCCTATCAATTAGTAAACTTAGCATAGCTCAACATACAACATCAGGGAAGGCATTTATTGCACAGGTTTCAATGATGTTCATAAAACATTCCTTTTTAATCACCCTCCAACCATTACAAACAAGTTTTTTACTTTAATAGCCATAACTTCCCAAAATAGAGCAATGCAGTTAGAAACATACAATACCAGAGCCATATGCCTTTAGATGAAATATATAATATAATTACTCTGTAGCTTTTAAGACAAAAATCATAACTGTAAACAATCCAGGTTAGTGTAAATTATAAGAAACGAAAAGAGATTTAAGTGAAAGAGGGACCTGGCAGATATTGGTCTTATTCAGAGCAAATCGCATGATACCCCAAGGGGCGAGATGTAGATTAACGATGGATCTAAATCCGGTTTTCAAGTCCAAAAGAAAGAGTTCGGCAAGATTTCAGCACTTCATTCACCAAGGCTTGGATAGCCCAACCAAGCCGTTGTCGAAAGACGGTAAGCATATCGAGATTAATTCAGCCTGCAGTAGATGGAACCCAATTCACAGAAACTAATTAGGGTTTTCAAACAATAATTTCAAACAATAATCATTAGGGTTTTCAAACAATAATTTCACAGACAACACCCAGATCGAAATTAATTTTTATAGCAATCATAGAAACCAAAATCAATGAGTAAAAAGTAACTAAGCGAAAAACCAGATCTAATTGCTTTAAAGAAAACAGTAACCAAATAGAAACCAATTAAGTACCCATAATCAAACTTTCAAAGGGTCAAACCTAATTAAAGTTGCAATCAAAAACCCAAAAAGACAAAATCAAACAGTAAAAGGTAATTAGGGTTTTCAGTAAATAGATCTAAATTACTTCACATAAAAACGTAACCAAAGATTAAAATCGAACCGATCAATCTTTACAAGCCCTAGAATATAAAACATATACAAGTTAACGGTAAAAACAGGTTAGGATTTTCAAAATCATGATAACCAGATGGAAATAATTTCAAGTTACGATGAATAACCCAAAATCAATCTGTAAAAACTAATTAGGGTTTCCAAATCTAGATGTAATTAACTTCATAGAAAACAATAACCAGATTGAAATCAATACAAGTTGCAATTAAATACCGAATATCAATCTTGTATAAACTAATTAGGGTTTTCAAAACACTAGATGTAATTACTTCACAGAAAACATCATATCGAAATTAATTCCAGAAAAAACAAAACAATCAGTAACCAGTTTGAAAATCAATTCAATTTGCAATTAAGTACCAAAAGGCCAAAAGTAATCTATAGAAATTAATTAGGATTTTCGAAAACGAGATCTAGATACTTCACTGAAAAAGGTCGAATTTAATTAAAGTTGCAATCAAAAATCAAAAAGGCCAAAATGAAACAGTAAAAAGTAATTAGGGTTTTCAGTAAAATAGATCTAAACGTAACCAAAGATTGAAATCGAATCAATCAATAAAATCCCTAGAAAATAAAACCAATACAAATAAACGGTAACCAGATCCAAATTAATTAAAGTTGTAACCAATTAAACTAAAATCAATCAATATGATTAATTAGGCGAGTAGCAAACTTTCCGGGGAAGGATCTCGTTAAGACGAGGCTGAGTCTCCACCGAAAATAGATATATAAAATAAATAAATATATACATACAGATATATATATAGATAGATATACATATATATATATATATATATATAGAAAGAGAGAGAGAGATGGGATAAAAGAGGATGGATATCAATATAACTGGGTTTATAGAACAGCAAATACGTATTTATGTATATATATATATATAAAGAGAGGCTAGCGGATAAATAGGCAATGCCTAAAGTTATACATTTCAAAAGAAAATCTATTTTTACTAATAGTACATTTTTAAGAGAGTTTAATTTTAATATACTTAACAATGATAAAAATAATTACACATTCTATTTTCTATAAATATAATCCATAGCATGTAAATTTGACCGAGAGTTATCGTTACGACTCTTAGGGCTCAAACTGTGTGTGGGATTACGTATTGGTAGACATCTTTCGAGTGGGACTTTGTATGTTGGCATTTCGGGGATGTTTCATATCGAGTGAACTCTTAGGCTTTATTGTACTTATGGACAGTGTCTAAATATTTTATTTCTATGTTAAGTCTGTTATAACGCACGTGCAAAATAACATATTAAAAAAAACGATTACTCTAGCCATCACTTCGATGGTCAACATCAAGAAATTTAATCATAGGAACTAAATTATACTCCGCATTTAATCAATAAATTTAATCTATCATAGCGCGCGTTATTATTTATATTGCCTAGAGATTTTCCAATAAGTTTTGTACTCCTATAGTGCTATAACATGTAATATCTACTTTCCATAATAGAAGATCATTTAGTTTTTTCATCTGATTTAAAAAAAAACAGTTTACCTAACGAGTGCACCGGGACATCGTTTAAAAACTTATTATCATTCAATAATTAAGTTACATTACATGCAAACTCAAGTAGCATTGCATTTATAATGACACACTATGAAATCATATCAAATCATCATGTTATTTTCAAAATAAACTAAGTTATGTTTTCCATAAATATAAGTCATGGAAACAATATTAATAAGTTAACATATCTTTCATTTGAAAACAGAAGCAAACCATCTCTAGCATTTTTCCCTAAAAAAATCGGTGACCGTAGTTAGAGATCCTTGTTCTACCAAAATTACCCATATCTTAGCATTTTAATCCATGAACTCTGATAAAAATATTAAAATGTATGTTGATTAAAAATCTATTAGATATGAGTATAAAAGGAATAACATTGCTAAAAAAAATCAAATTAGACTATTATTCGGGACGAATTTAAAAACCAAACATAGACAATTATAATGTGGTGGAGGGAGTACTATTTACATAATGCGGGGAAAATAAAGCCTTTTAAGTTCGTAAAAACGCTTCAAATCAATATTTGATTAATGCAAATCTCCACGGTTTCATGACGGGACACAAATATGCGTATTTTTTTTTCTGAGATATATAATGATATGTTTTGAATTTTTAAATTTTACCATAATTTCGAAAACATGTCATTATACATCTCGGGAAAAAAATGACGCATATTTGTGTTCCCGTCGTGAAACCATGGAGATTTGCATTAACCAAATATTGATTTGAAGCGTTTTTACGAAAAAGTGTCAAAGTGTTTATATAACTTCTCCCTATATATATATATATATATAACTGACAACTAATATAAAAATCTAACAAATTAGTCAAAGTAACATAACACATATTGATAACCTAATATTCAAATCATTCGACGTACATGCAGCTTGGTGCGTTACAATAACATCAGTAACTCCCACCGATCATATATGACACTTAAATCCCAATCACATAATACTGGTAAATAATTACATGAGCTAGGGAAATACAAACACATGCAATAGTTAAGTAAATAGATTCATTATATATTTATTTATTCAGCTTTCAAACGAGAGAAAATTAGTTTTATTACAAATCTGTCAACATAGGTGTGAATGTTTAGAAAACAAGAAAATCATAACTGCTACATGTTTAAAAGTAAAACAGATGAACCCGTATGTATTGAACTATTGAAGTGTCATCACATGTAGCCACCTACGTTTTGAATTAATTGGAGGCCGGTACCGTTTTAAGAAAATTATTAGGTTTTAGTATCAATTGTATTTTTTATTAGCATAAGTTGTCATATTCAAACATTTTAATTTGGTTTTGCTACCCTCTAATTTAAATATAAAAGGGGTCTAAATTCTATTTTTTCTCATTAAAAAAAATATTAGTTTTAAATATTATCATTCCAGTCCCTGTGCGCGATGCACTGGATTTCGCCGTCATATTTTCTGAAATTTCAGCGTTGCCCAATAGTTTTAAATATTATCATTCCAGTCCATGTAGTTTAAATCTAATTATAAAAGGCTATATAATTCATAATTTTGATACATTAAATCCAAAAAATTATATAAAAATGAGAAAAAGTAGGAAAATTTCAGGAAAAAAAAAACAGAAAAATCTGAAAAAATATATATATCCAAAAAACCTTAAAAAAAGGCAAAATCCTGAAAAAACAAGAATAAAATTTCAAAATTCACAAAAAATAGAAAAATAATCCCATAAAATATAAATAAACAAAAATCCAAAAAAGCTAAAAATTTAAAAACAGTCTAAGTTATTTTAAAAACAGTCTGAATAATTTTGAAAATATTCTGAGATGTTTTAAGTAATTTTAAAAATAGTCTGACTCGTTTTCACTCATTATAAAAAGTCTGAGTAATTTCAAAAACAGTACGAGTCATTTAAAAACAATATGAGCCGTTTTAAGTCATTTTAAAAACAGTCTAATTCGTTTTAAAAACAGCTTGAGTAATTTTAAAAAACTGTTTGAGTAATTTTAAAAAAACAGTGTGAGTCGTTTTAAGTCATTTTAAAATAGTGTGAGTCATTTTAACACATTTTAAAAATAGTCTGAGTAATTTCAAAAAATAGTCTGAGTCGTTTTTAGTCATTTGGAAAAACAGTTTGAGTTGTTTTAAGTCATTTAAAAACAGTCTGAGTAGTTTTAAGTCATTTTAAAAACATTCATAGTCGTTTTAAGTCATTTTAAAACAGTCTGAGTCGTTTTAATTTATTTTAAAAACAGTCTGAATAATTTCAAACACATTTTAAGTCATTTTAAAAAACAATCTAAGCTGTTTTAAGTCATTTAAAAATAGTCGGAGTTGTTTTAAAAACAGTCTGAGTCGTTTTAAGTTATTTTAAAAATAATCTGAGTCCTTTTAAGTCATTTTGAAATTAGTCTGAGTAGTTTGATTTCATTTTAAAAGCAGCATGAGTTGTTTTAAGTCATTTTAAAAATAGTATGAGTAATTGTAAAAATAGTCTAAGTCATTTTAAGTCATTTTAAAAAATAGTCTGAGTTGTTTTAAGTCATTTAAAAACAATCTGAGTTGTTTTAAGTCATTTAAAAACAATCTGAGTTATTTTAAGTTATTTAAAAACATTCTGAGTTGTTTTAAGTCATTTAAAAACATTCTAAATTGTTTTAAAAACAGTCTGAGTCCTTTTAAGTCATTTTAAAATTAGTATGAGACGTTTTAAGTCATTTTAAAAAAATAGTCTGAATCGTTTTAAGTTATTTTAAAAACAGTCTGATTCGTTTTAAATCATTTTAAAAACAGTCCTGCACATAAATATAAAAAGGGATTTTATTCTATTTTGGTGTGCTTAAATAACTTTAGAAGTATAAACACTCCTTAAATATTTTAGTTTTGTTGTGTGACATATTAGCCCAACAGAGTAAGCGTTAAAATGGCCAATAATATTCTATAACAAATTTAATTTTAATAGATCAATCCTTAATTTTTCATTTTACATTTGCTCTCTTTGTTTTGTTCTAAAATAGGTGTAAACAAACAATTACGGATAAAATAAATTTTCCGGTTGATTGGTTTGACGTAAAACAATTTTTTTTGGAAAACTTTTCCCACATATCGAGTAAAATTGGGGGAAACGGTTACTCTGCAAATAAAGTCGTAAACGGTTTACGGAGACTCTCTCTATATTGTTTCTAATACTAGTATTGTAACTATTATTAATTATAGGTTACTCTTTCAAAATTATTTAATATTTAGTCCAATTCCATCTAATTAACCAATAAAAAAAAAGTAAAAAATAGGAAATTTTCTAAAAAATAACAAAAAATGGAAAAAAAAAACTGAAATTTCTAAAAAACCGAAGAAAATTTTAAAAAGCTAAAATCTAATTAACCAATGAAAATAAAAAATAAGAAAAAATCTAAAAAAATAATAAAAAGTGGAAAATATAAAAATTCAAAAAAATATTAAAAAATCCAAGAAATTTTGAAAAAGGTAAAAAATAGTCAATAATATCTTCGATACTTCTAATTTTATGAGTTTGAAGGTTGAAAATTATAAGTTATTACAAGTGAGGTATATGAAAGAAAATATGCATTCAACTAAATTTTCTTATATATGTTGTGATTTTTACCAATTATTTGTTTAAAAAATAATTTGTAAAAGAAATTGATTTTTTTATAAAATTTTAGGTACAAAATTTTTTATGCACCAACCGCCCGTAAATGAGATACAAATAAAAGTTTTCATTGTAAAACTTTCTCATGAAAATATTTTTCTCATGTAAAACTTTTACTATGAAATAAACGGAGCCTACAGTTGGTCAGATCCTTAATTATTTTTATAAAAAAACTGACCAATCGATAATTAAATATTGAAGAGAGGTCAATCCTTAAATAATTTTGTTTTTAGAGATCAATCCTTAATTTAACGGAACACTTATAAATAGTTACATATCAATCAACTTAATTACAAAAAACACATCTATACGTACTTCTTTACAATTAGTTACATGTATTTATTTACAATTAGTTACATATATTTATTTACAATTAGTTACATATGTTATAAAAAATAACAAAACATACAAAAAAATATTTAAAAAAAATGTACATAGTATCAAACATGATTAGACATAATTAGACATAATTAGATATGATTAAACATGATTAGACATACAAATTTGGGCATGATTAGACATAATCAAACAGGATTAGACATACATGATTAAACAATATTAGACATGATCACACATATTTTTTGTATAAAAAATATATATATTTAAATTTTGGTTTTTAATTTTTTAATTTTTAAATATTTTTTTGGATATTTTTAGATTTTTTAATGATATATGTATATATTTGTAAATAAGTTCACAAAATATATTGAGTAAATTAAAAACACGAATATGATTTTCCTAAATACGGGGTGATCCTCGTCTTACTTGCTTAATAGGTTATATGATAATATGAGAAAAGTAGGAATTCATAAAGAGGAGAAATAGTCGTGAGAAGAGGAAAGTAGTGCTATTTGAGTATGGAAATTTGTCAGTAATGTATTCATATGGAGTTTTAGTTTTTACAAGATCGTCGCTTTTTAGTCTAACAACGTTATACCGTTTGTAAAAGTGTGTTGTTGATAATAAACCAAATTTTTTTCAAAGGGTATTGTGACCCTTGAGTTTGTGGTGCCATTCCATCACTGCCCGCATCTGCACCACATTATCACGATTGATGATAGTATTACATATTGGTCTTTTCAATGTTAAAGGACTAATCATAACACATAAATCGTCTCGACCACGGACGGTTGATAGATCAACCCCAACCCTCTATGTCATTTCTATTTTTTAAAAATTTATTAGCACACTCAAAATTGTGTCTAAAAGCTGATATAGTAGAAACATGACCTCGTGATATTAGAGCTACGCCTAATTCCCGATTGATCAATACGAGAACGATAGATAAAGAACCAAGAGCTCGTCATTTAAAATAAACAACTGGCATTCAGAAAATAATATTACCAGATCTTGATCTACTTATTCTTCAGTTTAAGGGTGCGATTTGTGACAAGATATTTTTGGAAATTCCGGAATTGAACAATGAAAATTATTTGGTATAGTCTTATAAAATCGTCCGCCGGCTCTCCCTGTTTGCGAAACATATATGTTAAACAATGGGTTCAATAATTGATTTTGATTATAAATTTGATTATGTTTTAATAATTTTACGATTTCTCTATTTCGACGATATAATGCTTTGTCTTTTCCAAAACTAGAAAATGTATATTTCAGGACGTCAGAAAGATAGAGTAATCAAATACGAAGCCAACGGTCCAAGCGGAACCAAAATCGGAACTAAAACGAAGAAGTTACGAGCAACTAAAAATTGCCAGAAAACGACCGATCGTTTTGGACCAAAATTCTTCCAGTGAGGTCGTTATAAAAACGACCGGTCGACTGTAGAAAACGACCGATCGTTTTTCAAAAACGACCGGTCGGAATGCAGAAAACGACCGATCGTTTTCTGCAGAATTCAGAAACAGCTTTTTAGCTTTTTTGAATAAGCTGTTTTAAACATTAGATAAAAGCCCTCAACCTCTATCAACGGTTATAATAAAAAAAAACAGACTTTGCTGGTCTTAAATACCACCCTAATCACTCTCCAAAACATAACCATTCACCATCCTTCAACCTCTCTCTATCAAAACCCTAAAAATCACCATTGTGGAGAAAAAGCTCAAAAGAGGAAAATTGAAGAGAAAGCGATTCAAGCTCAAACCAAGATCAAACATCATCAAATATCACAAATTAGCTTATTTAGAAGCAATCAAAATTGTGAGTGTTGTTTTCGATAATTTTGTAAAGAGCAAAATATAAGCTCATTTGTGAGCGAGTGATCGGGTAGAGGCTTTGTAAGCGAGTATTGTTTAAAAGCTCTAGCTCTTTTCATTCGGGATACTCATAGAGTGAGGGAGAGCTTAATCGGTCGATTAGCTCGTTAGGTTGTAATCTTGGGAAAAGATTTTAGTGAAATACTCGGTAGTTTGAATACCAAGGCGGGTTTGCCGAACCTCTATATATCGTGGTGTCAATCTCTTCCCTTACTATTTACTTTCCGCAACTTATATTTTTGTGATTGTGCGCATGTTTCAATTTATTCATACATTATCATCGCATATTTATTATCGCAAATATATATTGAGCTAGTTGGGTTGTAGTTGCGCTTAGAATTTTAATTCCGCGAAAAACGCCTAAAATCTTATTCATCCCCCTCTAAGATTTAGCCGCACGGACCAACAATATATAACAACGCCACATTAATAGATGTTATCATAGCTAAAAGGCTTGAATCCTCTAACTAGAAACTCTTCAAAAAACAAATTAAAAAACTTTATGATTTTGAAAAACTTTCCGGACAATGAATAAACATTATTTGTATATGCTCATAAATATATTCCCCAAGGGTTCATATTTTCAAACAGTTAATACTTTGTGTTAACTGATCAGGCAGACCCACCTAAGATTTAAAATATATATGCTTATTACTCAAAGAAAGAAACCAAACTAAATCGCTGAGAATCTATTACATAAAATAGGCTGACTGCTGTATAGGTTTGAGTCTGGATTATTATCTGGGTTTAAACTCAAGATTGTATAAATTGTACACATGATAAAATGCAGCAAACATTTTCAGGAAACCGAAGACAAACACTGAGTTTTCGACTATAAGCAAAGATGGGTTCAAGATACAAGTTCCGTCAAAATGGAATCCTAGCAAGGAAGTTCAGTTTCCCGGTCAAGTTCTTAGGTTCGAAGACAACTTTGACGTCATAAGCAACATCTCTGTCATGATAAATCCAACTGAGAAGAAATCCATCACAGATTTTGGCTCCCCTGAAGAGTTCCTTTCCAAGGTTGTCACGCCCCGAATTCCATAAAAACGGATATCGAGACATGACCTTTTTAAAACAAAAGGAAAAAGAACCTGTTGGTACGAAATAAAAAAAATTTAAAAGAAAACACTAGCGAGCTAAAGGAACTATTAAACAATTAATAAAAGTGTTTGCCAAACGCGGCTACAAGACGAGATAAAATAAACGAATGTAAATTGTCCGTAGGCTACAACCTCAAAATATAAAATGAATGAAAAGAAAGCGGAAGCCCCAAACCCATGATACCGCGCTAATGCACCTAGCCAACGCCTCAACCTAATTTGTACCTGAAAGACAAAAATTGTAACGGTGAGTCCCACGCACATAACTAGACGAGACGGCACCACAAATACCGTCACTCCATCCCTTAAATGCAAGAGCTCACAAATTCTACAACTACGATAATCGACGTATAAAAAGAAATATAATAACATTCTACAACGGGATAAAATTAAATGAATTAAATATCATCAACACACATCAATAGCATACATGGACCTCTCACGCCACCTACCCCGGTCCGTAAGGTAGGTCATTCCCTATCCCTTCGGCCGTCTTCTGTCCCCGGAATTAGGGAGAGACAGAGACCATTGCAACATAAAAGTAGATTTATAGTGCGCACTTGAACCTCTCACGCCACTCGCCCCAGTCCGTAAGACGAGTCATTCCCTATCCCTTCGGCCGTCTTATGTCCCCGGAATTAGGGAGAGACATAGACCATTGCTAACATAAAAGTAAATATAGTGCACACTGGGACCTCTCACGCCACTCGCCCCGGTCCGTAAGACGAGTCATTCTCTATCCCTTCGGCCGTCTTCTGTCCCCGGAATTAAGGAGAGACAGAGACCATTGCCACTACAGCTAAATCACAAGGCCTCGGCCAATAATATAAAATCATCCAATTAACACAATCTCATATGTATAAATATTAAGGCCTCGGCCGATAATATTATACTAATCAAATAACACCATCTTACACGTCACTTAACGTAATACAATATAACACATAACCACATGTACTAAATTCGCAACTAGCCAAAGAACTCCAATAGCGTAAAATCTCATTCGGGCATTTTAATAAACACCTTGTATTCACAATCTAAAACTCATATCTATTCAACAATATTTTACCCAATTCTATCAACAACCATAATAACATATATTTAATGCATAAAACACGCAAACCCATCAATATTCTCATCAATCCGAAATTAATACATCTAAGGTCTCAACCTCTACTATTCAAATAAATGGAATTAAAAGTGTAACAACTAACCCCAATTAACAATATAAGAACATAATTACTATAAAAGGTAAAAAACCCCAATTAATAATAAACGTAAAACCTAATCCTAACATACACCCTCGTCTAGTCACAATGGATAACCCCCGTTACCTTAGCGCGTAGAGGAGATGCTTCCGGTATGAACCCGCTAACGGTGGTCTCCTCTTCTTCTTCTTCCTCTTATTTCTTTTTCTCTCTTTTCTCTCTTCTCTCTCTTTTCTCTCTTCTTACTTGTTTTTACTGATTTTTGCTTTTGAAAAGTGGCTGGAAAGTGTTTATAAAAAGCTGTTTTGAGATAGTTTGAGGTAACCAACTATTTGGTCCCCAAAGTTCTAATAGTTAACTCTTAATCCAAAAATATTGTTTTACCACTCAAAAATACAAATCTTTAAAAACAAATTTATTGGGTCCTTTTTATTAGTAAAATTAGTAACAAGTTTTTAAAATAAAGTTTTTCGGAAGAGTTTCGGTTTTTGGCTAAAAATTAGTCGAGTGACCGGTTTTTGGTAAAATTTTGAATAAAACATTTTTGGATAAATTAAATCATAATTAAAACCATTTATAAAAATACGGGATGTTACAACTAACCCTCCTTAAAAGAATTTCGTCCCGAAATTTCATTTCTAAACAATTATACCCAGGAATTATAAACTTCTATAAACAAGGCCATAAAAGTTTTAAACGTATAATACGTGTCATCATCTAAGAAATAAAATACTCAGGGTACACAACTCATACCACTCTTCCATCCATAACTCAAGTAAACGAAAGGTACGTAATTATCTCGATAATGTAAAACAATGACTAATAAAATAAAAGACAATAATTTAACAAAGGTAACATGTTTCTAGCTCAACAACCAAGATGACATGCTTCTACCTCAACAACTCCACAACGTCTACAAAACTCAAAATACATGAACTACACGTAAGAATCTCAAACAAGGTAAACACCTATATGCAATATCCAACATAATAAGAGGCAACAACTCGAAAATTTTAAACGTACCCAAGACCCAACATACGGGTATTTCTAGTAAACTAAACTCTAATAAACTAAACACCAAACTCTAGGCGTTACAACCCTTCCCCGATAAAGAAATTTCGTCCCGAAATTAGAATGCATCTAAAGAAAAGTACCTAAAGAAAAGTCGAGATTAGGATACTTCCTCTTCATCTCATCCTCACGTTCCCAAGTTGCCTCCTCGGCCCCGTGGTGTTTCCAAACCACCTTTACTAATCTAATCGTTTTTCCTCGAAGTTCCTTCTCTTGCACATCGATAATCCTCATAGGTCCCACTTCGTAGGTCACATCCACACTAACCTCAATGTCCTCAAAGTCTACCACGTGTGAAGGGTCGTGATGATATTTTTTCAACATTGACACATGGAACACCGGGTGAACCCCCGCCAACTTTGGTGGTAACTCTAACCGGTAAGCAACTTCTCCAACTCGGTCCACGATCTCAAATGGCCCGATAAATCTCGGGCTCAACTTTCCTTTTGAGCCAAACCTCATAACCCCCTTCCTTGGCGAAACTCGCAAAAATACTTGATCCCCTTTTTCGAACTCCAAAGGTCTCCTCCTCTTATCCGCATAACTCTTTTGCCTACTTCGAGCCGTCTCAAGCCTTTGTCGAATTAACTTAATCTTTTCTGTCGTTTCTTGAACCAATTGCGGTTCTAACATTTCCGCTTCTCCCACCTCGGTCCAACACACCGGAGACCTACACGGCCACCCGTATAAAGCCTCGAAAGGTGATATTGAACTATGGGGTTCAATAATTGATTTTGATTATAACTTTGATTATGTTTTTAATGATTTTACGATTTCTCTATTTCGATGATATAATTCCTGTCTTTTCCAAAAGTAGAATTTGTAAATTCCAGAATTCCAAAAAGATAGAGCACAGAAAAACGAAGCCACAGGTTCAGACGGAACCAGAATCGGAGCTAAAACGAAGAAGTTATGGGCATTCGAAGAATAGCTAGAAAACCGAAAACTGCCAGAATTATAGACGACCGATCGACTGGACAAAAACGATCGATCGTTTTGGTCCAAAATATTCCAGTGAGTCCAGTATAAAAACGACCGATCGTTTCTGAAAAACGACCGATCGTTTTTATGAAAACGACCGATCGACTGTAGAAAACGACCGATCGTTTTCTGCAGTTTTCGAAAAGAGCTTCTCAGCTTTTTCTGGAAAATAGCTTAAAACACTGAATATAGCCTCAACCACTGCCAACGGTCATAATACAGAAAAACAGACCTTTTGGCATATAAATACCACCCAATCTCTCTTTCTACACTCACCAATTACAATACCAATCAACTTCCTTCAACCTCTCATTAAAAACCCTAATATCACCATTTTGGTGTATATATATTCGAGGAAGAGGAAAATCAAAGAGAAAGAGATTCAAGCTCGATCATCATCAACTCACCAATTAGCTTTTTGAGAATCAATTAGAATAGTGAGCGAAGTTACATTTTTGTAACTAAATTTGTATCGAGTGTTTTATAAACTCATTTGTGAGCGAGTGAACGGGTAGAGGCTTTGTAAGCAAGTGAAGCTTAAAAGCTCTAGGTTTTTCATTCGGGTACTCATAAATTGAGGGGGAGTCATTGACTCATAATCGTGTTCTCTTGCACTTGTATCAAGAGTAGGAACCTCGGGTAGAGGGTGAGCCAATCGGTCGATTGAGCTCGATAGGATTTGTAAATCGGGAAGATTATTTTTAGTGAAATACTCGGTAGTACCGAGGAGAGGACGTAGGCCGTTTGCCGAACCTCTATAAATCACGGTGTCATTTTCTTTCCCTTACTATTTACTTTCCGCAACTTAATTATTGCTTATTTCTTGCATACGTTTAGTACTTCTAGTATTATATTAACTTTTGTTAAACGCATAAGCTTAGAATTGCGATAGTTGGGTGATTAGTTGCACTTAATTTTAATTAGGCCAAAAACGCCTAGAAACCTTATTCACCCCCCCCCCCTCTAAGGTTTAGCCGCACCCGGGCCAACAGGTGCCATGCCAATACTAGCTTGAAAGCTATTATTATATGCAAACTCCACTAAGGGCAAATGGCTCTCCCAGCCTCCCTTGAAGTCATTCACACATGCGCGCAACATATCCTCTAGCACTTGGATAGTCCGCTCCGATTGTCCATCCGTTTGGGGATGAAATGCCGTACTCATTGTCAACTTGGTCTCTAAGGTATTTTGCAATGCACCCCAGAACCTCGACACAAACCTCGCGTATCGATCCGATACTATCGAAATCGGCACCCCATGAAGTCTAACAACTTCCTTAATATACTTCCGTCCTAAGATTTCCATCGAATTTGTCATCTTAATCGCAATGAAGTGTGCGGATTTGGTCAAACGGTCGACCACAACCCACACAGCGTCATTCCCACTTACCGATCTAGGTAAGTTGGTCACAAAGTCCATTGCTATCCTTTCCCACTTCCATTCCGCCACTGGTAAGGGTTGGAGCATACCCGCCGGCCTTTGGTGTTCCGCCTTTACTTGTTGGCAAGTTAGGCACTTCCTAACATATAAAGCTACATCTCGTTTCATTCCGGGCCACCAAAATTGTCTCTTCGCATCGTGATACATTTTCGTCCCGCCGGGATGAACGGCTAATCGGGAGTGGTGAAACTCCTTTAATACCTCATTCCTCATATTTTCCGTCACGTAAGTCCTTCCCTTAAATCGTAGTCCTCCATCGGTTCCTTTCGTCCAACCATTTAATCCTTCGCTAGAACTCATCTGTTTCTCATAGCTCTCCACTTTCTCATCCCCTTCTTGCGCTTCCAGAACCCTACTCACAAGTTCCGGTTATACCACTATTGTGTGCAAGGTCCCCACATCAACATGTCCCAACTCCAAGTCGAACTCGTTCACTTTTCCCATCATCCTCCATTCCTCGATCGCCACATGCGCTAAGGTCGCATGAGACTTTCGACTCAAAGCATCCGCCACTACATTGGCCTTTCCCGGATGATAATGCAAGTCATAGTCGTACTGTTCCAAATATTTCATCCATCGTCGTTGTCGCATATTTAGATCACGTTGGGTAAAAATATGCCCTAAGCTCTTGTGATCCGAGAACACTTCGAACTTTTCCCCTAACAGATAATGTCTCCATATTTTCAACACATGAACTATTGCCGCTAGCTCTAGGTCATGAGTCGGATAGTTCTTTTCGTGAATCCTTAGATTTCGCGAAGCATAAGCGATAACCTTTCCGTCTTGCATCAAGACGCAACCCAAGCCTTCCTTCGAAGCATCGAAATACACTTGGTAACCCTTCCCTTGCTCAGGAATAACTAGTATGGGAGAACTAGTCAACCGCTTCTTGAGTTCTAGGAAAGCTTTCTTGCAAGCCTCACTCCACCCCCTTCTTGGTAAGGTAAGTCATTGGAGTCGCTAACTTCGAGAAATCCTTGACGAACCGTCGATAGTATCTAGCTAAACCCAAGAAACTACGAATCTCGAA
The DNA here is from genome assembly GCA_963920805.1 of Primula vulgaris. Lineage (NCBI taxonomy): Eukaryota > Viridiplantae > Streptophyta > Magnoliopsida > Ericales > Primulaceae > Primula > Primula vulgaris. The sequence goes on along the minus strand of OY987218.1, from coordinate 16,277,792 downwards.
CACATTTTTCGGTTGTGTCCAATTCAAAACCGCCTCAATTTTCGTCGCGTCCACCTTTACCCCTTCTTCCGAGATCACATGCCCAAGAAATTTCACCTCATTTAGCCAAAACTCACATTTGCTAAATTTTCCGTAAAGTTAGTGCTCTCTCAATGTGAGCAATGCTAGACGGAGATGCTCCTCGTGTTCCTCTCTTGAACTCGAGTAAATCAAGATATCGTCGACGAAGACCACCACAAACTTGTCGAGATACTCCTTAAAGATTCGGTTCATTAACTCCATAAATGCCGCCGGCGCATTAGTTAACCCGAACGGCATGACCACAAACTCATAGTAACCATACCGGGTCCTAAAGGCCGTTTTCGAAATATCCTCATCCTTCACCCTCAATTGGTGATAGCCTGATCGCAAGTCGATTTTTGAAAAGAACGTCGCTCCTTTCAGTTGGTCAAACAAATCGTCAATTCGAGGTAGTGGGTACTTATTCTTAATAGTCACCCTATTTAGCTTTCGATAGTCGATGCATATCCTCATCGATCCATCTTTCTTTTGCACGAATAAGGCCGGTGCCACCCACGGTGACGTACTCCGCCTAATAAACCCCTTCTCTAGCAGTTCTTCTAACTGCTTACTTAACTCCTTCAACTCTGCTGGTGCCAAACGGTATGGGGAAATGGCTATGGGTGCCGTTCCCGGTACCAAGTCGATAGAAAAATCTAAACCTCTTTTCGGTGGTAACCCCGGTAGATCCTTCGGAAACACATCTCTAAAGTCGTCCACTACGCTTGGCCACGTTTCCACTTCCTCGTCGTTATCTACTATCGAGAGACTAGCCAAAAGACAAGACAGGTTGCCCACAACCCGCTTGGAATAATATGGAATAGAAGAAAGGGTAGCATCCCTTTCCCCACGAAAGAACACCTCATCTCCGGATGAAGTTGTAAGGAAAACCTTTCGTCGAACACAGTCGATGAAAGAATTGAAATGAACCAACCAGTCCATTCCAAATATCACGTCGAATCCCGACATCTCTATAACTACCAAGTCAAATGTAAATACGTGGTCCGCGACCACAATCTCACAAGACCGACACACTCGGTCCAACACAATTCGACCCCCAACAGGAGTCTCTACAACAATCGGGTTCTCTAGAACCCCAATTTCTAACAACAAATACTCAACTAGACTTCTAGATATAAAAGAACGGGAAGCCCCTGTATCGAAAAGAACATGTGCCAAAGATGAGCACACAAGAACCATACCTTGTACATTTGTCGGATCTCCTTGGTTTGGCAACTGTGGCAAGGCAAATAGACGAGCTTGAATTGATGGGTTTCCTTGCGGTCCTCGATTTCCCCCATGATTTCCTCGATTTCCCGGGCCCTGATAGCCTCCTCGATAGTTCTCACGGTTTCTCCCTCCTTGGTGGTTACCTGGAGACCCTCCCCCTTGGTTCCCAGGTAATTGGTGTGGTAGTGCGAATCCTGGTCCTCTTGGTGGTGGTGGTGGCAACCTAGGTTGGTTAAAGGGCCGGTTGGTTTCGATTCTTCCTTGTCCCCCGGGACAAATCCTTGCCATATGTCCAAATCGGTTGCAAGTCCTACATTGGACCCTAGGGCACTCGAATTGCCGATGGTTCGTGTCTCCACAGTGGAAACACGCTCCCCTTATCATGACATTTGTCGGCGGTGGGTTAAAACTCCTCTCTCCTCTTCCCGGTTGTTGAAATCGTGAATTATTCGCCATATCCCAAGTCTGTTTTTTATCTTCCCTCGGAGCATTTCCGGTTTTCGACTTCTCCGAGATTCACTTGTTATGAAGTAGAGCTCCTTCCACAGCTTGGGCTGATTTTACCAATTCACTATAGTTGACATGTCGAGCCGATGCCAATTGTAGCGAGATGGTCGGATTCAACCCCTTCATGAATCTCCTACATCTTTCTGCACCCCCTACAACCGATTCTGGGGCATACCTCGAGAGTGAGGTAAACTTCAGTTGGTATGCTTGAACGGTCATACCCCCTTGATACAGCTCCTCGAAACGTCTTCTCATTTCATCCTTATAAGAGTCTGGAAGGAACTGTCGATTAAACAATTCGATGAACTCATTCCATTCGAAGTTGCTTATGTCGTATGTATCCATAATTCCCAACGACCACTTCCGTGCTTCACCCTTTAGGTGAAACTGAGCCATATTCATCCTTTGCTCCCCATTTACTATTCCTGCAGCCGATAAATATTTCTTCATTTCATCCACCCATCCCTCAGCTATGGATGGTTCACCTAACCCATCGAGAGTCGGAGCCCCCAATCGGGTGAAGTTAAGCAATCCAGTGTTGCTTGAACTCCCAGTTTGTGCATTCTGCACCATCATTTGCACCACCTTCTGAAGGTCGGTCATCACTTGATTAGCATTGACCGTTTCCGGTTCCGGTGCAAAGGTCTCTTCTTCTTCCACATTCACTTCCTCATTCACATTCTCAGCCTCGAGTTGCTCAAGTGGTGGGGCATTAGTGTTACCTTTTCCCCCACGACCTCTAATAGTCCTTCTTCCACGAGTTGCTCCCCTCCCCCTTGGGGCTCGTCCTGCTCTTCCGTTTGCTCCACCTCGGGTAGCCGCACCGCTTGATGGTGATGCGCCCCCACGTGTAGCTGGTCTCTTTCCACTAGTCCTTGTGGTAATAACCATTACTACATACATCTAAAACTGACACTTTAGTTGTCTTACTCGACACTACTACTCATACATGTATATTCATACATGATAAAAGCTCAGTTTACAAATCCATCACTTTATCAAGCTTTCTAAGGTTCAAAAACTGATTTTTACGGATTCTCAATTTCGACGATATAACGCTTTGAATTTTCCAAAAATAGAAAATGAAAATTCTGAAATGCCAGAAAGATAGAGCACTGAAAAACGAAGCCAACAGTTCAAACGGAACCAGAATCGGAGTTAAAACGAAAAAGTTATGAGTATTTGAAGTATAACGAGATGAATAGCAAAATCGCCAGAACACGACCGATCGTTTTGGACAAAACGACCGATCGTTTTTGATCAAAATTCTTCCAGTGAGATCACCAAAAATTCGACCGATCGTTTTGGGAAAACGACCAATCGTTTTTGGTACAAATTCTTCCAGAGAGGTCAGAAAAATTTCGACCGATCGTTTTACAGCAGAAAATAAAGATTCAAAAACACAAAATTTCTTAACACTCGTAATATCCTACATGGCATATATCACACAAATAAGCCATTTAAGTCCACAAACTTATTACGATCGACATCCATTCGCATAAAATGTACTTTAACTAACAAGTTAATAATATGAAAACGCGCTACGTAAAATCATTAACTTCACAATTCTCGCACTCTAATAGTTCGCTACTACCAGACATGCAAACTTATACCTCATACACATCATATAGATCTACACACGCAAACAATCAACACAAAAATGCGAGGGATAACCCATCACGATACGTTATCCTAAAGCACCCGAGCGTCCTCGCATACTCTAGAATCCCACATCGCTAAGGTATTTCTTCACACATACAGACGAGAGGTCAACCCACTAGTTTGGCGAGCCGGGAACAACAAGCGTCCTCATTGTCCCCAACTTGCCTCACATGTGGACTTTCCTTCCATCAACTACTACTAAATTCTAGCTACATGACTTATGCTAAATGCAACCCCCCGTTTTAGAAAAAGTTTGAGTTTTGGAAAAAGTTTTGTAAAAATGATACGATGGATCTTAGTCCAATGGTTACCCATCTTCCCATCGTCCCAAAGTATACAAGAACCTAGTTAGCTCTGACACCAACTTGTCAGGCCCCGAATTCCATAAAAACGGATATCGAGGCATGACATTTTTAAAACAAAAGGAAAAAGAACCTGTTGGTACGAAATAAAAAAAATTTAAAAGAAAACACTAGCGAGCTAAAGGAACTATTAAACAATTAATAAAAGTGTTTGCCAAACGCGGCTACAAGACGAGATAAAATAAACGAATGTAAATTGCCCGTAGGCTACAACCTCAAAATATAAAATGAATGAAAAGAAAGCGGAAGCCCCAAACCCATGATACCGCACTAATGCACCTAGCCAACGCCTCAACCTAATTTGTACCTGAAAGACAAAAATTGTAACGGTGAGTCACACGCACATAACTAGACGAGACGGCACCACAAATACCGTCACTCAATCCCTTAAATGCAAGAGCTCACAAATTCTACAACTACGATAATCGACGTATAAAAAGAAATATAATAACATTCTACAACGGGATAAAATTAAATGAATTAAATATCATTAACACACATCAATAGCATACATGGACCTCTCACGCCACCTACCCCGGTCCGTAAGGTAGGTCATTCTCTATCCCTTCGGCCGTCTTCTGTCCCCGGAATTAGGTAGAGACAGAGACCATTGCAACATAAAAGTAGATTTATAGTGCGCACTTGGACCTCTCACGCCACTCGCCCCAGTCCGTAAGACGAGTCATTCCCTATCCCTTCGGCCGTCTTATGTCCCCGGAATTAGGGAGAGACATAGACCATTGCTAACATAAAAGTAAATATAGTGCACACTGGGACCTCTCACGCCACTCGCCCCGGTCCGTAAGACGAGTCATTCCCTATTCCTTCGGCCGTCTTCTGTCCCCGGAATTAGGGAGAGACAGAGACCATTGCCACTACAGCTAAATCACAAGGCCTCGGCCAATAATATAAAATCATCCAATTAACACAATCTCATATGTATAAATATTAAGGCCTCGGTCGATAATATTATACTAATCAAATAACACCATCTTACACGTCACTTAACGTAATACAATATAACACATAACCACATGTACTAAATTCGCAACTAGCCAAACAACTCCAATAGCGTAAAATCCCATTCGGGCATTTTAACAAACATCTTGTATGCACAATCTAAAACTCATCTCTATTCAACAATATTTTACCCAATTCTATCAACAACCATAATAACGTATATTTAACGCATAAAACACGCAAACCCATCAATATTCTCATCAATCCGAAATTAATACATCTAAGGTCTCAACCTCTACTATTCAAATAAATGGAATTAAAAGTGTAACAACTAAACCCAATTAACAATATAAGAACATAATTACTATAAAAGGCAAAAACCCCCAATTAATAATAAACGTAAAACTTAATCCTAACATACACACTCGTCTAGTCACAATGGATAACCCCGTCACCTTAACGCGTAGAGGAGATGCTTCCGGTATGAACCCGCTAACGGTGGTCTCCTCTTCTTCCTCTTCCTCTTCTTTCTTTTTCTCTCTTTTCTCTCTTCTCTCTCTTTTCTCTCTTCTTACTTGTTTTTACTGATTTTTGCTTTTGAAAAGTGGCTGGAAAGTGTTTATAAAAAACTGTTTTGAGATAGTTTGAGGTAACGAACTATTTGGTCCCCAAGGTTATAATAGTTAACTCTTAATCCAAAAATATTGTTTTACCACTCAAAAATACAAATCTTTAAAAACAAATCTATTGGGTCCTTTTTATTAGTAAAATTAGTAACATGTTTTAAAATAAAGTTTTTCGGAAGAGTTTCGGTTTTTGGCTAAAAATTAGTCGAGTGATCGGTTTTTGGTAAAATTTTGAATAAAACATTTTTGGATAAATTAAATCATAATTAAAACCATTTATAAAAATACGGGATGTTACAAAGGTATTACTATAATATTGTTCCCTTAAGCAAATTTAACTGATTTCTTGGAGATCACCCATTATTAAATTCATTTGACTGGAAATCAATTCAACATGCTGAAAATGTTCCAAACTAGAAAGTTTTAAGAGTTCAAAGAATAAATTTGCCAAAGTAGACATTGTTGTATAATTGCGTAGGCTTGTCTTGTTATTTGCATGTGATATCGAATGTTATAAATAGATTGAAAGAAAACTTAAGTACTGAAAGGACATGATGAGAGCTTGAATGGATATTTTGCAGGTGGATTACTTGCTTGGCAAACAAGCCTACGCTGGAAAAACTGCATCTGAGGTAATATAAGACTTGTTTGGTGGCAGCTTTTAAATAGATAGATGGAATTTCCTATGGTTAGATAAAAAAAAAAAACTGGTGTCATTCAGCTTAAAGATTCTAGCTTCTTCAAAAAGCTGGTTCGCATTATTCATAAAAGTGCAGCACACACATACTAGAGTACTACATCAGAATGTAGTGACTTCAGTCAAATGGTGGTCGTCGCCTTATTAACATCATCCTAAGAGACAATTAAGAACTTAGACGATAATCACAAAAATCAAAGTATAGACTTATAGTAATCTGTTATTGCCAAGATGCCATTCTAGTTATGGACTTACAGTCCTGTACTGCTTGTTCATGCCTCGGAATCTCGGGTAAGGATGTAAGCACAAATGGATCTTTCTGCAACTTAGTGTCTATACTTTTGTCTTTTTGTTGATTTGAAAAGAAAAGGTGCCTTATTTACGTTTTGTATCGTAGCTTTTAAAGCAAAAAAAACTAGCTTTCTCCTTATTACGGATAATAGATGAATCCAGCTTAAACTAATAGCTCTGTTGAGTAGGAAAAAAAAACTCTACTAAAATCTTAGGAGGCAAATAAATGCAGGTTTTAAGCAAAAATATAAATAATAAGAACAAAAAGTCCGCGTTTAAAGCACCCACCAAATAAAGCCGTGGTATCCTTATAGAAATTACGAAGATGCAAGACAATGCGAGCACTTTGCGTAAATTTAAATTGTTTAGTTAATTACAAAGTTTTGTTCATAGAAGGATACTCGCACTACATCGGATTCTACATCAGCCACTTTATTTTGAGATAGGGGGCACATACAAAATATATTCATCTTCTTTTCTTTTTTATGTAGTGAATGATATAGTAAGAATATCAGAATTGGGTTATTTCAAACTTTTGACCTTTTGTTTGTCGGTGCAGGGTGGTTTTGACCGAAATGCGGTAGCAACCGCCAACATATTGGAGGCTTCATCGGCTGAGAACGGTGGGAAGCCATACCACTACTTGTCAGTTCTGACTAGGACAGCCAATTGAGATGAGGGCGGAAAACACCAACTGATCACTGCAACTGTATCTGATGGTAAGCTATACATATGCAAGGCTCAAGCCGGAGACAAGAGATGGTTTAAAGGTGCTAAGAAGTTTGTCGAAAACGCCGCCACTTCGTTCAGCATCGCATAATAAATAAAAATATGAGATGTAATGTCTAAACTTTATGTTGAAAGATAAAGTGATTTTGTTTCCTCAAATTCTGCGGATATTATTACCTAAGTCTAGAGATGCATTTAAATGTGAATATTGATTGTTGTCTTTGCACATGAATGAATTTAGTTGCCTGTAAAATAACCTGCTTTGTTATTTGTGATCCGCTGAACTTGTAATCCATTCTGAACGTCTTAGGTGCACTTGTTCATTTGAAAAATGGTATACACATCTACACCTACAAGCTAATGCAAAGAAGCAGCTTTTGATTTGTAGTCAAACTAAAGCTACGCGCTTACGCACGGATAACCAGCTATATGGAGACTTTATCCATCACCACAGGAAAAAATAGATAACCGGTTGCATACATGTACATCTCAATCATGGTGTTTTTGCATTGTTTCATCAGCACAATCAGAACCTGGAACTCGAATCTTATGGTTCAAAAGCAAATTTCCCAGAACCCATATAGACCAACATTGAAAGATAAGATAAGGGAAGAGGGATATAAAGTAGAACATGCAGGTCAACAAGACGACATACGTATAAATAGGTATAACTTTTTGTGTTTGATGTACCCTCGGGTATGGTTGGTTTTTAGCTAATGATGGTCACTCTGAAGCAAGGTTTAGACGATTTTCACTATTGGAGGGTTTATAATTTTGATTGGTCTTAGTAACTCTGTTAAAGCCTTGCTTTTTCGGCCTTGCCTTTTCTATGCTAGTGATGAATATTTTCTGAAGCATATTATTGAACACTATTGTCTCATTCGAGTGTTTAGGTGTGTGCAGGGGAGGCCGAGATTGGTACGAAATCACTTTGCCTACTCAAATCGAGCATGTCATGGCTCCTTTTTCTAAAGAAGATAGAGTGTTACAGTGGCTTATAAATAATTTGAAGAACTTTATATACCTAGTTATCCTTTTCAACAACTCTTAGTTAGCTTTTAAGCTACTTATGTATGCAGAAATTTTGCCAATATTCCATTAGCAATATAGAAAGTGCGAATCACATAAGCATAAGATGCAAGACAAGTTGAATATGCCTTCCCATGAGGGAAGATTTGAAGCTTGGCCACTTAGTTTTTTGGTTTTATAATGTTTATGAGAGTTAATAGATTATTTTATTGGCTTTATTCTTTTAAGCGATCTTAATTTTGATTTGAGCTGGAATAGTCTCCTTACGTTTCCTCTGTTTGGTAAACGTGCAAACCAACCTGATTGGTGATTTGCGATGTGTCATAAGACACCTCTGCATAGGCAAGTTAAATATTAATGAACCTCGCTTATCCGCATTCGTTTTGTTTATTGAAACATGATAAGAGCTGATGGTAGTACCAAGAAGGCTTTTTCAAAATAAAGTTTATTTTAAAACACATTTCTCCAGTTTTGTAATTGGGTTGATTACCGGTTTCCGGTTGTATTTTATCGCTTTCCAAAGTATTGTAAGACTATTAATTTCTAATAAAAGTTGGTTTGTTAAAAAAAATAAAAAATAAAAAAAAACAGGTATATACATATATGCATTGTTTTAAAATTCGCGCTACGTAGCGCTACGTAGCGCGAAATAGCGCTTTTTTGGTAAAAAACGCAACGAAAAATCACGATTTTGGGTGGAATTGCGCTAAAATCGCGCTATAGGGGACCAAAAGCGCAAAAAGCGCGAAATTCTGGACCAAAAGCGTAAATAGCGAGTTAAAAAAAAAAACAGCGGATTTAAATAATAAATATATATTGTACAATTTTCATAAAAGTGTCTGCAGTTCAAATGGTTAAGACTGTGCTGTTATTTCTAGCAGACCTGGGTTCGAAACTCACCAACAACAATTTTTTTTTTGATTTTTTTTTATTACTATCTAATATAACTATACCTTTTTTTTTTTTTGTTATATATTCTAAAGTTTAGTGCATATTTAGGCAAAAAAAAATACACCGCAAAGCGCTATATAGCAACGCTTTAGCGCTTTTAGCGTTTCTCTCGAAAAAACGCTACGATAGCGATAACGCTATTTAAAACACTGCATATATGTATTTATAAGCTGCGGGACTAAAGGCTACATCACCCGACTGCCTGAGAATACCCTGTCGTATTATATACAATACACCTCCCAAAGAGATGGAAGGGTAATGTATTTCATAACTATGGTTTTGCAGTCATTACTTCTGAAACTTATTTATAAAATTACATACACATGAGGTATTGAAATGAAGCTTGAGATAACATGCGACTAGCCTTTTCAATGGCCTCCAGAATTTCGGTTCCAAGATAGATAAGCTGGATCTCCGAGCGGCCTGAAAGATATGAAAACAAGAATAGAAGAATTTTAGTAGGATATAAAGTAAAAACTATGTTGAAAACATGAAATACAATATAATGTTTCTAGGCTCTGCTGCGGTGGAGATTTAGGTTGCTATCTTTGGTCCACTATGCAAGTTAAGAATGAGAAAATTAAATTACACTAATGGTAATTTTCTATAAACATTAAAAAGAATTACCTTGGCTTCATAGAATATAGAATGAAGAAAGCCAAACCAAGAACAAGGCAAAGGCCACCGACAACAAGGTAAGCCACACCAAGAAAGGGGTTCTTTCCACCAATCCAGGTAGCTGTAGAAAGAACAAGCCGTTTTTTCCCATTGAAACTATAAACGTTGTAATTGTTCATCAGTACAACTTGAAGCGTATCATTTTTATACAGATCTTTTTCTATTTTTCCATACAACTTCCTGAAATTTGGAAAAGCTGCTATTTTCATCCATACAATCAGATCCTCTTGTTCATTTAACTGTCACGAGAGAGAGTAAACGGTAAATAATAAAAACTATTGGGGGAAAAAAGTCAAAAACCACCAACTGCTATGGGAGAAAAACAAGAGCACAGGTCTGTATGATAAAAACAGCGTTAGCAGGTGGAAAGTTGATAGATAATTAGTATTCAACTGATTGCAGCTTTTAAGCAAACACATTGAAGATTCCAAGGTTTAGGAAAAGATGTGCTAATCCAGCTTAAACCTTCTACATAATTCAGGTCAAGAAACCCGAAAAGCTTAGCTTTTAAGCTGATTACCAGATAAAATCCAGCTTATAGGGCAGAAAGTAAGAAAGGGAAAAAAGGCATATACTTACTGGCCTGTTCTCATCCAGACTTTTCCCGCCGACAAATTTACTTTTCTGAAAGTTCTTGGGCTTTACATTTTTACCGAACATGTGATCCCTATCACTCTTCCATGATATACCCTTCGTATTTACGGTTAAATTCTCGAAGGGTGGGCTATTTTTTATTCTGGAGAAGTTGTAGGTATCGTTAAACAAACTCCATGCGATGAGACCACAGGGTATTATTGTCATATTATTCATATTATTAGCCTCGACTTCAGGTGTACAATCATTTAGATTCTTATCGCTCGGTTGTACCCCCCTTAACTGCTCATCACTACGGCTCTTCACGTACCTGTACATAATATTGAAACCCACACAATTGTCATAGGATAAATTGAAAAGCTCTACTAAAACATGTTGCACCAAGACAACTTTTTACAAAATATGGCTTTTGCTTATTCCAATGATTTAAGTACAAAATTCAAAAGTACCATCTTTTTTACATTTAAGTTGGTGGAATTTGGGGGACCTTTTATTCAACAAAATTGTTAATTAGGTTTGAAGAAATAAATCTCTAGAGAGAGTGACATTTGCAACAATGCAAGCTCCAATCCCTCTCAAATTTGTTTTTTATTAAAAAAAAATTGTTACTAGATATGGTGATTAGTCCTATAATCTGAGAGAAAAATACTGTTTGTTTTTAATGATTAAGTTGATGAGTAATTTGGTGAAGTTGTTACTCACCAAGATTTAATTGGGTCTGGACCTTTAAGCTCAGTTTATTTGTAATCTGATCTTTAAGATGCAATGTATTTAGTTGAGCAACTTTATTGAGCTCCTTTTTCCTTTCTTTGTTCAGTTCTTCTAGTCTGTAATTTGAAGTTTATTCTGATAATTTAAGTCAATTTACCTTCCCTTTAATTAAGGATTAATTTGGGGGACCGGGGTCGTAACCAAATTCTTAACGGTTTCTGAATTGCTGTCCTTTGTTAGGTTTTAGTAAGGAACTGCTTGTTGCTGCTTTTAGCAAGGAACTGCTTGTTACAGCTTTTAGCTTAATTTATTTAATTATATTACTTGCAAGTTAGATTACTATTGGTTGGACGTCTTATAGGTTGAGATAGTAGTTTAAGCTGAGTGAATTTATCGCAGGCTTAATTAGTTTAAGCTCTTCACTACGGCTCTTCACGTACCTGTAAATTCGTATTTTTAAAACCAATTGATATTCTAGCTTATATATAAGTGCATAGGATAAATTGAAAAGCTCTACTAAAACATGTTCCATTATCATATTTTTAAACAAGGTCAGAATGTAGCATTCAGTGTCTTAGTATTTAAGTTCATAGAATGATTTTCTTGTCCCCGGCGTACTCTAAAATGTAGATTATTAATAAATTGAAATTGATGAACTTCTTTGAGATCATGTTTCTACCAAACAACTTAGCCAATTATGATTTTGTTGGGCTCTTGAACTCAGATCTTTCAGTTTTCTTGCTTATTATAAGGTGTAACAACACATTTGTTTGATCAGCTTACTACTTTGATTTCTAACATGAATACAAACATACTGTTGTAGTTTTTTGTGGACAGAGTGATCACAAACATGAATAAATGTAAATTTTAGATTTCTTAATGCCTAAAAATAAAACAAAATAGCAGTATCTTATTAGAGAAATAGAAAAGAAACTAACCTGTAAATGAACCTTTCTTCATTAAATTTAGAGAAGTAGAGAGAGGGGGTTGATGAATAGAGTGAACTACAGTGTACAGAGGTGTTAAAGTGCCTAATGTAGCCATGTAGGCAGGTAACGTACTTATTTACGTATGTGACTCAAAGAAGAAAAACTAGGCAGCGGGTACGTCTCATCAACTAGTGCAAAGCAAACCGGTGTCGATTTTACCCGATCCGACCCAATAATTTTTGAGTATTTGGATAGCAGTTTTACCAGTTTTTTCTTTTCATTTACGGGTCGGTTACAGTAGCGGCACCAAGATTCAAGACAGGGAGGGATTGGAGATTTTTTTCCCGTTAGTATAATAAAAATAAATAATACAAAAAATAAATAAAACTGGAGTTTAAAAGCTCAATTGACTTATCTAATGATTCAAAAAAAAATCAAACAACACATAAAAACCGACTATAAATTAATTTGAATTTATTATAGTTTAAACTTTTCTTATAATATGACTATGAAAATAAATAAAAAGTCTTGTAAAAAAATTTAATGACAAAATTCGAATTAGGGCCTTTGAGTCACAATTGTTTTAAATTTACCAACTAAACCAATTTACACTATGTTTATTGGGGGACTATTAATATATAAAACCTTAAATATCAAAATTTCTCTACAGACAAAAATGTTTTCAAAATTTTTGGAGTGGCAGTCCCCGTCCCTCGCAACCCCTTATTCCATCCCTGGTCCTGTCGGATCGGTTCTATATAACTTTTTGTATTCATTTTATCCGACTCATACCCGTACATGTATTGGGTCTAACGGTTCTCGGGCGCGGTTATATATTCAAAATTATTTCCAAAAAATATCAACAATGGTAGGAACTAAAATTAATTTAACCCGATAAGTTTTACAATTTAATTTAACTTTTTCACATAATCATAAACAAATAAATACAAATGCATATATACATATACAAAACATACAAAAAAAATTTAAAAATGTCTTTATATCTGAGAAAAAAGTAGGAATAAAAAATTAAACAATAAAAAGGTCCTTTTATTCAAATATACGTCATTCAAAATAGGCATACATGTTAACAATTTATACATTAACAAAAGCATGCTCCGTCAAGAACTTGCTAAATTTGCTACAGGCTATAGCTCAACCATATAGATACACACTGTAGACACGCAAATTTTTTCAAAACTGCTAAAAATGTAACACGTGTATTAGAAGTTAAATTAAAAGAAATTACTAATTTTCCTATTAAGAAAAAGGATAGATATATTAGTAGTTTAAATGGAAAAAAAAAAGGCATATTTATTGTCACATAAAAGAAAAAAGATAATAAATATACAACAGATAAATTATTTATTTTCTCCAAAATGATTAAATCATTACAAAATAAAGAGTTAGTTTAAATATAATGTTCATTTGTAATACTTTCAACCCATTTGAGTTTATTTAAATACACTTATGTGGTCTTGTTTGGTAAAAAGACCAAACTTAGAGAGGTATCACTGTAAATATTTCACCCCGACTTCTATAAATAGGGGTGTAAGCCTCACATTTTAGTGACACAAATTCAAGGCCAAGATTCTAGAGAGAGAAACTCTGCATAATTTAAGTCAAAGTCAATACTCGAATATTAAGAAGAATATTTGAAGTTTCATTCAAGGCGGTCAATAAATTTGAAGAAAATCGGGCATTCGATCTGCAAGAAACTTTAAAAGCCGGGAATCACACTTTTTCAAGATCAAATTTTCAAAGCCCTTCATCAAATGCGAACAACATCAACCAACTTTATCAAGAAAATCAAACAAGTCAACCGTTCGATCTGCAAGAAGCATTAAAGGCTGCGAATAAGACGTTTTTCAAGATCAATTTTCAAATACCTTTAACAAGCTCGAACATCATCAAGCAAGTTACTCAAGAAATTCAAATAGATCAATCGTTCGATCCGCAAGAAGCATTAAAGGCCGCGAATAAAACGTTTCTTAAGATCAATATTCCAAAACCTTCAACAAACTCTCAAAGAAATCTACCGTTCGATCCGCAATAAGCATTCAAATTCACGAATCAAACGTTTCTCAAGATCAAATCAACAAAGTTTCTCATCAAAGCTAAAGAAAATTAATCAAGTCCATAATAAAATCAAGAGATTCAACATTTGATCCGCAAAAATGAAGTCAAGTCTGCATCAAGTGTTTCGTAAAGAAATCCAAGCATTCAGTCCGAAACAAGACGATCAAGTCATCAAAAAGTTGTTCGAATGAAGAATCAAATGATTATTCATTTTTTAGTGTTTTAGAATATATTCAGAGAACTGTACTCACAAAATTAAAATATTTAATTAATTTAATCACATTATTCTTTTTGTCTTTTAAGCAGTAGTTTTTAAAATATGTATGGTTTGATAACTTTTCAATTGATTATTATAATATTTAATATCTCCTATTTTCTGGAGCTTGTTCAATTTGATGTGGGGACGGGCAAGAAATGGGCTCTAGGTAGTGGGCTGATCCTTAAATAATTTTGAGCATAGGCCTAATCCTTAATTTTGTTTCGAAAAGTACAAATACATCACTAACAAAAACAAATCACCGCACCTTTACTAAACATAAGAAATATAGATAGTTAAGGGTGGAAATAGTATATATCATTGGTATTTTCGTATTTTGGTATTTTCTTTATACCATTACCGCACCGTACATACATGATGCACGAAGTTTCAATACCATTATTGCACCACATTTCCATCTATCGCACTTTCAGTATACGGTAAGTTAAGTACGTCAATTGTATATTACGATATATTACCAACATTGAAAAACAGTATACAATATTATTATGAACAGTATCTCATTTGAAAAACTTAAAAGAAACTAACGCATCTTTAATAAGTAGTTGTTTAAGATTATAAACATTAGCATAATTTATAATTAGTTAATTTGCATCTTAAATGGGAAAAAGTTGTATTGATATACATATACTTAGTTTTCAGTATTTTATATATTAATGGGATCCAAAATTTGTATCTTATATATGAGTATTTTATACATAGATATGAATGTTAAGCAATATTATGATATCCAAAATTGATTAGCATTAGCGTACCACTAGATCTAGCGGTATGGTAATAACGTATCACAAATATGTTAGTACCACATGATGCGGTACAAGCAATACGGCATGAATGGTAATTATGGTTGGCTCATATGTTATGTAATAAAATTTCATCCATTAATTTATTATTCGGTTTTGCTAAATGTATAGTGTCCCGGAGTATCGTTTAAACATTAAAAAAAAACTTTTCAAATTTATGTTACATTTAATATAAATATTATATCATAATATCATTACATTACCAAATTAATGTATTTAATTTAATCAAATTATAGAAATTTCATTAATTAATTAATTACGATAAAAAAAACTAACCAATGCTCCATATGCATTGGTTAAGCACGTATCATGTATGTTATTTGTTGTAATTAGTTTTTTAAAGTAATTAATTAATAAAATTTCTATAACTTGAGTAAATTAAATACTTAATTTGGTAATGTAACGATGATATGATACAGATACAATAATATTTATATTATTTAATCACGATTCAACGTATTCTGACTCTTCTTTTATTACTGTCATGTCCTAGTCCAGATTATGTCAATTAATACCTTCACTATTCTTGTGATATACGTACTCCTGAAGGATTTCAAAATCACAATTAATTGTTTCTAATTTATGTGCAACAACTCTCCTCCCCTCAAGATATTCTATAAGTTTACAACATTCCCAACATAAAACTGTGAAGAATTAATAAGATAAGTAGCTACTACAATGAACCGTTTATTTGTTGCATTTTACATCCTCATCATTTGCCTCCTGTCATGCGCTACATTATCAGAGCAACAACTTTTTATGGGAACAATCAAAGTTCACATTTTAAATTGGCTCCCGGATCCGCTTGACGTTCGATGTCAAGAAAAAGGTAAAGATTTTGGAAACCGTACGCTAACCCCTAGCACAGGCTTTGGCTGGAGATTTGTTGGCGACCCTTTTGACCGAAGACTTTACTTATGTCATTTTTATTGGGGTTCTAAAGATAGTGTTGGTTTCCGTGTACGAAATAACAATTAATAATAATAAAATGACTAAACAAGAGTTAATTAAAACCAGTGTAATCTTTATTAATTTCCAAATGAAATACAATAAACTGATTACAACATGTAGGTACTGAAAAATAATTAAAGCAAACGTTATCAGATTATTATTAATTAATAATCTGATATACTGAATTGCAATAAATAGAAACTGCCGGACTGGAAAGTACAAACTTAACAGCCGGACTGTTCTGTTTGAAATTGAAATTACAGGACTGAATTAAAACTATTCTAATTACAGAATTAAATTACAGCTTTAAACTAATTACAGATAAGTACAAACAGAATATAAAAGCTACAGCTAAGGACAGCAATTGAAATACTGAAATAAAAAAGGACAGAATTGAATGCGTAAATGAAATGGACAGAATTAAAAGACGTAAATGAAATGGACAGAATAGAATAAAATAAGACGAGGCTACTGTTAACAGTATGCCCTTAACCGATATTCGCCCAACCACCTTAAGGTTTCTGGTTGCGTTGGCGCTTCGATCCCAAGGTACAACGTCTCGGATAACTCGCCGGAAACTGGTGACGAGTCAAAGTCGAGCTGTTGGTGGGTGGTTCTCTCTGGTTCTAAAATGTAATGCTGATTTTTGAGAGAGATGATATATCCTGCTGTATTTGATTTCAGAATGTTGTATTTGACATGTGGGGGGTCTGCCTATTTATAGGCTTGCTGAGTATCTCAGCCATTAAGGTCACTTTACTACTGTCAGTTTTCGAAATTCGAAACTGCAGTATTAACTTTGCAATGAAATCATATTTATTACAACAGTTACAGCTTTGCTGGAAGCTTTTCCCGAACAGGCGCGCTTTTCCCGATGAGCTAAAAACCCGTCGAGCAAGCCCGCCCGTCAAGTACACAATACACACATGTGTATGTGCACACTATTTTATATCCACATGGAATACCTTAGTATATATATTATAAAAATCACTCATGATTTTTCAATGTGGGATAACCCTCATGGGTTAAATCTCATTTCTTTTCTCATTTTCCAGCATTGGCTTTATTGCCTCTTTCGAGTACCAACCTTCGAGTCCAATTATCATTCACACCCTTCCTCCGAATAGGTCATGCGATATACCGTTGCGAAGCTCGTTGTACGAGCTACTCAAACGCTTTGAGTATGGCCTCAGAAAAACTGAGTAGTCGCATCGAAAATTGACTCAAAGATGGTCCCTGACCACTTGAAACAACCATGTTTAAAACATGTTTTCCTACAATTTTTCCAACAGATAGAACTTTTGAGGTCTACAATAAGCATATATATCGTAATTGTGGATTTAAAGGTCCATTTGCTATACATTGCTACTGGGCGGTTAAACCAGATGGTTTCTTCTTAAGTGGTGATGAAAAAGAATGGAATATATGGTATGGTTGGGATTAAGTATTTGATATCTAGCTAATCCTTGTGATTAGGGTGAGTTCTCATCCTTTAATGGGAACAACAACAACAACATTAAACCAAGCTATCTTCAATTCATTATATGTCTTCCCAAGTATACAATTTGAGTGGAACAATTCGAAATTTAATTTTTATTTAACATGTCAAAGCGGAAGAGTATTGAACTTGTGGAGCTCACATTCTGGTGAGGGTTTGAGGGATTATGATCAGAGATCGATCAAAAACAGATATAACAATATGTAGAGAGAATACTGTAAAACTCCGTACATTCCCCACTAAAATGCCTACAGTAAAACCTTTCTATAGTATATGAATAAACTCCATATAGGAATAAAAATACTCGGTCCCAACTCGTGACAGTTCAAAATAAAAATAACCTCCATATTATAATATTACATGATTTTTTATAGCACCGCTTTAACAAATTTGCCTCCATATATGAATAAATTACATAAATGTGTAAAATTATATATATATATCGTTACATTAAAGTTAAAACGATTTAAAATATTTATCTAATTTAGTCTGTGATATTGTCTTGATTTCTGGGTTGCATATCCTTTAACTTGCAGGTACGTAATAGCTCGTCCACGTGAACATTTTCTATGCTATATTATACCTAGTATTTATACATATAAAAAAAAGTTTTAGATAAACTTTTAGATGACTTTCCAGCTTTCTAAATACATGTACTTAGTTAAATTTTCTTAAATTGATGAATATGTTAGTTTCGTGACTTTCCAACTCTTTTTGATTTATGTGTTTAACTTGTTACATAAATACATGTATTTGTTTATTGAATATTTATACTAATTAGTTAAATTAGGTATACATATACCTTTTATTATGCGAAACATTTATTTAACTATTTTTTTATTTTTTTATATATCAACATCTAGTTAGAAATAACCTGCTTATAAGAATATTTTCTCCCACTTACGAGTTTATTTCTGTAGGGAGGTTCTACTATATTAGTAAGGAACGAGAGTGACATATATTAAATGTGAGACAATTCCAACAAATACAAAATAGGAAAAATGGTATTTTATTATTAATTGAATGCAAAATAGTTCAATTTACAAAGGTTACAAAATAAGCCCATATGTCCACAAAGTGACTGATTCAGTACAAGTAAATTAATTACACATAAGTCTCTGTATTAAACAACTCAACAATTAAGTATACAAAATACATAATATATCAATACACCACTCTCAAGATGGAGAATGTAATGAAAGTACTCCCATCTTGGCCTTTAAACCATTAAAAACAGAAGATCTAAGTGATATAGTGAAAACATCTGCAATATTATTAGAGGAATAAACATCGCAATTATGCCTTTTTCTATCTTTTCACTTATGAGTGTTTTGTTCTTCCATAATTAACAGGGTTTGCTTGCCAAAACTAATGCAGGTTTACTATATGTAAATAAACAAACTAAACTATCATGATTAACATTTAAATCTTTCAATAATTCTAATAATCAAACTATTTCACATGTTGGCATGAACATAGCTCTATATTCAGCCTCAGAAGAGCTCATATATACAACTTGTCGTTTCTTACTTTTCCATGATATTAATACATTTCCTCAATATATACAAAAACCTTTAACAAATCTTCTAGTATCAATGCATGATTCCCAATCAGAATCAGTAAATACTTTTAATTTAAAATTAGAAGATTAATGGAAGAAATTGCCTTGAGCAGGGTCATTTTTAATACACCTGAGTACCCTTAGAGCAGCCGCATAATGCCCGCTTGCTATGAGCTGGTAAAAACTGACTTAAAACATGAACTAAATAGCCAATATCATGTTTTGTAATGGTAAGATATAACAATTTATCAATCATTTTTCTATAAGAAGTAATATCAGTGAAAGAATCCTTATCAGAAATAGTGAATTTTGTTTTTGTGTCCATGAGAAAATCAGTTGGTTTAACAGCCAAATAATCTATTTCATTTAAAAGTTCTAAAGCATACTTTCTTTGAAAAATGTGAATTACATCCTTATTTCTAGAAACTTCAAGCCTTCAAAAATATTTTAAATTTTCAAATGTTTTAACTGAAATTTTGTATTGAGAAAAGTTCTAACATTATTAATAAGAGTAGAATCAACTAGCTATCAAAATATCATCTATATATACCAGTAAAACCAAAAATTTGTTATTAACATGATAAATAAAGAGAGAATGATCACCATTGGATTTAATAAAACCAAATTCAATCAGAGCAATACTTAACTTTGGAAACCATTGTCTAGAATCTTATTTAAGTCCATACAAAAACTCCTATAATTTACAAACTAAAAAACTATTTTCATCACAAAACCCAGGTGGTGGTGGTGTCATATACACATCTTCATGTAATTCTCCATGTAAAAAGACATTATTTACATCTAACTGACTTAAAAACCAATTTTGTGCAGCAGATACAGCTAGAAAACATCTTACAATGTTCTTTTTTGTTACATGAGAAAAAGTAAATTCATAATCAATTTCTTCAAACTAAGTATACCACTTAGCAACTAACCTATCTTTATACATTTTTACATAAGCATCATATTTGTATTTTATTCTATATACCCACTTACAACATATAGTCTCTTTATTTTCATGAATAGTAGTCAAAATCCATGTTTTATTACCTTTTAAGGCCTTAATTTCAGCTTTCATTGCTTCTTTCCATAAAGAATGCTTATTAGCTTGCTTAAAATTATTTGGTTCTATATTTGAAGAAATAGTCATACAATAATTTTTACAATTTGATGAAACATTATCATAAGAAACATAATCATGCAAATGATAATTAGGATTTTTAGAATGAGTAACATCAGTACCAGAACAATGATAATCTTGTGAGAATTTAAGAATATTATGAACCCTAGAAGATTTTCTTACCCCACTGTGCATACCACATGTACAAGGATTAGTATCTTGAATATCATTATATCAACAGGTAAAGAAGAAGATTTATCATTATTAACAGGTAAAGAAGAAGATTTATCAGAAATGTCACAAGTATCAAGTATTGTATCACTTAGGTTTGGTTGTTCTAAGTTTTGATAAGGGAAAATATTCTCATAAAAAACAACATATCTGATAAAGCCATAACTTTGGTCGGTCGCGTTAGACTTTTCAACAATAAAATAATGATAAATTAACTGCAAGTAATGAACACTTCTTGGTCTTTATTATTGATCAGGTCATTACACTTGTTCGGATTATTATTAACTTGCTACAATTGCGCTTGATTTAAATATTTAAACTCTTATCTTGATCGTTCTCCTTCTTCTTCGATGCTCGGTTCTTTCTCTGTTCGGTTTGTTTCTTTACTGGGTAAGCTTTGATTAGTTTTTCTCTTTTCTCAACTTCTCTCTATAATTTTTGGATAGATTTTCTGGTCCTTTTCTAGGAGGGGTAGTTGGCTATTTATAGGCAACTATGCCTTCTAGGATGTTGACAAATGTCTTCATCTCAGGGGGCTTTTCAGATATGGGTCCCTAGTTAAGTGGGCTTGGGCTTTTGATAATAACAACCTTATTTCATGATGAAAAAGGCATGGGATGACCCATTTAAGCGTTGGATACCCATTTATAAAGTGTATTGATTATTACCCGAATAGAATATTCGGGTCCAATTTTTATGTTCTATCAAGTGCTCCCTGACTTCCTCGGCATGGTTTTCCATGTCGAGGGAGTCATGCTCGGTCTGTCGAGGATATTACTTCGGTCTTGTCGTTCCCAATGCTTCATCGAGAAATGCAATAGACTCATGACGGTTCCCAGGGGGGGGGGCATTTATAGTTACCCATCCTAATATCTTTTTTCGAGGAAAACTCCTATAAAGGGGTGTGCCCCCTCCATAATCATGCATTTTACTACTACTTTGCTTGTGACGTAATGGCTTTCTCTGATTCTACTGGTGAGAGCTCTTTTAACTATATCTCTTATTTAGAAACTGAGGTCACGACATCTCGCACCGCGAATAAGAAACTCGTGGCCAAGGTTTCAAACTATAAGAAAAGGTTGTCTGACATGGATTCTGCTCATCATGTGACGATGGCTGATCGGGATTGGGCCTTCGAGCATATAAAGAGGCTCGAGGCTTGTCTGGCTAAGCAGAATGCAGCAAAAAGGGCCTATAAGCTTGCCTTCGAAGAGTTGCATGCTCGGTCTAAACCGAGTTCGGATGAAGATGAAGAAGGCTCTTCCTCGAAATAATTAGTCTTTTGTGATTTTTGTTGTAATTTCTTTTGAATGGGGAGTCTTCTCCTTAGATGTAATCGAAGTTTCTTGAAACTAATAAAATATTTCCCTATCCTTGTTCTTGTCTGTTTATCTTCTTGATATCTTTTTGGATGACTTTAATTGGATTTGAACTGCTGTAGTTGGCCATGAATGCTCTTGGGAAGTTCAAGAGGTTATCTTTCTTCGAGATGACCTTTGATCTACCTCTTGTTTCTTCCTATAAAAGGGGACTGTCTCTGTATTCTTTGTGCAACTCATTCTTTATTAACGAACAAATGGCCTCTCCTCATGAAACTAACGGTGACAACCTCCCTGAATACATCGCTCATCTTGAGGAGGAAGTTAAGAGGGTGCGTTATCTCGAAAAGAGGGTTGCCCGGCTGTCGGTGGAAGCTCGTCTGGCCGTCGAACTGGATGAGCGGTTAGACGCCATGGAGAGGGAGCATCAGAGGTCTTTGCTCGACAGTATCCGTGCTCGTGCTCGGATCAAAGAGCTCAAGGCCTCTAGAGATAGGCAAATCGCTTCCAAGAGGGCTTATAAACTGGCTCTTAAAGAAATGTATGCTCGGTCGAAAAGGAAGCGGGATGACGAAGAGGGCCCTTCTACGAAATGATTTTATTATTTATATTTTCTTTATGTAGACTGCTTTATCTGTAATGAAGCATCAATCAATCAATAAAGACTTCTTTTTCTTATTTATATCTGAATTACTTTCCCAACGCAATTAATTTTGATTGCGCACGCTTGTGGCCTCATTAAAGCTTTTTCTTGGGCCTTGTGTTTGACCTTATCCATTGAACCTTCTTAATCTCTGTATCTAGGGACCACTGAGGTTTCTTGAGCCCTGTGCACAAAAATCTTATTCACCAGAGTTTTCTTGAGTTCTGTGCAAAAGATCTTAGATATTTATTTGAACTGCTGCCTTTCCCCAAAATGACGCGTGTTTCGCTGCCATTATGACTTACCCTCTTTAAATATTGGTAAGAACCCAAGCGTTTTTTGAACAAGAGTGGCTTTTAATTACCCATGCTTTTTCAGAGCCTTTTGGGGAATCCAAACGTTTTTTCTTGAACAGACACATCTTTTAATTGCCATCGCTTCTTAGAACCCATTGGCGAACGGTTGCGACTCTCCATACTAGCCCTCATCTAATTGGCTTATAAATACCTTCTTAAAGCATGGTTACATCCACAACCCTTATCATATTATCTTCCCTTACTTACGAATCTTCATCTTATAATCTTTTTATAATGGCCAGTTCTTTCACCAAATCTGCATTGGTTTTGCAAGTGGAAGCTTTTGAAGCTTCCTATGGCCATGCACTAAAACTGTTGAAGGATGCCGAGGAGAAGTTAAAAGTGATGCGTTATCACCATACCGAGATGGTTCGGGAACTAACTTGGCTAAGATCCGAACTAGATTATTGCCGACGTGCTCGTCAGGCTCTAGTTGAAGAGAATGAGGTGCTAAGGGGAAACTCGGCACTTCGAGACAGGGATGTCTCGGCCGGCCCCTCTCATCGATACCGATCGACCTCCCCCTAACCTCTCCATTTTCCTTTTCTTTTTATTTTCTCAGTTTCCTTCATTTCTTCCTCTTCCTCTTTTTTGCACTCTTCTTCTTTTCTGTTTTTTGTTTCTTTGACTTCCTTTTTATTTGTCTGTTTCCTTCATTTCTTCCTCCTCCATTTTCTTTTCATTATCTCCTCTTTTTTTTTATATATCTCTCTCTCTTGCTTATTTCTTTTTTTTTTTTTTCTTTTTTATCGTGTTCCTTTTACTTTCTTCATCCTCTTCTTTCTCATCATCTCTAGCTCTCTCTACTTTTTTCCTTTTTCTCTTTCTTTCTCTTCTTTCTCACCACTACGACGTAACAATCAATCCTGTGACCCTAAGGATTTTGTGTTACTTCTAGGATTTTTGTCATTGTTCTTTTTGACTCTTCTTTCTTTTCGTTTCTTCTTTATGTTCCTCTTCATCTTTTTCTTCCTCTTTTTTATGCTTCTGTTCTTCGTCACCGGCTGTTCGACTGGTCCGCTGATGTTGTCGATCTTCTTTGGCCATGCTGTCTACTCATTTGGTTCTACCATTGAACACACGATGTAGTAGATTTTCTTTTGATGTAATCCTCGGATGTAATAGACCCCAATGTAATAGATCTCAATGTAATAGATTGTCTTTTGATGTAATGAACAATGATGATATCCATCTTTATTAATGAGAAGAACTTTTGCCCCTTTATTTTGGCACTTCTTTTTATGTTGTACTTGTGGTTTGTCGTTTTTCCGAAATCCAGATCTTTGAATATCTTTTCTATTTTCTGCTGTACTGCGATATCAAACATATGTGGGTGTACTGTCGATCATAGGTGTATTGTCAGGAAATATGCTTGCTCCCAAGTATGTCAGGAAATACGCCAGTTCCCAAGCATTGTCATAAAATACCATACTATATTTTCTCTATAAATACTCCTCTTCTTTTCTTTATTAGCTACCTTCTCTCCTTTTATTTTTACTGTTTGCTCTTCCCTCTACCCCTACTTTCTCTTGTACTATATCAATCTCCCAGAATGTCTGAACCTGTGGGGAGATATCATGCTCAGATGAAGGGTTTGGACGCGGAGATATCTAGCGTCCGACGTCGAATGGCAAGGCTTGAAAAGGAGTACGGCGTTCTGGCCTTGAGCTTGTTCGGATCTCATCCCGAAGAGACTGCGAAGTGGACCGAGATTTCGGCCTTGAGTCGTCAGCTCGATTACTTGTTGTTACAAAGAAATCATCTAGCCAACTCCTGGTATGATGCCGAGGAAATTTGGGACCACGCTCAAGACGAGTTCGATAACTCCCCTCAAGGCCTGGCTAACATGATGGTTAGGAATGCTCGGCTGGAGGAGCGCGTCATGGTTCTTACTAGGGAGAAATCCGGACTCTCCGCGGAGAACGAAAATTTGATTGCCATGAATGATTCCTACCAAGCTCGGTTGAACTGCTCTGCTCGTTTTGCTTTCTCTCGGTCTGGTAGTTCGGTTTTTCCACCCATTGGTCCTTAGTTAGATTGGGCTGGTTTTCTTATGTATTTCCTGTTTTGGAACTTGTATCTTTTTCTCTTCTTTTTTTTTGTATTTGAATCAGATGTATCTGTTCGTATCTCGTGCTTTTGTTCTGTGTCGCGTTTTGTGCCCTTTGACTCTCTATAAATGCTCCCTATTGCTTGTTCTTTATTATCCAATCTTCTTTTCTCTTTCTTGTTGATAATTTTTGTTTCCTCTAACTTGCTTTTGTTTTGAGATGGCTCCCATTATTAGATCTGTCCCCCTGGTTTTGGAGAGGAGGATTTGACTCTTCTTCAGCTAAAAGAGATTGAGGTGTCATGGCTGAAGCATGATCTCAAGTGTGCTCAGACTGAAGCGAGGAGGTTTAAACAATATTGGGATGCGGAAGGCCTTGCTCGTTTCAAAGCCGAACAAAAATGCAAGTCTCAGTCTTACTCCTTGCAGCAGGCCGAGGTGGCGATTGCTCGTTTGATTAGGGAGAGAGAGA
Source organism: Primula vulgaris (assembly GCA_963920805.1). Classification (NCBI taxonomy): domain Eukaryota; kingdom Viridiplantae; phylum Streptophyta; class Magnoliopsida; order Ericales; family Primulaceae; genus Primula; species Primula vulgaris. The sequence continues at coordinate 16,252,416 of OY987218.1, read as the reverse complement.
ATCTGGAGGATTTCTTGGCAAAGAAGGATGCCGATATGGGGGGTAGTTCTAAGAAGTAGGATGGTGTATTTTCCCCCCTTGTGGATGAATAAGCTTTTGCTTTACACTTGATTCTGTCTATTCTGTTTTATTTCTTGTTCACTTTGCCTTTGTGTTTCATTGCACACCACACCGAGCAATGTGCCCGGTTATCCCCCCGGAGAGCGTTTTTAGACTGGATGCTTAATGCCATCAAGCGAGAAACGGTCTCCGTCCACCTTGTTCGGTGTGTTGTTTCGGTAAGGAATGGTTGGGTGTCGAGGATCTTAATCGGGGATATTATTGGTAGCGTATGCTGTAAGCTTTTCGTGGTAGGGTCCACTAGCCGTTTATTTAGGTGTAATGATGTGAATTGCCTTGGGTAGTGGGATATGCGCTGACATGGCAAAATCTGGAGCGTTTATAAGTTAAAAATAGCAGCTGTTGTTGACTTATCTATGGTTGGAAAAAAGGTAAACCTCTGTTACACGAAAAGGTGGTTATTATTTTATTCTTTTTGTGACTCCACTCCTTTTTACTGTGCCAAGCAATCCCTTTTGTTTTTATCACATAATTTGCTGAAGAAAATATCTGTCTCTCTCTAAAGTATACTCTTCCCGCCAAAAAGGAAAAACGTGCTGCCGCTCCATCTAGGGTTTCGTTGTATTGTCGATATATTTGCTGCTGTTCGAACGTATTCGCTCAGAATGATAACTGTAAGTGCTTTGTTATTATGATGTTCTTTTTGCTTGAGGACTGGTATTTGATTTGCTGTTGTGGTCGTAGATATGGCGTTGGTAACATGCCGTGGTTGTCTATATATGTCTGGCGATATTGAGTTATGTAGTGGATGTATACTGATTGGAAAAGGAGTAAAACGTAGGGTTGCTGGTTAATTTGTTAGCAGGGGGGTTTTCTTTATGTTGATGTTATTGTGGGTTGTGTATAGTATATTGATGGATTTTTGTTGATGTTTGGATAGGAAATTTTGACCCAATGCCTGGCCCAAGTGGGCCCATTCGTGGAAAAGGATTTTAAGAAGCTTGCCGGAATACCCGATAACATACATGTTCGGCTTCCGATATCGGACGACGAGGTGTTGGGGTTTGTTCCCGCCGGCGAGGTAGCTGTACTTTCCTCGGCCTTCTTTACTGGGGGTTTAATACTTCCTTTTAGCAAGTGGGTGGCTTCATTCTTTGAGGCCGTTCAGATTGCTCCGGCCCAACTGGCCCTAAATGGTTACCGTACCCTAAACGGTATTCAAAGGCTATCAGAGTTGGCCGGAATCCCGATCGAGCTAAAGGATGTGTTCGGGATCTATACGTTGAGTTTTGAGCGACGTAGCTCGTATCTGAAGACCATGCGTGCCTTCTGTCGGCTTGTTTTTGGTCTGCCGGACACCAACAAGGGGGAGAACCTCGGTGTTGTGATTGTTTCTGGTAATTGGGGTTGTGTTGGACACCAAATTCCCGGCCCTGCTACGAAGGCTCCCATGATTCCAGACCTCGGCGCTCCCAATGTCGAGACTCTCTTAGCTCTTTGGAAATGGTGGGGGCCTGGATCAACGAGGGATCCTGCTAGTCGTACTGCTCCCGTGCTTCTCGGATACCCTGCGGGGCCAGTGACAAAGGGGAATCCTGTCCCCGAGATTCCTAAAGAGTCCGAGGAGGAATTTTTAAAGGTGGTCCGAGCTCGAAGTGCTGCTCGGTTAGGGAAGAAAACCGTTCGCTCGAAGCGTCGTGGACCTGACCCCGTCGTTGGAACGACGAAGAGGGCTAGGGGGACCGAGACATCGGGCACCGAGGAGGCTACTTCTCAAGGGAATATCCCCGAGGATGTCCCTGCACTTGGCGAGGTATGTGTATATGTATATTGATTCTCGTGTCTGTTGATTGTTGTGTTGTTCTCTAGTTCTTTGTTTCATTGGTTATCTTGTTTCAGCTACTGACTTCTCCATTGGTTATCCTCGCTCTTGCCCGGTCTATGGGTATTATTGTGTTTCAGGGGTCGATGGATAACATATTCGAACATCTCAACCTCATGGTGAACATGGGCAAGAGTACGATGACTCTGCCTGCGATATCGCCTATTCATACTGAGGAGATGATGGACCCGCCTGTTGTCTCGCCCACCCGTATTGAGGGTGTGGGCGAGCACAGGGCCCCTGAGACTGGCCTTTCGGAGAAGGAGGTGACTGAGGAAGTGGAGGAAGTCGGCAAAGAGGCTGCCGAGGATGTAGTGGTGGGCGTCGAGGATGAGGTTCCCGAGCTACCTGAAGAGGTGTTGGTGGACGGGGTCGCAATGACCCGTTACATTGGTCGGTGTAAGGGGAAATTGCTGGAGCAGCCCCAAGCTGTAAGGATGGGGTATACTGCTCTGAAGCCCCTTGTCTTCAAGGATGCGGAGGAAATTGCTGCTCTCCCGTTAGCGTCGTTAATTGAGCAAGCCAGCCGTGGTGCGCTTCGGGTATGTTTAGCATGTATTTAGTTATATAGGTCGTCATACCTTTAGTGGGAGGGTGTCTGATGTTGCATGTCTATTTTTGTTTTTTGTTTTTTTTGTGATGGCAAGGCTTTCGTGGGTTCCGTTGCTCTGAGTGATCAGTGGAAGGCGCTCGAGGCTGAGAAAGAGAAGCTAGTGACCGAGAAGAAAGACCTGCTTGCGGCCTTCGAGGAGGAGAAAAAGAAACTGGTCGCCGAGAATAAAGCCCTGGGCGATAACTATGACAAGGTGTCGGGGGACTTCCTGCTCGTGACCGAGGAGGTCGGTAAATTGGAGGCTGAAAAAGAGAGCATGGTCGAAAAGTACGACCAACTAGAGGAGGAGAACTTGCTCTTGGCGGAGGACGTGGAAGCCGAAAAGGCCGAGGTTGCGGCTCTAAAAGCGGCGCATGCTGAGGAGCGGACAAAGTACGCTATGACGGCGAATTTCGCCGTCTATTGCGCTCATGTGCGCGCGCTTAATTTCGCGAAGGTTCCTTTGTCGGATCAAGCGTGGTCGGAATTGGTGTACCCCTGTCCTCATGGTGCACCTCCTAAACCTCAGGATTGGGCCAACCTCCGAGATGAGGAGCTCCCACGGCTGCCGGGACACACTACTTCGACGGCGCCGCGTCCCCATTCCGGGTTAGCTCCAACGACTCCTCGGTCTGCTCCCACCGTTACTCCCCCACCCACATTCCCTTAGGTGGAGCCTTGACCATTTTCTTGTAGTATTGTCTCTGTATCTGATTGTAGAGTCTTTGGGTACCCGAATTGTGGGTCGCTTTTGTATCTAGAAACATATTTGTTTGGAGAAGTGGTAATATAGGTGATGTGTTTGTTTTTTGTTTGGCTTTTCCGAATTAATTTTCCCTTTTCTAGGGTCATCATATTTTGAAGAATGTGAAAACAAAATATTGTCAGGTACCCTATAACCCTCTGGCCATGGTGGTCTAGACCTCGCCTAGTCGTAGCGGAGGTAATGTGATAGATGGTCTTGAAAGGTCTAAGGCTTTCCTAACTGCTGAATTGAAGTCTGCTCGTCGTAAAATCGAGGATCTGAATGTTCATATTTCAAACATGTCAACTCGGTTACGTGACTTGGGAGAGAAATTCAGCAAAAAGACCGCATATTATAAGGCGAACAAGGGTAAGGCGAAAGAACTCCTTGGTGCACTTCGGCGCTCTCGTGATGAAGCCCGAGGCCGTGTGACGAGCTTGAACTTAGTGCTAGGTGCCGTTTTCGAGGATGCGGACCTACTGCTAACTTTTGTGAAAGCGTATTGGGCCCGTGCTCGCGCTTTAGAGGTGCTTGAGCATGTGAAAGGGATGAGTGGTGTGGCCCGGGCGGAACGCATGGTTGATGCGACGGCCGGGGTAACTGAGACCACGGCGGCCTTGAACCGAGTAGATGCAGTCGTTCGTGAGCGCTTGGGGACTCAAATTGTTTCCTTGCGAGATATTCATTTCGCTGATGTAGTAGAGACCTCAGCGTCCGTTGAGGGGCTATCGGATTAATAATTGAGTTGTTTGTTTTGCCGTATTTTATTTTATTTTATTTTATTTTATTTATTTTATTTTATTTTTTATTTTTTATTTATTTATTTTTTTTTTTATTTTTTTTTTAATGAGTATTCATCTCTTCCTTTCTTCCCATTTTTTTTTTTAGGCACATGCTACTACGTCGCACCAGGCTGGCTCTCCAAGACCTACTTGTGCCGCCCGAGACGAGGTCCCATCTGGTGTGGCTAGTGACGAGCATGCCAAGGTTCCTTATATCTTTTTGTTGAGTAAAAATGTCGAATTGCTCAATCTGTGTGGCCAACTTAGGGCCAAGTTGAAAACTCAGGCGTCTTCTTTTCGTGAGTACGCTCGGCGTTTCGAGCGTGTTGTTAAGGTTCAGGAACGTCGTTTAGATCGATATTGGAGGGTAAAGGAAAATTATTTCAGTAAACTAAAGTCGTTGGTAAACCAAGCGAACATGCTGGTGAAGTATTTCCGTTTGTCCCGATCCAGATACGATGCCTCTGCAGCTATGATCGAAGCTCGCAAACTTCCTTTCGACGATGCTCGTCGGAAAGCGGCCTCGGATGCTCACGAGGTCGCTAAAGGAGCCGAATTCTCTGCGCGGCTTAAGACGTTGACATGCGTTGGCGCACATACGACCAACTTTGATGCCCTTATTTCGGAGGAGCGTTTTGATGGCGAGGAAACTGATGGGGATACTTCGACGGATGACGAAGAAGTGTCACTTGGTCAGTTACCGTCATGTTCCTCATGTAGTAGCTCTTAAATAAATTTCTTTATTTGTTGGTTGTATCCTGTTGCCTCCGTAACGCGGGCGAGGATTATTTGTTTTACTTCTCTTCTCCTGTGTTCGGATCTTCTCATTGTTGTACGGATATTTCATTGATTGGATTGATTTTTCTTTGTTGATTTCTTCGTTTGGCAATTGTGTTGCCTCCATAATGTGGACCTTTATTATCTGCTTCATTTCGTTATACGTGTATTGGACATTCCCGTTGCTGCTATTTCGTTGTTTTGATGGATTTCTTTTCATTGTTTTCGCCATTTGGTAATTTATCGTCCCCGGAATGTGGGCCTGAACTATTCTCCTCATTGCTGTATTTCTTTTCATCCTTGCTCATTGGGTCAACGTGTACCTGCATATACATAAGTATTCCTAGGCATTCTTTTAGACATGCCATGTTGGGAATTTCACAGTATTCCTAGGCTCTTGGGCCATGTTGGGAATTTCACAGTATTCCTAGGCTCTTCGGCCATGTTGGGAATTTCACAGTATTCTTAGGCTCTTCGGCCATGTTGGGAATTTCACAGTATTCCTAGGATCTTCGGCCATGTTGGGAATTTCACAGTATTCCTAGGCTCTTCGGCCATGTTGGGAATTTCACAGTATTCCTAGGCTCTTCGGCCATGTTGGGAATTTCACAGTATTCCTAGGCTCTTCGGCCATGTTGGAAATTTCACAGTATTCCTAGGCTCTTCGGCCATGTTGGGAATTTCAGCTGCATTGGTTAGACAGCGTGATATGATACTTTATTTATTCAAAAGGCAAGGGTATTAGTTAGAGAGATAAGGCGGCACCTGTATTTGTACTGACAGTCTGGCTTATATGTAGTACTTCTTTAGGTTAGCCACGTTCCAAGAATTTTTCTCCCCTCTGCTATTTTCGAACAGAACGCTTTTGAGTTTGTAGGTAACTGGGCTTGTTCTTTTGAGGATCTCGTATGGTCCCTCCCAGGTGGGGCTCAATTTACCATGTATTTCATTTCGGGTATATACCGTTACTCGTCGTAGCACCAGTTCTCCGACTATGAACTCTTTGGTCCCTTTTACCCTCTTGTCATATGCTTGTTTGACACCTTGTTGATACTTCGCGAGTGTAAGAGCTGCTATCTCTCTTTTCTCGTCCATCATGTCAAGTTCTTCTCTCATTCTTTGTTCATTGTTTCCCTGCTCGACTAAAGTTGTTCGGAGCGTGGGTAGCCCAATTTCTGTTGGTATGATGGCCTCGACACCGTATGCTAAGCTAAAGGGGGTTTCCTTGGTGCCCGTCTTCGGCGTGGTTCGGCACGATCACAAGACGTTAAGTAGCCGTTCGGGCATACATGTTAACAATTTATACATGTATGCATACATAATTAGTATTCAACTGATTGCAGCTTTTAAGCAAACACACTGAAGATTCCAAGGTTTAGGGAAAGATGTGCTAATCCAGCTTAAACCTTCTACATAATTCAGGTCAAGAAACCCGAAAAGCTTAGCTTTTAAGCTGATTACCAGATAAAATCCAGCTTATAGGGCAGAAAGTAAGAAAGGGAAAAAAGGCATATACTTACTGGCCTGTTCTCATCCAGACTTTTCCCGCCGACAAATTTACTTTTCTGAAAGTTCTTGGGCTTTACATTTTTACCGAACATGTGATCCCTATCACTCTTCCATGATATACCCTTCGTATTTACGGTTAAATTCTCGAAGGGTGGGTTATTTTTTATTCTGGAGAAGTTGTAGGTATCGTTAAACAAACTCCATGCGATGAGACCACAGGGTATTATTGTCATATTATTCATATTATTAGCCTCGACTTCAGGTGTACAATCATTTAGATTCTTATCGCTCGGTTGTACCCCCCTTAACTGCTCATCACTACGGCTCTTCACGTACCTGTACATAATATTGAAACCCACACAATTGTCATAGGATAAATTGAAAAGCTCTACTAAAACATGTTGCACCAAGACAACTTTTTACAAAATATGGCTTTTGCTTATTCCAATGATTTAAGTACAAAATTCAAAAGTACCATCTTTTTTACATTTAAGTTGGTGGAATTTGGGGGACCTTTTATTCAACAAAATTGTTAATTAGGTTTGAAGAAATAAATCTCTAGAGAGAGTGACATTTGCAACAATGCAAGCTCCAATCCCTCTCAAATTTGTTTTTTATTAAAAAAAAATTGTTACTAGATATGGTGATTAGTCCTATAATCTGAGAGAAAAATACTGTTTGTTTTTAATGATTAAGTTGATGAGTAATTTGGTGAAGTTGTTACTCACCAAGATTTAATTGGGTCTGGACCTTTAAGCTCAGTTTATTTGTAATCTGATCTTTAAGATGCAATGTATTTAGTTGAGCAACTTTATTGAGCTCCTTTTTCCTTTCTTTGTTCAGTTCTTCTAGTCTGTAATTTGAAGTTTATTCTGATAATTTAAGTCAATTTACCTTCCCTTTAATTAAGGATTAATTTGGGGGACCGGGGTCGTAACCAAATTCTTAACGGTTTCTGAATTGCTGTCCTTTGTTAGGTTTTAGTAAGGAACTGCTTGTTGCTGCTTTTAGCAAGGAACTGCTTGTTACAGCTTTTAGCTTAATTTATTTAATTATATTACTTGCAAGTTAGATTACTATTGGTTGGACGTCTTATAGGTTGAGATAGTAGTTTAAGCTGAGTGAATTTATCGCAGGCTTAATTAGTTTAAGCTCTTCACTACGGCTCTTCACGTACCTGTAAATTCGTATTTTTAAAACCAATTGATATTCTAGCTTATATATAAGTGCATAGGATAAATTGAAAAGCTCTACTAAAACATGTTCCATTATCATATTTTTAAACAAGGTCAGAATGTAGCATTCAGTGTCTTAGTATTTAAGTTCACAGAATGATTTTCTTGTCCCCGGCGTACTCTAAAATGTAGATTATTAATAAATTGAAATTGATGAACTTCTTTGAGATCATGTTTCTACCAAACAACTTAGCCAATTATGATTTTGTTGGGCTCTTGAACTCAGATCTTTCAGTTTTCTTGCTTATTATAAGGTGTAACAACACATTTGTTTGATCAGCTTACTACTTTGATTTCTAACATGAATACAAACATACTGTTGTAGTTTTTTGTGGACAGAGTGATCACAAACATGAATAAATGTAAATTTTAGATTTCTTAATGCCTAAAAATAAAACAAAATAGCAGTATCTTATTAGAGAAATAGAAAAGAAACTAACCTGTAAATGAACCTTTCTTCATTAAATTTAGAGAAGTAGAGAGAGGGGGTTGATGAATAGAGTGAACTACAGTGTACAGAGGTGTTAAAGTGCCTAATGTAGCCATGTAGGCAGGTAACGTACTTATTTACGTATGTGACTCAAAGAAGAAAAACTAGGCAGCGGGTACGTCTCATCAACTAGTGCAAAGCAAACCGGTGTCGATTTTACCCGATCCGACCCAATAATTTTTGAGTATTTGGATAGCAGTTTTACCAGTTTTTTCTTTTCATTTACGGGTCGGTTACAGTAGCGGCACCAAGATTCAAGACAGGGAGGGATTGGAGATTTTTTTCCCGTTAGTATAATAAAAATAAATAATACAAAAAATAAATAAAACTGGAGTTTAAAAGCTCAATTGACTTATCTAATGATTCAAAAAAAAATCAAACAACACATAAAAACCGACTATAAATTAATTTGAATTTATTATAGTTTAAACTTTTCTTATAATATGACTATGAAAATAAATAAAAAGTCTTGTAAAAAAATTTAATGACAAAATTCGAATTAGGGCCTTTGAGTCACAATTGTTTTAAATTTACCAACTAAACCAATTTACACTATGTTTATTGGGGGACTATTAATATATAAAACCTTAAATATCAAAATTTCTCTACAGACAAAAATGTTTTCAAAATTTTTGGAGTGGCAGTCCCCGTCCCTCGCAACCCCTTATTCCATCCCTGGTCCTGTCGGATCGATTCTATATAACTTTTTGTATTCATTTTATCCGACTCATACCCGTACATGTATTGGGTCTAACGGTTCTCGGGCGCGGTTATATATTCAAAATTATTTCCAAAAAATATCAACAATGGTAGGAACTAAAATTAATTTAACCCGATAAGTTTTACAATTTAATTTAACTTTTTCACATAATCATAAACAAATAAATACAAATGCATATATACATATACAAAACATACAAAAAAAATTTAAAAATGTCTTTATATCTGAGAAAAAAGTAGGAATAAAAAATTAAACAATAAAAAGGTCCTTTTATTCAAATATACGTCATTCAAAATAGGCATACATGTTAACAATTTATACATTAACAAAAGCATGCTCCGTCAAGAACTTGCTAAATTTGCTACAGGCTATAGCTCAACCATATAGATACACACTGTAGACACGCAAATTTTTTCAAAACTGCTAAAAATGTAACACGTGTATTAGAAGTTAAATTAAAAGAAATTACTAATTTTCCTATTAAGAAAAAGGATAGATATATTAGTAGTTTAAATGGAAAAAAAAAAGGCATATTTATTGTCACATAAAAGAAAAAAGATAATAAATATACAACAGATAAATTATTTATTTTCTCCAAAATGATTAAATCATTACAAAATAAAGAGTTAGTTTAAATATAATGTTCATTTGTAATACTTTCAACCCATTTGAGTTTATTTAAATACACTTATGTGGTCTTGTTTGGTAAAAAGACCAAACTTAGAGAGGTATCACTGTAAATATTTCACCCCGACTTCTATAAATAGGGGTGTAAGCCTCACATTTTAGTGACACAAATTCAAGGCCAAGATTCTAGAGAGAGAAACTCTGCATAATTTAAGTCAAAGTCAATACTCGAATATTAAGAAGAATATTTGAAGTTTCATTCAAGGCGGTCAATAAATTTGAAGAAAATCGGGCATTCGATCTGCAAGAAACTTTAAAAGCCGGGAATCACACTTTTTCAAGATCAAATTTTCAAAGCCCTTCATCAAATGCGAACAACATCAACCAACTTTATCAAGAAAATCAAACAAGTCAACCGTTCGATCTGCAAGAAGCATTAAAGGCTGCGAATAAGACGTTTTTCAAGATCAATTTTCAAATACCTTTAACAAGCTCGAACATCATCAAGCAAGTTACTCAAGAAATTCAAATAGATCAATCGTTCGATCTGCAAGAAGCATTAAAGGCCGCGAATAAAACGTTTCTTAAGATCAATATTCCAAAACCTTCAACAAACTCTCAAAGAAATCTACCGTTCGATCCGCAATAAGCATTCAAATTCACGAATCAAACGTTTCTCAAGATCAAATCAACAAAGTTTCTCATCAAAGCTAAAGAAAATTAATCAAGTCCATAATAAAATCAAGAGATTCAACATTTGATCCGCAAAAATGAAGTCAAGTCTGCATCAAGTGTTTCGTAAAGAAATCCAAGCATTCAGTCCGAAACAAGACGATCAAGTCATCAAAAAGTTGTTCGAATGAAGAATCAAATGATTATTCATTTTTTAGTGTTTTAGAATATATTCAGAGAACTGTACTCACAAAATTAAAATATTTAATTAATTTAATCACATTATTCTTTTTGTCTTTTAAGCAGTAGTTTTTAAAATATGTATGGTTTGATAACTTTTCAATTGATTATTATAATATTTAATATCTCCTATTTTCTGGAGCTTGTTCAATTTGATGTGGGGACGGGCAAGAAATGGGCTCTAGGTAGTGGGCTGATCCTTAAATAATTTTGAGCATAGGCCTAATCCTTAATTTTGTTTCGAAAAGTACAAATACATCACTAACAAAAACAAATCACCGCACCTTTACTAAACATAAGAAATATAGATAGTTAAGGGTGGAAATAGTATATATCATTGGTATTTTCGTATTTTGGTATTTTCTTTATACCATTACCGCACCGTACATACATGATGCACGAAGTTTCAATACCATTATTGCACCACATTTCCATCTATCGCACTTTCAGTATACGGTAAGTTAAGTACGTCAATTGTATATTACGATATATTACCAACATTGAAAAACAGTATACAATATTATTATGAACAGTATCTCATTTGAAAAACTTAAAAGAAACTAACGCATCTTTAATAAGTAGTTGTTTAAGATTATAAACATTAGCATAATTTATAATTAGTTAATTTGCATCTTAAATGGGAAAAAGTTGTATTGATATACATATACTTAGTTTTCAGTATTTTATATATTAATGGGATCCAAAATTTGTATCTTATATATGAGTATTTTATACATAGATATGAATGTTAAGCAATATTATGATATCCAAAATTGATTAGCATTAGCGTACCACTAGATCTAGCGGTATGGTAATAACGTATCACAAATATGTTAGTACCACATGATGCGGTACAAGCAATACGGCATGAATGGTAATTATGGTTGGCTCATATGTTATGTAATAAAATTTCATCCATTAATTTATTATTCGGTTTTGCTAAATGTATAGTGTCCCGGAGTATCGTTTAAACATTAAAAAAAAACTTTTCAAATTTATGTTACATTTAATATAAATATTATATCATAATATCATTACATTACCAAATTAATGTATTTAATTTAATCAAATTATAGAAATTTCATTAATTAATTAATTACGATAAAAAAAACTAACCAATGCTCCATATGCATTGGTTAAGCACGTATCATGTATGTTATTTGTTGTAATTAGTTTTTTAAAGTAATTAATTAATAAAATTTCTATAACTTGAGTAAATTAAATACTTAATTTGGTAATGTAACGATGATATGATACAGATACAATAATATTTATATTATTTAATCACGATTCAACGTATTCTGACTCTTCTTTTATTACTGTCATGTCCTAGTCCAGATTATGTCAATTAATACCTTCACTATTCTTGTGATATACGTACTCCTGAAGGATTTCAAAATCACAATTAATTGTTTCTAATTTATGTGCAACAACTCTCCTCCCCTCAAGATATTCTATAAGTTTACAACATTCCCAACATAAAACTGTGAAGAATTAATAAGATAAGTAGCTACTACAATGAACCGTTTATTTGTTGCATTTTACATCCTCATCATTTGCCTCCTGTCATGCGCTACATTATCAGAGCAACAACTTTTTATGGGAACAATCAAAGTTCACATTTTAAATTGGCTCCCGGATCCGCTTGACGTTCGATGTCAAGAAAAAGGTAAAGATTTTGGAAACCGTACGCTAACCCCTAGCACAGGCTTTGGCTGGAGATTTGTTGGCGACCCTTTTGACCGAAGACTTTACTTATGTCATTTTTATTGGGGTTCTAAAGATAGTGTTGGTTTCCGTGTACGAAATAACAATTAATAATAATAAAATGACTAAACAAGAGTTAATTAAAACCAGTGTAATCTTTATTAATTTCCAAATGAAATACAATAAACTGATTACAACATGTAGGTACTGAAAAATAATTAAAGCAAACGTTATCAGATTATTATTAATTAATAATCTGATATACTGAATTGCAATAAATAGAAACTGCCGGACTGGAAAGTACAAACTTAACAGCCGGACTGTTCTGTTTGAAATTGAAATTACAGGACTGAATTAAAACTATTCTAATTACAGAATTAAATTACAGCTTTAAACTAATTACAGATAAGTACAAACAGAATATAAAAGCTACAGCTAAGGACAGCAATTGAAATACTGAAATAAAAAAGGACAGAATTGAATGCGTAAATGAAATGGACAGAATTAAAAGACGTAAATGAAATGGACAGAATAGAATAAAATAAGACGAGGCTACTGTTAACAGTATGCCCTTAACCGATATTCGCCCAACCACCTTAAGGTTTCTGGTTGCGTTGGCGCTTCGATCCCAAGGTACAACGTCTCGGATAACTCGCCGGAAACTGGTGACGAGTCAAAGTCGAGCTGTTGGTGGGTGGTTCTCTCTGGTTCTAAAATGTAATGCTGATTTTTGAGAGAGATGATATATCCTGCTGTATTTGATTTCAGAATGTTGTATTTGACATGTGGGGGGTCTGCCTATTTATAGGCTTGCTGAGTATCTCAGCCATTAAGGTCACTTTACTACTGTCAGTTTTCGAAATTCGAAACTGCAGTATTAACTTTGCAATGAAATCATATTTATTACAACAGTTACAGCTTTGCTGGAAGCTTTTCCCGAACAGGCGCGCTTTTCCCGATGAGCTAAAAACCCGTCGAGCAAGCCCGCCCGTCAAGTACACAATACACACATGTGTATGTGCACACTATTTTATATCCACATGGAATACCTTAGTATATATATTATAAAAATCACTCATGATTTTTCAATGTGGGATAACCCTCATGGGTTAAATCTCATTTCTTTTCTCATTTTCCAGCATTGGCTTTATTGCCTCTTTCGAGTACCAACCTTCGAGTCCAATTATCATTCACACCCTTCCTCCGAATAGGTCATGCGATATACCGTTGCGAAGCTCGTTGTACGAGCTACTCAAACGCTTTGAGTATGGCCTCAGAAAAACTGAGTAGTCGCATCGAAAATTGACTCAAAGATGGTCCCTGACCACTTGAAACAACCATGTTTAAAACATGTTTTCCTACAATTTTTCCAACAGATAGAACTTTTGAGGTCTACAATAAGCATATATATCGTAATTGTGGATTTAAAGGTCCATTTGCTATACATTGCTACTGGGCGGTTAAACCAGATGGTTTCTTCTTAAGTGGTGATGAAAAAGAATGGAATATATGGTATGGTTGGGATTAAGTATTTGATATCTAGCTAATCCTTGTGATTAGGGTGAGTTCTCATCCTTTAATGGGAACAACAACAACAACATTAAACCAAGCTATCTTCAATTCATTATATGTCTTCCCAAGTATACAATTTGAGTGGAACAATTCGAAATTTAATTTTTATTTAACATGTCAAAGCGGAAGAGTATTGAACTTGTGGAGCTCACATTCTGGTGAGGGTTTGAGGGATTATGATCAGAGATCGATCAAAAACAGATATAACAATATGTAGAGAGAATACTGTAAAACTCCGTACATTCCCCACTAAAATGCCTACAGTAAAACCTTTCTATAGTATATGAATAAACTCCATATAGGAATAAAAATACTCGGTCCCAACTCGTGACAGTTCAAAATAAAAATAACCTCCATATTATAATATTACATGATTTTTTATAGCACCGCTTTAACAAATTTGCCTCCATATATGAATAAATTACATAAATGTGTAAAATTATATATATATATCGTTACATTAAAGTTAAAACGATTTAAAATATTTATCTAATTTAGTCTGTGATATTGTCTTGATTTCTGGGTTGCATATCCTTTAACTTGCAGGTACGTAATAGCTCGTCCACGTGAACATTTTCTATGCTATATTATACCTAGTATTTATACATATAAAAAAAAGTTTTAGATAAACTTTTAGATGACTTTCCAGCTTTCTAAATACATGTACTTAGTTAAATTTTCTTAAATTGATGAATATGTTAGTTTCGTGACTTTCCAACTCTTTTTGATTTATGTGTTTAACTTGTTACATAAATACATGTATTTGTTTATTGAATATTTATACTAATTAGTTAAATTAGGTATACATATACCTTTTATTATGCGAAACATTTATTTAACTATTTTTTTATTTTTTTATATATCAACATCTAGTTAGAAATAACCTGCTTATAAGAATATTTTCTCCCACTTACGAGTTTATTTCTGTAGGGAGGTTCTACTATATTAGTAAGGAACGAGAGTGACATATATTAAATGTGAGACAATTCCAACAAATACAAAATAGGAAAAATGGTATTTTATTATTAATTGAATGCAAAATAGTTCAATTTACAAAGGTTACAAAATAAGCCCATATGTCCACAAAGTGACTGATTCAGTACAAGTAAATTAATTACACATAAGTCTCTGTATTAAACAACTCAACAATTAAGTATACAAAATACATAATATATCAATACACCACTCTCAAGATGGAGAATGTAATGAAAGTACTCCCATCTTGGCCTTTAAACCATTAAAAACAGAAGATCTAAGTGATATAGTGAAAACATCTGCAATATTATTAGAGGAATAAACATCGCAATTATGCCTTTTTCTATCTTTTCACTTATGAGTGTTTTGTTCTTCCATAATTAACAGGGTTTGCTTGCCAAAACTAATGCAGGTTTACTATATGTAAATAAACAAACTAAACTATCATGATTAACATTTAAATCTTTCAATAATTCTAATAATCAAACTATTTCACATGTTGGCATGAACATAGCTCTATATTCAGCCTCAGAAGAGCTCATATATACAACTTGTCGTTTCTTACTTTTCCATGATATTAATACATTTCCTCAATATATACAAAAACCTTTAACAAATCTTCTAGTATCAATGCATGATTCCCAATCAGAATCAGTAAATACTTTTAATTTAAAATTAGAAGATTAATGGAAGAAATTGCCTTGAGCAGGGTCATTTTTAATACACCTGAGTACCCTTAGAGCAGCCGCATAATGCCCGCTTGCTATGAGCTGGTAAAAACTGACTTAAAACATGAACTAAATAGCCAATATCATGTTTTGTAATGGTAAGATATAACAATTTATCAATCATTTTTCTATAAGAAGTAATATCAGTGAAAGAATCCTTATCAGAAATAGTGAATTTTGTTTTTGTGTCCATGAGAAAATCAGTTGGTTTAACAGCCAAATAATCTATTTCATTTAAAAGTTCTAAAGCATACTTTCTTTGAAAAATGTGAATTACATCCTTATTTCTAGAAACTTCAAGCCTTCAAAAATATTTTAAATTTTCAAATGTTTTAACTGAAATTTTGTATTGAGAAAAGTTCTAACATTATTAATAAGAGTAGAATCAACTAGCTATCAAAATATCATCTATATATACCAGTAAAACCAAAAATTTGTTATTAACATGATAAATAAAGAGAGAATGATCACCATTGGATTTAATAAAACCAAATTCAATCAGAGCAATACTTAACTTTGGAAACCATTGTCTAGAATCTTATTTAAGTCCATACAAAAACTCCTATAATTTACAAACTAAAAAACTATTTTCATCACAAAACCCAGGTGGTGGTGGTGTCATATACACATCTTCATGTAATTCTCCATGTAAAAAGACATTATTTACATCTAACTGACTTAAAAACCAATTTTGTGCAGCAGATACAGCTAGAAAACATCTTACAATGTTCTTTTTTGTTACATGAGAAAAAGTAAATTCATAATCAATTTCTTCAAACTAAGTATACCACTTAGCAACTAACCTATCTTTATACATTTTTACATAAGCATCATATTTGTATTTTATTCTATATACCCACTTACAACATATAGTCTCTTTATTTTCATGAATAGTAGTCAAAATCCATGTTTTATTACCTTTTAAGGCCTTAATTTCAGCTTTCATTGCTTCTTTCCATAAAGAATGCTTATTAGCTTGCTTAAAATTATTTGGTTCTATATTTGAAGAAATAGTCATACAATAATTTTTACAATTTGATGAAACATTATCATAAGAAACATAATCATGCAAATGATAATTAGGATTTTTAGAATGAGTAACATCAGTACCAGAACAATGATAATCTTGTGAGAATTTAAGAATATTATGAACCCTAGAAGATTTTCTTACCCCACTGTGCATACCACATGTACAAGGATTAGTATCTTGAATATCATTATATCAACAGGTAAAGAAGAAGATTTATCATTATTAACAGGTAAAGAAGAAGATTTATCAGAAATGTCACAAGTATCAAGTATTGTATCACTTAGGTTTGGTTGTTCTAAGTTTTGATAAGGGAAAATATTCTCATAAAAAACAACATATCTGATAAAGCCATAACTTTGGTCGGTCGCGTTAGACTTTTCAACAATAAAATAATGATAAATTAACTGCAAGTAATGAACACTTCTTGGTCTTTATTATTGATCAGGTCATTACACTTGTTCGGATTATTATTAACTTGCTACAATTGCGCTTGATTTAAATATTTAAACTCTTATCTTGATCGTTCTCCTTCTTCTTCGATGCTCGGTTCTTTCTCTGTTCGGTTTGTTTCTTTACTGGGTAAGCTTTGATTAGTTTTTCTCTTTTCTCAACTTCTCTCTATAATTTTTGGATAGATTTTCTGGTCCTTTTCTAGGAGGGGTAGTTGGCTATTTATAGGCAACTATGCCTTCTAGGATGTTGACAAATGTCTTCATCTCAGGGGGCTTTTCAGATATGGGTCCCTAGTTAAGTGGGCTTGGGCTTTTGATAATAACAACCTTATTTCATGATGAAAAAGGCATGGGATGACCCATTTAAGCGTTGGATACCCATTTATAAAGTGTATTGATTATTACCCGAATAGAATATTCGGGTCCAATTTTTATGTTCTATCAATATCTGAAAAGAAAATAATCATGTGTCTCTAAATTATAAATTTTATAACTTTTAGTGCTTGTCTCATAATCTAAGAAACACATTTTCTACCTCTAGAATCAAAATTTGTTCTATTTCTTGATAAATTACTAGAAAATCAAAGACATCCAAAGACTTTAAAATGATTATAAGCAGGCTTTCTTGAGTATAAAAAAAGCTCATAAGGACTTTTATTAGATAATACAACAGAAGTAATTCTATTTATGATACAGTCAAAATACAATTATCCAAAAAATAAAAAGTAATATTACACTGAAATCTAATAGATCTAGCAACATTAAAAAATCTAATAGATCTAGCAACATTAAAAAAAAAGATGATGGTATTTTCTTTCAACAATCCCATTTTGGTGTGTTGTATGAACACAGTTTGTTTGATGTATTATTCCATTTTTATTATAAAAATCCACAAGGTTAAATTTTATACCATTATCACTTCTTAGTACCTGTATTTTAGTATTAAACTGAGTATTAATCATTTGAGAAAATTCTGGTATTATAGAACTAGTTTCAGACTTGTATTTAATAAGAAAAATCCAAGTAATTCTACTGTAATCATCAACTATGGTCAAGAAAAACTTATGTTGACTAGAAAAAATGACTTGCAAAAAAAATTGTTCTAAGTCTATACATTGCTACAAACCAAAACAATAGAACTATATAACAAGAAACATTAGTAAAGTTTGTAAAAGAAAAAATTAAAAAATTAAAAATGAAGAAAACCCTCAAGCACATGAAATCTATTGCAGAGATATTTGAGATACCTACTGTTAGGCATGTGAGGATGAATGTTGCTCTTTTGAGAGGTAAAATGTATATGGTCGTTGATTAAATTTGACAGAATATTGTTAAAGTCTCTCACAAAACCTAAACAATTCTTCCTCTCGACATATGTTGAAAAAAAAATTCTCATCGTTAATCTTTATATATATAGGGAAATAGAGAAAGATAAATTAATAGAGAGAGAGAAGCAAAGGATGACAATCCAAAAGATGAGATTTTTTTATCTATCTATGCTTCTCTCTCTATTAAGAGTTTTTTGCCAAAATAGGCTACTTGGGACCGAAAATTCCCAGAATGGGCTACCTTTCTTCAAAATTCCCAAAACGGTCTACTTCTGAAAAACGACCGATCGAAATGGTAAAAACGACCGGTCGTTTTTATCATGAACTCTCTGGAACAATTTGGACAAAGAACGATCGGTCGTTTTTACCATTTCGATCGGTCGTTTTTCAGACAAAAAACGATCGGTCGTTATTTACATTTCGATCGGTCGTTTTTCAGAAATACTTCCTATTTAAAAAAACTCATCTCTTTTGCAGACCTACTTTTCCAGAATACTCTGGAAAAAAAAAAACAGAACTCTTAGATCATTTTAGGGCAAATCTCAGATCTCTTCGAAAACAGGTAAAAACTCGATATTTTGTTGAGGCTCTATGTTTATGTAAGAGTCAATATTTTGTAAAGACTCGGTTTTTTCCACTATTTTTCAACACAGTTTCCACTATTTTCAATCTTATTTAGTTTTTTTTTTTTGTGTTTTTGGAGTATTATTTGAAATTTTTTTTTGTGTTTTAGGTTATCGAAATGAAAAATCCTACAATTACGTGTTATTGGGGAGGTACGATGATGGAAACTATTAGCGAGGGGTTATCTTATGATATTTCTTATAAAAAATTTTTAAAGGTATCTAGAAACACGACATACGACAAATTCTTGGAAAAATTGTTTAAGGAACTTGATGTATCATCGACTTCAAATCGTTTGAGTTTAACATGTCGTTATCCATATCTGACTATACTTACTGAGTTTAAATATATGCGATTTGTTGTTGTTGATAATGATTCGTTGGAAACCATGCTTGAGTTAATAGAAGAAAATGGAAGAACGTTTATAGAGTTATATGTTGAAATTGAGCAAGTTTACTCTTCTGATCAAGATTACGGGTTGTATAATAATATTCTTTCCACTAATGAAATCGGTACATCAAGTAGAACACCCATTCGACAAGAGCCAATGCCAGAGGTATATTCTAAGAACAACGAACTAGATTTGACACATTTGGATGCAGTGTGTCGATTGTCAGATAATATTGATTGGTCGAACAATATAAATGAGATAGAACTTGGAGATGAACCAGATGATGAAGATGACGAGTCTGACGATGACGTCAATATTAGCGAAAACGAGTCTGACGATGACGAAGAAAATGTACAAGAAATGGGCTCGTATATGGATGAGGATGAAAACGACCAATCAAGTGGGTCACAATGGCCGAATAATACTATTCCCGATGAAATTCCTATGCATCAACCAATGTCAAGTTTGTTTAATGAACCGTTCGACACTCAAGAAAATTATGGTAACCAGAGACGAAATTATATGATGTATCCTGGATTTTGGGATCCTCAAGTTAATGATCCTTTTATTGGTCTTTTATTTAGGGATAAAGAAATGTTGAAAAAGGGAATAAAACTTTGGTCAATCAAACGTAACATCCATTTTTGCACTAAAAGTTCGAAGGCAAAATTTTGGGAAATTCGTTGTAAACTGGCCGAAACTCAAAAATGCAAATGGAAACTACGAGCTTCACTAAGAAAGAAACATGGATTTTTTGAAGTGTCGGTGTACAACGGTCCTCATACATGCATTCATGCCGAGCTTACAACTGATCATCCCCATTTAGATTCCAATCTTGTTGCCCAAACCATTCGAAATGCCATCACAACTAATCCTATGATGAAGATTTCATTAGTTAAAGAGATTGTGAATGCCCGCTTTGAAACGTCAGTTTCATACAAAAAAGCTTATTTAGGTAAACAAAAAGCAATCGCAGAGATATTTGGAAATTGGAAAGACTCGTATAAGGTTTTACCTAAATTTATGAAAGCGCTTCAAAAGTATAATCCCGGTACCGTAGCTTCTTATGAGACAACGCCAGTTTACGATGTGGTAACAAATTCAGTGGGTGAGGTATTGAACAGATTTTTCTTCACATTTAAGGCCGTTATTGATGCATTTCAGTATTGTAGGCAAGTTATCGCTATTGATGCTACTCACTTATATGGGAAGTATAAAGGTAAGATTTTGTTGGCCATGGCATCGGATGCAGATAATCATATTTTTCCCATTGGGTGTGCATTTGTTGCTGAGGAGAGTACAATTTCGTGGAGCTATTTTCTTTGTAACATTATGCGACATGTGATTAAAGAGCGCGTGAATATTTGTCTAATTTCGGATAGACATGCTGGTATTCTAAGTGCAGTGAGAGGAGTTTGGCGTGGTCAAGGTTTTGTTCATCGATATTGTTCAAATCATTTTTTGGATAATTTTAAGAAAGCTTTCAAAGGAGATCCTGACTTACACAAGTTAGTGGAGAACGCCATTTGGGAATTACAAGAAAGAAAATTGAAAAGAATCATGGAAGCAATAAAAGTGATGAATCCTCAAGCATATCAATGGTTGATAAAAGAGCCTGCGGAAAAATGGTCATATTTTCATGATAAAGGGAGGCGACATGGTAACATGACCACAAACGTGGCTGAAATTTTCAATAATGTTTTAAAAGCTGCTCGTAATTTACCAATTACTGCTGCTGTGCAGCTTATTTTCTATAAGTTGGTACACTATTTTTACGAGCGGAAAAAGATAGTAATCGGGATGAGAAACAGCGGCACAAGATATGGTCCCAATATCCTCAAAATTTTAGAGAAACGCAGGTCGGACATTGGTCATACCAATGTTACTTTCAATTATGAAAGAGGGGTTTATTCCGTGTGTACAAGTTCAAGAAATTCCAGGGGAGGCAATACTCAAGTTGTCGACTTTTCACTTTGGCAATGCGATTGCGGTAAGTGGCAGAGTGATGGAATCCCTTGTTCACATGTGTTTTCCGTATGCGCTGCAAACCGTCTTGATTGGGAAGTTTACATAGTAAAATATTACACTCTTGAATCATACGAAGGTACATACTCGGCGCAATTTTGTCCTCTTCGGCATCAAGACTATTGGGATTCATGTGATAGATTATTTCTTCCGGATGTTACTCTTGTAAGAGAAAGGGGTCGTCCAAGATCTACTCGTATTCATAATGGTATGGATCAGTCGGAGAGACGAGCACGTATGAGATGTTCTAGTTGTCAAGGGCGAGGACATGATTGTCGTAAGTGTTCGTATCCAATACGTGCTCGACGCTTATGATTTTAGCTGTAATTGTCCGCTTGTAATTGTACGCTTATCAACGAGACAATATGTATCTTGTACTATTTTAATTTTCCGCTTGTAATTGTCTTTTTTAAGATGAAATATCTATATTTATTCTCAGTGTTTTTTCATACTGTTTTTTGAGAAGATAAACTGGTTTGTTAAGTATGAATAAATAAATAAGTGCAATTAACATAAAAAGTAGAATGAACAACATAAATAAATAAGTGCAATTAACATAAATATATATATTTGATTAACATATATAACACAGACGACCGATCGTTCTGCAAAAACGACTGATCGCTTTTTTAGTGTGCTCACTGGAACATTTTTGTCCAAAAACGACCGATCGCTGTATACAACGACCGATCGTTTTTACACAGACGACCGATCATTCTGCAAAAACGACCGATCGTTTTTTCAGTGTGCTCACTGGAACATTTTTGTCCAAAAACGACCGATCGCTGTATACAACGACCGATCGTTTTTACACAGACGACCGATCGTTCTGCAAAAACGACCGATCGTTTTTTCAGTGTGCTCACTGGAACATTTTTGTCCAAAAACGACCGATCGCTGTATACAACGACCGATCATTTTTACACAGACGACCGATCGTTCTGCAAAAACGACCGATCGTTTTTTCAGTGTGCTCACTGGAACATTTTTGTCCAAAAACGACCGATCGCTGTACACAACGACCGATCGTTTTTACACAGACGACCGATCGTTCTGCAAAAACGACCGATCGTAATTTCAGTGTGCTCACTGGAACATTTTTGTCCAAAAACGACCGATCGTTTTTCTGTTTTTCAGCCTTTAACTTCTTTCAAACCCTAATTCTATTTCATTCAACAATTATATCAACCCTCTCTCTCTTTCAAAATCGCCTCTTTCTATCAAAATCTATCAAAAATCACTAATATCTACATATATATAACCCAATTCTCTTATTAATCCTTATAATCAACAATCGATTGATTCCGTTTCTTGAAAACCCTTTTTTTTCAAAATACCAATTTTTCCTAAACCCTAATTTTTTTTAATTTCCAACCATGGTTCGCACCCAGAAAGCTCAATCACACATCGTTGACGAACATGAGGACGACTACGTGCCTCCGTCCCCGAGCCGCCCCCGTGTTCTTCGCGCTCGACGAACCGGCCCCTCCACCGCTCCACCATCGGGCCCCGATGCCTCTTCCGGCTCTCTTCCTCCCCTCTATCCATCTACAATGGGTAAAAGAGCTATCTTGACCAACTTTACATTAGACATGCCTTTATTTCTTGAACGTTTTCCTCTTCTCATGCAAGATTTAAACTTCCAAAAACTTAATGTAATTCTTACTCTAAAAGAGTCTTTCTTCATTGAAAATATATACGAATTTTACCATAACCTAGTTCTTGATAGGGATCATGATGACGCACTCCGCGTGCGTTCATCGTTTAATGGTCAACCCTTCGTTTACGGTGTAGACCGTTTACGAAATCTTCTACACCTCGATGCTGAGGGGGTGCACGAGCAAAGTGACGAACTTTGCGAAATGCTCAACATCGTTAATTTTACCGATTTCAAATATGAACTATTTCATCCCGCACACAACAATCGCTCTAACAAAGCCCACGGCCTTCTCTTCCGAAATAAATTAGCCTACCATATCCTCTCCCATATTGTCCTCCCCCATACCTCAAACTTCACGGATGTTACCAATGAGTACATCTTCCTTTTAGGGTGCATCCATTGCCGAGTCAAACTTGACTTCTCAACACTCATATTCTTTAAGATGGATTCGCTAAAAACGAAATCCAAGAATGGGTTACCTTACGGTGCCTTGATTTCGGCCATCTTAAAAGACATGAACCTTGTTCCCGGTGGAACCCTGTTCAAGAACAAGGACAAACACATTTGGGACACCTCCTATCTTGCCCAAATGTCAATAAAATTCAACACTACCGCCAAGACCATTACTTGGTCTGGTAAACGGGTGTCCGGCCCCGACTATACTACTCTTTCCCTCGAAGAGGAAGAATATGTCGTCCCTAAGGCCACACCGCAAGCCGCTCGTGAGGATGTGCCTATTTCCTCTGAGTCCCTTCCCCCGTCTCACATAATGCCTTCCTCTTCTCGTCCCACTCGAGGTCGCGGAAAAGCTCAAGTCGGATCTTCCAACCGTCCTCCGCGCACCGAACAATTCTACGACGATCTATACATCGACCAATATCAAAATGCGCGACTCCACCGACGCATGTTTCGCTCCATGAACACAAGTCAAGAAGACTTGGACGAAATTGATAGGATAAGCGCCGAGCAACGGGCAAAGTTCTACGGGTATTTTCCCGATTTAGCCGGTCCCGACGATGACGCTGAAGAAGAGGACGACGCGACCTCCCACCGTGACTAGGCGGTTATTTTATTTTGTGTTGTATTTCCTTTGTTTTTCATTTATGATGTCAAAGGGGGAGAAATACCTCTCTTTTATTTTGCGTTGTATTTCCTTTGTTTTTCATTTTCTTCCAACGTTGTTTTTGATGTAATAAGTAGCAAACGCTTTGCATTTATGTTATGAATCTTTTTTATGTTGCTCTTTATCATTACGTGTTAAATTGTATGACGTTGTGAGATTGCGTATTTATAATTCTACAAATGCGATTTTGATGTTATTATAACTTGTGCGCATATATATCTAGTTGATTGGGTTATTTGTGTTGTTTTTCATTTGTGGCGATTAACCGTTTTTAGGCAAAACTATGGCCAATTTTTCGCTTGCATTTGATCGTTCGTTTTCCTTAATCGTTTAGCTTTGGTTAACTTCGTTTTAAATCGGATGTTGTGACATTTACTTGTTTTAAATCGGATGTTTAGTAAAACGTCACCTACACATCTTGTACTAAACATATTAATTTACGACATCATTTTATGTGATAATACTAGTTCTATAAATCTTTGGAAAAATCCGATCCAACACTCTCGTACTAAACATATTAATTTACGACATCATTTTTTAAGAGATCATGTTCAAAAAGGGGATCATGTTTTTATATATTTTTTGTCAAATCAGTGTCGAAAAGTGCAAAAAATTCTTGTTCTGTAAATTGTTTACAGTCGATCGGTCGACAGTGAAAAACGACCGATCGTTTTTCAACAGACGACCGATCGTTTCAGATCAAATTTCTTCCAGAGAGTTCACAAGAAAAACGACCGATCGTTTTTCAGAAACGACCGATCGTTTTAGGTATGATTTCTTCCAGTGAGTTCACAATAAAAACGACCGATCGAAATGTAAATAACGACCGATCGTTTTTTGTCTGAAAAACGACCGATCGAAATGGTAAAAACGACCGATCGTTTTTTTTCCAAATTGTTCCAGAGAGTTCATGATAAAAACGACCGGTCGTTTTTACCATTTCGATCGGTCGTTTTTCAGAAGTAGACCGTTTTGGAAATTTTGAAGAAAGGTAGCCCATTCTGTGAATTTTCGGTCCCAAGTAGCCTATTTTGGCAAAAAACTCCTCTATTAAAGTCTGTTTCTCTATTTCCTATTATAAAGATAAGATTGTTTTCAAAACATATGTTGAGAGGAAGAGAGTTGTTTAGGCTTTGTGAGAGCTTTTAGCATTCAACAATATTCTGCCAAATTTTAATCAATAAGTATATACATTTTACCCCTCAAAAGAGCAACATTCATCCACGCATGTGTAACACTAGGTTTTTCAAATATTTTTCAATAGATTTCATGTGCATGAGGGTTTTCTTCATTTTAAATATGTGATTTTTTTCTTTGTAAATGTATCTTTTTCTATAGTTCTATTGTTTTGGTCTGTAGCAGTGTAAATGAACTTAGTTGTAAGGACAATTTTTTTTGCAAGTCACCCATTCTAGTCACAGATGATATAGAAGGCTCCTTGTTACCATCTTGAAGTTATACTTTTGAATGAATCAATAATACTTTTTTTAACATATAAAATTAGATATTGTTTTTATGACTTGTGCTCAACAAAACTAAAGTTTGGAAGATGTGAAGGTGGTAAGATTTAACTAGTTCGAGTTCAAAAAATTATACATACTGTATAGATATGTGACTGTGCTAACAAATTTCGTTCAACCCAATACACTCTATTTTAATCTGTCAAATATCAAAAAATAGAATTTTAAAAAAAAATGAAATATTTGAGCCATTTTAACGCAAACGGATAGTAGTAATGTGAGCCTAAGGATTTTAGGAGAGTTGTGGCTAACTATCTATTGGTTGAAGCCACATTCAGGTGGATCTAATATCACGACTTAGACATATTATTGTGTTAAGGTTGCCGTATTTACCGTATTTCACAAAAGATATGGTTATATTCTTCTTATTAATTGATGGTTTTTTAGCAAATGTTGAGTGTGGTAAATATGTATTTGATTCAGGTTTCTCTTGTTTAAATCAAGAAGGACAAAATATATTCAAGCGGAGATCGTTGTTCATTTCATTTCAAAAGAATCGCTAAGTATTTTATGCTATAATATGCAATATGTATGCCCTCATAGATAATTTTTCTTATTTCTTTTGTTGGGTTCCTACTACAAAATAGAAGTAACCTAGGAAATGAACTGGACAGAGTAACGGTACAAAAATTGAAATAACCGAATATAAAGTTACTTCCTACACATGCAATATAAAGAAAATACCAATCGAAATTAATTATACTAGATATATGCATGCAAGTTAAACGGAAAGTAAACTAGCTCTATATGCAGAGACTACGTACTTGAAAATAAAAATAATAAATAGGGCGTTCCTGAATGTGTGTTATCTTAACTGTTAATAGAACCATCGATGGAGAACCGAAGAATCTGAGTCAAGTGAATTGTTGGACAATCTTTCCTTAAGATTTCATACACCCGGCCCTAGTCGGATTTATACAAGACTCGCTCCTATCGCGCACGCGAAAAGTCGGCACCTCAAGCCCCAACCGAAATATAAAGTTACTTCCTACACATGCAATATAAGTAAAATATTAATCGAAATAAGCTATACGATATATCGCAACCTAACAAGTATCATGCAAGTTAGACGGAAAAGTAAACTAGCCTATATGCAGAGTCTACTTGCATGAAATAATAAATAGGGCGTTCCAGAATGTGTGTACCTTATCTGTCCATAGATTTTTCGATGAAGAACCGAAGAATCTGAGTAAAGTCGATTGTTTAAAAATCTCACCTTAAAATCTAATACGCCCCCTATCCGCGACGTGATTTGTGCAGACTCATACCTATCTCGCATGCAAAAACTCAGAGCCCCATGCCTTAACTACTTTGTTTAAGATATGCCCTTCCAATTTCACAATCCCAATCGAAAGAATTTCTTCCCAAATAGAAAAGTGAGTTTTTGAGTTTTTAATCCCGAAATGATGCAAGACCTCCACTTTGGAGGCCAATATTTTTCACACTAGTTATCGGTTTTGGACTTACCTTAATTATATTGCTTCGAATCCCTGACGTAGTACTTCGATTTGGTACAAAACACGAACCATGTTGTGTAATTCGTCGAAAGCGATCTCAAAGTCGGACAAAAACGTTTTTCGTATATTTCCAATACACCAAATTCCAACATTTTTTCACATTAAGAATGATACTCATATTTCACTTCATCAAGTCACATTACACGGAAAGACCGAATACTGATTTATCTTATTAAGTACATATCCACGCCTATGAAGAAAAAACGGAAACTGAAGTTCAACACAACTTCTTTTCCTTCATATTTGGGATTTCCCCTTGCTACTTTCCTTCTTATAGATCTTGTTCCACGAGGGTCATGTATAGACGAGTTGCCAATTTTACTTAAAAATATTGAGGAAACTAAAACTTATCCACAAGAAATTGAACCACGAGAAAGGCTAAGAGGAGAAAGGAATTCCTTATCCAGGAATTCCTTCTGTGAAATTTCAAGACTTTGATCCGTATTCTTTGTGTCGACTTTGATAGCAAAGGAGCTGAGAAGTTCCGCTTATTTTCAACAACGCGAGTATCCTTGGATTGTCCTTTTTTTTAAAAAGAAAACATCTTAAGACTTTGTTAGCTTCATATATAAAGCATCTCCCTTGTGTGGACATTATGTTGTGAGATTACAATTAGAGGAGTGTTGAAATTTTGTTACAATTAATACAAGGAAAACATAGGTGCTTAATTTGTTAGAGAGTTGTCATTGAGATCAGAAAGTTGGTACCTCCCTTGTCTTTTTTAGAGGTGTTGTCTCAAAAACTGTTCTTTATTACAACCCTTTTTGTTGTTTTCATTTGTGTATAAAGTTTTTTTTCCTTTGGCCATGGCTTTTACCTTTTGCCCTCTTCTTGCATTGGGTTGTAAACTGGCTAACAGGACACTAAAATGATTAGGTTGTCATTGTTTTTCGATTGTAGTGGTAGAACTTTTTGTTTCTACGAAATAAAATGATTTGATGAATTCTTAGGTTTTTATTGTTTTTCGATTTGTTGTGGTAGAACCTTTTATTCTTCTAAAACCAATTGATTTGATCCACATGTTAAACATGACACCACAGCGAAACAACACAACAGTTTTAGTCTTGCAACCACAACTCAACAACTCACCAGCATCATTTCCTTCAAAAGAAATGGTTTGGTGATATAGACGCAAATTAACCAAACATTGCCTTAATCACTCCTTGAGTTAAATTTAACATTGTCTTATCTAAAACTAGCAATCGTAACTCACGCGTTGTGTATGCAGTACGTATATAAATATGATGCCGGACAAATGAATTTAATTTTTTTTTTTAAAAGTTAAAAAATGATGGAATGAATATAGTAAATTAATAATTGTATATAAGGAGTAATATGATGTTTTATTGTTATAGAAGTATAGTTTGAGAGGTGAATTATATATTAACAGTACATAAATATGTTTTATGTGTGGGAATGAACATATTTATTGAGTTATTTATGTATTTGAATTGTATTATGCTATATGAGTAATTAGTAAATTAGAATAGAGGTATTTTTGGAAAAAATTGGCAGTTTCATTTCTATTGAGTTGACTTATATTAATAGTATGATATATACGAAAACAAATCAAAATTTTTGTGCACAAACTGAATTTTAAAATTTGAGAAAAGCAATTTCAAGTCAGTGTTTATATTATAAAAGTTTAATCTACCTTTTATTTTACGATATTTATTTTTCTAAATATTCAAGGGTGAGGACGATTTTTGTTTGGATATCCAAAACGTCGTGACCGGCCTTGATACAAACTACCGGGCATTAATAATCGCAAAAATCCTGGTTGCATAGATGATAGATCAAGATATAAAGAACAATTATTTTATGTTAATCATATTGAATTTAAACAATCGCATATACTTTCATCAAAGGGAAAGAAGTCGATAATCAATACAAAAATTTGCATGCATTAGATTGTAATATTGTTGAACTTTCAAAATTTGATATTATATTTCACCATAGGACCGAATCAAATAGCAATAATAGTAGTTGATTTTTAAATTAAGTTTATCTAAGAGATATCTTTTTTTTTTATGGCAAATTGATGTAATCATAGGAGAAACAAGAAGGGTGATTTCACGTACTATGCAAAGTTTTCGCTCGTTTTGCTATACTTTGTCTATACCGCTTGCTTACAAATCGATCAACCCTTTTAGATGGCTATGACGCTTTGAGATCTGACGGCGAGTTGGTATGAAATGAAAACCCTAACGCGTTTGTCTATATATAGAGCAAAAGGTAACAAGACCAGTCAATATTCCATTTGACTTAAGTTAAACCCTATCGATATTTCTCATTTGGTCATGATGACATCCCAATAACTTTCGTTTATCTAACTTTACTAAAATTAGATATTTTCGATGATTTCTAAGATAGGGTCATGCATTCATCCTTCACGAGACGCATAAGCTACACTTCAATAAAATTGATTTGGTTTGGTCTCACTTTATTTTTCTTTTGTTGTATTTTGATAAATCAATGAATATTATTTTATTATTATTTTATAAAAAATGAATCGATTGTATAAAAACCAGCACATGGGTATGCTACAATGTAGTGTATTTGTAACTTTAGATAAAATACACGTGTATAGGTATATAATACTACATAAATGGTAAAATATATATATATATATATATATATATATATATATATATATATGTTTTTGACGAAATCACGCTGTGAAGAGATACCATGATGTTTGAAGGGGTGAGAGGGTATTCTTTTACAAGGATTGCTATCGGCACCTAAATATATTATCCAAAAACATTATCCGTTGATGTGACGGATTATGTGTACCAATCGTATATTAATATAAAATTATTTTTCTAAATCACAATCAAAACGATTGTTGTACCTAATCCGCCACATCAACTGTTAAGGTTTTTCGATTGAAAATATGGTGAGAAAAAACAATTTACTTCTTTTACAAAAGATTTCTTTTACCATTTTTTAACACGAGACTATTATTTTAAAAATTACTTTTTGGTATTCAGGTGGTCGTGGCATAACTTCGTGCTAAAATCATGTTTCGTTGTAAAAAGTTATAGTCGGAGCATATTCTTTTATATTAACATTAGCATGTCAAGAATCAAGCATTCTTGATGGCAAAGTAATTTTACATTGGCCATATCAATAATGATTGAACTGTTGGGTCTAGTTTTTAAGTTCGTTCTGTGTCACAATCATTTTCATGTTTATATATACTATACTCTGAAAGTGCTTGAATGTTTAGTATTGTATACCGATCACCAGTATGTAGAAATACTTCATGAGCCGCTTCTAAGTGGCACGAGTTAAGTAATAGCGGGAAACGAAAATTGTCTAAAGGCCCCGCATTATTAAACAGTTTACGCATTGTTTGTTTGCATATTTTCTAGTTTTGTAGAGGCGTATATGACTAGTAATGAATGTGACTTCAAAATAAGTATTGTGAGTTGGTTTATACTCCTCCTATTAATTGTGTCCTACGCGTTATGTGTGCAACGCGTAATGCAATAAAAATATAAAAAATATGTATAGTTATGATATAATTAAATATGTGGATAATACAAAACAAAAACATAGTTTAAGATTTAAAAGAATTTTTATTTGTTAAGGAGTGATAAATAGTTTTATTAGTTTTTACTTTTTATATTTTTATTTGAGTATGATATTATTGTAATTAATATAAAGATGTAGAGGTTTTTTTGGGAAAAAATGACTAAATTGGGCCGCCTCGTTTGACTTAATTTGTCTTTAATTTGTCTTGATGTATTTTTGGGAAAAAAGTACTAATAATAATAATGAATTTTGGACTCTAAAAATCAAAGACCGTGTTTTAAATATTTGGTCCGGGAAGACTTTATTTAATTGCATCTCCGGTTACGAAGAGAGGGGTTGAGGGAGAGGGGAAAGGTTAGAGAGAGATCTATAAAGCCGCCATCAACTTCCGTTCGTTCAAACAGGGGAAAGAGAATTAAAGTCATCATTCTCCTCTCTTTGTAATCAACGGTCTCGCCGGAGCTAATCTTGGTCGGAGACTAGAGGGTCCACACCCGTGGTCGCCACCGGAGACAAACAGAAATAATGTTGTTTTCGTTCATTGCCTATGAAGGAAATTATAGTGCATGTCATATATAAAGCCGTAATCAGATAAAAGAGAGATAGCCATATGTAAAGTCGTGATCTGACAAAAAGTGTATTAAAAGATCTTTTTATAATCGATATCTTTTAAGCTAGAATCCATTATTAAATAAATAGAAAAAAACAAATTATAAAGAAGAAAATAAAAAAGTGTTACAGTGTTAATAATCTAATACAGTAAAACTTCCATAAAAATACTCTATATAATAATACTCTATATAGTAATAAACTCTTTATAGTAAAAAAAAAATTCAGTCCCAACTCGTGCTAGTTATAAATAGAAATAAAATATCGATTGTCACGCTTGTACATTTCATCATTTGTTTATGTTATTATATCTTATATTATGTTTATAAATTTGTTCTAAAGAAATAGTATATTTTATATGTAACATTCACTTAATAATAACTTACATATATTAATAATTTACGATCGTAACACTCATATAAATGTATAGAGTTTTTAGGTACAACTAAAAATACTCTATAGGAGTAAATCTTAAAAAAAAAAAACAATAATAAGTAAATATTTTAATAAAAAAGGAAAAGTAAAAAAGAAAGGAATAATATAAATAGAGATAGTGAGAGGCTGTGTTACGGGGAAGCAGAGTAGAGTCAGGTTACTCTCCTTGCACAGCCATTAGTCAGATCAGGTACTGTGCTTCCGTGTTAGGCCGAAACCCTTTTTCTCTCATATCAGAAGAGAGAGAAACAAACCCTATATAGATATAGAGATAGAGATAGATATAGATAGATACATAAGCATACGTATATATTTGAAAAGTGATATTGAATACTAGTATGCAGCAACGTGATCAAACGGTGTTGAGTTTGAGACCAGGCGGAGGTGGTAGCGGAGTGGCGCGAGGTTCAAGAGCTTTTGTTCCCCGTTTTTCCGATCTTAATTCATCCGATCTGCCTTTTCTCCGTTCACATGTCTCCACCTCCACCAAGGTATTCCCCCTCTTTCTCTCTATCTATATATATATATATAGATACATGTATTTATATATCCTCTTTATCAGATCTATCTATTTATACAAGCTGTTTTTTTGGTTATTCAAATATTGATACTTAGCTCTATTGGGCAATTGGGGCTTTTTATCTGGCTATGTATCTATATTTGGAGTTTCTATTCATTCAATTTGTTTTCTAGCTTCTTTTTTATATGTATGTTTATCTTGCCTTTTTTATTTATTTATAATTTTTAGTTATTTTTGGGTTATTTTATATTTAGTTGATACTTTGATTACATTGGGTTTCCCTTTGATTGGGCAATTGTGTTTTTTTTATCTAGGTATGTATGTATAATTCATGTTCATGCTGAAATTCTTTAACTGGGTTATAATGTGTTTTTGATATTTATATTTTAAATTCATGTATGTGTCCCTTCTTCTGTTAATTGAATTTATTTTCTACCTATCTCTATGTATTGTTACAAGCTGTGTTTTTTATGTATGTTTATCTTTTCTTATTTATAATTTTTAGTTAATTTTGGGTTCTTTGGTCATTTAGTTGATACTTAGCTCTATTGGAGTACATTGGGTTTCCCTTTGATTGGGCAATTGTGTTTTTTATCTAGGTATGTATGTATAATTCATGTTCATGTCGATTTTTTTACTGGGTATGTTTTTTTTGTGTGTATATAAGCATGTTTTCCTAAATACTTGTTATTCAGTTTATATTAATATATGTGTCCCTTCTATTCATTCAATTTCTTTTCTGCCTATCTTTATGTATTCTTACAAGCTGATTTTTTTTATATGTATGTTTATTCCTTATTTATGATTTTTAGTTTATTTTGGGTTTTTTGGTTATACAAAATTGATACTTAGCTGTATTTGGTTCCTTTTGATTGGCAATTGGGATTTTATCTGGGTATGTACATGAAATTCATGTTCGTGTCGAATTTGTTTACTGAGTATGTCGTATTATGTTTTAAAGGTTGCTTTTTCCCTAAATACTTATTAGTATTAGTTAAATTTGAATTTGGGGTACATTGCTATTCGGTTGATATTTAGTTATTCAGTGTTAGATAATTTGTCCTTATTCATTCAATTTCTGTTTTTTGATTATTTTAAAATTTATACTTAGCTCTATTGGGCAATTGGGGGTTTTATATTTGTTTGGTTTTTTTTCCTTTTAATGTTCTCCTTTTGCTTGGATATGTACATATTTATCTGCCCAAGTGTTTCATTTTATACCTTTATTCATTCGTCTCATGTATTTGTTGCTTAGGTTGGTGACATTCCGGAGGCTATACTGAAAGTAAAACAAGAAGTTGATGGAGAATTTTTTGCCGAAGAAGAGCAAACCTGGGGCCGTGTCGAAAACACTGTAAGTTTTTTCTTATTTTCCATTGTGTCATATTTAGAAATATTTGCCAAGGTGCTATTAAATATGTGGGTTTGTAGTGACACCTACAATTTTTACGGGATATGTTCTGTTACGTATAAATCTTTCAATCCATGTTTTAACTATATGTTTGTACCCTTTTCTTGCATGTTGCAGCAGCAGCAGATTCCTGTTCAGAATCGTTTTACTGAACCAGACAATCGTGATTGGCGTGGTAGGTCTACTCCACCTCCTGCAGCTGGAGAGGAGAGGTCTTGGGATAATGTAAGGGATAATAGAGACGCAACTCAAACTAACCCTCAAGAACAACTCAGTTCACAGTTTTCCAGGGCTCATGTCTCTTCTAACCAAGGGGTAAACCATCTTTTTCCCCTTATACAGCTGATATTATATTTGGTCACGAGAGACTCTGAGAAATCTATGAATTTGTTTGCTCCCCCTTTTGTGCTAATGTGCTTCGAGTGCAAGAGGATTTCAGTTTTCACACATGATGATAATGATAATGCAACTCTATCTTGGATCACGTATAATTGCTGTCTAAAATTCTCTAATGTTCTATACTTCTATTTTGATATAAAATCAATTTCTTTAAATCTTTATATAATTTTTCTCACATAATTTTCTGTTCTAGTTTATCAATTTGGTATATGCTTCCGGATATCATTCTATTATAATAAGCCAACCCAAGTCAAATGAGACTGCCCAATTTAGCCATTTTTTTCCAAAAATACCCCTACACATTTATATTAATTACAATAATACCATACTCACATAAAAATATAAAAAGTAAAAACTAATAAAGCTATTTATCCCTCCTTAACAACCAAACATTCTTTTAAATCTTAAACTATGTTTTTTTTGTGTATTATCCACATTTATATCATACCCTTACCTATTTTCTATATTTTTATTGCATTACGCGCAGCACACGCAACGCGTGGGTCACGATTACTAGTATATATATATATATTTATACATATATATATATATCTACTAATTATTAGTGTTTTTATTTAACATTAACCCAGACCCCTTTGATAAATAGGGTGGACCTGCTCCTGCTCTTGTCAAGGCAGATGCTCCATGGTCAGCACGTAGGGTGACTCTATCCGATGAGGACCGTGTACTGAAAACAGTGAAAGGGTAATATATTATAATAATCTTCTATCTTGAATATCTACTAATGATTTTGCTACTTTTTCTTTGAACTTACTTCAGAGTCTTTCTTTTTTCTGTTTTTGTGTCTAGAAACGTACTGTTTCTACGAATAACTTAATGATTCCAAATATAGAGATCCTTCTTAATCAGGATTTTGTTGTGAGTTATTTTCTAATTGGACACTCTACTTGTCGTTATTGGGGTTTCTGCTATCTGATTTAATAAATAAAAAATCCTGAAGTGATAAAAAAAAGTGATTATAACCCCCTTTTCCTCGAGTGAGAATTTGTTTGTGGATTCTTTTTATATATTATTTGTTTCGATTACATCCTCAGATTTAGATTCGCCATTTATGCAATCCCTTGCTGTTGTAAACAAGTTTGTCTCATATGGCAGCTGTTAAAGATTTGCATCGTCTTTTCTTTTCTTACTTTCATCTGTAGTATATTATACCTTCCAGGTATATTTCCTCACCACAGATTTTATTTACCCGTGTAGGATTCTAAATAAGCCGACTCCAGAGAAATTTGATCTTCTAAAGGGCCAGCTAATTGATTCTGGCATCACAACTGTAGATATTCTAAAGGTTCTTGTTTTCATCAATAAATTTATATTCATCCATAAATTTATATTGGATTAGAAGACAACCTCTTCGAAGGGAGTTCTAATTTTTCCCACTCTGGAAAGTGACACAGTTTCTTCTTTCATTTATAGGGAGTTATCTCTTTGATTTTTGACAAGGCAGTGTTGGAACCAACGTTTTGTCCCATGTATGCGGAGCTGTGTTCAGATCTCAATGAAAAGCTTCCTCCATTTCCATCTGAGAAACCTGATGGTAAAGATATCACCTTTAAGGGAGTGCTATTGAACAACTGCCAAGAGGCATTTGAAGGGGCAAGTCAACTGAGGGCAGAAGTAAAGCAGATGGTTGCTCCTGACCAAGAGTCCGAACGGAGAGAAAAAGAGAAAATGATTAAACTCCGTACTCTTGGAAATATCCGTCTAATTGGGGAGCTCCTGAAACAAAGAATGATTCCTGAAAAGATTGTTCATCATATTGTCCAGGTTTGAACTCAAATTCTCTTTTATAAGCCTGCTGGTTTTCCTTAGACCTGATTACAGGATAAATATCATCGTACTACATTATATTATTAAAAATACATCATCTTTATACCAATGGGCACAAATTCAAAGTAACCAGTCAAGCACTGAATGTGTAATTGAGCTGATGTACCAAGCACAAATCTAGGCCTTCACAATTCTGGTTGGTTGTTTTCACCAGGGGGTGTACAAAACCTGACAAAACCAAACTAAACCGATTCAAACATTTTGGTTTGCGGTTTTATTGTTTTCAAACCAAACCAAACTGTGTAATTTGTTCGTTTAGTTTTTTCCCCAAAACCTCGAACACCCCTAGTTTTCACGATTCCCTCTCTGAACATTCTTGATTTGTTTATATTGAACAGGAGCTCCTAGAGCCTGATAATAAGGTGTGCCCAGAGGAGGAAAATGTAGAGGCTATTTGTCAATTTTTCAGAACTATTGGAAAACAGATTGACGAGAGTCCCAAGTCACGTCGTATTAATGAGGCCTACTTCAGCCGTTTGAAGGAACTCTCAACTAATCCTCAGCTTGCAGCGCGTTTAAGATTCATGGTTCGAGATGTTCTTGATCTGCGTTCAAATAAATGGATCCCCCGGCGAGAGGAGGTAAAATTTGTTTTTATTGTTGTTTAATCTACGAAATGGATAGGAAATTGGTTCTAGTTCTTCAATAGATATTTCATATAGGAGTAAGATGTTAAGATACCATGCATGAGTAAAATTTGTTAATTGTTTCGTGATTTGATATTGAATTAATACCTCATAGGTACCACTTTTGAACTTTAATTCCCACTAGATATCTACCTATGATAATTTGCATTCCACTTAGGTACCACTTTTTCATACTATATAAATTAAAAAAAAAATCTAATTTCATAAAAAAAAATGAAAATATCTCTCTCTCATGTATTTTTTGCTTAGGTTGGTGACATTCCGGAGGCTATACTGAAAGTAAAACAAGAAGTTGATGCAGAATTTTTTGCCGAAGAAGAGCAAACCTGGGGCCGTGTCGAAAACAGTGTAAGTTTTTTCTTCTTTTCCATTGTGTCATATTTAGAAATATTTGCCAAGGTGCTATTGAATATGTGGTTTGTAGTGACACCTACAATTTTTAGGGGATATGTTCTGTTACATATAAATCTTTCAATCCATGTTTTAACTATATGTTTGTACCCTTTTCTTGCATGTTGCAGCAGCCGCAAATACCTGTCCAGAATTGTTTTACTGAACCAGACAATCGTGATTGGCGTGGTAGGTCTACTCCACCTCCTGCAGCTGGAGAGGAGAGGTCTTGGGATAATGTAAGAGATAATAGAGACGCAACTCAAACTAACCGCCAAGAACAACTCAGTTCACAGTTTTCCAGGGCTCATATCTCTTCTAACCAAGGGGTAAACCATCTTTTTCCCCTTATACAGCTGATATTATATTTGGTCACGAGAGACTCTGAGAAACCTATGAATTTGTTTGCTTCCCCTTTTGTTCTAATGTGCTTCGAGTGCAAGAGGATTTCAGTTTTCACACATGATGATAATGATAATGCAACTCTATCTTGGATCACGTATAATTACTGTCTAAAATTCTCCACTGTTCTACACTTCTATGTTGATATAAAATCAATTTCTTTAAATCTTTATATAATTTTTCTCACATAATTTTCTGTTCTAGTTTATCAATTTGGTATATGCTTCCAGATATATATATTTATACATACATATATATATATCTACTAATTATTAGTGTTTTTATTTAACAATAACCCAGCCCCCTGATAAATAGGGTGGACCTGCTCCTGCTCGTATCAAGGCAGATGCTCCATGGTAAGCACGTAGGGTGACTCTATCCGATAAGGACCGTGTACTGAAAACAGTGAAAGGGTAATATATTATAAGAATCTTCTATCTTGAATATCTACTAATGATTTTGCTACTTTTTCTTTGAACTTGCTACGGAGTCTTTCTTTTTTTTGTTTTTGTGTCTAGAAACCAACTGTTTCTACGAATAACTTAATGATTCCAAATATAGAGATCCTTCTTAATTAGGATTTTGTTGTGAGTTATTTTCTAGTTGGACACTCTACTTGTCGTTATTGGGGTTTCTGCTATCTGATTTAATAAAAAAAATCCTGAAGTGATAAAAAAAGTGATTATAACCCCCTTTTCCTCGAGTGAGAATTCGTTTCTGGATTCTTTTATATATTATTTGTTTCGATTACATCCTCAGAATTAGATTCGCCATTTATGCAATCTCTTGCTGTTGTAAACAAGTTTGTCTCATATGGCAGCTTTTAAAGATTTGCATCGTCTTTTCTTTTCTTACTTTCATCTGTAGTATATTATACCTTCCAGGTATATTTTCTCACCACAGATTTTATTTACCCGTGTAGGATTCTAAATAAGCCGACTCCAGAGAAATTTGATCTTCTAAAGGGCCAGCTAATTGATTCTGGCATCACAACTGCAGATATTCTAAAGGTTCTTGTTTTCATCAATAAATTTA
Organism: Primula vulgaris; assembly: GCA_963920805.1. Taxonomy (NCBI): domain Eukaryota; kingdom Viridiplantae; phylum Streptophyta; class Magnoliopsida; order Ericales; family Primulaceae; genus Primula; species Primula vulgaris. The sequence continues at coordinate 16,214,196 of OY987218.1, read as the reverse complement.
TATTAATCAATAAATTTATATTGGATTAGAAGACAACCTCTTCTAAGGGAGTTCTAATTTTTCCCACTCTGGAAACTGACACAGTTTCTTCTTTCATTTACAGGGAGTTATCACTTTGATTTTTGACAAGGCAGTGTTGGAACCAACGTTTTGTCCGATGTATGCGGAGCTGTGTTCAGATCTCAATAAAAAGCTTCCTCCATTTCCATCTGAGGAACCTGGTGGTAAAGATATCATCTTTAAGCGAGTGCTATTGAATATCTGCCAAGATGCATTTGAAGGGGGAAGTCAACTGAGGGAAGAAGTAAAGCAGATGGTTGCTCCTGACCAAGAGTTCGAACGGAGAGAGAAAGAGAAAATGATTAAACTCCATACTCTTGGAAATATCCGTCTAATTGGGGAGCTCTTCAAACAAAAAATGGTTCCTGAAAAGATTGTTCATCATATTGTCCAGGTTTGAGCTCAAATTCTCCTTTATAAGCCTGCTGATTTTCCTTAGACCTGATTGCAGGACAACTATCATCGTACTACATTATATTATTAAAAATACATCTTTATACCAATGGGCACAAATTCAAAGTAAACAGTCAAGCACTGAATGTGTAATTGAGCTGATGTACCAAGCACATATCTCACTAAATCAGACTACTAGTACACCGACATTGCATTTAAAAATTTAGGCCTTCACAATTCTGGTTGGTTGTTTTCACCAGGGGGTGTACAAAAACTGACAAAACCAAATCAAACCAAACCAAACCAAACTGATTATTAATTGGTTTGCTTTGATTTAAAAATTGATTAACCGATTCAAGCATTTTGGTTTGCGGTTTTATTGTTTTCAAACCAAACCAAACTGTGTAATTTGTTCGTTTCGTTTTTTCCCCAAAACCTCGAACACCCCTAGTTTTCACGATTCCCCCTCTGAACATTCTTGATTTGTTTATATTGAACAGGGGCTCCTAGGGCCTGATAATAAGGTGTGCCCAGAGGAGGAAAATGTGGAGGCTATTTGTCAAATTTTCAGAACTATTGGAAAACAGCTTGACGAGAATCCCAAGTCACGGTGTATTAATGAGGACTACTTCAGCCGTTTGAAGGAACTCTCAACTAATCCTCAGCTTGCAGCGCGTTTAAGATTCATGGTTCGAGATGTTCTTGATCTACGTTCAAATAAATGGATCCCCCGGCGAGAGGAGGTAAAATTTGTTTTTATTGTTGTTTAATCTACGAAATGGATAAGAAATTGGTTCTAGTTCTTCAATTGATATTGCATGTAGGAGTAGTAAGATGTTAAGATACCATGCATGAGTAAAATTTGTTAATTGTTTCTTGATTTGATATTTATACGACATGACGTCAGATTTGATATTAAATTAGTGACGCCTAATAGCACAATCATGCATATAGTGGAATAAATTTTTTAGTCACTCACGTAAAAATGATATACTAAAGTATCGTTGATACCAATAAATTAATATGCTCGAGTATTTACGGTTATTCAGTAATCAATTAAATTTCATGTAGTAGTTGTAGCAGCACATTATGCAAGTATACTGATTCACTGAACCTCATGAAACGGTCACATGTTATTCCACAATGATATTAGTAGAAGCTTATTTCATTGTGATGCTGAATTAACTTTACGACGAGTTGCCAAGTATATGGCTGTGGTGATTTTTGGTCCTATCACCAACAGATGTCTATAAGCAACCTAATTTACCTGCATAATATGTTTGGGTAACCTTTTTTCCTAATGTGCAGATCAAAGCTAAAACCATAACAGAAATCCATTCAGATGCCGAATTTAATTAAAGTTGCAATCAAAAATCCAAAAGGCCAAAATGAAACAGTAAAAAGTAATTAGGGTTTTCAGTAAAATAGATCTAAACGTAACCAAAGATCGAAATCGAATCAATCAATAAAATCCCTAGAAAATAAAAACAATACAAATAAACGGTAACCAGATCCAAATTAATTAAAGTTGTAACCAATTAAACTAAAATCAATCAATATGATTAATTAGGCGAGTAGCAAACTTTCCGGGGAAGGATCTCGTTGAGAGGCTGAGTCTCTACCGAAAATAGATATATAAAATAAATATATACATATATATATATATATATAGAGAGAGAGAGAGAGAGAGATATGGGATAAAAGAGGATGTATATCAATATGAATGGGTTTATAGAACAACAAATACGTATTTATGTATATATATATAAAGAGAGGCTAGCGGATAAATAGACAATGCCTAAAGTTACCGTTACGCGATACTAATGCACTAGTGACCAAGTAATTTTTGTTCTATGTCGCTAGTTAAGATTAAATCTCCAATTAACGAATATGACTAGACTCCGGTAATAAAATGTTACTGAAACATGTTATTATAAATATAAAAAAATACTTTATATGCATCCAATTATCATATGTTATTAAAAAAGTATTAAACCATCAGCATTAACAATTTAAGTAGTAAACTACGTACTTTTTCACAAACAAATATTTCCGACAAATTCGATCTCATAATTGCGACCAAGTTAAAAGTTATTTTACCGGTTTGTCCTCATTTTTTCGTTTCGAATTAAAGGGTGAAATTTAATTATATGTTTTCAGTTTTTGTAGCAGGAAATGAGGGTGAAAAAATAAATTAAACATTAATGTGGTCATTTGATGACATGTGACACGATTTTAAGATCTATTTTATCAGGAAAATTTGTTTGTGAAAAAAATACGTACCTAATACTAAAATTGTTAATATTGATAGTTTGTTACCTTTTTTGTTTATGTATGTTAGTTAGGTATATTGAAATTATTTTTTTCCATTCTAAATCAAAAGTTAACAATAAGTAGCAATTACTATTAGCTTGTTGGAATAATGCATTTAACGTCGATAGGGGTAAGATGCTAATGTCATTGATGATATTATTTGAGCTCTGTAGATGTTATTGTGTTTTTTGTGATATGAACCGAACTCGATAAATTTTAAGATTCTCCACATAAAAAAAGTTATCAAACGCTTCAAAAGAAAATCTATTTTTACTAATAGTACATTTTTAATTGAGTTTACTTTTAATCGAACCGAGTAATATATGTAACAATGTTAAAAATAATTATACACATTTTATTTTCTACAAATATAATCTATAGCATGTAAATTTGACCGAGAGTTATCGTTATGACTCTTAGGGCTCAGACTGACTGTGTTGGATTATGTATTAGTAGACATCTTTCGAGTGGGACTTTGTGTGTTGGCATTTCGGGGATGTTTCATATCGAGTGAACTCTTAGGCTTTATTGTACTTATGGAGAGTCGTTTTAAGTCATTTTAAAACAGTCTGAGTCGTTTTAACACATTTTAAAAATAGTCTGAGCCGTTTTTAGTCATTTGGAAAAACAGTCTGAGTTGTTTTAAGTCATTTAAAAATAGTCTGAGTAGTTTTAAGTTATTTTAAAAACATTTATAGTCGTTTTAAGTCATTCTAAAAACAGTCTGAGTAATTTTAAATACAGTCTGGGTCGTTTTAAGTCATTTTAAAAACAGTCTAAGTCATTTTAAAAACAGTTTGAATAATTTGAAACACAGTTTAAGTCATTTTGAGTCATTTTAAAAAACAGTCTGAGTTGTTTTAAGTCATTTAAAAACAGTCGGGGTTGTTTTAAAAACAGCCTGAGTCGTTTTAAGTCATTTTAAAAACAGTCTGAGTCGTTTTAAGTCATTTTGAAATTAGTCTGAGTCGTTTTAAGTCATTTTAAAAACAGTATGAGTAATTGTAAAAACAATCTAAGTCGTTTTAAGTCATTTTAAAAAACAGCCTGAGTTGTTCTAAGTCGTTTAAAAGCAGACTGAGTTATTTTAAAAACAGTCTGAGTCCTTTTAAGTCATTTTAAAAACAGTCTGACTCGTTTTAAGTCATTTTAAAAACAGTCTGAGTAATTTAAAAAATAGTGTAAGTTATTTTTAAAACAGACTGTCTTTTTATGTAAATAATGATTAGATTAAAGTAGTCTCTGACCATTAACAATAATCTATTGTCATGTTTTAAACTTTATTAGTCAAATCTGTTTGGTTTTAACAATTGAAGTCTGAATTGCAATATATTTTAAAATTATGTGGATCAAAACGAAACAAAACATAAAACTAAACTTTATCAAATTTACAAAATAGGTCCTTGGGTAATTTAGCGGCAACTAGGATTTGAGAACACCACCACCAGGCCGCCACCATCACGGCGAGAAAGACAGATCCACTGCCACGTCGATGACGAGGCTATGTCGTCGGTGAGGATTGCAATTGGAGAAAGAGAGGGAAAGGTAGCGGTCGATATAAATATAAATATAAATATACATATAGATTATATATATATATATATATATATATACACATCTATATATTTATAGAGGGAGAGAGAGGGGGATAGCGAGAGACAGAGACGGGGAGGGCAACAAAAGCTCTTATCCGACGAACGGTTCCTTCTCCGACGGCGGCACGGGGTGGAACGTGGCGATGATAGTAAGTTAGGTGTGGGGTGTGTTTTTAGATAGAGAAAGCAATTGTGAAAATTGAATCAAAATAGAATAAAATCCCCTTTTATATTTATGTGCAGTGTACCTAAAATTAAATACTTTACTAAAAGGAATACCAATCAATACTTAAATATTTTCGTTTTAAGCGATCAATCCTTAATTTCCCCTTTTACATTTAATACAATTGGACAAATACTTAATTATTTTTATAAAAAACTGACCAATCATTAATTAAATATTGAAGAGAGAGCAATCCTTAAATAATTTTGTTTTTAGAGACCAATCATTAATTTAAGGGGACACGTACAAATAGTTACATATCAATCAAGTTAATTAGAAAAAACACATATATACGTACTTCTTTACAATTAGGTACATATATTTATTTACAATTAGAGATACATATGTCATAAAAAATAACAAAACATACAAAAAAAATTGAAAAATTGAAAAAAATCAAAAAAATCATACATAGTATCAAACATGATTAGACATGATTGGATATAATTAAACAGGATTAGACATACAAAATTGGACATGATTAGACAGAATCAAACATGATTAGACATACATAATTAAAAAATATTAGACATGGTCACATATTTTTTGTATAAAAAATATTTTTTAAAAATTTTTGGTTTTTGATTTTTAAATATTTTTTTGGTTTTTTTTTATATTTTTAATGATATATGTACCTATTTGTAAATAAGTTCACAAAATATGTATTTTTTTGTAAAATAATTATCAAGTTCAAAACATCCGGGTTTTTTTATAAATAAGTTTCTAAATAGGTACTAAATTATAATTTTCTCTAATTTAACACACATTTGTCCACCTCATCACAGCGACACCAAGTCACGCAACTCGTATCACTGTACAGTGTAGTGTGCACACTCGCGGGTCTTGTGAAAAATAGAGAAAATAAAACAACATAACTAAGAAATGACATCAACTTCATATTTTTTGTACCATGCATCGTTATGAGCTGGTTTTAGCCAACAAGCCCAACTAAGTGGTCTGTCGGGCCCATGTTGATGATGCCACGTCAGCAGTGTCCCGAAGGTTAGCCTTTACTGTCCTCATCGGAGCGGTCTCAGTCGGGTCTAAAGTGTCCTCAGCCGACGCAACCTATGACGAATCTGGTTAGTTTGTTTGTATAAGATATTGTTTTTCTGAGTGATTATTTGGCAATGCCATTTCTCTATAAGCTACTAAATGTGTAAGTTAGAATCAGGGGAGGACCGGGATTTGTTCAAGGATCGAGTAACTTCATTTATGTACTTTTTAGTTTTCATGCCGGTTTTTTTTTAGAGGGTAACAAAATCCGATTAGTTATCAAGACTGTTCCTCATTTTACAAAATTTGTTCATACCATAATAAATGGAATATATTGAGTAAATTAAAAACACGAATATGATTTTCCTAAATACCGGGTGATCCTCATCTTACTTGCTTAATAGGTTATATGATAATATGAGAAAAGTAGGAATTCATAAAGAGGAGAAATAGTCGTGAGAAGAGGAAAGTAGTGCTATTTGAGTATGGAAATTTGTCAGTAGTGTATTCATATGGAGTTTTAGTTTTTACAAGATTGTGGCTTTTAAGTCTAACAACGTTATACCGTTTGAAAAGGTGTGGTGTTGATAATTAAACCAAAATTTCTTCAAAGGGTATTGTGAGCCTTGAGTTTGTCGTGCCATTCCATCACTGCACGCATCTGCACCACATTATCACAATTGATGATAGTATTACATATTGGTCTTTTCAATGTTAAATAACTAATTGTAACACATAAATCGTCTCGACCACGGACCATCGATAGATCAACCCCAAGCCTCTATGTCATTTCTATTTTTTTTAAATTTACCAGCACACTCAAAATTGTGTCTAAAAGCTGATATAGTAGAAACATGACCTCGTGATATTAGAGCTACGCCTAATTCCCGATTGATCAATACGAGAACAATAGATAAAGAACCAAGAGCTCGTCATTTAAAATAAACAACTAGCATTCAGAAAATAATATTACCAGATCTTGTTCTACTTATTCTTCAGCTTAAGGGTGCGATTTGTGACAAGATATTATTGTAAATTCCGGAATTGAACAATGAAAATTATTTGGTATAGTCGTATAAAATCGTCCGCCGGCTCTCCCTGTTTGCGAAACATATATAACAACGCTACACTAATAGATGTTATCATAGCTAAAAGCCTTGAATCCTCTAACTAGAAACTCTTCAAAAAACAAATTAAAAAACTTTATGATTTTGAAAAACTTTCCGGACAATGAATAAACATTATTTGTATATGCTTATAAATATATTCCCCAAGGGTTCATATTTTCAAACACTTCTACTTTGTGTTAACTGATCAGGCAGACCCACCTAAGATTTAAAATATGCTTATTACTCAAAGAAAGAAACCAAACTAAATCGCTGAGAATCTATTACATAAAATAGGCTGACTGCTGTATAGGTTTGAGTCTGGATTATTATCTGGGTTTAAACTCAAGATTGTATAAATTGTACACATGATAAAATGCAGCAAACATTTTCGGGAAACCGAAGACAAGCACTGAGTTTTCGACTATAAGCAAAGATGGGTTCAAGATACAAGTTCTGTCAAAATGGAATCCTAGCAAGGAAGTTCAGTTTCCCGGTCAAGTTCTTAGGTTCGAAGACAACTTTGACGTCATAAGCAACATCTCTGTCATGATAAATCCAACTGAGAAGAAATCCATCATAGATTTTGGCTCCCCTGAAGAGTTCCTTTCCAAGGTATTACTATAATATTGTTCCCTTAAGCAAATATAACTGATTTCTAGGAGATCACCCATTATTAAATTCATTTGTGAAGTGCTGGAAATCAATTTAACATGCTGAAAATGTTCCAAACTAGAAAGTTTTAAGAGTTCAAAGAATAAATTTGCCAAAATAGGCATTGTTGTATAATTGCGTAGGCTTGTCTTGTTATTTGCATGTGATATCGAATGTTATAAATAGATTGAAAGAAAACTTAAGTACTGAAAGGACATGATGAAAGCTTGAATGGATATTTTGCAGGTGGACTACTTGCTTGGCAAACAAGCCTACGCTGGAAAAACTGCATCTGAGGTAATATAAGACTTGTTTGGTGGCAGCTTTTAAATAGATAGATGGAATTTCCTATGGTTGGATAAAAAAAAAAACTGATGTCATTCAGCTTAAAGATTCTAGCTTCTTCAAAAAGCTGGATCACATTACTCATAAAAGTGCAGCACACGCATACTAGAGAACTACATCAGAATGTAGTGACTTCAGTCAAATGGTGGCTGTCGCCTTATTAATATCATCCTAAGAGACAATTAAGAACTTAGACGATAATCACAAAAATCAAAGTATAGACTTGCAGTAATCTGTTATTGCCAAGATACCATTCTAGTTATGGACTTACAGTCCTGTACTGCTTGTTCATACCTCGGAATCTCGGGTAAGGAGGTAAGCACAAATGGATCTTTCTGCAACTTAGTGTGTATACCTTTGTCTTTTTGTTGATTTGAAAAGAAAAGGTGCCTTATTTACGTTTTGTATCGTAGCTTTTAAAGCAAAAAAACTAGCTTTCTCCTTATTACGGATAATAGATGGATCCAGCTTAAACTAATAGCTCTGTTGAGTAGGAAAAAAAAACTCTACTAAAATCTTAGGAGGCAAATACATGCAGGTTTTAAGCAAAAATATAAATTATAAGAACGAAAAGTCCGAGTTCAAAGCACCCACCAAATAAAGCCGTGGTATCCTTATAGAAATTACGAAGATGCAAGACAATTCGAGCACTTAGCGTAAATTAAAATTGTTTAGTTAATTAGAAATATATCGCTATCTTGTCACAAGTTTTGTTCATAGAAGGATACTCGCACTACATCTGATTCTACATCAGCCACTTTATTTTGAGATAGGGGGCACATACAAAATATATTCATCTTCTTTTCTTTTTTATGTAGTGAATGATATAGTAAGAATATCAGAATTGGGTTATTTCAAACTTTTGACTGCTAAATTTTATGACTTTTTTCCAAAAATACCCTTACACTTTTTTATTAATTACCACAATACCATATTCTCATAAAAAATAGAGAAAAAGTAAAACTAATAACACTTTTTATCCCTATTTAATCTCTCAAAATTCTTTTGAGTCTTCTCATCTTATACTCTTACCTTTTTTTTATTCTTCAAATATTTGTATCAATACTACATTTATTTTTTAAATTTTATCGCATTACGCGTCTCACACGCAAAGCGTGGGACACGATTACTAGTGTATTTATAACCTGCGGGACTAAAGGCTACATCACCCGACTGCCTGAGAATACCCTGTCGTATTATATACAGTACACCTCCCAAAGAGATGGAAGATTAATGTATTTCATAACTATGATTTTGCAGTCATTACTTCTGAAACTTATTTATAAAATTACATACACATGAGGTATTGAAATGAAGCTTGAGATAACATGCGACTAGCCTTTTCAATGGCCTCCAGAATTTCGGTTCCAAGATAGATAAGCTGGATCTCCGAGCGGCCTGAAAGATATGAAAACAAGAATAGAAGAATTTTAGTAGGATATAAAGTAAAAACTATGTTGAAAACATGAAATACAATATAATGTTTCTAGGCTCTGCTGCGGTGGAGATTTAGGTTGCTATCTTTGGTCCACTATGCAAGTTAAGAATGAGAAAATTAAATTACACTAATGGTAATTTTCTATAAACATTAAAAAGAATTACCTTGGCTTCATAGAATATAGAATGAAGAAAGCCAAACCAAGAACAAGGCAAAGGCCACCGACAACAAGGTAAGCCACACCAAGAAAGGGGTTCTTTCCACCAATCCAGGTAGCTGTAGAAAGAACAAGCCGTTTTTTCCCATTGAAACTATAAACGTTGTAATTGTTCATCAGTACAACTTGAAGCGTATCATTTTTATACAGATCTTTTTCTATTTTTCCATACAACTTCCTGAAATTTGGAAAAGCTGCTATTTTCATCCATACAATCAGATCCTCTTGTTCATTTAACTGTCACGAGAGAGAGTAAACGGTAAATAATAAAAACTATTGGGGGAAAAAAGTCAAAAACCACCAACTGCTATGGGAGAAAAACAAGAGCACAGGTCTGTATGATAAAAACAGCAGCTGTAAAGTTGATAGATAATTAGTGTTCAACTGATTGCAGCTTTTAAGCAAACACACTGAAGATTCCGAGGTTTAGGAAAAGATGTGCTAATCCAGCTTAAAGCTTCTACATAATTCAGGTCAAGAAACCCGAAAAGCTTAGCTTTTAAGCTGATTACCAGATAAAATCCAGCTTATAGGGCTGAAAGTAAGAAAGGGAAAAAAGGCATATACTTACTGGCCTGTTCTCATCCAGACTTTTCCCGCCGACAAATTTACTTTTCTGAAAGTTCTTGGGCTTTACATTTTTACCGAACTTGTGATCCCTGTCACTCTTCCATGATATACCCTTCGTATTTACGGTTAAATTCCCGAAGGGTGGGTTATTTTTTATTCTGGAGAAGTTGTAGGTATCGTTAAACAAACTCCATGCGATGAGACCACAGGGTATTATTGTCATATTATTCATATTATTAGCCTCTACTTCAGGTGTACAATCATTTAGATTCTTATCGCTCGGTTGTACCCCCCTTAACTGCTCATCACTACGGCTCTTCACGTACCTGTACATAATATTGAAACCCACACAATTGTCAGCACAATTAACAGTTATATCATAAGGTAGGGGAAACAGGGGTAATGTTGTCAAGCTGCGGTGGGGGTGAATGCTGAAGATACCTGCGGTGGTTCTGGTAGAAGTTGTCAAGCTGATAGTACACATAAATAGGCTTCTTCATGAACCTCGGCACCTAAAATGATATAGACAGATTTTAACACTCCAAACCTTACCTAATACCTACTAAAATAATGTAAATATGCAGACGAAATATAAACTAAAATCATTAAACATACCTTTAGCGTTATGTTGCAGGTCTTATCTATATCACTTTTGATATATCCGACCTGATTTCTTTTCCACAAGTCTGGTATGCGCTCTTGGTCATACCTCTGTACAATTTCGACTACCTAGGGAAAAAACAGTGGTTTAAAAAATAATTCCAGAAAAAAAAACGTAAAAAAACATGAGCTTTATCAGTCTTTTAACAGACCTTGTCAGAGGCAGTCAGGGATAAAAAGCCAATCGAGAACAAGACAGCAGTCATGAAGAAAAAGGAAGAAATGATCCATGTTGGTGTAAGAGTAGGCTTCCAAGCAGGAAGCTCCTGCTGAATGAACTTTGAACCTAAAGAGAGGAAGATATTTTTTTTTATCACAAGATACACGTGAAGCAGGAAGAATGATCAATGTTTTAGAAAGCACTATTGTAAGCGAAGAGCTTTCGTGAGAACTATGCTAAAAGCACTCAAAAGTGTACAATCAAAGCGAAAAGCACCCAGAATTTTTTAATGGAGCATTAATATATCTGTGGACTGAACCACCAATAGTTCCCGTTTGATTGAAGTTGCCTCTATTGCCGTTGAATTTCTGTGTAAATTCGTACTTTTAAAACCAATTGATATTCTAGCTTATATATAAGTACATAAGATAAATTGAAAAGCTCTACTAAAACATGTTCCATTATTATATTTTTAAACAAGGTCAGAATGTAGCATTCAGTGTCTTAGTATTTAAGTTCACAGAATGATTTTCTTGTCCCTGGCGTACTCTAAAATGTAGATTATTAATAAATTGAAATTGATGAACTTCTTTGAGATCATGTTTCTACTAAACAACTTAGCCAATTATGATTTTGTTGGGCTCTTGAACTCAGATCTTTCAGTTTTCTTGCTTATTATAAGGTGTAACAACACATTTGTTTGATCAGCTTACTACTTTGATTTCTAACATGAATACAAACATACTGTTGTAGTTTTTTGTGGACAAAGTGATCATAAACATGAATAAATGTAAATTTTAGATTTCTTAATGCCTAAAAATAAAACAAAATAGTAGTATCTTATTAGAGAAATAGAAAAGAAACTAACCTGTAAATGAACCTTTCTTCATTAAATTTAGAGAAGTAGAGAGAGGGGGTTGATGAATAGAGTGGACTACGGTGTATAGAGGTGTTAAAGTGTGCCTAATGTAGCCATGTAGGCAGGTAACGTACTTATTTACGTATGTGACTCAAAGAAGAAAAACTAGGCAGCGGTTACGCCTCATCAACTAGTGCAAAGCAAACCGGTGTCGATTTTGCCCGATCCGACCCAATAATTTTTGAGTATTTGGATAGCGGTTTTACCAGTTTTTTCTTGTCATTTACGGGTCGTATACAGTGGCGGCACCAAGATTAAAGAGAGGGGGAATTGGTGATTTTTTTTTCCGTTAGTACAATAAAAATAAATAATACAAAAAATAAATAAAATTGGAGTTTAAAATCTCAATCGACTTATCTAATGATTCAAAAAAAAATAAACAACACATAAAAACCGACTATAAATTAATTTGAATTTATTATAGTTTAAACTTTTCTTATAATATGACTATGAAAAAAAAAAAAGTCTTGTAAAAAAATTTAATGACAAAATTCGAATTAGGGCCTTTGAGTCACAATTGTTTTAAATTTACCAACTAAACCAAGTTACACTATGTTTATTGGGGGACTATTAATATATAAAATCTTAAATATCAAAATTTCTCTATATAAAAAAATGATTTCAAAATTTTTGGAGTGGCGGTCCCCGTCCCTCGCAACCCCTTACTCCATCCCTGGTCGTGTCGGGTCGGTTCTATATAACTTTTTGTATTCATTTTATCCGACTCATACCCGTACATATATTGGGTCTTAACGGTTCTCGGACGTGGGTATATATTCAAATTATTTCCAAAAAATATCAATAATGGTAGGAACTAAAATTAATTTAACCCGATAAGTTTTACAATTTAATTTAACTTTTTCACATACTCATAAACAAATAAATACAAATGCATATATACATATACAAAACAAACAATTTTTTTAAAAAAAATGTCTTTATATCTGAGAAAAAGTAGGAATAAAAAATTAAACAATAAAAAGGTCCTTTTATTCAAATATACGTCATTCAAAATAGGCATACATGTTAACAATTTATACATTAACAAAAGCATGCTCCGTCAAGAACTTGCTAAATTTGCTACAGGCTATAGCTCAACCATATAGATACACACTGTAGACACGCAAATTTTTTCAAAACTGTTAAAAATGTAACACGTGTATTAGAAGTTAAATTAAAAGAAATTACTAATTTTCCTATTAAGAAAAAGGATAGATATATTAGTAGTTTAAATGCAAAAAAAAAGGCATATTTATTGTCACATAAAAGAAAAAAGATAATAAATATACAACAGATAAATTATTTATTTTCTCCAAAATGATTAAATCATTACAAATAAAGAGTTACTTTAAATATAATGCTCATTTGTAATTTTTTCAACCCATTTGAGTTTATTTAAATACACTTATGTGGTCTTGACCTGTTTGGTAAAAAGACCAAACTTAGAGAGGTACCAATGTAAATATTTCACCCCGACTACTACAAATAGGGGTGTAAGCCTCACATTTTAGGGACACAACTTCAAGGCCAAGATTCTAGAGGGAGAAACTCTGCATAATTTAAGTCAAAGTCAATACCCGAATACTCGAATATTAAGAAGAATATTTGAAGTTTCATTCAAGGCGATCAATAAATTTGAAGAAGATCGGGCATTCGATCTGCAAGAAACTTTAAAAGCCAGGAATCATACGTTTTTCAAGATTAAATTTTCAAAATCTTTCATCAAACGCGAACAACATCAACCAACTTTATCAAGAAAATCAAAGAAGTCAACCGTTCGATCTGCAAGAAGTATTAAAAACTGCGAATAAGACGTTTTTCAAAATCAATTTTCAAATACCTTTAACAAACTCGAACATCATCAAGCAAGTTAATCAAGAAATTCAAATAGATCAATCGTTCGATCCGCAAGAAGCATTAAAGGCCGCGAATAAAACGTTTCTTAAGATCAATATTCCAAAACCTTCAACAAACTTTCAAAGAAATCTATCGTTCGATCCGCAATAAGCATTCAAATCCACGAATCAGACGTTTCTCAAGATCAAATCAACAAAGTTTCTCATCAAAGCTGAAAAAAATTAATCAAGTCCATAACAAAATCAAGAGATTCAATATTTGATTCGCAAAAATCAAGTCAAGTCTGCATCAAGTGTTTCGTAAAGAAATCCAAGCATTCAGTCCGAAACAAGACGATCAAGTCATCAAAAAGTTGTTCGAATGAAAAATCAAATGATTATTAATTTTTTAGTGTTTTAGAATATATTCAGAGAATTGTACTCACAAAATTAAAATATTTAATTAATTTAATCACATTATTCTTAGTTTTTAAAACGTGTATGTTCAATTGATTATTATAATATTTAATATCTCTTATTTTCCGGAGCTTGTTCAATTTGATGTGGGGACGGGCAAGAAATGGGCTCTAGGTAGTGGGCTGATCCTTAAATAATTTTGAGCATAGGCCTAATCCTTAATTTTGTTTCGAAAAGTACAAATACATCACTAACAAAAACAAATCACCGCACCTTTACTAAACAAAAGAAATATAGATAGTTAAGGGTGGAAATAGTATATATCATTGGCATTTTCGTATTTTTATACCATTACTGCACCGTACATACATGATGCACGAAATTTCAATACCATTACTGCATCACATTTTCATATATCGCACTTTCGGTATACGGCAAGTTCAGTACGTCAATTGTATATTACAATATATTACCAACATTGAAAAAGGTGATGATGTTTTCTTTCAACAATCTCATTTTGCTGTGTTGTATTAACACAGCTTCTTTGATGTATTATTCCATTTTTATTATAAAAATCCACAAGATTAAATTTGATACCATTATCACTTCTTAGTACTTATATTTTAGTATTAAAAGCATTTGAGAAAATTCTGGTATTATAGAACAAGTTTCAGACTTGTATTTAATAAGAAAAATCCAAATAATTCTACTGTAATCATAAACTATGGTCAAGAAAAACTTATGTTGACTAGAAAAGATGACTTGCAAAAAAAATTGTTCTTCGTCTAAGTTCATATACATTGCTACAAACCAAAACAATAGAACTATATAACAAGAAACAATAGTAAAGTTTGTAAAAAAAAAAAATCAAAAATTTAAAATGAAGAAAACCCTCAAGCACATGAAATCTATTGCAGAGACATTTGAGAGTACTGTTACTTATGTGAGGATGAATGCCTGCTCTTTTGAGAGGTAAAATGTATATGGTCGTTGATTAAATTTGACAGAATATTGTTGAAGTCTCTCACAAAGCCTAAACAATTCTTCCTCTCGACATATGTTGAAAAAAAAAATCTCATCGTTAATCTTTATATATATAGGGAAATAGAGAAAGATAAATTAATAGAGAGAGAGAGAAGCAAAGGATGACAATCGAAAAGATGAGATTTTTTTATCTATATATAGGGAAATAAGTAGGGCTGTAAATGAGATGAGCTGTTCGTGAAATTGTTCGTGTTCGGCTCGGCTAATGCTCGGTTCATGTTCGTTCATTTATAAATGAACACGATAATGAACAAGAATATAGTGTTCGTCTATTAAGTGAACTGAACATGAACAACCCTCTGTTCGGTTCGTCTAAACTCGTGTTCGTGTAACTATATATAAAGTTTGATAAAATAAAATAAATAAATCAATTAAAGATGTAACAAAAATTAATATCACTACACAATTAATAAACTTATTTATGCTATAATAATATAAATGATATGTTTGTATTATTTTGAACTTATTATGTTAATTTGTATCATCATACTATAAATACAGTCACCGATTTTATCGTTAAGTATTCAACTCGTTAAAGTAATCATACGTATGTAAAAAATAATTTATACAATATATAAACTTAAATTATATGTGAAGTAGTTTATTCTAGTTAATAATATAGTAATATATGATAAAAGAAAAATATATTTTAAAAAGAAAGAAAAATATATTTTTTTTCAATTATTAAATGTTTTGGAAGAAATTAGATGTTCACGAACAACTCGTGTTCGGCTCGTCAAATGTTCGGTTCATGTTCGTCAAATGTTCGTTCGTATTTAAATGAACATGAACCGAACATGAACAAGAGTTTTAGTTCATGAACTGAACATGAACAGAGGGTTGTTCGGTTCGTTTCGTTTCATTTACAGCCCTAGAAATAAGTATATACATTTTACCCCTCAAAAGAGCAACATTCATCCTCGCATGTGTAACACTAGGTTTTTCAAATATTTTTCAATAGATTTCATGTGCATGAGGGTTTTCTTCATTTTAAATATGTGAATTTTTTTCTTTGTAAATGTATATTTTTCTATAGTTCTATTGTTTTGGTCTGTAGCTGTGTAAATGAACTTAGTTGTACGGACAATTTTTTTTGCAAGTCACCCATTCGAGTCACAGATGATATAGAAGGATCCTTGTTACAATCTTGAAGTTATACTTTTGAATGAATCAATAATACTTTTTTTAACATATAAAATTAGATATTGTTTTTATGACTTGTGCTCAACAAAACTAAAGTTTGGAAGATGTGAAGATGGTAAGATTTAACTAGTTCGAGTTCAAAAAATTATACATATTGTATAGATATATGACTGTGCTAACAAATTTCGTTTAACCCAATACACTCTATTTTAATCTGTCAAATATCAAAAAATAGAATTTTTTTAAAAATGAAATATTTGAGCCATTTTAACGCAAACGGATAGTAGTAATGTGAGCCTAAGGATTTTAGGAGAGTTGTGGCTAACTATCTATTGGTTGAAGCCACATTCAGGTGGATCTAATATCACGACTTAGACATATTATTGTGTTAAGGTTGCCGTATTTACCGTATTTCACAAAAGATATGGTTATATTCTTCTTATTAATTGATGGTTTTTTAGCAAATGCCTATATACGCAAATGTTGAGTGTGGTAAATATGTATTTGATTCAGGTTTCTCTTGTTTAAATCAAGAAGGACAAAATATATTCAAGCGGAGATCGTTGTTCATTTCATTTCAAAAGAATCGCTTAGTATTTTATGCTATAATATAAAATATGTATGCCCTCATAGATAATTTTTCTTATTTTTTTTGTTGGGTTCCTACTACAAAATAGAAGTAATCTAGGAAATGAACTGGACAGAGTAACGGTACAAAAATTGAAATAACCGAATATAAAGTTACTTCCTACACATGCAATATAAAGAAAACTAGTAAAATTTATCCACGCGTTGCTTTTGAGATGCGTAATGGCATAAATCTCGTAATATATTTTATTTTGAACATAATATTCAGATTTGGTATCATTTATTTTAGTTATGCAGATTAAAACGAATTGTTAATTAATTTAGGATACATCTGTGATTTTGAAAATATAGTAGAACAAATTATTAATTAATTAGATTAGGTATATTAGTAATTATTAAAACATAGTAAGGGTATTTTTGAAAAAATTAGGCAAAATTGGACAGACTCATTCCTCTTGTATTGACTTATTATAATAGAATGATACCGATCTAAATTAATTATACTAATACATGCATGCAAGTTAAACGGAAAAGTAAACTAGCCTATATGCAGAGTCTACGTACTTGCATAAAAATAATAAATAGGGCGTTCCTGAATGTGTGTTATCTTAACTGTTAATAGAACCATCGATGGAGAACCGAAGAATCTGAGTCAAGTCAATTGTTGAACAATCTTTCCTTAAGATTTCATACACCCGGTCCTAGCCGGATTTATACAAGACTCGCTCCTATCGCACACGCAAAAAGTCGGCACCTCAAGCCCCAACCGAAATATAAAGTTACTTCCTACACATGCAATATAAGTAAAATATTAATCGAAATAAGCTATACGATATATCGCAACCTAACAAGCATCATGCAAGTTAGACGGAAAAGTAAACTAGCCTATATGCAGAGTCTACTTGCATGAAATAATAAATAGGGCGTTCCAGAATGTGTGTACCTTATCTGTCGATAGATTTGTCGATGAAGAACCGAAGAATCTGAGTAAATTCGATTGTTTAAAAATCTCACCTTAAAATCTAATACGCCCCCTATCCGCGACGTGATTTGTGCAAGACTCATACCTATCTCGCCTGCAAAAACTCAGAGCCCCATGCCTTAACCACTTTGTTTAAGATATACCCTTCCAATTTCACAATCCCAATCGAAAGAATTTCTTCCCAAATAGAAAAGTGAGTTTTTGAGTTTTTAATCCCGAAATGATGCAAGACCTCCACTTTGGAGGCCAATATTTTTCACACTAGTTATCGGTTTTGGACTTACCTTAATTATATTGCTTCGAATCTATGACGTAGTACTTCGATTTAGTACAAAACACGAACCATGTTGTGTAATCCGTCGAAAGCGATCTCAAAGTCGGACAAAAACGGTTTTCGTATATTTCCAATACCACCAAATTCCAACATTTTTTCACATTGAGAATGATACTCATATTTCACTTCATCAAGTCACATTACACGAAAAGGCCGAACACTGATTTATCTTATTAAGTACCTATCCACGCCTATGAAGAAAAAACGGAAACTGAAGTTCAACACAACTTCTTTTCCTTCATATTTGGGATTTCCCCTTGCTACTTTCCTTCTTATAGACCTTGTTCCACGAGGGTCATGTACAGGCGTACGAGTTGCCAATTTAATTTACTTAAAAATATTGAGGAAACTAAAACTTATCCACAAGAAATTGAACCACGAGAAAAGCTAAGAGGAGAAAGGAATTCCTTCTGTGAAATTTCAAGACTTTGATCCGTATTCTTTGTGTCGACTTTGATAGCAAAGGAGCTGAGAAGTTCCGCTTATTTTCAACAACGCGAGTATCCTTGGATTGTCCTTTTTTTTTTTAAAAGAAAACATCTTAAGACTTTGTTAGCTTCATATATAAAGCATCTCCCTTGTGTGGACATTATGTTGTGAGATTACAATTAGAGGAGTGTTGAAATTTTGTTACAATTAATACAAGGAAAACATAGGTGCTTAATTTGTTAGAGAGTTGTCATTGAGATCAGAAAGTTGGTACCTCCCTTGTCTTTTTTAGAGGTGTTGTCTCAAAAACTGTTCTTTATTACAACCCTTTTTGTTGTTTTCATTTGTGTATAAAGTTTTTTTTCCTTTGGCCATGGCTTTTACCTTTTGCCCTCTTCTTGCATTGGGTTGTTAACTGGCTAACAGGACACTAAAATGATTAGGTTGTCATTGTTTTTCGATTGTAGTGGTAGAACTTTTTGTTTCTACGAAATAAAATGATTTGATGAATTCTTAGGTTCTTATTGTTTTTCGATTTGTTGTGGTAGAACCTTTTATTCTTCTAAAACCAATTGATTTGATCCACATGTTAAACATGACACCACAGCGAAACAACACAACAGTTTTAGTCTTGCAACCACAACTCAACAACCCACCAGCATCATTTTCTTCAAAAGAAATGGTTTGGTGATATAGACGCAAATTAACCAAACATTACCTTAATCACTCCTTGAGTTAAATTTAACATTGCCTTATCTAAAACTAGCAATCGTAGCTTACGCGTTGCGTATGCAGTACGTATATAAATATGATGCCGGACAAATGAATTTAAATTTTTTAA
Organism: Primula vulgaris; assembly: GCA_963920805.1. Lineage (NCBI taxonomy): Eukaryota > Viridiplantae > Streptophyta > Magnoliopsida > Ericales > Primulaceae > Primula > Primula vulgaris. Next base: position 16,194,934 of record OY987218.1, on the reverse strand, counting down.
AAAAATATTAAAAAATGATGGAATGAATATAGTAAATTAATAATTGTATATAAGGAGTAATATGATGTTTTATTGTTATACAAGTATAGTTTGGGAGATGAATTATATATTAACAGTACATAAATATGTTTTATGTGTGAGAATGAGCATATTTATTGAGTTATTTATATATTTGAATTGTATTATGTTATATGAGTAGTTAGTAAATTAGAATAGAGATATTTTGGAAAAAATTGGCATCTTTATTTCTCTTGGGTTGACTTATATTAATAGTATGATATATACGCAAACAAATCAAAATTTTTGTGCACAAACTGAATTTTAAAATTTGAGAAAAGCAATTTCAAGTCAGGACTGGATATCAAAAAGTTTAATCTACCTTTTATTTTACGATATTTAATTTTCTAAATATTCGAGAGTGGGGACGATTTTTGTTCTAGGCCTGGATATCAAAAAGATCGTGACCGGCCTTGATACAAACTACCGGGCATTAATAACCACAAAAATCCTGGTTGCATAGATGATAGATCAAGATATAAAGAACAATTATTTTATGTTAATCATATTGAATTTAAACAATCGCATATACTTTCATCAAAGGGAAAGAAGTCGATAATCAATACAAAAAATTTCATGCATTAGATTGTAATATTGTTGAACTTTCAAAATTTGATATTATATTTCACCATAGGACCGAATCAAATAGCAATAATAGCAGTTGATTTTTAAATTAATTTTATCTAAGAGATATCTTTTTTTTTTAATGGCAAATTGATGTAATCATAGGAGAAACAAGAAGGGTGATTTCACGTACTATGCAAAGTTTTCGCTCGTTTTGCTATACTTTGTCTACACCGCTTGCTTACAAATCGATCAACCCTTTTAGATGGCTATGACGCTTTGAGATCTGACGGCGAGTTGGTATGAAATGAAAACCCTAACACGTTTGTCTATATATAGAGCGAAAGGTAACAAGACCAATCAAGATTCAATTTGACTTAACTTAAACCCTATCGATATTTCTCATTTGGTCATGATGACATCCCAATAACTTTCGTTTATCTAACTTTACTAAAATTAGATATTTTTAATAATTTCTAAGTTAGGTCCATGTATTCGTCCTTCACGAGACGCATAAGCTACACTTCAATAAAATTGATTTGGTTTATTTCGTGGTCTGACTTTATTTTTCTTTTGTCGTATTTTGATAAATCAATGAATATTAATTTATTATTATTTTATAAAAAATGAATCGATTATATCAAAACCAGCACATGGGTATGCTACAATGTAGTGTATTTGTAACTTTAGGTAAAACACACATGTATAGGTATATAATACTACATAAATGGTAAAAAAATATATATGTTTTTGACGAAATCACGCTGTGAAGAGATACCATGATGTTTGAAGGGGTGAGAGGGTATTCTTCTACGAATATTGCTACATACACCCAAATATATTATCCAAAAACATTACCCGTTGATGTGACAGATTATGTGTACCAATCGTATATTAATATAAAATTATTTTTCTAAATCACAACCAGAACGATTGTTGCACCTAATCCGCCACATCAGCTGGTAAGATTTTTCGATTGAAAATATGGTAAGTAAAAACAATTTCCTTCTTTTACCATTTCTTTAACACAAGACTATTATTTTAAATTTTACTTTTTGGTATTCAGGTGGTCGTGACATAACTTCGTGCTAAAATCATGTTTCGTTGTAAAAAGTTTCGTCGTGACATAACACGAGACTATTATTTTACATGAACTCAAATATCACTCAAATATAAGGGATTAAAATGTTTTCTTATAATTAAAATAATAATTTATCTCTCTTACTTTTCTTTTATTCTCTCTCATTTATTTGTACTTTTCACATATAAATTAATAAAATAACAAAAGGATGAGTTGTATAATTTTGATAGAGAAATTGATAAAAAAGCTGATAATTTGTATAAACCAAAACGTTTACTTATAAGTTGTTAAAGTGTACTTTTTACTTTAAATACAAGAAAACTGATAAGTTATTTAATGTGATTGTTCTAGTAAATTAATTTGGTTTGAAAAAAATTGATAGAAGTATATATAAATATAGAATATTTAGTTATGATAATAAATTTGATAGACAAGCTGAAAAATGTATAAAGTTAAACTGTTACCCTAAAAATATAAAAGTGATGCTAATTAAGTTAAATATGAGGAAAAGTGTGAATTAACTGGTGTGCATACTCTGGAAGTGCTTGAATGTTTAGCATCCTATACCAATCACCAGTATGTAGAAATAGTTCATGAGCCACTTCTAAGTGGCACGAGTTAAGTAATAAAATTGTCCAAAGGCCCGCATTATTAAACAGTTTATGCATTGTTTGTTGCATCTTTTTTAGTTTGGTAGATGCGTATATGACTAGTAATGAATTTGGCTTCAAAATAAGTATTTTTAGTTGGTTTGTACTCTCCTATTATTAATCATGCCCCACGTGTTACGTGTACAGCGTGTAACGTAATAAAAATATAAAAAATATGTATAGTTATGATATAATTAAATATGTGGACAATATAAAACAAAAATATAGTTTAAGATTTAAAAGAATTTTTACTTGTTAAGGAGGGATAAATAGTTTTATTAGTTTTTACTTTTTATATTTTTATGTGAATTGTTGTAGGATATTATTGGACTATTGGGCCTTACTCATAGTGGGCCTATCTTGGGCTTTCCTAGCATATGTAACCCTACCTTCTATTATATAAAGAGGGTTAAGGGGTCTCTCGATGTAACTTCCCTACACTTATCAATGAATAAAAGACGACTCATTTATCTCTCTATACTTGTATCTCCATATCTATATATCTAGCTAATATGTCACACAACACGTTATCAGCACTTTGCTCGCGGAGAATAGTATATACGCTCGCGGATATTGGAGATTTTTGGTAAACGCACGGATATTGGGTATTTATAAACCTTGAGGTTTATCCCGGATTTAATTAGGTTATTGCTATATCGACCTTCACCAAAATACGAGACGTACGGTACATTTTTTTTATATACCTAACTGCATGATATAACTATTGCACGTTGGCAGTGTTAGATTTTTAATAGTACTGTTACCTTGCCTATACAGCCATTTACTGTACCGGATGTTGAGTTGCATGCTAGTAACCATAAAATATGATATTGGATGATCATATTTCATAGTACCAAATTTACAGTATAAAACCCTCGACCTGTTAATTGCAAGTTGAATGTTCATTGAAAATAAATTTATTGTTTCATGCTACTGGATCTATTAAATTGAAATTAGAGGCAGACATAATCAAGTTATATGTTATCATAACTTTTGAGGATAATATAGTTTACACCGCCTAACCAAACAACTATCCCATGGATTGATTGATAATCTTAAATAGATTTGATTTGATATGTTAGAATCTTCATGAATTGATTGATAATCTTAAATAGATTTGATTTGATATGTTAGAATCTTCATGAATTGATTGATAATCTTAAATAGATTTGATTTGATATGTTAGAATCTTTATGGATAGATTGATAATATTAAATAGATTTGATTTGATATGTTAGAATCTTTATAGATTGATTGATAATCTTAAATTGATTTGTTTATAACACCAAATCTACTGCATGATTAGATATATCCTAAAATATATTTACTGTATGTTTATATATATATGGTTAATATAGACAGGTACAATCTATATTTAATTTATTGCCATGTTTATGATATGATAATTTGCGAAATCATATATTTTCACATTTAAGTTGGAAAAATTATGAACCTTCCCCAACTAGGCTCACCTATTTGGATACGATGTCTAGGAAAGATATAGGCGGAAGTCGATATCCTAATGAGGTCGGGTTTTAAGTGGCATTCGTGCCCTCCACCCTCACCGTCTTTCCTGGTCGTTTTTCAAGTAGAGCTACCGAAAGGGGTTGACTAAATAATAATTTCCCCGAGTGTGTTTATATAGTGATGTATGTTTTGCCGAATTGGTGTTTCAGTATCGACCCGTCGTTCGATCAATGAAAACCGATTCACATGAGAAGCAAAACTAATGTTTTCGAACCTGTCGTTTCGAAAAAAAAGTTTGTGCTTGTGCAAACCATAAACATATAAACCAGTCGTTTTATATGATAAATAATCCAGAACTCCCAACACATGTTGGATGCCATCTATGATGAGAAAATTCGCAAAACATACTTGCGAAATGACTGTTTAAACGTTGATTTTAATCCGTCACCACATGTTATTCACCCTGATGTGTGAAAAATGTGATGCCCAAATTTTTTTTGGATGCCATCTTTGATGAGTAAAACACGAGTTTGTTGTTACTAGCGAGATGAAAGATAAGGCGTTGATGATATTCCGCCGCCACATTTGAGACGTGATGACGTCTATGGTGAGCAAATGTCTGAAATTGACATATTGGAGCAATCCTTCACCAAAATACTAGCTTGGAAATTGTATTTCATAAGCTGTATCGTGAATTTATATTCACCATGTTCCTTTATCGCCCATATGTTATTGGATAAGAAAATTACCCCGGTGAGTAGTTTTAATCATATTGGGTCAATGGCGAATTGTTTGCCTGATATTAATGCTCTTCGTGTATAATTTTTTTTTTCACGAATCGAGAACCGAGACAAGTGTTATTTGTCTCGAACTGTCGTGATCCCGATGAATCGCTTAGCCAAGAGAGATTTTAGACAATCGTCAAAATCGAAAACCTGTGGCTCCAAGACAGTAATTGAAAGGAACAATATGGGCCGTTGTCACAAAGTAAGAGATGATGCTCAAGGAGCCAACTCTATGCTATAAAGACAACGGTCATGCACGGTTACTCCTTAAATAGTTCACAACTATTATAAAGGTGGAAAACCCGATGCTAATGTGGTTAAAGTTAATTGAAAGGAAACTATTGAGACCCCCGATTTTGTGGCTCAAATGAATTTGATACCTTTCTTTACTGATTTTGATAAATCATTGAGCCATTTTTTCGCTCATCTGGATTATGTTTTCCATTTGGATTATTATTTTTCCATTTGGACCATACTTTTGGATTATGGTTTGCCTGTTTATGAAATTTCTCGAAATAATTTAAAGTGTTTTTTGAGCAAATTCTTTTGACAAATGTGACCAAACTTTAAATTATGAAATTTTAGGCAATACTTGTGGTGTAGTTGGTTTTCTAGAAATAGTGGGTAACAGTGTACCACATAATTTCACCAACTACTTGCCTAAAAGTGTACTCAGTGACAGCGATTCTGGACCTGTCGTTCCAAATCGAAATCTTTGGTAAAGCCAAATTGATTTGTCAAATATGAGGCGTTATACTCCTATAGGTCCTGTCGTACCTTGTTGAGTTATAAAATATTCGAGAAAACCAGTGTTATCTGGTAATAGCTCATGAAAGAATTAAATTTCTTTACATAGCCTCCATTCAATACGATCAAAACGTATTTTAGAGGAGTTGAAATGTCTTTCTAGTGGTTGCTACCACATTCTTTAAAGCATTTAAAGTTAACTTATCATTTCGCCTGTCGTCGAATGATAAATGATTTAGATGCTAAGACATGATTGTCTGTTCTATCATTCGCCTGTCGTCGATTGATAAGAGTATTTTGATATTGTGGCATTGACCGGATGAGATATTCCCGGGTCAAAAGACGATGCTTGATTTATAATCGCATCGCATTTGGATTCTCTCTGAGAATATATTTCGCGATTAATCCGAAATTCATGCCATTAATGCTCATTTTGAAAGACTAGTATGTGAAAAGATCACGAAATGAACTCGTAGAATTCTTGTAAAGAATTGAAGGAGTTATTGTGGACTTATCCAACCATAAGACGGACCATAAAAATAAATGGTTATGGTTGATGCATCGACAATATGGTCACATTTTAATGTTGTCCACATAAATGCAGTATTTTCCAAACTTTTAGCCCTATCATTAAGTTGATGGCTCATGATCCGGATTATCCTGAAAAGTCTAGTCGACTTGATAATTCCGAAGAGTAAGAATCGAAATTTCGATTTGAATTAATTGAGTTTGGAAATTGAAATTGAACATCCTGTCGATTATGTTCAGACCCAAATGGACTCACGGAAAGTTTGATGATGCGACTGCAAATGATTGCACGCACTTCTTGGTCTTGCGCACCAAGATTTATATTTCCATGTGAGGTTATGCTATTTTTGCTGCATTGGTCCGTCATGAGGCCCATAGACACTCAAACACCATATGCGTACCAGCTGGTTACTGGTTATGAGCCAGAAGTTTCATATTAACGCGTGTTTAGAGTGATTAACTAATATTTTGATTGAGCCGCTATAGCGTTCAAAATATGGACCTCTGAAGGGGACATAAGTCGATTATGAATCCCCTGCCTATCATTTGATAGAGTAACCTTGGCAAGCGATCTCTTTATCGCATGATATGCGAAAGTGACATCGCTAAGACTGTTCTCCCCATCGTTAGGGGGAGATTTGCACGTTACCGTTGATAAGGAACGACGTGAAGTAACGTGGCATAACCCACTCAGTCTTAGCTTGATCCCCAAAACTGCACTTAGTGATAAGTAAGTGCATAGACTCCCTCAAGTCTAACTAAATGCCAAACGCATTTAATGACTTTATGAGATGTCACGAGATCATTTATACCTGCTGCAAAATGCTTGCAAGGATAGACGTCCCTGTCGGACGCCGTGTTCCTGTCGTAACACGTTGCTTTGGCCGAACCCGCCAAGCAAAGGACGCTGCCGTCGGCCGTCAGTCTGTCGTCCTTCCCAAGATATGAGGAAGTTGACCGGTTCTTAATTCGTTCAGCCCCAGAGGTGGTGAACTGAAACTCGTTCGTGGCACGAGATTATAAAGGATCAAGGAGATGTGTGATTTCCTCCTCATCCTAAGAATCTCAAAATATCTGTCGATCATGATATCTTAGACGATATTGAAGCGAAACGAGACTGTCATTGATTACTTGTTCATATATTCGGTGACGACTGATAATATGAACAAATTATGATAGGGAACCATGTACCGTTGCCTGAAGTCAACGTAGAATAGACTGTACTAATGGAAACTTGCAATCCAAGTAGACTCCTTAACGAAAGTGTGTTCGGACCTGTAGTTCCAACACCACCAATGTTAAACGAGTTCGTTTATTTGGTTATTCATAAGGAAAAGTGATGAGAATAATGAGATTGTAGAATGCTCGCCTAGTAGCGCAAGGCTTCTCTCACACCTTGGAATTGATTACGAGATGGTTCATTTACTCGTAATGGACATTATACCAGTTTAGTAGTTTCCGAAAAACTGAGTATGCAGCCATGAATGTGGTCACGGTTTTATCTCTATGGGGATTTAGACAAAGAGATATAGATGAAGGTCCCTGTGTGACTTCATGTGCTTAAATCAAGTAGTTTCTGACCACGGAACACGATCTCAATTGACTGAGACGTTCACTATATGGATTAATATAATCCGAGCGGATGTGGTATACCGCCTAAGTGAGTACTTGATTAGCTTGGGATACTTGAACAAGTATTATGCCCTTGCGTGTTTTATTACGCGATCCATTTTTGGATTTGCCTTCGAGATGAAGGATCTTGGAAAGACACGGTAGTGACTCAACCTGATGATTGAGTCCCGTAAATATTGAATCTAAGTCCATGATTCAGACTACACCCAGAAGGTGTTATGACGTTTTAGTCATCATGATGCTAAGTCGTCAGATTCTCCCATGATCGTTCGATTACTAGACATTGATATAGACCCAGTCCGTCCCTGATGAGACGATGAAGAGATATTGAACCATAATGTTCATATCTAAGTACAATAAGCACATCATTGTACTTGGTCTAATGTGCTAGGACGAACATCTCGTCTGTTGTGAATAGTATAGCTCGACACAACATCGCGCTAACACGCTGCCATCGAAATGGCACTAAAGACACATTCCCTTACCTTATGGTAATTTTGGAAGTGGGCTAGTTTATCCCATTTGCGTCATCGAGTGTACCTACCCCCTTCGGTACTCGAATTAACGCAACCCTTTTTCGGTTATACCGATGCCGGTTACTTATCAGACCCGCATAAGGGATATTCCTAACATGGTATGTCTTTACCATTAGGAATAAGGCGACATCTTGGAGGTCTTGGAATGACTCCAAGTGAATCACTCTGATCTATTCGTGCTCTATGAGACGACTAGAGAGTGTATATGACTTCGAGCTAGTATTAGTCATATTTGAATTACATATGTTCTGTCTCACGATCCAGATAAAACACTTGTCATAGAAGACAACTTGTTGTTATTGATCAAGAGAGACATGACTACATTATGCTATTTAGCATTTCTCGCCGAAATTAATCTTCACAAATGAAGTTTAAGAGCATCCAGTTGAATGCTCGTTCTATTCCACGTTAGATTTTCTTGCATCCAGTCGTATGTAAGTAAATGAGGCATCCAGTCGAATGCTCGTACTCTTTCTTGGAATATGAAATCTTTGCACCCAGTCGTGTGCAAGTGAGGGGGAGCATCCAGGTGAATGCTTATTGCACTAATTACTACTTAGTCGAAATCTTCGCACCCTGTCGTGTGCAAGTGAGGGGGAGCATCCAGTCGCATGCTCGTGTACTCTTTTTGTCCTTAGACCAAGGTTTTTTCCCACTGGGTTTTCCTTGGCAAGGTTTTTTAGCGAGACACGTTCCCATTATATCTCACTTAAGATTGCCGAAATTAGGGGGAGTATCCTGTTGTATACTTCTTACCACTGTGTACTCTTTTGTCCTTCGACTAGAGGTTTTTCCCACTGGGTTTACTCTAGCAAGGTTTTGATGAGGCACCTGTTTTGTGGTTGATCCCTACTACTACCATTGTTGCACTCTTTTTCCCTTCGATCAGAGATTTTCCCATTGGGTTTGCTCTGACAAGGTTTTGATGAGGCACACTGTTTTGTGGTTAGTTACTTACATGATATTTCGGCCTATATCATTCGGCTACACAGTTTCTCCTAGGTACCGGTTTTGTCCCACACTGGGTTTTCCGGCCCTAAGGTTTTTATGTGTTTAGCACTGCGAATGAACTCGACTCAGATCGACTGCATGAAGACGAAGAATTCAAGACGTCCAAAGGGGGAGTGTTGTAGGATATTATTGGACTATTGGGCCTTACTCATAGTGGGCCTATCTTGGGCTTTCCTAGCATATGTAACCCTACCTTCTATTATATAAAGAGGGTTAAGGGGTCTCTCGATGTAACTTCCCTACACTTATCAATGAATAAAAGACGACTCATTTATCTCTCTATACTTGTATCTCCATATCTATATATCATGAGCCACTTCTAAGTGGCACGAGTTAAGTAATAAAATTGTCCAAAGGCCCGCATTATTAAACAGTTTATGCATTGTTTGTTGCATCTTTTTTAGTTTGGTAGATGCGTATATGACTAGTAATGAATTTGGCTTCAAAATAAGTATTTTTAGTTGGTTTGTACTCTCCTATTATTAATCATGCCCCACGTGTTACGTGTACAGCGTGTAACGTAATAAAAATATAAAAAATATGTATAGTTATGATATAATTAAATATGTGGACAATATAAAACAAAAATATAGTTTAAGATTTAAAAGAATTTTTACTTGTTAAGGAGGGATAAATAGTTTTATTAGTTTTTACTTTTTATATTTTTATGTGAATGATATTATTGTAATTAAAATAAAGATGTAGGAGTATTTTTATGAAAAAATGAATAAATTGGGCCGACTCATTTGACTTGAGTTATGTTATTATAATATAATGATATTTGCTTTGTTATTAACTACTACTAATAATAATGAATTTTGGACTCTAAAAGATGGAAGACCGTGTTTTATGTATTTGGTCCGGAAAGATTTTGTTTAATTGCATCTCCGGTCTAACCGGAGAGAGGGGTTGAGGGAGAGGGAAAAGGTTAGAGAGAGATCTATAAAGCCGACATCAGCTTCCGTTCATTCAAACAGGGGAAAGAGAATTAAAGCCATCATTCTCCTCTCTTTGTAATCAACGGTCTCGCCGGAGCTAATCTTGGTCGGAGACTAGAGGGTCCACATCCGTGGTCGCCGCCGGAGACAAACACAAGTAATGAATGTTGGTTTCGTTCATTGTTATAGTGCATGTCATATATAAAGTCGTAATCAGATAAAAGATAGATACCCATATGTAAAGTCGTGATCGGATAGAAGTGTATTAAGAGATCTTTTTATAATCGATCTCTTTTAAGCTAGAACCCATTATTAATAGTGTTGATAAATAGAAAAAAACAAATTATAAAGAAGAAAAATAAAAAGTGTTACACTATTAATAATCTAATACAGTAAAACTTTCATAAAAATACTTTATATAGTAATAAACTCTTTATAGTAAAAAAAAAAAATTAGTCCCAATTTGGGCTACTTATAAATAGAAATAAAATCTCGATTGTCAAGCTTGTACAGTTCATGCGTTCTTTATGTTATTATATCTTATATTATGTTTATAAATTTGTTGTAAAGAAATAGTATCTTTTATATGTAACATTCGCTTAATAATAACTTACATATATTAATAATTTACGATTGTAACAACGATATAACTATATAGAGTTTTTCCGTACAACTAAAATTAGGGGTGGACAAAAAATCCGTAAATCCGTCCCGTAACCCAACCCGCATGGATTGGGGCGGGTTGGGATGAGTTGAATGTAAAAAAAAAATCAATTCGCCCCGTCCCAATCCGCTATATATTTTGCGGGTTGGGTTAGGATTGAGTTTCACAAACCGCGGGTTAATCCGTCCCAATCCGTTTTAACCCGCAATATATATATATATATATATATATATATATGTATATATTTATTTATATATACATTGTGTGTATTTTAATATATCAACCTTTAGTTATTGTCATATTTTAGTTTTATTACTTGTTCGTGAATGTTCTAAACGTAATTTAATTGGATTTAATTTATATTTATGTTTGAAATATTCAATTTATTTTAAAATTTGTGTTGATTATGCAAACTATAAAAAATAAACGACCAAAATAAAAATTTAAGAATCAATCTAAACCCAACCCGCCCAATCCGCAATTTATTTTGCGGGTTGGATTGTGTTGGGTTGAGGTTTTAATTGTAACGGGTTAGATTGAGTTGAGTTGATATTTAAATTTTACCAATCCATTCCAATCCGTCCCGCCATTTATTTTACGGGTTGAGTTAGGATCGAAACAAATACTATACTGGATAGGAGTAAATCTTAAAAAAAACAAAAACAATAATAAGTAAATATTTTCATAAAAAAGGAAAAGTAAAAAAAAAAAGGAATTAATATAAATAGGGATAGTGAGAGGCTGGGTTACGGCCGAAACCCTTTTTCTCTCATATCAGAAGAGAGAGAAACAAACCCTATATAGATATAGAGATAGAGATAGATATAGATAGATACATAAGCATACGTATATATTTGAAAAGTGATATTGAATACTAGTATGCAGCAACGTGATCAAACGGTGTTGAGTTTGAGACCAGGCGGAGGTGGTAGCGGAGTGGCGCGAGGTTCAAGAGCTTTTGTTCCCCGTTTTTCCGATCTTAATTCATCCGATCTGCCTTTTCTCCGTTCACATGTCTCCACCTCCACCAAGGTATTCCCCCTCTTTCTCTCTATCTATATATATATATATAGATACATGTATTTATATATCCTCTTTATCAGATCTATCTATTTATACAAGCTGTTTTTTTGGTTATTCAAATATTGATACTTAGCTCTATTGGGCAATTGGGGCTTTTTATCTGGCTATGTATCTATATTTGGAGTTTCTATTCATTCAATTTGTTTTCTAGCTTCTTTTTTATATGTATGTTTATCTTGCCTTTTTTATTTATTTATAATTTTTAGTTATTTTTGGGTTATTTTATATTTAGTTGATACTTTGATTACATTGGGTTTCCCTTTGATTGGGCAATTGTGTTTTTTTTATCTAGGTATGTATGTATAATTCATGTTCATGCTGAAATTCTTTAACTGGGTTATAATGTGTTTTTGATATTTATATTTTAAATTCATGTATGTGTCCCTTCTTCTGTTAATTGAATTTATTTTCTACCTATCTCTATGTATTGTTACAAGCTGTGTTTTTTATGTATGTTTATCTTTTCTTATTTATAATTTTTAGTTAATTTTGGGTTCTTTGGTCATTTAGTTGATACTTAGCTCTATTGGAGTACATTGGGTTTCCCTTTGATTGGGCAATTGTGTTTTTTATCTAGGTATGTATGTATAATTCATGTTCATGTCGATTTTTTTACTGGGTATGTTTTTTTTTTTGTATATAAGCATGTTTTCTTAAATACTTGTTATTCAGTTTATATTAATATATGTTTCCCTTCTATTCATTCAATTTGTTTTCTGCCTATCTTTATGTATTCTTACAAGCTGATTTTTTTATATGTATGTTTATCTTGCCTTATTTATAATTTTTAGTTAATTTTGGGTTTTTTGGTTATATAAAATTGATACTTAGCTCTATTTGGTTCCTTTTGATTGGCAATTGGGGTTTTATCTGGGTATGTACATGAAATTCATGTTCGTGTCGAATTTGTTTACTGGGTATGTCGTATTATGTTTTATAGGTTGCTTTTTTCCTAAATACTTATTAGTTAAATTTGAATTTGGGGTACATTGTTATTCAGTTGATATTTAGTTATTCAGTGTTAGCTAATTTGTCCTTGTTCATTCAATTTCTGTTTTTTGATTATTTTAAAATTTATACTTAGCTCTATTGGGCAATTGGGGGTTTTATCTGGGTATGTATGTGTAAATCATGTTTATGTCGAATTTCTTTGCCGGGTTTGTTTATTATATGTATGCTTATCTTACCTTATTTTTCCTTCTTCATTAATATTATATTTTTTGGCAACTTAGTTGAAAGTTAGCTCTATTGGGTTCCTTTTGATTGGGCAATTGGGGTTTTTTATCTGGGTATGTATGTATATAATTCATGTTCGTGTCGAACTTCTTTACTGGGTATGTCGAATTAATGTTACAAAGATGTTTTTTAAGCATGTTTTCCTGAATACTTATTAGTACTTGGTTAAATGTGAATTTTGGGTTTATTATTATTCAGTTGATTTATATGCATCTATGTTGCACGGATACGGATTCGAGTATCGGATCCGATGCCAAGGTTTCAAAAAGTGCTAGACGGGGATGAGGCGGAGAGGTGCTTGCCTAGGCGGGAAAACGACTTTTGATATTCAAACCAAAAGCAGCTAAAATAGATAGAAGCTATTCAAAAAGTGTTAGCTAAAATATAAAAAGTAGCCAACACTTTTGATATTCAAAAAGTGTTAGCTACTTTTTTTATTTTATATTTAATAAAAAGTAGCAACAGATGTTCAAACCAAAAGCAGCTAAAATAGATAGCAGGAGAGGGGGAATAAAAGGAGAGTCTTAGAAAAGAATTTTTTCCAGCAATACCCCATTCTGTCTTTATATTAATGCAGTCCCTCTGTCCCAAATTAAATGATAGTTATTTCATTTTGGGATGTCCCAAATTAAATGAAACTTCCTCAAAATAGAAGTCTAAAGTAGATATGTTTGTGTATTATTAAAGGTAAAGTAGATATGAAATTGGTAAAGTACTTTTTGTCCCATTACTACATTTTTTTTTTGAGAAAAAAATATATAAAAATAAAAGAGAAAAAATATTTTTTTTTTGAGTTTTTTTTACCCAAAACGTATCCAAGACGTATCCAGATTGGTCAAACCTCAAAATAGTCAACGATACTCCAAATCACGTATCGGATACCGTATCCTATCGTATCGGCGTATCCGATACTCCAAAAAAATAAAAAAATCAAAGTATCTGTGCTACATAGATATACATACATGCATGCATACTTTTAACTCTTTGACAGATCTATGTTTCTCTTCGTCTGTTGATTGAATTTTTTTTCTACCTATCCATGTATTTTTACCAGCTGATTTTTATATATTTATCTTGCCTAATTTGTCCTTATTTATTCAATTTCGTTTTCTTGAGTATATTTTAAATTTATACTTAGCTCTATTGGGCAATTGGGGTTTTTATCTGGGTATGTTTGTTTAATTATGTTTTATTGATTCATGTTTGTGATACTTTTTAAGATTGGTTTTTGATAGTTATTCACCTTCATATATATATATATATATATCTGTATTGGTTCCATTATTTTGGTAAGATTTAGAATTTCGTTTTTTTGGTTAGTTTTTACTTTGCTCTATTGGGGAATTGGCGGTTTTATCTGAGTATGTATGTGTAAATTTATGTTTATGTCGAATTTCTTTACTGGGTATGTTTGTTTAGTTACCTTTTATTGATTCATGTTTGTGAGACTTTTAAAGATTGGTTTTTTATAGTTATTCACCTTCATATATATATATATCTGTATTGGTTCCATTATTTTGGTAAGATTTAGAATTTCGTTTTTTTGGTTAGTTTTTACTTTGCTCTATTGGGGAATTGGTGGTTTTATCTGAGTATGTATGTGTAAATTCATGTTTATGTCGAATTTCTTTACTGGGTATGTTTGTTTAGTTACCTTTTATTGATTCATGTTTGTGAGACTTTTAAAGATTGGTTTTTTATAGTTATTCACCTTCATATATATATATATATTCATGTTTGTTTTTTACTGGGTTTGTTTTTATTTGTATTTAAGCATGTTTTCCTAAATACTTATTAATATTTGTTAAGTTTTGGGTTTATTGTTATCCAGTTGATATTTAGCTTGATTGGGTTCCTTTGGTTTAGGCCACCCATAACTTTTATCTGCGTGTTTTTGGGAAATTATTATTCACGTTTTATTTTTTGTTAGATTTGTATATGTGCATTGGTATTGCCGAGATAATATTCGGTTGATATTTAGCTGTATAAATTTGTATCTGGGTATGTATGTAAACTAGTGTTCATGTTTTATATTAATTCTGCAAGATTACAAAGAGCTGGTTTGTTTAGTTACTTTTTATTGATTCATGCTTGTGATACTTTTAAAGATTGGTTTTTTATTGTTATTCACCTTGATATATATCTGTATTGGTTCCATTATATTTTATGTGGTTATGTATCTAATATTCATGTTCATGTTGTTTTTTAGTTCTGTAAGGTTACAAAGAGCTAACATGTTATGTTACTCTGTTGTTCTGTGAATATTAAAGATACTCGTAATGCTTGGTTCTTATTGTTATTTACCTGATTTTGAGTTTTTAACTTTTTTGTACCCTGAACTAAAGTTTTTTTTTTTTTTCCAATTTGAACTATTCCGTCCAATTATGTGAGTAGAATTATTGAAATCAGGGTACTAAAAAAGAAAAGAATTGAGAAAAATAAGAATTCAGGATACTAAACTAGAAAAGCAACAACAATTCAGGGTAGAAAAACTGTAAAACTCCGTGATTTTTTAGTTGTCTTGATTTCTTTTTTATTTGTAATTTTAGTTTTCACTTGGTTATGTTTGTATATGCACATATTCTTATTGTACCACTGTGAGTTTTGCAAATAGCTTGTCTTTTTTGCTGGTTTGTAATTACGCAGATGATTGGTACTTGTAAAATTTGATTCTTTACTGTTATTTTTTGTGTGTACATATTGTATATAAGCCCTGTTAAGTTATAAAGAGCTGAATTTTTTGATTGATTAATCAGTGTTCACTTGATATTGTGGTTGTTCATTTGGATTTTTTGATCGAGATCTTTATCTGGTTGTGCATATATATATATATGCTCAATTTGTATGTAAGCGATATGAAATTGCAATAGTTGATTATCTAGGGCGTAAATCAGGGTAACTTTAAGGTTTTGATCCTTTTCATACTTCATCATGAAAAAATCTCTGGTACTTTATTTATCTAGCGATACCATGAAGTTTGTAACTTATATTGTTTTCCTGGTCTATGAAATTATGGAGCTTTTTCCAACTTTCTCTTGTTGTGATGCTTTTTCTTTTTTGCATTGTTCGTTGCAAGATTTTATGTGGGTTGTATGTATACACATATACTCGTTGTATTGATATTCCAAAACATAAAGAAACTTCTATGATTGATTTTGCTGTTTTTTATGTACACACGTTTTAGGTTGTTTTGGTTAAATTACACTGCAGAATGATGTTAATTGGGTTATCCTTTTGTTTTCATATGGTATCTAAGCAATCAGGTCGCATTGGCTTTTTTATTATTTTGGTTTGTTTGATTTGAATTAAACTGTCAGGAAGGTTTATGTTCATTCCTGCATTGAAGAACTAAGCATTCTTAGTCCTGTTTCTTTATTACATGGTTATTGGCGTAATATTAAAAGTAAACTAGGGAGTAAGACTTGAAAAAAAATCACTAGGTACTTTATGCTAAGTTTTTTACTTGTTTGCAAATTTGTCCTAATTCTTGGCAGAATACTTGAGATTGTACCTGCTGTAAATATGGACGTACATCTACTTGTAGGTTTTAGGTGGGCATGTAGTGAGCATCTGATTGCCTATAAAGAACCTACATATATTAACTTCCCTGCACTATCTTTTGCTACTACTAGACATAATATTAAGAGTGAAGTGGGAGTTTAGACTTGATAAAAAAATTACTAGGTACTTTATGCTAAGTTTTTTTACTTATTTGTAATTGCTTGTTTCCAAATTTGTCCTAATTCTTGGCAGAATACTTGAGATTGTACCTGCAGTAAATATGGACGTACATCTACTCGTAGGCTTTAGGTGGGCATGTAGTGAGCATCTGATTGCCCATAAAAAACCTACATATATGAACTTCCCTACACTATCTTTTGGTAGTACTTGACCTACTTTTGCCCTCTATACGTTTGAGAAATATTTGTGTTCTCCTACCTTTTTGTTTGTTATTGAATAAAATGCCTAAGGATGGTAGTAGTTTACTGGCTAATGGTCCACATGTTTTTGTGCGTTACACTTGTGCCTTTACTGGTGTTTTTTTGACGGCCCTCATATGTCACAGATTACAATGCTTCAAAAAATGTTTTTTACTTTCTTGCGATTGGGAATATCATCTATTTGTGTGTTCTCCAGACATTTAACTATATATATATATATATTAATGTTGTGCTCTTTTGATTTCTCAGACTGGAGATTCCCGATTTGACAGCCACGAGCGCGTCCAGTACAATAGGGACCAGCTGTTGCAACTCAGAAAGGTATTTATATATCCCACGGTGTCTCTAATTCTGTCTCTTCACGACCAGAAAACTCTATTTTAACAAATGCTTGTAAGTTACCTTTGAAACTGTAATGCTACAATAAAATTCTATTTTAACAAATGCTTGTAGTTATTTTAATTCTGTCCCTTATATAAGACCAGAAAACTCTATTTCAACAAATGCTTGTAGTTACCTGGAAAGTCTTACTTGTTATTTAGTTTTCTTTTGAATACGCCTCATTATTTAACTTTATCTATGTTCACCCTTATACTTGTTGGTTTTTTTTTCCTTTTAATGTTCTCCTTTTGCTTGGATATGTACATATTTATCTGCCCAAGTGTTTCATTTTATACCTTTATTCATTCGTCTCATGTATTTTTTGCTTAGGTTGGTGACATTCCGGAGGCTATACTGAAAGTAAAACAAGAAGTTGATGCAGAATTTTTTGCCGAAGAAGAGCAAACCTGGGGCCGTGTCGAAAACACTGTAAGTTTTTTCTTATTTTCCATTGTGTCATATTTAGAAATATTTGCCAAGGTGCTATTAAATATGTGGTTTTGTAGTGACACCTACAATTTTTACGGGATATGTTCTGTTACGTATAAATCTTTCAATCCATGTTTTAACTATATGTTTGTACCCTTTTCTTGCATGTTGCAGCAGCAGCAGATTCCTGTCCAGAATCGTTTTACTGAACCAGACAATCGTGATTGGCGTGGTAGGTCTACTCCACCTCCTGCAGCTGGAGAGGAGAGGTCTTGGGATAATGTAAGAGATAATAGAGACGCAGCTCAAACTAACCGTCAAGAACAACTCAGTTCACAGTTTTCCAGGGCTCATGTCTCTTCTAACCAAGGGGTAAACCATCTTTTTCCCCTTATACAGCTGACATTATATTTGGTCACGAGAGACTCTGAGAAATCTATGAATTTGTTTGCTCCCCCTTTTGTGCTAATGTGCTTCGAGTGCAAGAGGATTTCTGTTTTCACATTAACCCAGCCCCCTTTGATAAACAGGGTGGACCTGCTCCTGCTCTTGTCAAGGCAGATGCTCCATGGTCAGCACGTAGGGTGACTCTATCCGATGAGGACCGTGTACTGAAAACAGTGAAAGGGTAATATATTATAAGAATCTTCTATCTTGAATATCTACTAATGATTTTGCTACTTTTTCTTTGAACTTACTTCAGAGTCTTTCTTTTTTCTGTTTTTGTGTCTAGAAACGTACTGTTTCTACGAAAAATTTAATGATTCCAAATATAGAGATCCTTCTTAATCAGGATTTTGTTGTGAGTTATTTTCTAATTGGACACACTCTACTTGTCGTTATTGGGGTTTCTGCTATCTGATTTAATAAATAAAAAATCCTGAAGTGATAAAAAAAAGTGATTATAACCCCCTTTTCCTCGAGTGAGAATTTGTTTGTGGATTCTTTTTATATATTATTTGTTTCGATTACATCCTCAGATTTAGATTCGCCATTTATGCAATCTCTTGCTGTTGTAAACAAGTTTGTCTCATATGGCAGCTTTTAAAGATTTGCATCGTCTTTTCTTTTCTTACTTTCATCTGTAGTATATTATACCTTCCAGGTATATTTCCTCACCACAGATTTTATTTACCCGTGTAGGATTCTAAATAAGCTGACTCCAGAGAAATTTGATCTTCTAAAGGGCCAGCTAATTGATTCTGGCATCACAACTGTAGATATTCTTAAGGTTCTTGTTTTCATCCATAAATTTATATTCATCCATAAATTTATATAGGATTAGAAGACAACCTCTTCGAAGGGAGTTCTAATTTTTCCCACTCTGGAAAGTGACACAGTTTCTTCTTTCATTTATAGGGAGTTATCTCTTTGATTTTTGACAAGGCAGTGTTGGAACCAACGTTTTGTCCCATGTATGCGGAGCTGTGTTCAGATCTCAATGAAAAGCTTCCTCCATTTCCATCTGAGAAACCTGATGGTAAAGATATCACCTTTAAGGGAGTGCTATTGAACAACTGCCAAGAGGCATTTGAAGGGGCAAGTCAACTGAGGGCAGAAGTAAAGCAGATGGTTGCTCCTGACCAAGAGTCCGAACGGAGAGAGAAAGAGAAAATGATTAAACTCCGTACTCTTGGAAATATCCGTCTAATTGGGGAGCTCCTGAAACAAAGAATGGTTCCTGAAAAGATTGTTCATCATATTGTCCAGGTTTGAACTCAAATTCTCTTTTATAAGCCTGCTGGTTTTCCTTAGACCTGATTACAGGATAAATATCATCGTACTACATTATATTATTAAAAATACATCATCTTTATACCAATGGGCACAAATTCAAAGTAACCAGTCAAGCACTGAATGTGTAATTGAGCTGATGTACCAAGCACAAATCTAGGCCTTCACAATTCTGGTTGGTTGTTTTCACCCAGGTTTGAACTCAAATTCTCTTTTATAAGCCTGCTGGTTTTCCTTAGACCTGATTACAGGATAAATATCATCGTACTACATTATATTATTAAAAATACATCATCTTTATACCAATGGGCACAAATTCAAAGTAACCAGTCAAGCACTGAATGTGTAATTGAGCTGATGTACCAAGCACAAATCTAGGCCTTCACAATTCTGGTTGGTTGTTTTCACCAGGGGGTGTACAAAAACTGACAAAACCAAACCAAACCGATTCAAACATTTTGGTTTGCGGTTTTATTGTTTTCAAACCAAACCAAACTGTGTAATTTGTTCGTTTAGTTTTTTCCCCAAAACCTCGAACACCCCTAGTTTTCACGATTCCCTCTCTGAACATTCTTGATTTGTTTATATTGAACAGGAGCTCCTAGGGCCTGATAATAAGGTGTGCCCAGAGGAGGAAAATGTGGAGGCTATTTGTCAGTTTTTCAGAACTATTGGAAAACAGCTTGACGAGAGTCCCAAGTCACGTCGTATTAATGAGGCCTACTTCAGCCGTTTGAAGGAACTCTCAACTAATCCTCAGCTTGCAGCACGTTTAAGATTCATGGTTCGAGATGTTCTTGATCTGCGTTCAAATAAATGGATCCCCCGGCGAGAGGAGGTAAAATTTGTTTTTATTGTTGTTTAATCTACGAAATGGATAGGAAATTGGTTCTAGTTCTTCAATAGATATTTCATATAGGAGTAAGATGTTAAGATACCATGCATGAGTAAAATTTGTTAATTGTTTCGTGATTTGATATTGAATTAATACCTCATAGGTACCACTTTTGAACTTTAATTCCCACTAGATATCTACCTATGATAATTTGCATTCCACTTAGGTACCACTTTTTCATACTATATAAATTAAAAAAAAATCATCTAATTTCATAAAAAAACAGAAAATATCTCTCTCCCTCATAAATGAAAAAAAATCATAAAAAATTATAAAAAATACAAAAAATCACAAAAAATTATAAAAAATTATAAAAAATTATAAAAAAAAAAAAAAATCAAAAAAATCAAAAAAATCACCCATGTTCAATTGAGCTGAAAGTGCATACAATTCGGTCGAAAGTAAATATAGTTCAATAAAAGTATGTATATAGTTCAGCTAAAAGTGCATCTGTTTCAGCTGAAAGTACATCTGGTTCAGCTTAAAATGCATCTAATTTAGTCGAAAGTACATATAGTTACGTCAAAAGTGCATATAGTCTAGTCGAAAATGAATATAGTTCAGTCGAAAGTGCATACAGTTCAATAAAAGCGCATATAGTTCAGCTAAAAGTGCATATGGTTCAGTTGAAAGTGCATATGGTTCAGTTGAAAGTGCATGTAGTTCAGCCAAAAGTACATATAGTTCAATAAAAATGCATATAGTTCTGTAAAAGGTGCATCTGGTTCAGCTAAAAGTTCATCTGGTTCAGTAGAAAGTGCATCTAGTTCAGCTGAAAGTGCATCTAATTCAGTCGAAAGTGCATCTAGTACAGTCGAAAGTGCATACAGTTCAATAAAAGTGCATATAATACAGCACAAAAAGTGCATATATTTTACTTTAAAGTTAAAAAAAACTGGGTGGATTCGAACCACTAACCTCTTGAACATTGGTGTTGGGTGCAAGCACTCTTACCAATTTGAGCTTACGGATCTAAAATTAGTCACTAGAATTATTTGTATCTAAAAAGGCAATTCAAAATTTAAGAAGCATTGAAATGAGTCAAACGAGAGTTAAATACATAAAATTCACTTTTTGATGAAAAATTGTGTTTTTATGAAAAAGAGTTTTTATGAAAGTGTTTTTTTATGAAAAAACGCTTTTTCTGTGTAAAAAGTGGTATATTGACATTTTTTATGATATTTTATAATTTTTTTGTGATTTTTATAATTTTTGGTGATTTTTATATGCATTTTTGACTGAACTATATGCACTTTTATTGAACTATATACGATTTTGATTAAACTATACGTACTTTCAACTGAACTAGATGCACTTTCAGCTTATTTTAGATTAAAAAAAGGCACATTTTCATGTAAAAACCACTTTTTGTATAAAAAAAATTCAGTTTTTGATGGAAATTGTTTTATTATGAAAAATAGATTTTTCGGTATAAAAAGTGTTATATTGACAAAAAAATTATATATTTTTTTGTAATTTTTAAAAAATTTTGTGATTTTTTTCATTTTTTATGATTTTTTCATTTTTTATAATTCTTTTTATTTTTTGTGATTTTTATATTATTTTATAATTTTTTGTGATTTTTTTTTTATTTTTTGTGATTTTTTAATAATTTTTTGTGATTTTTTATTTTTTTTATAATTTTTTGTGATTTTTTTTTATTTTGTTGTAATTTAAAACTATTTTTTTGGGTTTGTAGAAAGATAAAATATGTCTATTATATTTTGGTTTGTAATACTCTTTAGTAAATAAACTAAATAATTAAAAAATGGTATCTATGAGGAATGTGAACTTATGAAGATATCTAGGAGGAATATAAGTTGCTATGAGGTACTTATAGAGAATTCCCCCATTGATATTTACACGACATGACTTCAGATTTGATATTGAATTAGTGACGCTTAGTAGCACAATCATGCATATGTAGTGGAATAAATTTTTTAGTCAACTCACGTAAAAATGATATACTAAAGTATCGTTGATACCAATAAATTAATATGTTCGAGTATTTGCGGTTATTCAGTAATCAATTAAATTTCATGTAGTAGTTGTAGCAGCACATTATGCAAGTATACCGATTCACTGAACCTCGTGAAACGGTCACATGTTATTCCACAATGATATTAGTAGAAGCTTGTTTCATTGTGATGCTGGATTAACTTTACTACGAGTTGCCAAGTATATGGCTGTGGTGATTTTTGGTCCTATCATTTTATAGAGAAGGTCTGTCACCAACAGATGTCTCTAAGCAACATAATTTACCTGCATAATATGTATGGGTAACCTTTTTTCCTAATGTGCAGATCAAAGCTAAAACCATAACAGAAATCCATTCAGATGCCGAGAAGAATATGGGATTACGTCCTGGTGCCACCGCAAGCATGAGAAACAATCGTGGCAACCCTTCTAGTGGACAGGGAAACATGAGCCCAGTAGGATTTAACATGAATCGTTTCGGTACAGGTGGCATGATGCCAGGAATGCCTGGCATGTCCACCATGCCCGGGACCCGCAAGATGCCCGGAACACCTGTGATCGATAATGATAACTGGGAGGTTCCTAGGTCTCGCTCAATGCCCAGGAGTAACAACCCATCACAACCACCATTAATTTCCAAGTCACCGGCATTGAACTCGAAGTTTCTCCCTCAAGGTACTGGTGGCTATGTAGGTGGAAGAACTAGTGCCCTTTTGCAAGGAAGTGGTGCTGCACCTCCTGTCCGCACCCCTAGTCCACCTCAAGTGGTTAAACCCGCTTCTGCTGCACCTGTGTTGACCCCTCCTGCTGCTGGGAAACCAATAAATTTTGAAGAATTGCGGAAAAAAACTATTTCGCTTCTGGAAGAGTACTTCAGTGTCCGTATTCTATCCGAGGCATCACAGTGTGTAGTGGAGTTGAATTCCCCTGCTTATCACCCGGAAGTTGTTAAAGAAGCTATTTCTGTTGCTCTGGAGAAAAGTCCACCTTGTGTTGAACCAGTTGTGAAACTGTTTGAGCACTTGCTTTCTGAACAGGTCCTTGTGGTTAGGGATATTGGGACTGGTTGTTTGCTTTACTGTTCGATGTTGGATGATATAGCCATTGATTTGCCGAGGGCTCCCAAGGGTTTTGGTGAGGTTATGGGTATGTTGGTTTTGTCTGGTGGGTTGGAGTTCAAGGTAGTTAGAGAAACTCTGAAGAAGGTGGAGGATGATTTATACAGAAAGCCGATATTTGATGCGGTGATGAAGGTTGTCACTTCGAGCGCTTCTGGGAAGGTGGTGTTAGATTCACAAGCATCTGATGTTGAAGCTTGTCAGAGTTTGTTTTAAGAGTTGTGCTCTAATCTACACATCATTATCGATCCTCTTTTGGTACACTTGTCTTTTTGTTTTGTTCCCGGGGCAATTTATCTTTTTAAACAAATTAATTGTATTAGATTTTACTATAAAGGTGAGCTTTGCTGAAAAGGCAGGTGGTTTTTATTTTGAGTGTATATTATTATGAGGTCAGAGTGATGTGCTCGCTAAAGAGAGTTAAAGAGAAGACAATGCCCCTTGGATTTTGTTATCAGGCGTGGTGAATGCCGCTGCTTGAGCTAAATGATCTTTTTATAGGATCATTTGTTTTTTTTTGTATTTTTGACTTGTTTTTTTTTCCTTGTTGGGTTTTTGTTTCAAATTCTGGTCTGTTGAGTAATTTGATTGTTTGTTTAGCTAGCCAACTTCATAAATTGATATTGTTCTACAATATTCAGAAGAAATCATTATAACAAACCAGTTTGTTTGTTTTAGATTAATTTCTTGATCATGGTTTATATTTAACCCTTGATGGAGTTCTTGGAATCTGAAAAGTTTTTGTTCCAACATATGGTAGTTCTGCTGGAACTTTAGCCTTTACTTTTTATTTCTGGGTGGTTCTTGTATACTATGAAGAATTGCTTACAATTATCTATAATCTTGCAAATGAGAGTGGGTTCACAAGAACTGGCTATCAGATTTGAGCCTTTGTGATCGGTGTTTTTGTTGTAGTCACAAGTTTAAAATTAAAATTTAGTGCCAATTTAAAAGAATTTTATACTACTGTATATAACTGGTTGAGATTCTAGCATACACACATCAGTGGTTCTTTCTTTCAACATATGCGTAAAAACTAATAGAGCTACTTGTGAAAGTTTCAGTACATCACTTTCTCCGTTTTTTCCACCGCTTGTAGTGGTTGTGATATTTTCGCTCTTTTTTCGTTCATTTGAATGATTTTGTATGTTCGCATGATAAAATCACTTGCATCTCCACGATGACACATACAATAAAAAGTGAACGATGCAACATAACATAAAAAGGCCGTAGAAATCATGCACCATTATTGCTATGAAATGTGGAAAAAAAAGGTAAGAGCCTTTCCAGTGTTTAATTGGTTCTCGGTCCGGTTACGGAGTAATAGAAAGGAAGCACTCAGGGAGATAAGACCAGAACACATATATATTAGTAATCGTGCCCTACGCGTTGCGTGCACGACGCGTAATACAATAAAAATATAGAAAATATGTATAGTTATGATATAAACGTGGATAATAAAAAATAAAAAACATACTTTAACATTTAAAAGAATGTTTGGTTGTTAAACAGTGATAAATAGAATTATCAGTTTTTAGTTTTTATATTTTTATATTTTTATATTTTTATATTTTTATGTGAGTATGGTATTATTGTAATTAATATAGAGGTGTATGACTATTTTTAGAAAAAATTGGCTAAATTGAACATACTGATCTGACTTGATTTGTTTATTATAATAGAATGACTCTAAATTCAAGCCTTATGCAGTTTTCTTCTTCTTTGAATTACTCCCTCCCTCCATGATGGTTGAATTTCATTTTCACAGAGATTAAGAAAATCCATCAAATTTTGATATGCTTGTAAAGTTTCAAATATTACTTTTTTAAAATAACAAATGATTGATAACATTTGCAGATAATACTTTTCATTAATTAGGGTGGATATAGAAAAAATACATGGTGAAAGTCAAATTGGAACATCATTAACAGACTGCCTAAAAAGAAGTTGGATAATTTTGTAAGATAGAGGAGTAGACTCGGTTCCATGGTTTAATCTTTGGTTATTCTGAGACCTTGGTTAATGAAGATGGAGATGAAGACAGAGAAAGAAATGGAAATGGTAACGGAGAAAGATGGAGAGGGTGCCGAGATCCGCCAATGCAGTAACATTTATAAACATTGTAATCTTGGTGTTTATAAGACACTAGGAGAATTGCCAAGAATTTTCCCTGGTTATATAAGTTCGCTAATATTGAAACTCTGGTTCTTATTTACTTCTTTGTCTTGAAGTTAACTTGGAAGCTCTCAACTAATGGCACTTTTGGAAGAGAATTATTACCAGTTTCAAAAAAAATTACCTGTTCAAATTGTTTTCATGACAGTTTTAGATGTCACCACGTTTACTTTTATAAACTCTCCATTGTCCCTCATATATTTCATATTTGCATCACATTTTCATACGATACAATCTTTTTTAAGTTCAGGAGACCTTAAAAAGGTTACTATTTTTTTGACACATGAGATTGAGAAGAAAGTCTCTTAACCTGCAATTGGTTTGAATGCGTTGTAGACAGAAGTTCCAGTAGATATATAATTCTAACTATAGATAATATAGGTGTAGCTTTTGGCAGGAAGGGCATATCGCATGTACTGCTTAAAACGCCCCTTTGGTGCTCCGTACCAAACTCCGGTCATCACGTCAGGGATAGAGGAAGAAAAAATATCAGTTTGTTAATGTTTATGAAGAGAAAGTTATCACCAAACCGAGGGGGAAAATCTTCACAAGTAAAGCTAATTAAGTACGAGATCAAATTGGAAGAACAGGGTTTGTTGTCATATGCAATCGGATTCTTGGATGAAGTGAAGCCTGTGTAATCATCACTACTGTCGAACAATTGCTTTGTCGTCAAATGGTTTCAATCTGTGATCTTACTCACGAAGACAAGGTCCAGAAAGCTTGGTGAGTGGCTCTCACGGTCTACGAAAACTATACACAATCAAGAGAAGAATCGGAGCCGCCACCAACCATGTGTTACTATTGCCTGGAACGGACGTAAACTTACTTCAGCTGGAAGAAAATTTGGCTAGATGGCCTCTGTTGGTACTTGATATATAGCTTGGGAAAGGAAGGTATTTTATTTTATTTTTGGCAAGATAAATTAGCAATTGTATTAAGTTTATGTTTGTAATTTGGGATGTCAAATCAAATTTCACAATGCATAAGGGAAGCCTGTATTGGGATACAATTGTAAAGCTCAGAGTATAATGGCCTGGGCTGTGCACGAAATGTAACGGCTTTCGGCAAGAGTTTTTTATTTGATTTTACGGATGAAGAATTTGTTGGGAATCGATTCATCCTGACCAGTTTAGTGAAGGATCATCTATCAGGGGAGTAAAAATCAATGACTGGTTGTGCAGATACGAGAAGCAAACAACTTTTTATCACACACTTTCTAAGGATTAGTTACTTAGACTATAAGGTTTCATGAAGCATATTTCGCCACCCCTTATAAATGATGAGATAGACCCATTGTGGGGTCTGTTTAGTGATTCGTTAAATATCATATCTTTATAAACGATTTGATTATGTGGCAGAATATTTTTGTTGTTTGCTTAAGCTTGCTGATGAAAGATTGTGTTGTTTTTCCCGTTGTTAGTGGTGAGGGAGGGTATATTATAGGCTCCTTTACTATATCTTCCGTCTCTGATGATCATATATTGTGGAAGGATGAAAGTTTATCTTTCAATATTGTTTACTGAGAAGTTTTGGCAACTGACTGATATTCGTTGCAAGACGGGAGTTGATACATGTTCTGGAGAAAATTTTGTTCGAGTATATGTGGGATTTGAGGGTCAATTGTTATGCAGTTTAGCTAAGAGTTCAAGGTTTCTCTGGTTGAATGTTT
Source organism: Primula vulgaris (assembly GCA_963920805.1). NCBI lineage: Eukaryota > Viridiplantae > Streptophyta > Magnoliopsida > Ericales > Primulaceae > Primula > Primula vulgaris. The sequence continues at coordinate 16,167,633 of OY987218.1, read as the reverse complement.
TTCATTTGGATGACTCGTCGGCTTGGCCGACCAATGTCATTGGGTTCAGATGATAACGTAATAGTGCATGCGGCTAAAGAGAGCTCATTTTGGGACCTTTTCCCTCTATTACTAGTCATGCGAGATGAGAGCGATGGTCGTTTGGTTCCCGATTATGTATGGAACAATCGATTTGTTTTCATAAATCAGCTATGATGTCGGGTGAAGGAACACGAATATATTTATTATTTTCGAACGGTCATAAAAAAAAGAAATCAACTTGAAGGCCAATTAGTTTTATAGGGTATGTCGAAGAGCGTGAGTTGCACTCGTGGTACATGTCATGAGAGTTCCGGTTTATCATGGTTGGTCTTAAAGGGTTACTACTTGATTAGTTTGGACCATCATGGTGGAGCAAATGACACACATGATTTACCGTTTGGAGGGGGACAAACTGCCGAGTAAGTACTGTTATCCATAGCTATACTGGGGGGCTGCGTTATTTGGAGTTGAGGTTGTTTGAGTAGATTATGATTCACATATTAATGTGAGTGCCGAGGACATTGGTATACAATCATAATCATGACACAAGCATGTTGCTTCATTTCATGAAATTAGCCAGCGCAACGGAACTAAAAATGTTCCCTCGGAAATATAGCCGTCGTACTAATAAGGATTTGCCTAATTCGATAACAGACTTGAATATTCCCAAGAAAAGAAGTGACCGAGGCCGCAATTAAAAAAATGTGCAATACGAATAAAAGTGGAAAGGGGTCATGTGATGTCAGCAAAAGAAGAGGTTGTGATACGAATATAATGTTATAATAACTGATTGTTTATCAAATTACAAATAACAATAAAGATGATTAGTGATTTAGTTTTGTTCATTTTGTACTCCTGTAATTGATTATGTGCTTTGTTTTTTTTAAAAGAAGAGATTATGTGCTTATTTTATTTAGTTTGCTAACAAATCCATGTTGGATTGGATAAATGTAGCAACCAATACCATTCAACATGTTTATTATGCATGAAGTTTCTCACTGGCTTTTCACCCGTCTATCTCATCATGTTCACAGATTTTTGCCTTCTGGAATAATAATAATTTTCAAATTTTAGAAAAATGCCGGGAGGGCACCCCATATATCAGAAGAATGTTTGCCGCGAGCCTTCCAACTTTTTTATAAGGAACCGGCGGTTATGTAATTCCCCGGCAAGGTCTCAGCCTTAGCTTAAACAATTTTTGGGGTTGAGACTTTAATTTTTCAAGGCTTCGAATTCTGAAATTCTCTTGTAAAATATTTCACTATATACGTTATGTGTACAGTAAAAATGTTCACACTGACCGACGTTTTGCTGCTACAAAAAAATGTGTACGTTCTATAGAACACTAATCCAAATCTGAAATGAGAAACGCTATCTTTTAAAGGAAACAAGTTTCCCAGACAGCAACTATGAGTTGAACAGCTTATTGATCACTGATTCAAGACTTTGGTATATATAAGAAAATTGGTAAATGTGCACCCAACAAAAGCCCACAATCTTCCAGATTGCAGTTGACTCGGAACAAAAATCTCGTAACTCCTCGGATCGAAGAACATGTGAAGCTCGAATTTAATACACTTCCACTTGTTCTCCAATTTTTTTTTGAGACTAATCTTAATTAAAGAACAATGTTCGTCGTTTACCTATAAAGTACCGGTTGTATGGGTGTAATTTTTCCCCCCTTTCAAAATTAGTGTAAAAGAGTACGTTACTTATGGTATTAAAGTTGCTTGTCCACTTTATGGAAATCACAACGTGACTTGTGATTTGTGAATTTGCTATAAAAGAAAGAGTAAATTGACGACCCTATTATCCATATACGTCATATTTCAGATTCCCATGTCCATTTAAGTGCACTATCCTTTATGCTTCAAATTTGTTATAATGTTTGTTTGCATGTATAAAAGAAAGTGTATAGTTTATAACTAGTTATTATTAGTGTGATAGATAATACCACCATATAGGTGATATTAGTTATACCCGCTTATTAATATAAATTATAGTATAATTAGTACCATCTCTTATATAATATCCAATGTAATTTGTCTAAACAAAAAAGTTATAACATCGGTCACACGATACTAATAATCTTACGTATGTCCTATTTGACACATCATTACAACAAGTGTAAAGTACTTAAAAAAACACGTGTTATACATACCGTGTATATTTTCGACTATTAGCGACATTATGCCAGAAATAGCAAATATGTATTTTTTTATAAGTAGAATACCGATCTATTTTAATACTTTGTGCAAGTAGCACGACTAATAATTTTATATCAGCTCTTATATCGCAAACAAACATGCCCTAGACATATATATAATGTTAACATTGAAACTGACTATTTATTAGTGAATAATTTATGAAATATTAAAACCAAACCTTTTATATCTTATACCAATATATGCAATGACATTTGTGTTATAATGAATTTAGTTTGCAATAGTTTGACTCACATTTATAGACAAAATAACAATGTGACGGACAGATTAGCAAAAATGGGTTCTAATAAGCATACAAATACTAATCTTAACTTGTTAGAGTTACCGAGTGAGATTTATGCTGCTCACGTCCTTGATTTGACTGTCGTACCAAACTTCAGGATGGTAAAATAATTTTCTTACTGACCATTTTATGAATGTTTTAGTTTTTTATTTCAATTTTGCAAATGAAGGTTGCTTATGCAAAAGTTATATTTTTTACTGATTTTTTGTGAATGTTTTAGTATTTTTCGTAAGCTTTCTGGGGTTTTAAAACCAGCGAGATTCAAGTTAAAGTTTTGGGAATTATAGCTATAATGGGAATTGGACATGGGAAGAAAAGCGATATATATGGGTTGGTTTTAGCTTTTACAGTTTTTAGCTGAATTTTTACCAATTTATATGTTGGCTAGCTAGATAGTTTATGAGCTTGTAATTTTGCTAACTGCAGTTAGCTAGGTAGTGTCGGATCGAAAGATTGTAATTTTGCTATTTTGGTCATCTTTATTCTGGGTTAGGTCGCACTCTAATTTTTATTTTTATTTTTTTCATTCTCATCGTTAGCCTAGCTTAGTATTCGTATTAAAAAAAATGTTTTAATACATGCTATGAAATGTTTGGGTTGATGTAAGATGCCAAAAGATAAATGAGAAAAGATCAAATGTTCATTAGACTCTACGAATAATGTTATAGTATAGAATATTTAAGAGTCACGGTTAGTAGGGTCCAAAAAACATCCGCATTTCGGGATCTAAAAGTAAAATAAATTAGTCACATCTGACCACATAACCTAAGCCGATTTTGTGGGGCCTAAAAAACATGTGGGTGTATATTGCAAAGAAACAATCAGAAGATAAAATAAATTGTACAAAGTTTTGCATTTCTTACGGTTTGTGTTCCACAAATCTTGCCTAGGCAAGATTTGCAACGGAATAAAATTTAATTCTGCAATTTATATTCAGTTATCATATTGAACATATTATCGCTCGATTATCTTTTTCATATTTACAAAATGTTTCAACTGATTATTGTTTAAAATTCTCTAAATTTCAATTTCATGTGCATGGGCAATATATACTTTAGTCCTTCCAATTGTTTGACCAACTTCATGGTCTTCGATTTGGTTTTATTTTCTTTACTCAGTTAAAGAAAAAATTATTTATTGTTCTTGCAAATAATCTTTGTCTACATGGGACACAAACTCGTGATAGTTTTCCTTCTTTGTATAATCCTGATTTCTTCTCAAATTTGGACAACTTTGTCTGAAGATAATGTCGTATTCCATGGAAAGGAAGATAGCACTGATGAAAGTAAGGCAATACAAATCGCGAGAGAAACGGAAACAGAAAAAGAAAACTATTTGTTTCATGTACCTGAACTAAGGCATAATTATAGGTTATTAAAGGGTGGAGGTGGCAGAGGGGGTGGAGGTGGCAAAGGTGCCGTAAAATCTAACAAGAGAGGTAGCGCAGGTTCCGCTGGAGTAATAGCAGGCTCACACCATTCGGGTTCACCAAATACCAAGGCACCAACATTACTTGTATGGTGCATGTCTATTATTATGGTTCTATTTTTCTTCTTATTTTTCCGGGCAGTTTAATACTGTGTTTTAAAAAGCTCGCAACGTTATGTGATATAGTGCTTTTTAAATAAAAACGCTATTTGGGTGGTAAAGCAAAAAAAATCGCGTTATTGGGTCTAAAAGAGCAAAAAATACGATATTTTGGACCGAAATCATAATCACCAAGTATTTAAAAAACAAACAAAAAACCAGTATTGCACTACGTCTTTTTGGTTTCGAATATATTTTTCTTTTGTAAACATTAAAATCAATGGCTTAACATTATTAGACAAACAAACGGATATTTTTACTTGCTCTCCTTTTATAATCCACCGCCACCCAACACTGATGTTCACCGCCTCCGAATGGAGGTCAATCATGGAGAAGTCAGTTTTTTCACTTATTAATTAAAATCAGCTAATTAAGTCATATATTCAAATCTGAATATTTGTTAATTATTATTTGTTTTTATCTAGAAACATACTATATTATATATTTCAATTTTTGGATTATGCGCTTTTATATTGTTTAAGGAAAAAAATGAATCAATGTGTACGTAGATGTTTGTTTACAACTAAATCGTATTTAAAGTTAATGTATATCATGATCTTTTATCTTCTTTTATAAAGAGAAATATAGATAAAATGAGTGATTTTTTTTATAAGTGAGCTGTTTAGTCATCGGAAGTGGATGATTACAAATATTTTGTTTGGAAATTTTATGATTAAAGAATGACTTGTGATCAAATTAATTATATTGGATTATGTATTTCCTTAATTATAACGGCCTACACATTGTATTGTATTTAACTATTTAATTGTTAATATAATTAAAATAAATTATATGATTACCTAGTATTGTATTATTATATTAATAGGAAGAAAAATACACCGCAAAGCGCTTCGTTGCTACGCTATTTGCGTTTTTTAACATAACTATCGAAAAAACGCTATGTTAACGATAATGCTATTTAAAACACCGGTGTAAAATGAAAGGACCCGTTTGGATGCACCAAGATTTCTTCGTATGGGTATGTGTACCGTGATTCTGACCTTTTTTTGGGTTAATGTTGGTTAATGTTGGTGTAAGGATCTCTATTTTAACATGGGATTTATTGTGTGTTTTGTACTGAAAATTCTGGAAAATACCATTTTTGGAGAGCTATTGAACGTTTAAATATACAATCATTTTGTTGTGTGTTATGTTGAGTAGTTTCAAATAGAGAACATCAGTGTAAACTTAATTTGATGATTTTCTACTGGGTGGTAAGTTTTTTTTTTTTTTTGGGTTGTTTATCCAACATAATTAAATGGAAGTGGTAAGTTTAAAGCAGTTACTTTTCAGCTGGATGGTGTGCTTTAAGTATATTAATTATTGTGGATGCCTTATTAAGCAGTAGAAAACATTATAGCTTCAACAAGCAAGATCGATATATAATCTGGAACAGACTTTAGAATTTAGCTTTACGGATACTCACGTTCACCCCACATTTCATTCCAAGAGGACCACGACTCGCTACAAAAAAAACAAAACAGTTTACTTACCAATAATTTGCTATTTGAAAATTGTTGATAAAATGAGTGTCGTTAAAATCTTATATTGTTAAAAATTAGGGACATTCATTTTATCAACAGTTTTTAAAAATCAAATTGTTGGTATCTGAACTTTTTATTGTATTGACTATGCAACATTGTAAAAGTGTAAGAAAATACTTTTACTCTTATATTACATGGAAATACTAGCCAATTTCACTACACTTTTCGGATAAAAGAGCTTAAAACTTAAGCCAAGAAGCCCGAATCAACAATACAAAGTGAAAGTGGGAAATCAGGGAGAGCTTAGTAACATGATTGGTTTACTGTCCTGGCAGTATGTTATCAGCAATGTACCAAATAAGTGTATGTAAATGTATTCTTTAATGGATGCGTGGGTATTTTGGGGAAATTTGGATTGCAAAACAGAGAGAAATAAAGAACAAGAGTGAGGAAATTTATAAGAACTGTATTAAAGTATAAGCGTCGACGTTAAACACGTAAGATCTACTAAAAAGTGGTAATATGTTCAATAACTATTAATGCATGAATATAGTAGGTCTAAAACATTACAAAATAATTAGTATACACGTAGTTTAATTACGAACTTTGTTTAATATAACAAGTTAATTTTGAATACGTACCATGTGATTCATTTAGTAATACGTAATTGTAATTGTAGACATTTTGGCTCTAAAATAACGGTCCACATAATTGTTTTTGCGTTCGTATCAATTTGTGAGACTACATGAAGTTTTTATTTTCTTGACTAAATCTTAAGTTTTTAAGTTTTGAGACGTGTTTACTGAGCATTAACGCGTTTAGACCGCTGTTTTTAGAGCTTTGGGTTTTAAAAAGAGATTTTTAATACATAGGAGAAATTAAGTTCTTAAATACTTCTTCTTCTTCTTTTTTTAGAACATGGGAGGCTAAGGCCGAAAGAGAAAAAGAAATCAAACAGAAACAGAAAAATACGATCTAACAACGATAACCGATAACCCTAACTAACACGTCCCTAAGGAGGGATAACCCTAACTAACACGTCCCTAAGGAGGGCACTCCGTCGTCATAACATTTAGTAAATAACATCTAAAACTAAGAGAGATACTTGCACTTAATAACAGACATACACCTCAGAATTGACGATCATGTTGATTTTGATTTCGTCTTTCTTTCCCACTAATTTGCACTTGTACTTGTCATTTCAGCAGCATAAGTTTCAGTTGTTTATATTTCATGAGAGGGAGATTTATTGATTAGTACATAAAAGTGACTTAATCTTCAAAATCCCATATACTTAGATCTGTTTTAATATTTGATACATAGTACGTACATCAAAAAATAAGACCAGAATACCATTAGCATTCATTAAGACGTCATGGTATCAAGTAGCATACAATATTTCCTCCATTTATTCTTCTTAAATCTCTCTATATATACAACATTACCTTAATTACTACTACATCCACATTATGTAACATATCTTTGTGATAATTACAACACATCATTATAGAACATGTATAAATTAATACTCATACTCGATAAATTAATAAACTCTATAAATTAATATTTTTCTTCGGTCCTGACTTGAGCCAGTATAAAAAATCACTAATTTCGATAAATTAATAAAATAATAAATTTTCAAAAGATTCTTATATTAATAATAAATTAATAATTCTTGAAATTAACAAACATTATTATGACGATTTATTAAAATATGGCTCTATAGTACAATTTGCTTCTTAAATTTAAATATACTTGGAGCTCGTCCCTAAATTTTATTATTGCATCCAAAATCTCTGGTGCTGTATTTTAGAACTGCAACAAAAAGTTATGAAGAGTTATAAACGCGATTAAACAATGAGATGTACTTGCTTTATTCAATTAACATTATTTTTAGTCAAAACTATACATTGCATATTTTTTGATTAAACCACGAACATACAACTTACAAAAAGATGTTCAATGTACATGGAATTGATCAGATAACTAATGCTTATTTTTAGTTTTCTACATGGTTCCAGTTGTAACAAAATTTATATATTTGTAAATAAATTAGTGTATTTGACTATAATAACAAGGAGTTTAACGAGTATTCTTAGTAATATTGTGAGTTTTATGCTATTAACGAGTATATTTATTAAATAGATAAAAACCTGTTTAAAATAATAAATTATTAATTTATCGATTAATTAATATCTCTCTTAATTAATAGATTTTCATGATCCCACTATTATTAACTAATAGAAGTTTTACTGTATTACCTTAATTATTACTGCTACATGATCTATAGAATACGGGGTTAATTAAGTATTGGTCAATGAAAACAAAACTATTTAACTATTGGTCACTATACAAAATTTAAATTATTACTAAAACTAATTAAGCATTGGTTACCCACATAATTACACAATAAAAATAAAAATAAAAATGGAAAAAATAGAGAAAACTCAAAAAATAAAAATAAAAAAAGGGAAAAATCAGATTTTTTTTTAAAAAAACAAAAATATAAAAAAAAACTGAAAAAAGCTTTAAATTCATGTTTGGATAGCCCAATTCACCAAACTTTAAAAATTCATAAATAAATCCCTGTTTATCCAAATCATGAGAATTCAGCGAGAAAATGTCCGTACAGGAGTACCCTACCTTCCCACCAAATTTGGACTGAATCACATACCAATTACTAACCCAAATAATTAGCTTTCTAAACAACGTTGTATCTGCCATAATATAAAAAACTGCTCGCAGCCCAAAGTTGAACAATTTATAGCTCGGTCGATATTTATTCAAATGCATAGATTTTGGTGTCAAAACAACCGTACACAAATTTTCTACCAACGTACAAGATTTTAACAAAATCGGAAGTCGTTTGCTATAGAGAATCATAATTTTTACCATCTAACTCGTTGAACGAAAATCATCCCATAAACAATTATCGATCAAGTCCTCATATTCATGTGGCTTTAAATCTAACTCGTTTTTACTATCAGATTCTGATGTGATGTCTTCCTCATCATCACTATCTTCAATATTTGCCCACTCACTAATGATAGCTCTTACTTTCTCGATTTTGTTCATTAAATTCATCCCAAAGTGGCCGCTTAGCCGCTTAAGAACATCTATTATGGTGGTACTATCGCAAATAATTTCCTCCACGATATATATAACCACAATCCGAATCAGTTCTTTTGTAACTTCAATTTTTTCATAATTTTTGATATTTTCCATAGATATTAGATAGAATTGGATGAGAAAATAAAATAAAATAGGGCTCCCACGAGTTACAGGAAAGACCTGCTCTAGATATCAATGATAAAAGCCGGTGGTTTCATAGAAATATAGGGAAGAAAGAAAGATCAATCTCACGCCAAAATGCACAATCAATCAAAAGAGAAGAGAAAAGAGAGATAAATAAGCTCTCCGACCCTTTTCTATAAACTCACAAGTCAATAATCAGATAAACAATACTAGGGTTTTGTGGGTATTATTAATACCCACAACTAATAAAATTGTTAGTCCGTAAGTGTCTAAACCTTAGAGGGGGGTGAATAAGGTTTACGTACGATTTTCGCAGAATAAAAACTATGAGTTATTAACTAAGCTAATTGGTAGATTTTGTAACTAAACAATTCCGTTAACTATTTATTGCAAGTTTAAGCTACGCAAGCAATCAATATAAGCAATAAATAAGTGCGAAAAGTAAAAGTTAAGAGAAAAGAAATAACACAAGAGTTATAGAGGTTCGGCAAAACACGCCTACGTCCTCTCCTCGGTATTCACACTACTGAGTGTTTCACTAGAATCTTCTTTCCAAGATTACACCCTAACGAGCTAATCAACCGATTAAGCTCCCCCTCACTCTATGAGTTTTCCGAATGAAAAGACCTAGAGCTTTTAAGCTACACTTGCTTACAAAGCCTCTACCCGATCACTCGCTCACAAATGAGTTTATAAATTACTCTTACAAGTTTGAATTTGAAATGAATCACTCACTAACAAATAATATCTTCGTGTTTATAAGATTACAATAATATTACACTCAAGAATATTTATGAATACAAGTGAGAAATAAGTAGTATAAGCTTGAAGAATTTCTTGTAGGAATTGCTTAATTGTTGTTGTGTGTTGAAAATCTTGTCTTCAACAAAGGATTTGGGGCTATTTGAAGAGCCAAAAAGGTCCACTTGTCAATAGATGACTGTTTGTAGTTGTTGAGTTTATTACTCAATGGTTTTTCAGCAGTTACCCAGTTTTTCAGGATAAGTCAAAAAACTGCTTTTTGAATTTTTACAGAAACGATCGGTCATTGTCTGAAAACGATCGGTCGTTTTTCTTGTGAACTCTCTGGAAGAAAATAGACCTAAAACGATCGATCGTTTCTGTCATTACGATCGGTCGTTTTATTGATGAACTCACTGGAAGAAACTGGACCTAAAACGATCGGTCGTTTCTGCCAAAACGATCGGTCGTTTCTGCCAAAACGATCGGTCGTTTTTTCTCTGGTAATTTCTCGGTTTTCTCGTTATAGTTCGAAAGCTCGTAACTAGTTCGTTTTGAGTCCGATTGAGGTTCCGCTTGAACGGATGGCTTCGTATTTATGTAATCAAACCTTTAACACGCTAAATAAATGATTAGTACGCAAAAACGAGCTTTTATTATGTTTTACAAATTTTGTTATCATTAAAATAATCGATTAGAAGAACATCGTTCAACAAAAATAACGAATTAGTTCTCAAAGTAGAATAAAATAACAATTAAGGCACTTTTAAAAGTGAAGTGACAAACAATAAATAAGTCTGAATAGCTCAAAATACACGTGCTCATCATCACTCTGGTAAGTCTTCTGGGAAATTAAGTAGACAATTGGTTGTATATTCATAGTTTGATGAGTTAAGTGTATCATTATAATTAATTATATAGAATGTGGTCAATGAAAAAATCATGGAAAAACTACGTGATAGTAAACATACAGGCAACATTCATTGGCTTATGAAAATATAAGAGTTTCACCACTTTGGTATATAACCAGACCAGAGCATTCAATTTGTTTTTATGTTATGTTTAATAACTTATCAATATCTTTTAGGTATAGATGTGTGTTATTAACACATGAATAGAGATGTTGGCTAATTTGTGTTCCATTGAATTGGAATCATGTTAATTTATCTGTTACTACGTCCAAATGTTCTGGAGCTATCATATGCATCTTATATTAGTTCATGAACATTTAAAGGAATTGAGTTTTAATACAAGCTTGACATTTTGCACTATTATGTGTATTGCAATTTAGGACTGCACTGTTTCAAATAGAATCCTAAATTATCATCTTTACTTCGATTGAGTTACAGTTTCTGGACGAAAATCATTATTATACTTGAAGGCATTTCATCCAACAGTTTTAGGCATAATTTAAAAATAAATCAGAATATACTACGTTTTAATACTAAAAAGTATATATACACATTTAATCTACTCCGAAATTTGAGATGAGCCTGATGCGGAAGTAAGTGCAGGAGGGGAGTTTTCTTTTAAGAGCAAGATGAAATTTCGTTTCAAACTTTTTGCATTTTAAAATATAATCGCACACAAAAAAATCGGAGTTTTAACAACCCAACCTAGTTCTTTGTTACTCTCAAAAGATAAAAAGAAAAAAATAACTTAAAATGTTGAAGCCAAACAAAGTTAAATTTCTCTTTGATGAGTTCAGTATATAGTAGGATTGGTGTTTATTTAGTGTCTAATAGTATTTGTTTTAGCATCTCTTTGTTCGGGATTTTAGTAATTAGGATTTCGGTTTGCCTTGTTAAGCGAAGTTGTATGTTCTTTATTAGGTACGGAAATAATTAAGCTTAAGACCTTTTTTTTTTGTCGATAGTTCTAAGTCTCGACTTGTATTTACTTCTTTTTTTCCAATGTAACCAAATTTATCATTAATTAAAATAACAAGTTAATACAATAATCACTGTCTCTGTAACAAACTCCAAAAATGTAAAAATAACCCAAAATACATAGGCATACTAGCATGCAACTCTAAAATTCACCTAAATCATTTCACCCAAAACAAACTAAACATAAGAAACCAAAATAAAGCGTAAGTAAAAATATAACTCATCTCGACGGTCATCTAAAGCAGTGTAATATTGTCGTGAGAGTCATCCAATCAGTCGAAACACCAAGTGGTAGCAGAGGCAGCAGAGCAAGAGGCGCAGATAAATAAGAAACTTGAGAAATTGTTCAGAGTTCTACTCGACATGGTCCAAAAATCACCATCGGGGTGATACCGATCTAAATATGCGTACCAAGCCTAAAAATTTAAAAGTATAACCCATAAATCGAATTCGTCCGCACACGCCACGCAATCGCCAACCAAAACCTAGCTAATTGAAATCGCGGATTACAACAACCTACATGACAAGTCGCCACCGCTAAAATAACAACTATCGAGACGAGTATTTATTATACAAACGGGTATATTTGGTATATCTTGTGCTAACTTACTAGAACCACTCGATCCACCAATCACTAACCAACTTTGTTTTTCAACAATTTTACAATTTCATACAAAGACAATAAGAAAACAAAATAGCTACCACTGTTAGAACTCGAGTAAAATAAGTCTTACAAGGTCCGAGCTCAGTCGGTCTCTCTTTTAAATACAGTCAGGGAGGGGAACCTGAACAGAACATACCAACCGACCGAGTACGAAAGAACCTAAAAACTAATACCCGTAGATCCAAAACAGAGCAGTAGCTAATCACTCAAACAAGTCAATACTCCGAAAGAGAAAATTTAAGAACTAAAGTGGCAGGTGTTTGATCAAAGATCAAAGGCGGTCAGACTATGACAACTCTAAGAATTGTACGGCTATTTATATATAACATATCAATATAAAGCAAGCCTAATAGTCTGAAATCTGAATATAAAAATAAACTCACCAAGAGTGAGAATGAGTACCCACTAAGACAATCAGTGATTCGTAACAAATCCGAAGCTCCGCCAAACCAACCAAGTGATGCCACCGTACCAAGCCCGTACCCAGACCACCCGTCTCAGATTGCAAAAATCATCAAGCCGAAGAGGTGAGCCCCACGCACCATGGGAGATGTCACGTAGCAGATCCGAACCTGCTGCGAGTAATTTACCTCCACATTAGTGCGGGACAATGAACAGTCCTACGAAACAATCCAAATAACTGTTGTGTATAGGCCCCATAAAACCAATCACCTACCAGAAAAAAAATCCGACCCAATTTTAGAAAACCGAGAAGACTCAGATGGAGAATTCACCATTTAAGCTATGCGAAACAAATCCCAAAATGCTGCGAGCACAGCATTCCACGACAAAATAAAGAAGAAGTCCAAATCTACCAAGCGGACTTATGTCAACTGCGTGTAGACCGGATTCGATCTAGATGAGAATGAAACGGCAGAGGTCGGGATTGGGGGGGGGGGAGTGTTTGAGAAGAGAGGAGATAGAACGAACAAAGGTGGAGGGAAGGCGGCGCTGGATTTGGGTTTAGGTCATAGTCGGTGTGATCTGTAGAAATGGGGTCGTGGTGGCACGAGATCTGATCTGGTTTGGATTTCAGGGTTGGGGCGTGGAAGTAGGTGATGGAGGAGGGTTATCGGCGACGGGAAGAGACCCCCATTGGCGGTCCACCCCGCCCCAGATTCGTATTTACTCTTATGCATTACTTGTGCTCTCTTTAACGGGTCCCATTTTGTGTAGTTATTGAGTTAGACTGTACAATGTCCAGTCACATTTACAACCATTAAATTAAAAAATGAATGGTTAGATGATAAGTTTTCAATAACTAATTTAATTTTTCAATTTTATTATATATTAGACAAATTATGATTTAATAAATTAAAAACAAAATTTTCAACACAATAAAAACCTAAATAAAAATATAGAAACTTAGTGGATACTACCTTAAAATTAATTATTAATTAAAATTTTAAAAAAATAACAATTGAATATTTATTTTTACAAACGGGAATTTGTACCGTTTAATTGATTGACTGTACAAAATAAAAACCCCTCTTTAACCTGACAGGATGCACCAACACTACTGTTGTTTAAGTAAGCCTTTGTATCCTCTATTTCTTTTTCGTGTACTGTATTCACCTTATAAATATAGCAAATCAATGACTAATAATCATATATAGAGAGTAGTTATCAAAAGATACAATTATCAAAAGGGCAACGACACATCTATTGATCGAGTGTTATGTCATTATATATTCTTGATAATCTGCAATTGGTTGTATATTCACAGTTTGATGACTGATGAGTTAAGTGTATCATATCATATGATATTGAATGTTGTCAATGATTAAATCATGGGCAAACTACGTGATAGTTGGCTTCTGTTTAATTTTTTTTATCAATACCTTTTAGGTATAGTTGTGTTATTAACACATGAATAGAGATGTTGGCTTCATGTTAATTTATCTATTACTACGCTCAAATGTTCTATGCATCTTATAATAGTTCAATAACCTTTAAAGGAATTGAGTTTTTCTTAAAGCTTGATGTTTTGCACAATTATGTGTATCGCAATTTAGGATAGTGTACTACCGTAAATCAAATAAAATCCTGAATTATCATCTATACGTCGATTGAGGTACTTCTGGAGGAAAACCATTAAACTTGAAGGCATTTTCATCTAACTAGCTAGGTTTAGACGTAATTAAAAAATATGACAGAATATATTAGGTTTTAGTACTAAAAAGTATATGCATTTTTTATAATCGACTCAGAAACTCGAGATGACCCGGTGGGGAGGAAATTGTAAAGGAAAAAGGGAGAAAGGGGAGTTTTTTTTTTTAAAAAAGAGTGAGATGAAATTCGGATTCAAGCTTTTTGCATATTACAAAAATAATCACGTACAAAAAAAGTTTTTAACAAGCCAGCCGAGGTCTTTGTAACTCTTAAAAGAGCATGAAGAAAAAATTAGATGTTGAAGCCCAACAAAGCTAAATTTCATAACAAATTACACATTTATTAAAAACAAGTATCTAAGTTTATTTGGGTGAAAAGTGAGTACAAAGAGCTATTGGTGTCATGTACCTATCGATTGCTATTTTTGATAGATTAATTTACAATAGTACATTTTATTACGTTACTCTTTTGATATTAGCCTCCAAATCTATAAATATATACCAGCTGGGCTGGCCATATGCATTGTCAGAGATCAGAGATGTAAACTTTTACATAAGAAACTTGCCTTAGTAGATCAGTACTTGATTTAATAGTATATCGCCAAATATGATAATTAATATTATCTTCCCACCGAAAGTTATGTGCAAAGAAAGGTGTTGATGTAATTATATCATAAATGCATAAGAAAGTGATATAGTTAAATTGGTAAGCTAATTACTCATTAGATGCATATGGCCCCAATCAAATGAACAATTCAACAGTTTTTTCCTCGCAGAAACTTTTTATTTCTCATAAAACTAATGTCATCTTCTATATTTCTTCTTGAACTCTTGTCATCAAAGCTTCTGGTAAAGTTTAGAAGACCATATACGTACTACGACTGATCCATCTAACATAGTTAACTTCATTTTATTTCTTAAACACAGTTTCATCTCCTCTGTTTATAGATTATACTATATAAGGAGCAGATTTCTACTTATAATGTGTGTGCGTGTGCCAAACAAACTTAAAAAAAATTCTTTATCCATTAATTTAATGCACAAAACGCGGGAAACCATACATAAGATAAGTAAAGGTTATCATAAAAAGTACTCCCGGTAAGCTTAATTACTAGTGAAAAGCGAGTCGGTGGATTGTGTCATGTGTACATTTGAAAACTCAGTGAATTTGCTAGACGACTTAATGTGTAACTAGCCTTAGAGAACGTGATTGGAAAATGAAACGGACGGGTTGGATGCACCAATTTTCTTTGTTATGACGTATTTATCGTGGCACTCACTTGTATTTTTCTTGTTATGTTAGTGTAATATAAGTCTTTAACATTCTAAGGGGTTAATGTGTATATTTTGTACTGAAACTCCAAAATACCCTTTATGGAGGGCTACAACTACAAGCCTACACCACGTTTATTGATGTGTGTTCTGTCAAGTAATTCCAACTAGATATATTGGTGTAGACTTCATTTGACGATTATGTTTTGGTGACAAGATTCCCTTGTTTTCCTTAAAGTAATTTTAGCTCTCGATCGGGTCTCGGCCCGAGATGGTTACACATATCATGTTTGGTACTCCCAGGGAGCAGGTTTACTACAAACAAAAGATCGATATATATACACAGTCGAAGGACATACTTTAGAGTTTAGATTAATGAATACATACGTTTACCCCACGTATTGTTTTAGGAGTATACCAGATTTTTTAAGTGTAGAAAGAACTCTATAATAGAAGTAAGAATTTGGTTTATTCCATAACACCAAATTAACAGATTAGGACCTACGAATTTCGCCTCAACTTATGGAGGAAAAAAAAGTTTAATAGTGTAAACTTTAAACCAAAAAAGTCATCCTAATCATGCAAGAAGTTAAGTGAAAGTGAAAAATCATGGGTGGTGCTATGTTGGATATATAGATATATATGCATTTCAATCTATATTTTTTCATTATGTTACTCGTTTCATATTAGTTTTTTTTTTTAGTAAAAAAAATGTAGTCCTTTTTTCTTGGTCAAGTTCATAGTAGTCTCCAAACACTTTAATCACAACTGGCTATGTTTATCACTTGTCTGAAATATACAAATATAAGACTAAAAAAGACATTAGGACCTCAATAGAGTACTTGATTTATTTCACGAAGTTACAACGAAGCTTCATGTTCAAAATTTCACGAAACCTAGCTAGCTGTGAAATACCAAATACGTGTAATGTAACAAACACAAAATTTAATCTATGAACCGTAGTAATTTTGGTGAGAAAGAACTTTTCCGAGAAAATGGAAAAAGTTAAAAGTGGCAGGCTAATTTATACTATTAATAGGCATATAGATCCAAACCAACTACTCTATGAATTATATAGGACACCTCATCCTCAACATAAGCCATATTTTGTTGTTTACTGTTTAGTATATTTATCTGTGAGACTCGTAGATATGTGGCTTAGAGATACTCAATGACCCAATATTCATGCTACTACTACAAATACTTCTCTTAAGTTGTTTCTTCTAGGAAATCTTATCTTGTTTCTCGTCTCCAAGATCAATATGGGAACCAAAGTCATGAAAATTCTATTTTTCACACTTATCCTCCTTCTGTCCGAAATCTACACAACCATGTGCGACGAAACTAGCCTAGCTAATCTCGGGGAAGGAGAGAGAGACAACTTGTTGTTCCATGCAGAAACATTTAGGTCACTCAAAGGTGGTGGTGGTGGAGGCAGAGGAGGTGGAAGCCGAGGGGGTAGTAGAAGCAGAGGCCATACCTACGGAGGCGGCGTACTCACTACAACAAAACAGCAATACAGCGACGGAAATATCCGTCGCTAAAACGTGAAATCCGTCGCAAATTGGCTATTTGTGACGAAAAATTCCGTAGTTAAAGTGCTTTTGGCTAAATGTTTGCTACGGAAATCTTATTCCGTAGCTATTTAGTGACATTATAGCGACGGATTTTCCGTCTCTAAGTTTTGATGTTGCTACAAAATTCCGTAGCAAAAGTCTCACAATAACCAATTATATAAAATAAATTACAATATAAATATAGTATCAAAGTGAATAGTTACCCACGAATATGCATTGCTATTCCGTCGCAATTTTTTTTAATTATAATAATTTTTTTATTTTGATATTTAATTTAATATATATTAGAAATTTATCAATATGACAAACCCGTGCCAATTCCGTCACACTAGTATGATTATTTAAATAAAAAAAATTTTAATACAATTAACAAAATTAATTTTATTAATTAAATAAAAAATAAATAAATTTATTAAGTAAACATTAATAGATATAAATAAAACTAATCCACAAGCCAAATAACATGCTATAATGATAAACAAAATTTAACCGAATTAATATACGTAACAGTACCGATACTAGCAAATATTACATGCCCAAAATATTAAAAGGTCATAAACGGTTCACATACTTCCATGAACCACTAAACATCAACGGTTCCGATACTAGTAAGATTACATGCCCAAAATACTAAAGTCATAACCTACTCAGATATTTCACATACTACCATGCCCAATTAAATATCAACGCTACCGATACTTACAAAATTATATGCCCAAAACATTAGTCATAACCTACTAGGATAAGTTCACATACTGCAATAACATAATAGATATTAAGCATCAGCATAGACACCAACATTAAGCTCACCACCGCTTTCAACACTTTCCCCCGCACCATTCTCACCTCCGCGGTTACCGAGATCGGATTGATCTGCTGGCGCATCTCGTGACAGTTGTGTATTTTGACTGATACGTTGTAACAATGATTGGACCACAGCCGGCATTTTCTCAGAACCACGACCAGCTCGAACGCCACCTACGCTAACAGAGGTTCTACCTCTGCCAAAGAGAGAATAGCCCGGCCTAGTCATCTGCATTTAAAACGAGAAATAGTAGCAAGGAATTATTCATGAACAACTAATTTTGTATGCAAACAACTAATTTTCTTTGCACAACTAGTTTTAGACAGATATAATGTAATGGCAAATTATATATAGCTAGCGACTTAGTAGGTCTATGGCCAGCCCCCGAAACAAGTACTAGCGTATAGCATAACCAAATGGAGTCAGAAAGAAAGGAGGAGTCGAAATTGAAGGCTTTTATAAGGAACTACTTCTCTACTCTTATCCTAGCCCTTTCTTTGAACCTTGTTATCCTCTTTTCTAGTACCCGGCACACACAGACATTTAGACATGAGAAGCCATTGTCCAAAGCAGAGAACATGTTGAATACCATGAATACAGAAAAAGAAAATTCAACATCTTACCAAAACAACCACTGCAAGGCCATTCTAAGTCAAGTATAGCACCCCACACCCTTAAATTACCTTTTAAATCCTAACATTTTCACTCTCCCTGCTTTAATATAAATATTGATATCCTACATATCTAAATTATCTTTCAGTTCATCGCGGTTGTAGCTAACCCTATTATTTTATTTCTTAGCGCTCAAACCACTTCAAGTTAATGCGGGCAGAACATGACTTGCAGTTTCATACACTAACTATTCCATAATATATAACAACACCGTTTTTTTTTTCCTGAGAGCTTTCTCTTGCATATCTTTCATTCTTAGCATGATACCATATAATCGAAACATACTCAAGAGAACTTTGAACGACAATGGCCAAATTTTACTTTTTTTTTATAAGAATGGGAAATGTTACTTTTACCAACTTCTCAAAATCAAAAAACGCATATAACTTTTAAGATATTTAACCAAATACGGTTCACTAAGATGCTCAACCTACATGCAATTATGTAGTTTGCTAAAGAAAATAACATTTTTTCTCCTAAAAAAAATGTAGAAATAAAAATACATATAGTTAACTAGACTTACATGCACTTGAGCTGTTTTTCATAGCAGAATTCGAGCTCATCACCAATTTGCCGAGAGTGTGTAGCTATATGAAACTCAGCCAGGTCAGGATCTTCGCCGTCTTCCCTCTATTAGAAACAATTACTCAAAAACTGAAAAGTTAAAGTAGAACGACTGAATATTTATGGTTCGTTGTAAGCAAATAATCAACTTACTAACCATGCGCTCAAGCGTGACTTCGAATGTTTGAGAGCCACCTGTGTGGTTGACCGTTCCTTTGCCGTTACGGTTCCGATTTTGGCTACCACGTTCGCTCTTCTTTTTAAACTCGTCTGTTTCCCAATACTTGCACCATGCATCCCAAACAGCTTGTTTGACGCCTCTCTTTGGCTTTTGTTTGAGCTTAGATAATCTACTTATCCAATCCCTATAGCTTTTGGCAGCCTTTTTTCTCCAAGCCTCATGTATTTCTTCCAGCGTGTATCCATCATGTGTAATATACCTCTGTAACACAAATCAAATATGTAATTCAACATTCAAAGTTATAAAATTCTTTCTCATTTAAAAGTTTAGTAAATACTCTACGCACAAACAAATCTTGTGAACAAGTACGTCAAATGAGTGTGTCAACAGAATAATTTTGTGAATAAGTACGATAACAAGTGTCAGAAAATGAGCACAACCATGATGTATTAAACAGAACATTAGACAACCAAAATGAGCACAATTAGCAAATAAGGTTATTCTGCCTAGCAGCAGCAGTGGCGGAGCTAAAGCTTTTCCACAGGGGAGGTCACATTTATAAACAATCAAAAAACTATCCGCACATTTAAGAAAAACTATAACACTTTGAAAGGCTATGCCGCTAGGTTGAGTCGATACATAATCAACGGGTAGTAGACATTGAAGTCAACATTGGTAGACCCTTTTATGCTTTATTTTTGATAGATTACTGTATTTCAACCATTTGTCCAGCCTTTTGATAGATTACTGTATTTCAACCATTTCCTTTATAAACAATCAAAAAACCCAGATCAACTATATAACCCAAAAACCCAGATGATAGCTCAGCAGCACGCTATTGTAATGGCAATTATATAACTTTCCAGATCAACTAAGTCTAATACTCCATCAAAAATTTAATCCCACAAAAGTAAAAAAATAACAACTCAAGTGTTAATTAAATCAGATATATATATATACGCATAGATTGGTTGTTTGCATACGGCACACCAATAGATTCTAGATTTTTAAAGTCTCTTATGGGTGTTCCGTCGACTGAAAATCTGAAATAGAAGAGATATAGCGGATCAATATGCTTAGGCCTTGTCTGCTTATAGCTTTTTTGCTCAAAAGGTTAGACTGCACTTGATTAACAAGCTTAAATTCCGATTTTTTTTATAGGTTTTTTGGCCTGAAAAGGCTCGGAGTTTAAAGTTGGATATACCTAGTTTGTTTTCTTTTGATCTCAACAAATCCAGCCTATTTGCTTAAAAGTAGCAGCCAAACAAGTCCTTATTGATAAGCAGAAATCAACTAAATTATTATGAACAGTTTATAAAAAATTAATGTCCGTTGAACACGTGAGGGACTGTTATATGACTTTTAAGCAAATAAGATGTTTATTTTGAGGATGAGCCTATGAAAAAATATTGTAAACTTTCGACTGAGGAAAGCAAAAAACTCAGTCTTGGACTGAGGATCCAAATACACTGCAGCTTAGAAGCATAAAAAGCGAATAAGCCTAGTACTAGGTGGTGGTACACATCACGGAGGAACGGCAGGCACACATTACAGGTCGGGCTCACCAAATATTAATGAACCAAAACTCACCGGTTTGTGCATTCTTATAGTGGCTGTCGTGTATTTTCTCATGTGCTAAGACAGTCCAAGTTAGCAGTATGAACAGACAATCTAGGGGGGCAAAGGAGGAGGATAGTGCTATTATCGGCTTAAGTTTAGTTAATCGTAGTAGTAAAATTTACCGGTGTTTGCTTAAGGTATAATAATGATGGCCTACCTCTTTGTTAAAGCATTCACATCAGCCTGGACAAATTTTTTTCCAAATGCTGAGTAAAAACTCAAATTTTTAATATTTAGAGAGTCATGTATGTTTTATAGTCTCATTAAAATATCATCTGTGTTAATAATTAACTATTTTAACATTATATTTTAATGTAAAATTTATATTTTGATGAATAACATACACATGATTAAAGTGGGGTTCATTGCTTATTAATTTATGAGAATTCTTATTTATTTTCTATTTATAAAGAGTTATAGTGGTCTTCTTAAAAAATATAGAGTTCATTGCGAGCTTGATGTGGTTTATTTTTCTAGCTAAACTCATCAAAATTATAGAGAAAGTAAAATCGGATGAGTGAGATGCGAATGCTTTTAAAAATTAAAATTTTAAAGTTCCACCAAGTTTAATTTATGTAATTACCTGGTGTGAAGTACAAACTCCAAGTAACTGGTACTTCACACCAATTTGAGAGTTCCACTAGGGTGTCTCTAAGATCATGAATATGGGAACCAAACTCACGAAAGTTCTATTTTTCACACTAATCCTCCTTTTCTCCCAAACCTACACATGTGCGACGAGAATAGCCTACTAGATAGCTAATCTCGGGGAAGGAGAGAGCATCAATTTTTTGTTTCATGCACAACATAGATTTAGATCACTAAGGGAGGATGGTGGTAGTGGTGGTGGTGGTGGAAGCAGAGGGTGTAGCAGCCGAGGCTGCACAGCAGGTGGTGGAGTAGCAGGTGCACTCTTATTGTTGTTGTCGTGTTTTTCCTCATGTGGTAAGACAGTCCAATTTAGCAGTATATGTTAGGTTATTTTAATAACCTGACGTGTGAGCTAATTAATTAAGACAATTATATTTGTTCTAATATTCTTGAATGTGCTAGTTAAGTGATCTAGTAAGAATAGCTCAATAAAACATGCGGTATGCTATGAGATTTGTAATCTGTATTAAACAATAGTAAACTAATTAGGGTTTATGAGATTATAATTAGTATAGGGCTTGGTGCCAAGACTAATCTCTAACAAGCCTACTCCTCTATTCTCATCGATAGAGAGAGATCCATAGAGAGCGAGAATTAGTCTGTGAAAGACCAATAGCCCATAATCCGCCATCGTGTCATACACCATGGAATCAGGTATGCGTTCGTATTGGTTCCTATGTAATATTGATAATCTGACATATGTTAATATATGCATGTTTATAGATTTAGTCACAACAATTGATATCAAGAGACTTTTATTTTAGATTATTAGGGTTGATCATCTTAATTATTATTATTGAATTTTATGTATATACACATGTTTAAATCCATACGGTTTTTTGGATTTTATTTTGTTATGTATTTTTTAATAATTAATGATTATATGATTGTTCTCTTTTTCATGCCATATATAACTATTGTATGATTTAATTATATATTGATGTTCCGTATAAATGTTGTTTTTGATTGAACTCGGTTTTACTTTTCTACATCCATCGGTACGATAAGCATGTGTGTAGATTTATGAAACTACTTAGCTTATTTAACAACTTAGCATGTCAGAGATGAAAATGCATAATAATTGAAAACTAAAGTTAGCTTGAAAGGTTTTCTTTATTTTGTTGTTAATGATTGATGACGTATGGTCATAGTACTGATTGAGTTAATGAATTATTGATTTATATCTCCATATTAATGAGGTTTGAAGTTCATGTTAATATACATTATTCGAATATTGCTACTGTCTCTAAAACTGATTAGTTTTGTTTCACATATTCAGTAGGCACATGTATGTTTGGATTGAAACATTAGTGAAGTATATTTCATGTTACAAAAGCATGTACGTAGTGCATAAGTAAATATATATCATTCGGCTATATTTGGGTTGCTACTGTTTGCGGATGACTTATGGATTTCCATGACATATATGTTCTCATTGGCCTATTATACTTGCTCATAATCAGGATACATTATATGATAGTATTCGTTTATTTACGTGTTAAAAAAAACATACAGATTATAAAAGGTTGTATATCCTTATTTGAGAAGTAATAATATTAACACGTGTTTTAGTTTCATATAACGGAAGAAGAATTTGCTTATGGAATAAGTCACGCATACATATATTTGCTATATAGTATGGTATTTGCCACGTTATGATTAATATGGTAGATTACAAATTTTTTTATGACTTTTCTGTAAATATTAGATACGGTTGTATTTTTCTCATATTTATATTATTGTGGAATGAGAAAATAAAATATCAAACTTCAGAATTTTTTGATATTTGCACTAAATTTTGGATTTTGTGCACTAACTTAATTTACTTTTGTCTTTTATTTTGAGATAAATTAGTTGAAGCAAAACGTTGCCAAAGTAACCTCTTTTGCGTAGATTTATTTATTTTGAGATAATAAGATTTGTGTATTTTTTGTTTATGCGATTAATAATCGGCTAAATGAAGGTAATTAATTGACCGAACAACGAATGCACATGTGGGAATGATGTGTGATAATTATAAAGTTTCCATGTGAACAATACACGGCGCAAAGGAAGGTTATTGTTTGACCGGATTTATTATCAGCATTTAATTTCTGCATTGAGAGTACCACTTACAAGTTGATCTTTCTGTCCAAAGACTAAACATCAATGTTGGATTAATTATCTTGTTTAAATGGATCCACCACCACTATAGTTAATTAAAATTTGTGTTCTACAGAACTATTTTATTTTGGTTTATTATGAATGTTCTGATATAAATTTCTATCAAGTGAGCTTAAATATTTGTTCATTTTGAATTTATGGTTAAAACATCTGCTGTTAATATTACTGTCAACATAAACTCAATTCTTGTGCTTAACGGCACAAACTTTAAGAGCTGGAAAAGAGAATATTTTGTTGGTTCTCAGCTGCATGAATTTAGACTATGCACTAAGTAAGGATGAACCCGCTTCTCTTACAGATAAAAGTTTCGCCGATAAAAAGGCAAAATTTGAGAAGTGAGAACGTTCTAATCGCTTAAGTCTAATGATCCTAAATTGCAGTGTTCCAGAAGCATTCAGGTATGCCAAATGCGGTATCTGTAAAAGATTTTCTTACAGAAATTGAAAACCGTTTTGTAAATAATAGAAAAAGGACTAAGGATAAGAAAATTATCGTGGTAACTTCACAACCAAATTAATAAAAGACCCATGATAAGGAATTTTCATGTTTGTTTTTGCCAAAAATTTGGGTATGTGAATAAGAAAATTTCCAAAACGCCGTATGACGTATAAACAAATGTGTACTTTCCACATTTGTTTGTTCCTTTTGACCTATAATAGTTGGTGAGTAGATTCAGGTGCCACTACTCACATAAGTGTTTCCATGCAAGGTTGCATTTGGAGCCGGCCGTCAAGTAAATCTAAAAGATTTATTTATGTGGGCGACGACAAATCGGTTATTGTTAAATCGATTGGCATTTTTAGATTATTTTTAGACTGGTTAATTTATTGAATTAAAAAAGATTTATGATATTAAAGATGGCTGATTTGGTCCCCGAAGGCACACTGAATTGATAGAATGTTATAGTTCCATATTCGAACTATGGAATGAGCAGAGTGGTTTTAGTTGATTTGGCTTTTCTTTTGTTGCTAGTAGCTTGTTCGTGTTGGCTTTGATCCTTTTACTAGCTTCTGCTTCGTTGTACTAAATGATTATATCTGGTTATTCTCTTCGGAATGTTTGATAGTTGATACTGCAGGAGTATAATTCATTCGTTTGATAAACATGTTCTACGCAACCCGTCTCGTATAGAAACGATTCGAGTGTGAATCTTCCTATTTCCATATAATTCTATAAAGGTAAAAAAAAGTTGAACTTTCAATGAAGCTCGGATAAACTAATTGAATACATCAAAACTGAAATCACGAGAAAGTTGTGTTGTTCCTCTCCATTATGGTGTTTTTGAGTTTCAGTAGTAAAACACACTATGGAGTCCATATTAGAAAGCTACACAATTGAAGTAGAATTGATAAATAGGCTTACAAAATTAAGAAAGAATGTCTGGTTGTCATCATTGTAAAAAAGACATAGGTGATGCATATGATAAAAGTAAAGAAGAGTTTAGAGTTAGGGGCAGAAGATACGATAATGAAGAGGGGTTTATAAACCCTAGTGGAACCCTCCAAGTTCTAACAAAGAGCTATAAAATCTTAATTAGCAAACACCGATTAATTGTACCACTAATACTACATAAACGTAAACCGATAATAGCATTTTCCTCCTTCTTTGCCCAATAGATTGTTTGTTTATACTGATGGGACTAAATCTATAAACATGCATATATTAACAGTATGTCAGATTATTCAGATTACATAGTAACCAATACGAATACATACATGATTCCATGGTGTTGGACACGATGGCGGATTATGGATTATTGGTCTTTCACAGACTAATTCTCCTTCTCTATGGATCTCTCTCTATTGATGGGAAAGAAGGAGGAGAGCTGTTAGAGATTAGTTTTGTGACCAAACCCTATATTTGTTATATAGTAGTACTAATTAGAATAGTTATCTATAAAAAGATAAAATACTGTTTAGTCATTCCAAGTAACCGTAGGGAATGTAGCATATATATATCAGTATGTATCAATTGTAAGATGCCGGAACTCATGTTAACACTTAATTTTATTACGTTTGTCTGTTGACCCTTAATACATTCGACGCATACATCAAAGTCTGTGTAATCAAAGCGTTCAAGAATTACATCTAACACAAATCTTTATATTCTCTTTTTGGAGATTCTTACTAAGTGTTTGTGCAATATATTGACAGAATTCTCATTTAAAATTTTGCGTTTTGTACCTCTTAATGTCGTTTGCAAGGTTTCATTAGATGAAGCATATGTATTCGGCATATTATACTTTATCATCCAAATAACTAGTCTCAACCAAAGTAAATTAAGAAACAAACTAAATTTCATATTCCCAAATGAACAAAAATAATCATAATTGTCTAAAATAGAAATAGAAATCAAATTACGAGTACTTGTTAAATTTTGCTTTCGAGAACAAGTAACGGATAGCATGTGTGCACTACGGATCTACGGCAAACAAGATCAATATACAAAATAAAAGGTATACTCAACACCACCGATCTCCAACTCCTTCAAGCATTTTTCTGCGTCGTCTGAGAAATTTCTCAGGATTATTCTTATTTTTTATGGAGAATAATCTTTTCAAATTGCATGGTATTTTGATCTCCAACTTGAAACAACTTCTAAGATATGATGTTCTTCTCAAATAATTTTGCTAATCGGAGTAAACACAATACTTTAAAGATAGTTTCCTATAGTATTTCACTTTAATTACCGTATGAAACAAATGAAAATAACTTCATAGGGATCATATAGTTTAGTCACTTCGACAACTTTTTGGTGTTTTCCAAGCTGTATGTCAATTTACGAGTATAATCGATGAAAATTAAGGAAAAGCTTCCTCGTAAACATCTCCATAAACAGTAGAATTCCTGTAATCGTATATATGTTTACATATCATAATAGACCTCATCTAAATGAACAAATATCACCATTCACAAATGAATGCACATCCATGAAACGTAATTACCTAGAATAAACAAGATCTTAGAACCAAAAAAAAAAGGATTAAATCTTCAAACAAACTCCTAAAACAGTGTCTGGTTTTGCTTTCTGTTGGAAGCTCTCCATAAAAAATATGAATTGTAACATAAATTCATCATGCAGAAGAGTTTAGGCTTGACAAGAATATGTATTAATCCCTATCAACCAGGCAGTAGCTTTCAAACATGTACATCAGTACATGTAAGCGACTCTACATATACATGTAAGCGACTCTATATGCAATGTCATGTTTTTAAGCCCCAAACCCCATTATCCCTAGTGTTTCAAAACCTTGAGAAGTCAACTCCAACACCACCTTCATATACCAATTTCATTCAAATTCCCCAATTCACATAGCCTCTAAACATCGAAACCATCTGATAGTAGAAAAGCCTTTTGAATCCACAAAAGGCTGTTTTCCTGCATCTCAGGACTTGAACAAGAGTCAGGATCTCAAATTAACTTTTTGTCAGATTTTTTAAACAACAGAAACTCATGTTATAGTTCAGATCCATAAGTTGTCCTAAAAGCATAATCATTAACATCTCAATTCCAAGAGAAACTAAAACGAGACGCCGACTTATTTTCTACCATATTGATTTGAACGCAGCCAATAACCAGGAAAATGCTTTAAAAACAGAACAAATGTGTTGACTCATAAACATATAAACTAACCCACATTTATAGTTCAAGGCAACAATCAAATATACGCAAGCAATCATCAAAACAATGTATTACTCAGAACGTTAAGTTGCCAAATGGACGACAGCAACATGAGTACTGTAAGAATTAAAGCTGATCATATCTTACTACCGGTGCAGAACAGAAGAATTCCCTATGTAGTTCAAACTTCAAATAACAATCATTAGCATCTCAATTTTAACCAAGAATTGGCTATATTTATACCACTATTTGCTTGTCTTGTGGAAACATTAAATACCACACAAACTGATAAAACTCTGAACAATGCAGAAAATGGAAGAATTGGATACAATCCGAAAGTTACAGTTGAAAATGCAGGTTCATGGATACAACAGAAATATCATAAACATAATCATCAAGAGACTATGAAATTACACCTCAAGTTTAAAAGAGTTGAAAGAGAGATATCGAACATTAGGCAAGGGAATGGTAGTGATCTCCACGGCAGACATTGCGATCGGCAAACAGGATTACATAAAGAGCATAAATCATCCCAGGTATGTATCCGAGAATAGTCAACACCAAGCATATCAAGAACTCAACCTACATCCAATCAACTCCACTTATATAATAATGGGTGAAATAAACCAAAAGCCCAAAGAGTTTGGGCTAAAATAATAATCCTCGTCATTTTAATTGAAATATAATAGTCTCCGAGTTTCGAGGAAGCGGTGGAAAATTGAATTTGGTCCCAAGTTATAAATTTAGTGTTAAATTTAGTCCTGGTATTTAAAATCATTCCAAATTGTGATTGTAGCAAGGAATCTTTAATGTGAACAATTTAGTGTTAAATGCGGTTCTAAATTTGGTTACTACTATCTATCTGATTTGATTAAGTAAACAGCTTGTTAATACTAATTTCTATTAAATTCAAATTCCACATTACCTAAAGGCATAAAGTAGCATCCTTACACTTTAACAATCAAAAAAGGAGTCAACACTATCAACCTAACAAATCTTGGGACCATA
This sequence comes from Primula vulgaris, assembly GCA_963920805.1. Taxonomy (NCBI): domain Eukaryota; kingdom Viridiplantae; phylum Streptophyta; class Magnoliopsida; order Ericales; family Primulaceae; genus Primula; species Primula vulgaris. The sequence continues at coordinate 16,139,239 of OY987218.1, read as the reverse complement.
AATCATTATGCCAAGGGTGGCAATACGATACGGTAGTATTATTATGAAATTTTTCAACGATAGGCCGATTGAAAACTATAATATAATAATTATCAAATGGCGCAAGCAGATTCAATAAGTGCTCATAAGGGCGAATAACTTAGACTAATTTTCAGGTAAAGTGAAGGACAAACATACAAGTAACATTATCTTCAAGTTAGAGCATTGTTTCCATTTATGATCCTCAAAGTAATTTGCTAAGATATTATATTCCGATAAGTACTATCAATCTGACTCAACTAAGTGAATATCTACTAGATGGTTAATTTCTAAATTAATTACGTTTCCATGTTACCTAAAGGAATACAGTAACATTATTCGATTTCAGTATTTCACTATCAAAATCTGGGTCAATTCTATCAACTTTTAGATCTAGGAACCAAAACTACACTAATTAAAGGCACATGCAACAAATATATTTTTCGTTTAAAAAAAAAAGGAAAACTTGTTAATAACATTTTCCAACTGATCTCAAGGTTTAGCTGAATTTCACAGTATCATTCTCACAATAACGGTCAAAATTGGGTCAACTCTATCAACTTACTAATTTTATAGGACCATAACTTTAGTTTTCGAAAGTACAGGGGCCAGAAAGATTTTTTGTTGAAAATAAGTGGACAGCTTGTCAATAATACTTTCCAATTGGTTTCAAGGTTAGCTAAATGAAAACAAAGCAAAATTCTAATAATTAACAATTAACAATCAAAATCAGGGTCAACTCTACCAAGTAAACAAATCTAGGGACCAAAACTTAACTGAGACTATACTCGCCAGATAAAATATTTGTTAAAATCAAATGAACATCTTATAGGCAATAGTTTCTAAATGATTTCCAGTTTCCACGTTAGCTAAAAAAAGAGGAGCATTCTTAAAATATCCTCAAATATCTATTATAGAATTGATCATTTAAAATGAAGATGAATTTAGCTAATCTTCTGTATGGTTAAAATTAACAAATTATCTTAAATGGGAAAAAATATGTTAGTGTACTGTACTGTAGTGTTTAACGATTTAGGTATTGGACTATCAATTTTAACAATTGAGGTAGCAAACTACGAAATTTATAACAATTGAGGACCTACCGTTAAACAAAATGATAAAATTGCACTCACATTCTCTTAACTATCACATGGTAAGTTTAATTCTATCAGCATTTGTCAAAAATAAATCCCAAATGTGAGATATAGTGACTGCAATTTCGTCGATTTATGTTGTTAGTCCCTTAATTGGACAAAATTTCACAGTTTGGTACCTCAATTGTTAAAATTGGTAGTACAGTACCTAAATCGTTAACCATTGGTAGTACAGTACACTAAACGTATTTTTTGCCTATCTTAAACTATCTTTTATAATAGCTATTTCTTGCGTTTTAAAAAAAGCTGCTGCAAGTGTTCTTATAACATCACCATCAAAATCGAGGTCGACTCTGTCAATTTAACAAAACTCGGGAACCATAACAGTACTAATTGAAAGTAGATGGATCAAAGAGAATATTGAAAGAAACTACAGGGACTTTCGGTGTAGAATTTACTAAATGAAAGTAGATGTGGATCAAACAGTTGAATTATGGAAGAAACTACAGGGACTTACAATTTAACAATCAAAATCGGGGTCGATTAGAAATCTAGAGACCATAAATGTTGTAACTGAAATTAGATGGATCAAAGAGAAAAATGGAAGAAACTAGAGGGACTTACGGTGCAACAGCCGCGGCGAAAGCAAACGCCAACAGGTGGAATCAATATCGCGCACAGAACCTCGCACAGTATCTCGCAGTTACTCGCCATGGTTTTTTGTGTGTATATATCGATATAATTATATATATATAGAGAGAGAGAGAGAGAGATTGTGTGATAGTGTCGATGTGTTTGCTTAATGTAGAAGAGTACAAATGCATCTAAAATATCTACACACCACCTACTAAATTAGTGATCATAAAATCGGTTTGACTTTCGTAACGGCCCCTTCGTTTCTATTATTTTTATATATTGGTCCTTATGCTTTTAATTGATTTGTTGTTTATGATATGGATTATTTATATAAGGAACAAATGACAATTAATCAATTGTGATGATTCAAAATCACATGAAAATCTAATTAATTCATCTGATTTTGGGTCCGTTTGGTAACATATTTTTGAAAAAAAAATCATATCTTAAAAATCTGTATTTTTTAGCTTGCTTTTTTTAGCCTAAAAATCTTATTATTAGAAACTAAATAATCAGACTATCAAAACACCTACATTTTTAAAATCAAAAATACAAAAATCAATTAAAACAATATGTTTCCAAACATACCCTATATTGTTTATTCAGAGTCGTAGCTTAACACACACACACTCTTTTGGAAAAAAAAAGTAACGAAAAAGTAAAAAAAAAATCTATTTATTTTGATCAATAGCGTCAAAAACTAGCATTCGGTCCCTCTCATATTACGAAAAAAAATACTCGTTAGGGGGTGTGAAAAAAATTATATAAAATATCGGTCTCTCCCACTTGGAATTCATGGTTCCGTCACTGGCGGGACCAAAGTCACTAAAATGGTATGAGTTTTCTTAAATGAAAAATGATATTAAAAATCCAAATTGTAATCGTAATTACGATTTATATTTTTGATAATTTTTTGTGGTTTGAGTTTTTTAAAAACTAAAATGATAATCGTGTAGTTTAAAGCACCTAATTTTCCTTTACTATAAGATTAAATGTAATTTACTCGTTAGATATGAAACATTGCTCATTTTTTTAGGTCGTTGGGAAATTCGTCCCTTATTAGAAAAATTATGAGGACCAAATTAAACTTATCCAAAAATTTGAGGATGATTGGTGTAGGTTGTCATGGTTAGATCCTTAGATGCATGGAACTCGTGGAGTGATAACGTGTTTGTGACACGTAAATATATACATGTTCCATCTCAAATTATAATAAATAATACGGATATGTGTAATTTTAGAATGCAAACTTAGTGTGATAAATTATCGGATATGTGTAATTTTAGAATGCAAAATTAGTGTGATTAAATTATCGGATTTGTAAATTTTAAAAATTAATTAAATAGTTAACCTGCTAAATTATATGAGTAACTTTTAAAATTTTAAATTCCAATATTTTAATTACATTGAATTTGTGTTGTAAAATTACACGTATTTTCATTATTGTTTATAAATTGGGAAGGACCAATTAACATTTATTGTAATGGTTGTGTATGGGAGATTCAACAAAATGGAAAAGAGAGCCCCAGACTTCTCCCTAAAGGGGAGTACTTAAACTCATAATATTTGGGCCATTGGATATTTATAATAGTATCAAATGATGAGACTAGGATACTGATAAAATAAAAACACAAATTAACAAACCGATATATATATAATTGATAATATAGAAACCTAGTTGTGGCCTTAATTTAAATATATATATATATAAGTTTACATTCAAGCACAATATAAAGTTAAATAAAAATATAGAACTTATTTGTGACTAAACTAAATTTAAATATTAAATTAAATTAAAAAAAAACAATTGAATGTAATGTTTTTTAATCCCGTTTAACACTTTTCCCGTGCTACACATAAAGGGACCACTACAAAAAATATCCAAATAACGACGGGATTAGTGACGGTATTTTTTGTCACGAGCTTATTAGCGACGGTTTTTGTGACAGTTTTGTGACAGCTTAGTCAATTTGCGACAGATTTGTGACAGCTTTTTAAATTAACGACAGACTTGTGACAGCTTTTGACTCTCACTAAATCAAACATTATTTTGCAGCGGACGTTACAGACATATTTGTAAAAGAGAAAGGAAAGTGACACAGTAGAGGAAGAAAAGAGTTTCTATCTAGTAAATTATCCTATGATAATGTCTTTTATTAAAAACCTTCGATAATTTACAGAAAACATCCAACTGTGTATAATTGAAGAGTCTGAGTACTCCACTATAGAAGAGAGTCTATAAAGGAGAGTCTGACTCCCCTTTTGAACAAAGTGTCACCATACATTCATAACTATACCTACTGTTGGGAAATTAGTACTAAAATACTTTGATGCAAAATATAATTGTTTTTTTTTTCATAGAACGTTATTTGCCTCCACTCGAATGAGTTTGCTATTGGGTTTCAATAAGTTTATGCGGATAACGATTCTGAAAAGAATTGCATAAATTATATATATGAATAAAGTCATAAACTGGTCGCGAAAATGTTAAATGATGAATATAGCTGTCATTAGAGAGATACATCTGTTTCTTTCAACACAAAAGTCGCAACTTTTTATTTAAAGTAAGTGTTGTCACGTCACATATATAATAATTAATTAATATAACGGACAAATAATAAAATAGAATATATTTTATTTACGCTTAATTAAATTGCGTTTATATTGAGATATCAATAAGCCACGGATGATATATTATATTAGATTACACTCTCCAATTACTCTATAAATAAGACAAAGTATACTCAAGTACAAAATTATATGGTAAGATAAATGTTATTTGTCTGTCCAATACGGGATAATGCTAAAACCAAACAACACAATATATAAATTTCTAACAATCACCCACTTGTAATAGCGTTATCATTACAATCTAAATAAATATATATGCAATCACCCCCATCTAGCAATTATTGGGTCACCTCCAACTAGGGCTGTAAATTAGATGAGCTGTTCGTGAAATTGTTCGTGTTCGGCTCGGCTAATGCTCGCTTCATGTTCGTTCATTTATAAATGAACACGATAATGAACAAGAATATAGTGTTCGTCTATTAAGTGAACTGAACATGAATAACCCTCTGTTCGGTTCGTCTAAACTCGTGTTCGTGTAACTATATATAAAGTTTGATAAAATAAAATAAAATAAATAAATCTATTAAAGATGTAACAAAAATTAATATCACTACACAATTAATAAATTTATTTATGCTATAATAATATAAATGATATGTTTGTATTATTTTGAACTTATTATGTTAATTTATATCATCATGCTATAAATACAGTCACCGATTTTATCGTTAAGTATTCAACTCGTTAAAGTAATCATACGTATGTAAAAAAGAATTTATACAATATATAAACTTAAATTATATGTGAATTAGTTTATTCTAGTTAACAATATAGTAATATATGATAAAAGAAAAATATATTTTAAAAAGAAAGAAAAATATATATTTTTTTCAATTATTAAATGTTTTGGAAGAAATTAGATGTTCACGAACAACTCATGTTCGGCTCGTCAAATGTTCGGTTCATGTTCGTCAAATGTTCGTTCGTATTTAAATGAACATGAACCGAACATGAACAAGAGTTTTAGTTCATGAACTGAACATGAACAGAGGGTTGTTCGGTTCGTTTCGTTTCATTTACTGCCCTACCTCCAACCTAGGTAGCAGGCATATTTTAGTTTTTTTTTCTTCGTAAAGTATTTTTACGGATACGGTACGGTACAGTATACCGATAAATGGAGTATCTTTGACTTTTTTTATTGTTTGACCATGGTACGGGTTGGGTACGACACACGGGTAAGGGATTGGTACGTCTCGGTTACTTTTTCGGTACGGTTTGAAATTTTTATTTTAAATTTTTTCATAAAAAATAATTAAAATATAATGATGTGAAATTTTTATAATTAACAAGTGTGATGAATTTAATTAAATTTGTTTAGATACTAGTTATGAAAAAATTATATTAACGTTCACTAAAATATCTGTATAGAAGCCTAAATTGTACTAAACTTTATTAATTCTGTTATTTTAAAATTGTAAATTTTAAATTAAATCGCATATATAAAAATAAAAAATAATGCTCAATAGGTACCACTTTTGAAATTATATTTCTCCTAGATACCTCCATAATTTCACATTCCATATAGGTACTACTTTTTAATTATTTAATTTATTTACCAAAACGCCATACACATATTTCATAAAAAAATGGAAAAAAAACACATAAAATTATATAAAATACAAAAAATCTCAAAATAAATGAAAAAAATCACAAAAAAATTGTAAAAATTAAAAAAAAATGTATTTTTATAAAAAAAATCAAAAAAATCACCAAAAAGGAAAAAAAATCACAAAATTTTAAAAAAAATTATAAAAAAAAAAATTATAAAAATTATAAAAAATGAAAAAATATTATTAAAAACGAAAAAAATCACATAAAATTTTAAAAAATGAAAAAAATCACAAAATATTATTAAAAAAATACAAAAAAAATTATAAAAAATCACAAAAATCACAAAAAATTATAAAAATATAAAAAAAATAAAAAAAATTTATAAAAAATGAAAAAAATCACAAGAAATTATAAAAAAAAATCACAAAAATCACAAAAATCGCAAAAAAAATCACTTTTATTGAACTTTATGCACTTTCGACTGTACTAGATGCACTTTTAGCTGAACCATATGCACTTTCAGCTGAACCAGATGCACTTTTAGTTGAACCAGATGCAGGTTTTACAGAACGATATGCACTTTTATTGAACTAGATGCACTTTTGTCTGAACCAAATGCACTTTCAGCTGAACCAGATACACTTTTAGCTTAACCATATGCACTTTCAGCTGAACCATATGCACTTTTAGGTGAACCAGATGCAGATTTTACAGAACGATATGCACTTTTGTCTGAACCATATGCACTTTTAGCTGAACCAGATACAGTTTTAGCTGAATCATATGCACTTTCAGCTGAATCATATGCACTTTCAGTTGTACCAGATGCACTTTTAGTTGAATCAGATGCATTTTTAACAGAACTATATGCACTTTCGACTGTACTATATTCATTTTCGACTACACTATATGCACTTTTGACTTAACTATATGTACTTTCCACTAAATTAGATGCACTTTAAATTGAACCAGATGTACTTTCAGCTGAACCAGATGCACTTTTAGCTGAACTATATGCATACTCACTTTTATTGAACTATATTTACTTTCGACTGAATTGTATGCACTTTCAACGGAAATAGATGTACTTTCAGCTGAATTGAATGCAATTTCGACTCAATTTTATGCATTTTTGACTAACTATATACACTTTCGACTGAACTATATGCACTTTTATTGAACTATATACGCTTTTGACTGAATTATATGTATTTTTGACTGAATTAGATACACTTTCAGCTCATTTAGATTAAAAAAAGACACATTTATCATGGAAAAACCATTTTTTTGTATAAAAAAAATCATTTTTCGGTATAAAAAGTGTTATCTTGACAAAAAAAAATTATATATTTTTTGTAATTTTTTAAAAAGTTTATGATTTTTTCATTTTTTTATAATTCTTTTTATTTTTGTGATTTTTGTGATTTTTTATAATTTTTTGTCATTTTTGTTATTTTTATAATGTTTTGTGATTTTTTGTGATTTTTGTGATTTTTTTTATATAATTTTTTCGTTTTTTTTCCTTTTTTCATTTTTTCATTTTTTTGATTTTTTTTATAATTTTTTATAATTTTATGTGATTTTTTATAAGTTTTTGTCATTTTTTATATTTTTTTTTTATTTTCGGTATAAAAAGTGTTATTTTGACAAAAAAAAATTATATATTTTTTTTGTAATTTTTTAAAAAGTTTGTGATTTTTTTCATTTTTTGTGATTTTTTGTAATTTTTTAATTTTTTTATAATTTTTATAATTTTTTTGTGATTTTTTATATTTTTTTGATTTTTTATGATTTTTTGTGATTTTTTTCATTTTTTTTATAATTTTTTGTTTTTTTTTATATTTTTTGTGATTTTTTTCATTTTTATAATTTTTTTGTGTTTTTTTTTATTTTGTTGTAATTCAAAACTATTTTTTTGGGTTTGTAGAAAGATAAAATATGTATTTTATATTTTGGTTTGTATGACAATTTAGTAAATAAACTAAATAATTAAAAAGTGGTACCTATGAGTAATGTGAAATTATCAAGGTACCTATGAGATACTTATAGGGAATTACCCCTAAAAATAAATAATTTTTTTATTACCGTACCATACCAAAATAATTCAACTTTTGTTATACAGCCGTAATAGTATGGTACCGGATACGGTACTCGTATCCGTGCAACCTAGCCTCCAACACATTACCTTATAATTAATTTTATTCTATTTACAATCAGATTGGAAAAATGTATGGAATGAGGGCCATTTTTGTATTCTAAAGTACTCATGGTGTAACTTTTTTTCTATTCTAAAGTTTGGAATAGTTCCCGGTTTGTCTATCAGGTTAATATCATTAAATAAGAGCGGTAATTAATATAAACACACCCTACACATATTCTATTAATAAAAATAGGGGTAATTTCATATAAATACCTCATATCAACTTATATTTCTCCTAGATATCTTGATAATTTCACATTCCTCATAGGTACCACTTTTTATAATATATGAGTTTTATTAGTAATTGATTTTTAAAAAAAATGAAAAAAATTATAAAAATCACAAAAAATAACAAAAAATCACCAAAAATCACAAAAAATCACCAAAAATTATTAAAAAATACAAAAATCACAAAAAAATTATAAAAATTACAAAAAAATATATAATTTTTTTTGTCAATATAACACTTTTTATACCGAAAAATCAAAAAAATATATAAAAAATCATAAAAATTTATAAAAAATCACACAAAATTAAAAAAAAAAAAAAAATCACAAAAAATTATAAAAATTATAAAAAATCACAAAAATCACAAAAAAAATAATTATAAAAAAATTAAAAAATCATAAACTTTTTAAAAAATTACAAAAAATATATAATTTTTTTTTGTCAATATAACACTTTTTATACCGAAAAATGATTTTTTTTTATACAAAAAAATGGTTTTTCCATGATAAATGTGCCTTTTTTTAATATAAATGAGCTGAAAGTGCATCTAGTTCAGTAAAAAATACATATAATTCAGTCAAAAGCGTATTTAGTTCAATAAAAGTGCATATAGTTCAGTCGAAAGTGTATATAGTTAGTCAAAAATGCATAAATTTGAGTCGAAATTGCATTCAATTCAGCTGAAAGTACATCTAGTTCCGTTGAAAGTGCATACAATTCAGTCGAAAGTAAATATAGTTCAATAAAAGTGAGTATGCGTATAGTTCAGCTAAAAGTGCATCTGCTTCAGCTGAAAGTAAATCTGGTTCAGCTTAAAGTGCATCTAATTTAGTGGAAAGTACATATAGTTAAGTCAAAAGTGCATATAGTGTAGTCCAAAATGAATATAGTACAATCGAAAGTGCATATAGTTCTGTTAAAAATGCATCTGATTCAATTAAAAGTGCATCTGGTACAACTGAAAATGCATATGGTTCAACTGAAAGTGCATATGGTTCAGTTAAAAGTGTATCTGGCTGAAAGTGCATATGGTTAAGATAAAAGTGCATTTAGTTCAATAAAAGTGCATATCGTTCTGTAAAATCTGTATCTGTTTCAGCTGAAAGTGCATCTGGTTCAGCTGAAAGTGCATATAGTTCAGCTAAAAGTGCATCTGGTTCAGTCGAAAGTGCATCTACTACAGTCGAAAGTGCATAAAGTTCAATAAAAGTGATTTTTTTGTGATTTTTTTTTATAATTTTGTGATTTTTTTCATTTTTTTTTAAATATTTTGTGATTTTTTTCATTTTTTTCATCTTTTATAATTTTTTTATTTTTTTGTACTTTTTTTAAAATTTTGTGAATTTTTGTGATTTTTTTGTGATTTTTTTTTTCATTTTTGTGATTTTTTTAAATTTTTGTGATTTTTTATGATTTTTTTCATTTTTTATAATTTTTTTGTGATTTTCTTTATTTTTTGTGATTTTTTGTGATTTTTTTTCATTTATTTTGAGATTTTTTGCATTTTATATAATTTTATGTGTTTTTTTCCATTTTTTATGAAATATGTGTATGGCGTTTTTGTAAATGAAGTAAATAATTAAAAAGTGATATTTATAGGGAATATGAACTTATGGAGGTAGCTATGAGTAATATAATTTCAAAAGTGGTACCTATTGGGCATTATTTGATAAAAATATATCTTTAAAAGTTAAATTATCAAAAATATACATTCAATTAATAATTAATAAAAAAATAAAAAATTTGGTTCATCCCTCCTAATCTTTTTTTCTCTCTCTCCTCCTATCAGCTTCTCTCCGATCTATCTCTCATCTTTCTTTCTTCCTTCGATCTATCTTCTCCTGCTTCTCATTCCCTCCGATCTCTCATCATTTCTCTCTTTTTCCGATCTCTCTCATCATCATCCCTCTATTTCTCCGATCTTTTTCTTCTCCTCCATCTCTTTCCGATCTCTCTTTTTCGTGGAAATTGATACGCACACATCTATCGGAATGGATGGCAAGTGTATACAGTAAGGTCGAAAACTCGATATTGATGGCGACGGAGATGCGATCGTTGAAGAAGATGGCCATGACGACGACGTGATAGCTCGAGATCGGATGACGGGTAGGAGTTGAATTGTTAATTAGTGTATAATGTTGAAAAATAAGTGTATGAATGATGTGAATTAAAAGTATGAAGTTAAAAATTATGTATATGAATTATGTAAATTGAGGTATGAAATTTGAAAATAAGGGTGAAGTCTACGAATCAGGATATGAACTTTTGAAATAAGGGTATAAAATTTTGGAATAAGGTTATGAAAAATACAAATTAGGGATGAACTTTTGAAATAAGGGTATAAACAATACAAATTAGGGTATGAACTTTTGAAATAAGGGTATGAAAAATACAAATTAGGGTATGAACTTTTGAACTAAATGTATAAACTTTTGGAATAAGGATATGAAATATACAAATTAGGGTATGAACTTTTGAATATATTTTTGTTAATTAAAATTTTTTGGATATGTTTTTGTTAATTTACTTACAAAAGTAATATGTTTTATTAATTTATCCTAAAATAAATAAATGTATGAGATCTGTAAGACTGTAACGTTTATGACCACTAAGCCACAACCCTCGGAAATATAATGCGACTCGTTGATTATTTTTTAGCTCACACTAAGTGAATTTATATTTACTACAGACATACAATCCTTAAACTAACATAAACAGAAAAACGAAGAAAAAATGGAAGGTACAAACAACACAACAATGTGACCAAAAGAATCTTATTAAAAGTGTAATAGTTCAAGAACAACTTAGGCTGCAACATTTCCAATTTGCCATATCAAAATCCCAAATATTAGATTGCAAAAAATTAAGCAACATTACCTAAGTATTAGCATAAAAATGGGTGCTTAAGAAAAATCTTGAGCAGTAAGAGGACGCCACTCGTCGTCATGGTGACCATCACGAACCACAATGGCGTAAATAGCATATGCGATTCCCGGGAGGTACCCTAGTAGAGTCAACAGTATGCATATGAAGAATTCACACTGCAGTATAAAAAGGTAGCATAAAAAATCACACGTTAGTACCTAAATAAGCACATAAAAATAGTTCGAGATATGTAATGGTCTACATCCTTTCCACTTTCTGATGTTCAAATGTTAATTAATCATGATATATTATTCACTTGTCGAAACAATATTTGTATATGTTGTTGTTAACAAATTATAACACGTGAAAAGATGATCGTACACTGCAGCAACCATGTCTGAAAAAGACACCCAATGGAGGCAGCAATATTGCGAGTAGGATCTCAAGGTAGATCTCACATCGATTCGCCATCACTTGTTCAACTTTTGAATAAGAGGATAAAGAGAACAATTTATCAGAGAAGTATTTTGAGACAATGGAGTATTTAAGATCTCATGTTTTTACTTAATGCTCATATGTGAAATGAATAAAATTAGGTGGGGGTGAATGCTTATTAAGTGTGCTGGTTATATGGGAATGGTTGATCTTTTCAGTGTGTAACAGTAAAACCGAGTCAATAGCTCATAATAGAAGATTAGTTCCATTTAGTAGATGCTCTATAAGATTTTTAAAAAAATGCTCTATAGTTGTATATAGCTTAGATTTTGTAACAAGTTCTTTGAACTTGAAACCTAGAGGGTAGAATTAAAAACCAAGTACTTCCATATATACAACAACGCCATTACCATATCAGGGCAAAAATTATGCAAATTAGAGAACATTATTGGTGGGGGTTTATGTTTTAGTCGCTTGTACTTACACACCGTTTTCATTTAGTATCGTTTAATTACATTTTTACCGTTTATTACATTATACAGTAAAACCTCTCTATAAAAATACTCCATATAGGAATAACCTCTCTATATTAATAAAAAATTCCGGTCCCAACTCGGGACAGTTCAAAATAGGAATAAACTCTCTATTGTCATATTCCGTAGTTTTTTATGGTCCTGTTAGTTATAAATCCACCTCCTTATAGAAATAAAATACATTTCATTACAAAAATATATATACATATCTAGTTACAATAAATTTATGATGAAATGTACTCTGGATAAAGTTGTTTTAAGAATATGTTACCCTTTTCTTTTAGTAATTCACCACTAATATTCACGTGCTCCTTGTTGCATACAAACCATTCATAAAGGGCAGACTCCATTAATGGGTATTTTACTTGTTTTGAACGTTTTATAGTTGGGTTCAAAAGTTTATCTTCTTGATGGTCTATTAACCGCTTGATGGTTTTAGATATTGCTGATTGTGATAACTTTAGACCGTGTGTATTCTCCAACCATATCGCAATGTCTTTTTGTTTCCAATCGGGGTTGGGTTCTTTCATTTTGCACAACTCGACGCGAATCTTTTCAGTGATTTGGGTTCTTTTCTCAACCTTTGATGCCATTGTTGTTAAAAATTAGAAGAAGTATAACTCAAATTGATTGATATGTTTACTTTAATATACCTATTATTTATACATGCAAAGAAGATATATGAAATATTGTATTTGACTTTACAAATTTTAAAATACATGTATTTGTTTTCAAAATACATGTATTTGTTTTCTACATACATGTATTTGTTTAACTAAACTTTTGATAGATTCATTTGTTTGTTTTAACTTATAATGAACCATGTATATGTATCTAATATTATGTAAATACATATATTTTTTATTTTTTTAATATGTAAACTCTGTATAGGAATAAACTCCATATACTAATATTTTTTTGTGGTATCCACAATATAACTGTATAGAGGTTTTACTGTACTTACACTACTCTCACGGTTTGCTACCCTCTCATTAATTTACTTACGGAAAGTGTGCACATACTTATCATGTGACTAACTTCTATTAAAACAAGGGGTAATTTGGTCATTTACACTATTAATTAACTCTAAATAAAAATAAACTTATAAAAAACTAATTATATGTATATATATTCATATATCTATGTACCTAAATATAGATCGTTGGAGGATAGGTGGGAGGTCGTCGGAGGAAGCAAAGTACGGCGGCAGAGGACAGGTGGGTGGGGGGTGTTGCCGGAGGTGGTGGTGGTGGGGGGGGGGGCAACGATATATACCTATGTATGCGTGTGTATATGTATGTATGTACGAATAGATCTATGTATATATGTATATATCTATGTATGAAGTATGCGTGTGTGTGTGTATATATATATATATATATATATATACATACATATATATATATATATACACATATATATACGGAGTGGTTCAAGACCCTTATTTTGACACTCCCATAAAAAACACTCTCAATTGAGATTTCATTAATTCATATCTGTACGGTTTCATGACGGAAATCCAAATATAGGTCATTTTTTTTTCGAGAGGTATAATTGCAGGTATTGAAAATTAAAATAAATTTTAAAATTTACTACATACAATTATACAACTCGAAAAAAAATGATACACATATTTAGGTTGTCATCGTTAAACAGGACAGAACTGTATTAATGAAATATTGAATTGGAGTGTTTTTTATCGCAGTGTTAAAATAAAGTTTTAAAAAGAAGTGTGAGTTGAACCGCCCCCCATGACGAGGACTGGGGGTTGGGTGTGTGTGTGTGGACGAGGGGTGGGGGAGGGGGGTTGATGGTGGTTTTTTTATTTAATTTTAATTTTGTTTGTTTTTCAAATTTTAATGGGGTAAATTTTTTATTGAAAATTCTGATATATTTTTGTTCTTTTAATTAAAAAAAAATTGTCCATATGTTTTAATTAATCAAATATATTTTATTATAATTAATTAGTTTATATTATTTTTCAAGGAGTTCTTGTTTATTTATACACATAAACAAGAAATGCTACATATGTAATTTGTTTTCCATTCAAGTGGTTAAGTGTAAAATCACATAACTTGATGATATGACACTGATGCCGTCATTGACACGTCGTATTTCCATTCATGAATTAATAACATACTATGAAACAGTGAGAGAAGTGTAAGTATATGCTACCAAATGAAAACGGTGTGCAAATATAGGTGACTAAAACATTAAAAAAAAAAACTTTAACCGTCCAATAATTAACAACAAGATGTTATATCCTCTTATTATCATGCATAGATTTTTAACAATTGGAAAATAAATTACTGCCTTAATATCTCGATGGAAGACCACGATACTATTTTATCCCTTTCAACCTTTTTTTTTATATTGGAAAAAGATTGTGCTGGAATTTAAAAAAATGACGTTTATAACAATTATTAAGCTCATTGTTTAGTCATGAATCGTGACAGTGGTAACAAAGAAATGAAAGAAAAAAATTTAATAAATGTATTGCTCTTTTGCTTTTCAATAATATGTACAGAATACTACATATAGAGAAAATATTGATTAATTATATAGCCTTGTGTAATTATAGTTTTTAGTTTTTACTAATTGTAATTTGAAACATTTTAAAATCAATGGATATATGTCCAATTGTAGAGATACTGAGAGATTATATGGCAGCTCGTCTAGGGAACGGGGAGCAGGACTGCATAATTAGAATACTGTAAAAACTGCTCCATTACATCGGTTGTATGAGATCCATTATATATTTATTATTATTAGATTTGAAGTAAAAAAAATACTCTTACATATAAGTTAAATTAATTATAGAAAATGACAGAGTGGAAGAAAATGTCGATCAACCAACACAAAAAATTAGAACCCTATTACAAATTTTTTAAATACATTCATTAAAGATTTGGTATCATGAAAAATTAACATAAATAAAGAGAGAAAAATAATTTGCTCAATAAAATCTCCACAATCACCATGGATCCACCACTTATATAGCAGAAACACATTTGTTTATTATCTAAATTGATATAAAAGTATGTAACATTTTACTCAAGCAAAAAAACATTAATCAAAATATAAAAAAGATAGTTTTTTTTTTCTCTTTAGCAAATCAACCCCAATTTACCCCGTGACAAGAATTGGGGATTTGAAACAGTATCAAAATTGCAGAGAGATCAAAATATTAAAAGTCAGATTGAAATCAAAGATTGTAGTCTTAAAAATGATGGAGCAGAGAAAGACAAACTACGTATAGAGAAGGAGAATGTAAGATGTGTTGTAATATTTATTTTGATAGTTATCTATTATGTAGCTAAATTAAATAAACGGTTAGAATTCATCTCATACAACGGTTATAGTGAGGAGTTTTTACAATATTCTAATTATGATGTCCTCCTCCTCGTTTCCTGAGTTTTGATCTATTACTCAATGTAGGTAATAGTAGCAAATTAATTATTAACAATATACATCCTACCTGGTCATCGATGTGTCAAATCAAAAAAATAACATTTCTAAATTGTGAAGATAGACCGGCGGGAACGGAGAAGAGGACTGCATAATTAAAGTATTGTAAAAACTGCTCCATTACAACCGTTGGATGAGATCCATTATATATTTATTATTATTAGATAATAACCAAATAGGTTTCTGCTATATAAGTGGTGGATCCATGCTGATTGTAGAGCTTTTGTTGAGCAAATCATTTCTCTCTCTTTATTTATGTTTCTTTTTCATGACCAAATCTTGAATTGATATATTTAAAAAAATTGTAATAGGGTTCTAATTTTTAGTGTTGGTTGATACATTTCTCTCATTCTGTCCTTTTCTATAATTAATTTAACTTATATGTAGAAGTATTTATTTTACTTCTACATATAAGTTAAATTAACAAGGGTCAATTGACATAAACATATCATTCACCTATTATATTAACAAAAATATATCATCAAAAGTTAACTTATCAAAAACATACCTTCAATTAATAATTAATAAAAAATAAAAAATCTGATTCATATCTCACAATCTCTTTCATCTATCTCTCATCCTTTCACTATATCCTCCTCTCACACTCTCTCTAATCTCTCTCTCATTTTTCTCTCTCCGTCCAATATTTCTCATTCTCCTTCTCACTCTCTCCGATCTCTCATACTTTCTCTCTCTTTCCGATCTCTCTCTCAATACTATCTATATTTTTTTAATCTTTTTCTTCTCCTCCATCTCTCTCTTCCGTGAAAATTGAGATGCACACATCTATAGCAATGGGCGGCGAGTGTATAGAGCGAGATCAAAAACTCGAGCTTGATGTCGACGGAGATGTGATCGTCGAATGAGAGGCCCACGACGACGACGTGGTAGTTCGAGATCGGAGAACGGGTAAGAGTTGTATTTGTTAATTAGTATATAATGTTGAAAAATAAGTGTATGAATTACGTAAACTAAGCATATGAAATTGAAAATTATGTATATAAATTATGTAATTAAGGATATAAATTATTTAAATTGGGGTATGAATTTTGAAAATATAGGTGAACTCTACAAATTAGTATATGGAATTTTGAAATAAGGGTATGACCTTTTGTAATAACGGTATGAAAAATACAAATTAGGTTATCAATTTTTGGAATAATGGTATAAAATATACAAATTAGGGTATGAACTTTTGAAATAAGGGTATGAACTTTTGAAATAAGTGTATGAAATATACAAATTAGGGTATGAACTTTTGGAATAAGGGTATGAACTTTTGGAATAAGGGTATGAAATATATATATGAATTTTTGGGTATGATTTTTGTTAATTAGCAATTTTTGGTTATGTTTTTATTAATTTAGTTTCAAAAGTAGCCTAATAATAAATATATAATGGATCTCATCCAACGATTGTAGTAGAGCCGTTTTTGCAGTTCTCTAATTACGCACTACTTCTTCCCGTTCCCCAAAAGTGACTTAAAAGAAAATTAACAAAGACAAGCTGGCATATGTCAAATTAGTGTACCGCCAACATATCATTTAAATCACTGCGTTACCCTGTTCAATATTAACATCAAAAACTGATTTAAACTGGCCATGCAATTCAAATAGATAATTTGATACGAAAGCTTTGCCACAATGTACTACTAATCGATTTGCTAAACGTACTGATACTAACTCCCCAACTAAAACATGTGCGCAAAAGGTAAAATACAAGACAAGAACAGGGCCGGTTTTAGTTATACGCCAAAGAGATCCGGGTCTAGAGCTTCCCAATTCGAATAAGCCCCCCATTTATACGGATATATAAGTATAAATATTTTAATTAACCATCTGTTAACTATCTGTGTTCTAGTGGTATGAGACTGACTGATACTATAGAATTACGTGATATGATCGTCTTACGAGAAGGTTTATTTGGCTGAAATTTGTTACCCATTCTCTCTTATTTTCCGAAAATCTCAATAGAAATCCACCGAATTCTTTTACGGGATGCAGATCAATGATTCTTCATATGTTATTCATTTACCCAATTCATTTTTTGGTTAGGAGAAAGTTTTCGAATCTCATAAATCACAAAAATAAATTTGATTTTTTAATTTATTAGATTCAAATTAAATTCACTAATCCAAATATACATTCTCACATTTATTAAATACCCCGTAATTAATTTTAAATCATATTTAGGGTTTATGTCCTCATAAATCACATCATCCCTGTATCCTAAATTGAAATTAAAAACTCAAAACTAAGTTTAAAAACATAATTTTGATTTTTTTTTATGTCTCTTTTCTTGCCAGAAAACTATCGTATGGAGGTTGTAAAATTTTGGTGGTAATGTTTGAGAATTGAGACGATAATGGGTAAAGATGAAATTACAGAGGAGAAAGAGAATAATATACTAGTACCATTTATAGGCTTTTTAAATCTGAAGCGTTCAACGAATCTGAACGGTCCATATGACCCAAGGCCGGCAGCACCAATATATATCAATTGCTGCCACCCCCTCCCCTCCTCCAAATTTGGCTAGCTATCAACTTTATTATTATAACCTCAATTTCCCTCACTACTTCTATTTCCATCCTATCTCTTATCAATTTAGAAATAGTAAAAGAATAAAAAAATAGTATTTAATCTTAATAGCTCTTTTAATAAAAATCCTAACTTTTTATCGAAATGCAAAATGGGTAGCTAAAGTTGAAAATGTAAGATTTTTGTGTTAATTTTGTTAAGCGGATTCCAAACTTATGTCAACTAAGGAATGCAAACGATAAGAGCATCCATATGAGGTATAAGGTGACCATTTTGAATAGAATAAATGGTAAAATTATTTTACGAAACAATCGGAGATCGGTATCCTTTTGAAAAGTTTTTTAGCTTTTAGTACCCCTAAATTTTATATTAATAAGAGCTACTTTTTCCGGAAAAACCTAATTGATTTTTAATTAGTAACACTTCATAAAATTATGGTCTAATTATTTTGTACAACTATTTCTCATCACATTTACTCTCTCGTCTATCATCTCTCTCTCTCCGACTAACCAACAACAACGATGAACAACGGTCTAATACTTTCCTTCGCATCTCTTAATCTCTCTCACTCCGGCACATATCTCTCTATATCAATGTCTATTTCTATATATTTATGTCTCTCTCCCCTCTATCCTAATTGTCGCTGATTGTGACAGTCTCTTCTTCGCATGTTGTCACCATCAACCGTTATGACGGCGGCGATAGTTTTTTCTTTAAAACCTATCTTGATTTATAACAAGACTCAAATTGTAAATTAGCTAAATTCATGTTTTTACATTGTTACTTTTTGATCCCTGTAAATAATTCTATTTTGGTCCTTAAGATCTAAAGTGAACAATTATGATCTATTTTTAAAAAAAATATATATAAATATTGCCCTATAACTATTAATTTAAAAGCATAAGTACATTTGGTCAAATATATACACTATCAATCCTGTATTAGTGTATTCTACTAAATATTAGACTGTCTATTATAGCATGTCCAATAAATTGTATATTGGTGTTATATGGTGTATCAGGCTGCTTATTAGATTGTCTCTTAAAATTATCATTTGTACATTAGATTGTTCAATAAACTGTCCATTAAATTGTTCAATAAACTGTCCACTAGTGTATTAGGCTACGGTCTATTAAAGTTACCCAATAAATTGTTCATTAGTGTATTAGTTGTCTATTAGACTATCCATTACCCTCTCTTTTACTCCATTAGAGAGTCCACTAGACTGGCAATTAGACTGTCATTAGTGTATAAAATTCTTACTTCTTTTTTTTATTTGTTTTAAAAAAATAATCCATTTTTTGCACTTTTTGTATTTGGTCGAGGCCGGATTAATGACGATCAACACGGGTTTCTAGCAGTCAATGTCGGAGATATGTCAATGGTCACGGTCAAACTTGTAGGGTATTTCAAAGGTTTTAATGATGGGTAATATTTTCCAATTAGTTTTTGTGAAGGTGGTGTCAATTCTTATATAGTAATGTAAATAGGGGTATTGTCCCAAAATCACTCGTTATTTTACCATGTCGAAAATATAAAACTTGTTATTTATAAGAATGTAAGAAATTCATAAGAAAACTTTTCCTTACTTTCAGATCCGTTCGCAAATGAAAAGTCAAATAATTGGTTTTCTTTTCTTTTCTTTTTTGAAATAATTGGTTTTCTTTATATAAAACAGCTTTACTACGTACTATTTTCTTTCTTTTTTATCAAAATTAGAAGGGACAAGTGAAACGGCTAAATTTGAGTGTCGCAAAAGACTAAAAAGTATTTAATGCTTGTTCACCAAAATGTCCACAAATAAGACTAAAAGTTTAACAACACTTAATCCTCATGCACTGCTTCGGACTACATAAACCAAACACCGAGCCTCAAAAAGTAGCCAAATCACATTTAAATGATGGGGCTAATTACACTAAATACCCCATTACTTAATTTCAAAGAAAAAATTAAAGTCTGACAGAATTGGTACATATATTATGGACCGAAAGTCTATTTATAAGTAACAATGATCATAATCATATCAACAGGCCAATATGGCTACTCTATGATATCTATTGTTTTTGTACAATCATTTTTGTTGATGTTGGTTCTCAAGCGTTTTTATCAAAGAAAAACTATTGAAAGGACAAAAATGTCACTCTTGTTAAAGTTTGATGACAAATTCAGTTAATTTTTAAACTTATTCGTAGTTGAGACTATAAATATCATTAATGTATTGTTACCTTACGTGTGTACATATATAGTAGCATATGTTACACTTTCTTTTATGTTTGGTGGATTTTAAAATGAGTTACGCTAAAGCTGTTATTCATTTGGTTCTAATTGTGTTTGTGTTGGTCAGCTTGAATTTCTCGGAAGCAAGGGACTATCATGTTTTTTGGAAACTCAGGAGTAATCCCGATAAGATGAATCAATGGGCCTCAAAAATGCGGTTCCTCATCGGCGATTCTATCGGTATCTCTTTTCCCTTTTGTTTATGCAAATTGAATATAATTAGTGATCAATAATAAGATCATGAAATGAAAATTACAAAAAACTGAGATTAAAATCGCACCTAGTGTAAAACATTACTTACAAAAATAAGTTCAATTAGGAACGGCCAAATTTGTCACGAAATGACAAAAATCGTCAGTAAAATTAAAATATGCCGTCTTTCCGTCCCCAATAAGGCTGTTGGAAAAGAAAAGTGTCACAAATTCTGTCCTTCAACCTTTTATTTGTGTAACATTAAGGTTGAAGTGAGTGAACAAACGTATCATAATCATTCGTTGATGAAGACTTGACGTCCATCTTTTGGTGCAGACATAATTACATAAATCTTTATTGCATTTAGTCATCAATTAAGGTTTAATCCTCAGTGATTTCCTTTCCCGTTTAACATATTTTTTTCGTAAGCACTCATGCTAAAATCATTACCCATGAAGGTTAAAAATTAATAAGTCTTTATGATAGAGAGAGATGCCATTTTATTGAACAATTGATGAATCACTGCTGATGATTACTTAAGGAGCGATTATATTTATACCAAATTTAACCCGGAAAACGTACATGAGAGCTTCTTTATAGTTACTAAAATTGCATAAATACCTATAATAAGCGTCCGTGTATGTTTCTGGATTAGTTAACTCTCGGGGCAAGATTCTTTTTATCAGTTTATTACAAGCAACTTGTTACTAATCAGAACAGGATTCTATATAGAACTAAGGAATATTGATTTAACTGCTAAGTTAATGAGTATAGCAGCCCAAAAATGATAGGAATTTTAATATTTTCATCAAGCAAAAATGATACTAACTAATGCCATAAGATACTGAGCTTGTTACTAAACAACAAGGTAACTTTCTTGCTGTCCCCAAATTTCTTTTCAACTTCTCATTTGTATACAGAGATCAAATACGACCAGAAATCCGATTCGTTGTTACAAGTATCAGAACAAAGCTACACAACATGCAACATTACAAATCCTATCAAATCATTCAACAACGGCGACACCAAAATTGTACTGGACAAATCAGGGTCGTACTACTTCATTAGCGGTGACCAAGGGCGGTGCCAAAAGGGTGAGAAAATGAAGGTATATGTATTATCAGCTAAACATAGTGTAAGAGGTCATGATCATGTTGCTACTCCGGCGATATCTCCTGCCAAATCGCCTGCTCCGGCAATGCATCCGATGGGTTTTCTTGCTCCGGTGCCTGCTCCGAGTAGCGGGGTTAGGACGAAGAGTGAAGCTTTGGTTGTTTTGGTGGTTGTTAGCTTGGTTGGGTTTGTTTTGGGTTGATTAAAAAATTTATGGTTGTTAGTTTGCTATGCAACAAAATATGGTTATTGTCGTCTGGGTAAAAGTCTGTGTAGTTGGTTATGCATTAAAAAGTGGTCGAATCATGTTCAAGATTAAGAGATTATGTAACTTGAATAATTCGAAAAAATGATTTACACTTACTGGACTATGAATGATAATATATGTTAAGTTCTCTATATAATATTGTATGTGTTACAATTGAAAGAGATTGTGTGATTATATCAACTATTGATCATGAGGTGCAATTGACATCATGTTGTCACCTTATGGAATTTCAATTGAAGATAACCGAAATGTCCTGCAGGGTATTGGACTTATGATACGCATCAAAAAGTGGTTAACAACACAATATTATTCATACACGAGATTAAATGTACTTATGTACTTGTAAGTTGTAACAATTATTTTGTACCCCCAATTATCATATTTATGATTTAGTACGTACCCTTACTTCTATTTATTTTTCATTTAGTGCGAATTAGAGTTATTTTACGTAAAGAAAATTCAAATCTGAATTTTGTTTATATTATTGCGTATGTAAATATCTTCTACATTTCAAAATGCCAAAAGAAAAGCTATAGTTATTACTTAAATCTAGTCATGCAAATATTGATTAAAAAAAAACTGTATATTTTTCAACTTAATACAATGGTCCAAACAAAAATTAGTAAGCAAACTAGCAAACTGGCCAAAACCACCTCACAAGATGGAAGGGTGTACTGGCCGGTTTTAAGAGTAGGTCCAAGAGGCACGAATCTAAAACTTCTAAAAAAACTCTGACTATTTTAGAGCCTTTAATTTTATAACAAATATAGATTATATATTTAACAATGCATTTCATATTTAAAAAACTCTCATGTCCTATTGCTAAGCGGCAAACTCGTAACTATTGACTGCCTGCCTACGCAGGTTTGATTCTTGCTTGTGGCATTTTTTTGTTAAATTTTAAATTTTATAGTTTCAAGTAATGTATTCTTGGTCCCATATATTACCTGCATCATAACAAAATCTGATTTTGATTAAAGATAACAGACTTGAGCCTTAATTAAATAAAAAAAACTATTACTCATGACGGGAAAAAAACACCCATATTTTAAGTGGCCTACTATTCCAAAAACCTAGCTCCGGCATTGTGTACTAATAAAAATAAAATAAAATGGCGACACTAAATCGTTAGAAATTCATAGTTACTAATTAGAAAGTGAAAGTGGATAGAAAATCGAAATATTATACTACAAATTAGGGATTTCCGACCAAACATAGTCAGATTTTGGTAAGTTTATCGGTTTTTTCATATGTATTCATAAAAAAAAAATTAATTTTTTTAAATCAACATTTTATTTCATTTATAAAGTGTTTGTTTAAAAAAATTCTGTAAAATTAAATTTTTTTATTTTTTTAATGTTTAATTATTTGTTTAAAAATTTATAAAGTAATAATATTAATAAAATGATACTAAATTATTAAATTGAAGCCGTTAACTTGGGTCTATTAAATCGAAGATATTATGTACGTAATATTATATCCAAAGGATGAATTTACTAAAATTAAATTAAAACCCATATAATATCCAAAACGGAGCTCTCTCTCTCTCTCTCTCTCTCTTCCATTAAGGTAATAATTAAATTGGATTTCTAATTTACTATCCAATACCCAGTTGTATTATTTTCTTCTTCAATCATATAATGCCTGTTTAATTTTATTTTGTGATTGTGTATTGTTATTTTTATACAACAGCTTATTATAATTCAAAGCAACTAGCTTTTTCAATCAAATATTCAATTTGTTGTAGCATTTTAGCTTAAAACTAGTAGTTAAAACCAGAATGAATCCTTATTTGTTAATCATTTTACTTTCTTTTTTTATCATGTATTTTTACTGTAAGTTTGTGTTTTTTTAGTCATTTGTGCCCCTCATAATTTACTATTATTTAATACCCTCCATTTTTTATTTGGTTGTACATCTTTAAACTTTACCAGAATTATTTTCTTCTTAAATCATATAAATGCCAGTTTCTTTATTTTGTGATTGTCTATTGTTATACATACTTATACAACAGCTTATTCGAATTCCGAGGAACTAGCTTTTTCAGTCAAATTATACAAGTTGTAGCATTTATCTTAAAACTAGTAGTTACAAGGGAAAATGATGAAAAAGTACATACTATTGATACTTAATTAAATTAAACACACACTCTAAAACAGTTTTAAAGATTAGTACATATGCTACATGATGCTACTTCTTTTTACTCTTTATTTTTAACTTTGATGCTCACTGATGCTACATTATATGTACCAAATCTTAAATAATAGTACTTGAGAATGTGAATTTAGGGAAATTAAGTATGTTTTTATGTACTAATGAATGATTCTCCCTAGTTACAACCAAAATGAATCCGTATTTATTAATCATCTTACTTTTTTTTTATCATGTTCATAATATATTATTGGCCTATTTTATTATATCATGCGCCCCATTTACAATTTATGATTTCGCCCTTGTCGGTAGACTCATTGTTGGATCCCTGAATTGGAGCCGGTGTGCTGAAACTCATTTTAGATTCTTTTTGTGTTATTATGTGAGGTGTTGAAAGGCTAAAAATCTGTATATTTTTTAAAATACTTGGTAAAAAGTTGGGTTTTTGTTGTTCTTATAAGGTGTTGTAGTCTCTTCAGCCAAACTCGTTTAATGAGTCCACCGACAAGAGCTAATTCTCCCTGTTGTATAATTTTCTTCTTCAACCATGTAATGCCGGTTTCTTTATTTTGTGATTGTGTATTCTTATACTTATACAACAGCTTATTCGAATTCACAGCAACTAGCTTTTTCAATCAAATTGTACAGCAGCATTTAGCTTAAAACTAGTAGTTACAACCAAAGTGAATCCGTATTTGTTAATCAGTATATTTTATTTTGTCATGTTCATAATTTATTATTGGCTTATTTTATGTAAAACATGTGCCCCATTTACAATTTATGAATTCTCTCATATCGGTAGACTCGTTGGTAAAACACTTGGTAAAAAGTCGGGTTTCTGTTGTTATTGTGGGGTGTTCAGACTCATTTTATGATAATTAGAAAAAAAAAGGTTTTATCTTTGACCAATGAGGCTGCTAACCGTGTACTTAATCGTCGTAGTAAAGAGGGTAGTTAACCGACCTCCCTCTAGACCGGCCCCGAGTACACAATTGGTGGAAAAAAATTCTTGATACTCATAAATCCATAACAGAATTTGTTTGGTATTTAGTATGAATTTTTTTATAAAGGTTCTTAGAGTAGGCGTCGCAAGTGTATCATGTTTATAGTAGTTGCAGAATTAAGACATTGTGTCCCTGCACTAATCACCTATAGAATACTTATAAAGTTTCCAAACCCGAAATTAATTGGCTATGGTTAGAGAAAAGAATGTTCTTTTTTTCTAGAGGGTTTGATGATTAGTTTCATGATAGTCTTAATTATATGGAAAGGTTGGACCTTGGTCGAAGGGAGATATTCTTCAACCAGACTTAGAATCCCTAGTGACTTCAAATAATTCCCAACTTTTAACAGTATTTTTTATATGTATTTTTTTCTTTTTATTTGGTTTGCAAATTGCAAAGCAGGTTAAAGTTTAAGGCATAAGAGGTATAGGATTATTTTCCATATACAATTATGGTTTCCTTCTAATAAATATATTTTCCATCGTTTCCCATCAAACACCAAAGAAGGCAAAAGTTTATGTTCCCTCGACTTTTATACACAGGGATGGCCATTGAGGTGTAGATCATAATCATAAGGATACTGCTTTCACAAACAAATTCACTTTCATGAAATGGTAATACAAATCATATAGGCATTTTGAGCAACTTTTGCTTGTCTTTTTTAGTTCTTTTTTTATATCTTATTTATATTTGAGAGGATCTCACTCCTTCCGCATGGGATTCTGAGATTCTAACCCACCATCTCCTATTTGAGAGTGTGAGTCCTGGCTACAAGGCTAGCCCTATGGGTTTGTCTTTTTTACTTTACCTATAATTAGTTTGGCGCGATAATGACTATTGACTTGATTTAAATTGTGGGAAACAAGAAAATCGTGTCATTGCTCCAAGAAATTTTATCAAGAGATTTTCTTTTCCATCCCATTCTTCATCAAATGTGGGCCATTTACAAAAGTTGATACGAGTATGTAGAAGCCCGTGCATTCCCCACTAAGAGGCCTATTAGTAAGGAAGAAGAGGGGCATATATTAATCATTGGCTTTATCAATGCCTAAACGATGTGGGACAATTCCAACACTCCCCCTCACTCGTGGGTTGGTCAATTTCCGATAAGCCCAACGAGTGTAATCAACATCGGATGGAGGTGGCCCATCATACAAACTGACTAGCCTTTGGCTCTGATACCATGTAGAAGCCCGTACATTCCCCACTAAAAGGCTTATTAGTAAGGAAGGAGAGGGGCATATATTAATCATTGGCTTTATCAATGCCTAAACGATGTGGGACAATTCCAACAGAGTAAACAAGAGAATGTGGGCCATTTACGTGGAGTTTATAAGCCTCCACAGATAAATCAAACACTAATTAGTATATTTAATAGCCACTTTGTCAAAATTGATAGTGTGGCGAATCTCGTGGACCTGACAGAACTTGATAGATGGTATCATCTAAGTGGTTATACATTTCCATAGCGTATTGTAAGGAAACAAAATGTTGGTTCCTTTTCACTCATGTTGCCTCCTGTTGTGTCAATTGTTTTATTAAATCTGCCACTTCGGCTTTTAGGAATGGATTGTGCTCATGGGCCGTTTGGTGCTATGATGTTGCATCATGGGAAAGGAAGGAATTTACCACCTAAAGTGGAATGCCTAAAGCTGAACACATATCTGAGTCTCAGTTCACTCGATTGTCTGAAGGTATATCCATTACTCTTTATTGAGAACGCTTGGTTTGCATTATATTCTGATTTCTTGGTAGTAAGTATTCTAATGGAGTCATTTTACTTCTAAATATAGTAATTAGTGCTGTTTTGGTGAATAATTCCAGTTTTAACAGTGGCCAGATTCAGTTTGGTACCTTATAGATGATAATGGATTTGGATTAAGTTTGTCATGTTTTACCTTTTCACTGACGTTATTTATAAGGAAACCTATCTGGATTTCTTGACTGTATGCAGCAATCAATACCTCCCCTCAAGCAAAAGCAATAGGAAATAAGTTTGTTTGTTTTCCTATTTGGCTTTGAAGTGAAGAACTTTCATCTTTGCCACTTCATTTACCCATTGATATACACGGTCATTGCTTCATTATACCTGTCCGAATAATTTTGCCCTGCTCTTGTTCTTTGAAAGAATTCTGTTTAATATTTAATTAACAGAGCTGTAGCCACAAGAATGTTCTCTGCGTATAAGAAGAAAAGATAATCCTAGACACTGATTTACATTTATTCTGGCATGGGTGCATATTACTGTGTATCTCATCCATGTCATATTAGTGTTACACCTGAGAAATACAAAATAGAAGAGCAATTAACTTTTTAGTTTCTTCTTTAAAGGTTCTTTTTTTTATTATTAAAAGTCTTACCTTCACTTGGAGGTATTCACTTTCGAGCCGTCAGGGATGCTCCTTTACGTTTAAATGGTTAAGTTGTCTCTATGACGAGTTAATTCCTGATATATCATTGTATAATGGTGTTTGCTTCCTCTAAATTTGTTTACCTTCTACCATATTTTTCAGTATGGTGAAATAAAGCTCAAACTTCAATCGAAGATCAACACAGTATCCATAAAATCATCTCGACCTCATACTTTGGTCACTAGATGTAATAATCCTCAAAATGCCGATTTACCTCGGTACTACTCGAAAAAAGAGAAGAAGCCTTTTCCTATACCTATTTTAGAGCTGAGACGAGCTGCTAGAGAGAGGGCAAAGAACAAAAAAGGCCTACCCAGAAAACCAATGCCTCCCCCGAAGAAAGGGTTGGTTATTAATAGCTTAATACCACTTGCATATGATGTGATAAACGCAAGAGTGACATTGATCAATAATTTGAATGCACTCCTCAAAGTCGTGACTGTAAATGCGTGCAAGTAAGTTTGTATCTTCTAGTTGACATGTTTTACATAAATTTATGTTGTAATGGTTTAGTGGTATTGGTAATACAAATATTCTTGATGTGCTCCTTGTCACACACCTACCTACCAGTGTCTTGTCCTATTTATGCAAGGATTTTAACGCCATACTCACTTGTAAAATTCTTCTCGTCTTTTCTAGTATTTAGTCTTCAAAATTCCTCCAAAGATCCAATCGTGTACCCGTGACTTGTTTGAGGCTCTGTGCTGGAAAGGAATGGGAAAAATTAACTTTCTTGGAAAACAAAGAAGTTTCAATGTGACTGTTTTAAAAAAGTAATTCAGTATAATTAAATTATTCTCTTGTGTTGGATAATATGAGAAAACAATGTTGAGAATTTATTTCAGAAATAGTTTAACTTGATTTAAAATGGAGTTCGTAAAAAAAGCTAATTCATATACTTTGCTTCCATTTCGTTTTGTTTTTTCCCTCCCTTTTCAATTCTAGTGCACCTGTACTCCAGTTTTGCCCTCTCCCATTAGTAGCTTTATAACTGCCACTACTATTATGTCTGAATGTAGACAGATCACAGTTTCTGTAAAGTGTAAACCTAAACTATAATTTTTTTTTGAGATAATCAATTGTTTAACTTGAAAAGTTCTTCATGATGACATGCTCTTGCAACCGGTTCTATTTTCTATTGAACTAATTTAGCTCAAAACACTTTGTAAATTATATCCGAATGCTTTCATCGAATGGTGAATTTGGAAAGGAGGGAAAAACTAACTTTAGCTGTTGTTACATCAACCACTGCCCTTTATATAGTAAAAACCTTGATAAAATGTAACAATCTAAAATTTTGACTCATTTTTTTATTCTAATATAACAAATTTATATCCTAATCAATCGTATATTCATTGTCTAGATGCTGTAACGAAATCCATGTGGGACCCATAGGCCACCCATTCCGTTCATGCAGAGGCCCAGGATCTGCTCAACGAAATGGAATCCATGACTGGACACATAACGCGCATATCGAGGACATCTTAATCCCTATCGAAGCATACCACCTCTTCGATCGGCTTGGTAGACGTATCCCTCACGAAGAAAGATTCTCAGTCCCACGACTCCCAGCTGTCGTCGAGCTCTGTATCCAAGCTGGTGTAAATTTACCAGAATACCCCACGAAAAGGAGAAGAAAACCCATAATCCGTATTGGGAAAAAGGAGTTTGTCGATGCGGACGAGAGTGAGTTACCCGACCCGGAACCTGAAATTCCCAAAATACCCTTACTTAAGGAGCTACCTAGAGAACAGATCGTACCTCCTATTAACAGCGAAGAAACCGCGTTGCTGGCAGAGGAAACACTCCATGCGTGGGAGAAAATGAGACGAGGAGCTAAAAGGCTAATGAAGATGTATCCTGTTAGGGTTTGTGGGTATTGCCCGGAGATTCATGTGGGTCCCACAGGACACAAGGCGCAAAATTGTGGCGCATTTAAGCATCAACAGAGGAACGGTCAACATGGGTGGCAATCGTCCGTTCTGGATGACTTGATACCGCCTAGGTACTGTTAAGTTACTGCATTTACTAAAAGCTCCAGCCGTTAGTAGGATAACTTTTAAATTCTTATACTATTTTCCGATACTTCTTGTTAAGTGCTGGCCGGGATTTTTAAGTCAACCTAATTTTAGGAGATTTTGAACTTTTAGTTACATTATCTTTTTCAATGATATGATTTAATAAAGTGGTGCAGTGCAGTGTACGTGTATCTGGAGACATTTGAACCCTATGATTAGGCTCTAATACCAAGAAGTACTTTTTTACCAAAAAGCGTGAGCTGGTAGCGTGGTATCTTTTTCATTGTGTGTTATTCTTCAACAGGTACGTGTGGCATTTGCCGGACTTGAGTGAGCCCGACTTGAAAAGGGAGCTGAGGAGCTTTTATGGGCAAGCTCCGGCTGTAGTTGAGATATGTGTTCAAGGTGGTGCTGCCGTTCCAGAGGAATACAAGCCGACAATGAGGCTCGATGTGGGCATTCCTAACAATGTAAAAGAAGCGGAAATGGTTGTTTGATTTTATGATATTGGTAATATTTATTTGTAATTTAGATTTGATAAAGAGTATAGGATGTATTGTAGAGTATTGAAACTAAATACACACTATATAAAAGAAATGTCAATCCTTCCTGCGATTCTGGTGTTTCTCTTTCCCGTTTTTATACCTGTTTGTGATTTTCCAGTTGTTTGTTAAATCACGAGCCCTGCCAGTCAGAGCATGCCTCCCTCAGTGTCTTAATACAGCATAAATCTTTTGGCCTGAATAGGTCTAATGGCCGTAATGGAGTTTTTGTAAAGCTCCTATTCTGCCTTATTTTCTAAACAAACTCTCAAATCCAGCTTTAATTTGAACCCTTGAAAGAAATAGTACGATGTTCACAAGCTCATGATAAATTGTAGATTATGTTGTCTCGGATTTGGTCGATCAGGCTGATCAGTTATCGAATTAACTTGGATAATGGAAAATTCTTGTAATGGAAAACTATCGAAAGTTTAAAAAGACACTCAGTTGTCAACAAGTGTCAAAATGTGCTTTTGTTGATTTACCTGCTCCAAAAGCGGAGGCTGAACGACCTCAATACGGTTCAACCTTACAAGCACAGGCTGAAAATCAAAATACAATATCGATTTTGAAGATGCCCTGACGTATCCCACCAAGGAATTGGGTGTTCACTACCATTGTGGTTTGCTATCTGGCCCAGACAAATTGGTACGCAGTAGGTTGCGCCGCCATTTTGATTACTATCAGCTTTTTAAATTGTAAGTTAAAAGCTCCACCGTTGGTGTAGAATATCTTAATTGTTTTCTAATTCTTAGATATAAAACTGTTTTGGTACTTTTCTCTTATCTTTGCCAGAGGTGTTTTCTAGTTTGGTATTTCAGATTCTTACAAAATTTTCTTACCTTTCATCTTTTATGGCTCGTGAGCCAAATAGGAAAAGACTTAAGTTTATCTTTAGCCACTAGCAAGTGTTCATTTTGTCAATGAAAAAGGAAAGAAAAGGTCAACTAGTTTGATAAATACTACATTGCCTCAGAGGTTTTGGCTAAATATTTCAGTAACTTGTGCATTTTGTCTCAGATAGTAAAATTCAGGTTCTGCATTAAGTCTGTTTGTTTTTCTTTTCTTAATCTCCCTTGTAATAATTTTTTTTTTTCAAAAAAAAAGAGATGCAAAGAGTGCAGATATGCTCAACATTGATACGAATGAGTACCAGAATATTGTTCCCCTCTTCAAAATTTGTAAAATTAGAAGAGTTGTAGGCATGTGGCAACACTCTTCACCATTGCTCTATGACTACTAATTAGTTTATGTAAACAATAGAATGCTAACTGAAGCTACACCAAAAAATGGATATATTTCATACTAAAACACAGTTGGAAATTCTAAGTTTCTAACGAATGGTTTTAGGCAAACATACCTCAACTACCGTTAAGAAAAACCAGAATGTGCTGTGTTTAGATTTATAGGCTAACACTCTGCATTTTATTATGTATGTTAACCAAGTACATATTTTTTAGTAAAGCAAACAGACTCTAAATAACCCGAAATTCATAAAAATAATGGATGGAACAAAGTACCGTACCGTGATTATTTTTCCAGAATGATCAACAGAAAGTGCCATTTCAACTAAACATTTGTAGTTCTAGGAAATTACAGCAAAACATTTGGCACCAATAAGAACACAACCCGGAAAGCAAGTATAAGCAGCAACAATATTCCATCGTTTTACAAGAAAGACTTAACTGATTTCAAGAAACCTTATGTGAGTTCTTTCAAAAGCAAAGATAAACTTATTTGATTGATAAAATAGAAGAGGTATACAAATATTAATTCCCAAGTGTTTTTTTATCTTTTCTGAAAGAATGAAGGACACTCTTACAGGATCAGAGATTCAGATCTGATAGAAAGACAAATCAGAATCATTTTATTTTTTTCTCCAGTAGCCCTTTATTTCACCAAACACGACGTCAATGAATCCCGAGACCATTGCCAAATAGAGAGGTAAAATCGTCGATTTCATGTTCCTTTATAGCTACTCCAACCTCTATCGCGCATGTAGCGTCTCTAGGATCACAACGAGAAAAAGCTCCACTTAAATCAATGGAGACTAACTCGACCTTTTTCTGCCTCCCCCACCAAAAATCCACTTTATAAAGCTCAAAGCGAGGTGACCCCTCAATACTGTAAACCTTACCTTTCGGTAAAGAAGAACTTCCTGCACTTTCCCCTTTTCTTGAAACTTCAGCATCTAAAACTTTTAAACCTTCGACAATCAGCTTTTCTGCGACTACCACACCATCATTTTTCATTAATTCCTCGGAGTTTGTTTCTGCTCTACATCCAAGAACACAATTACCAAAGTAATTAGACGGGACCAGAGGGTCCAAAATCCTTCGACCCCTACCATCCCCGCCATAGACAAGTGTAATCGTTTGAGCTTCTAGTTTATGACATTTGACCAAACAAACCCATGTCCACGCACTCACAGCTGTATAAGTCGATGTCGGGGGTTTATTCTCCTCCTCCCAGGAGCCCAATACAGACCTTTTCAAATCCTCTATGGTCTCGTACGACATCTGAAACGTTGCTAGCATCGTATCAGAGCTAGGTTTCAAGTTCCAATACACGAGGCTCTTATTACCTGCAGTTATTAATCCGTGATTGTTTTCTTTTGGTTCATATAGGAGAACAAAGTGTTGTAAGCTAAAGAATTTAAGGAAATTACGTGCTTTTTGAACATATTTTTGTGTTCCTTTTTGTCAACATCGGACACTTATATTACTATCACTAATTCACCACCTAATTTCGGCAGCGAAGGTATGATTTTATCATGGGTGGTATAAAAGTTAAACTAAAAAATAAGTAAAAGAAGATAACAGGAGAGTCAAATTGCGATTTTGGACAAGTTATACTTCAGATATAAAAAAGATCTAAAAAAGTTACTTTTTTTTTAATATAAATATGGAGTGTGTTATGGCATCTACAGTTTCTAGCTCTTGTTTTAACTAATTACCTGGACCGTTATATTTTAATCATCCGTCCAACTTCTGTTTTTCCTGTACAGGATCTTTGACAATGGTCCTGTCGTAACTTGAGACAGATTCAGGGTCCAGAATCAGGTCATCACCGCCACTTCGATAAACAGAAGCCCATAAGTGCATAAACATAGCAAAAGTTTTCCCGTCCAAGACCGCGTGGTGACCTGCATAGCCGATAGAAACTCCTTCATCTGGAAACAAAGTCACTTGCAAAGCAATCACGGGTACTTTTGTTTCCGTAGGAGGCAGTTCTGGTAAAAGAGTAAGCGACTCTTCTTATTTACGAAAACCATCACTTGACAAGTAATGAAAGTCGGCTTGTGACTCCGCTACAACGAGGGAAAGAGAGTCTCCAGGTGCATAATGTAGAACAGGTTTATCCGAGTTTGGGTCCCACACCAAGTTAGTGGAAGATGATGTTCAAGGGTTGTCGAGAGAGACTTTTTTAGTCTGGGTAGGATAGTTTCGTGAAATGTGTTGAAACTTGAATACGATGATGATTCGTAGAAGAACAGGCGTTTAGTGGGAGGGAACCTTAGCCAAGAAAGGTCATAAAATGATAGCGGTAGAGTGAACTTGGCCGAAGATGGCGGCGGTGCCACCTGGCATACCTCCACAACCTTCAACATGCTTAATAGTTCCATTGGAGAGGGGAGACTAGTTATGATGATTTTTTTGTTAAACTAGAGCTCTATATATCATATATAAAATGAAACTAGGTATAGGATATATAAGGTCCCCCACTTAATGGATAATCATAAAAAATAGTGGCATGAATCCGAAAAACTGCATGTTTTTGGAAAAATGAATGTTTAGCTGAGACTTAATTATTTATAAAAATTCGTTCTTAAAAATCTATTTTAAGATTAGATACACACTCCTACCCAATGATAATGCTTATTTTAACACCTTGAGTTTAAATTTGATGCATACTAACGTCATAATTTTATGTAACATTTTTTCGTAAAAACAACCATTGAAATTGTTAACAATGGAGTACTAAATATTAACTTTCCCGAAGTTTTTTTTTCTCATTTGGGTCCCCTGTCTGCAAGAGAACTAAACTTTTATACTTGCAAATTGCAATAAATGACTGGCGTTTTTTAAAGGAAATGAAGGGGGTAGCTGCAGTAATTTTATGGGAACGGGTTAGCAGCTTGAGAAGGGGATGTGGTGGCGCTTTGTCTGGGGTGCAAAAGAAGGAAACAGAGTTACTAATTGTTTGGCCACCCCTGCAAGGACGACCGGCTATTTATCTGGTTTTCATTTAGTGCCTGATAAAGTGTGGTCTTTTATTTTGTTGGATTCTATATAAAAAATATGTAATCGTCTTAACAACAACAACAACAAAACTCTTTGTGTTGTCATACTTAGAAATGTCATTTACAGTACTCTATTTGTTTTGTTTAAACTGCTCACTCGTTAACACATACCTATTTCTTCTGCCCTTCCATTACAAATTTATAATTACCTAATGACCTCAATATGGTTCAACCTTACAAACACAGGCTGAAAATCAAAATACAATGTCGATTTTGAAGATGCCCTGACGTATCCCACCAAGGATTTGAGTGCTCCACTAGCGTTGCGGTTTGCTATCTGGCCCAGACAAATTGGTAGTACGTTACGCCGCCATTGTGATTACTATCGGTTTTTTCACATTGAGTTAAAAGCTCCACCGTTCGTGGCATGTGTAGATCCATTTTGCCAATAGAATATCTTGAATCTTGATTGTTTTTTAATTCTTAGATATACAACTGGATTGTTACTTCTTTCTTATCTTTGTTGCAGGTGTTTTCTGGTTTGGTATTTCAGATTCTTTTAAATTTTTCTAACCTTTCATCATTTATGGCTCGTGAACCAAATAGGAAAAGACTTTGAGTTTTTTTTTTTTTTTTAATAATTAATAACCCTCTATAAATAGACGTAATCTGCTTTACATGCGCCAGCGATCGAACCATGTTAGTGAGCATGATGTACTAAGGCTTCAACCAATTTGACCAACCAGCTTGCTAAAAAAAAGACTTGAGTTTATCTTTAACTACCGGTAAGTTTCCATTTTGTTAATTTAAAGAGAAAAGAAAAAAATCCACCTGTTTGATAAATACATTTTTTTTTAACCAGCAACGAAAAAATATCATATAATAAATTGGAATCTAACCCAAATATACAAGGAAGGACATAAAGAAAACATTCAGGGCAACAATATGTTCGAACTTACAAACATTTACCAAACCCTCAAACTGTTAATACATAAAGCAGACAACCTGATTTGTATCATGTCTAAACTAGTCTTCTCAAGTAAAAAACGTCATTAGCTCAAGCTCTATCAACCAGGGTCCATCTAACGACAACTCACAAGTAGGGGTTGATCAACCGTCAGACTCATGATGATCCAGGCCTCAACCTCTGTAGATAATCCATAGTTAGTCATCTTCGTCTACGATATTCCATCAGAATGGAGTCGTGTCCACTATTTCCAAGCTTACCAAACTGCCCTAACTCTCTAACAGAGATTTATACAACAAAATCCCTCGTCAAACATTAAGAAACTATTTGAGCATCTAAAAGTCGCATGAAAAACTCAGATCTCAACCTTTGTAGCATAACTGAGAGATGGTCTAGCGGTCTCTCTTACCTGAGCAAGAAAAAAAACAGATAAGACCATGTACACGCTAACCAAACCTATAGAGCTCGAGCCATCTAAATTAGGTGCCACTCAAACAGGACATATGTCAAATATCGATCACTGACTACGAGCCTCTTGAAAGAAACAGGTCTAAACCACTGTAACATAACTTATAGTCACTTTCGTATCTAACAAAATTTATTAGAGTAAATTCAGTCTACGCTAAACCGAGTCTATATAAAGTGAACAGGTTTATTCCCAATATATAAGATCGTATGAACGTACATAAGTAAAAAGGACCACCATAGTGTACTGGTTCACGTTTGATAAATACATTGCCTCAGAGGCTTTGGCTGAATGTAACAACATTGATAGGAATGTGTACAAGAATGTTGTTCCCCACTTCAAAATTTGTAAAATTAGAAGAGTTGTCGGCTTATAGCGACACTCTTCACAATTGCTCTATGATTACTAATTAGTTTATGTAAACAATAGAATGATAACTGAAACTAAAAAATGGATTTATTTCATATCAAAGTACTTTCATCTTCCAGCTGTAAAATCTCATGAATGGTCCTAGGCAAACATACCGTGAAGAAAAACCAGAATGTGCTTTGTGTTAGGATTTATAGGCTAACACTGCATTTGATGTGTGTTAACTAAAGTACTATATTTTTCAGTAACGCAAACAGACTCTAAATAAACTGAAATTCACTTGAGTAACGAATGCGACAAAGTACCGTACTGTGATTATACTTCCCGAATGATCAACAGAAGGTTCCATTTCAACTAAACATTTGTAGTTATAGAAAATTACAGCGGAACATTTGGCACCAAGCAAAGGGTAAGAAAGCAAGTATAAGCTGCAACAATGTTCCATTGTTTTACAAGAAAGACGACTGATTTCAAGACAGTAAAGCCTAATGAAACCTTATGCGAGCGCTTTCAAAAGCAAAGATAAACTAATTTGAATGCAACAACTATCAATTCTCAAGTATTTTTTTATCTTTTCTGAAGGAAATAAGGACACTCTTACAAGATTAGATCTCATAAAACGACAATTCAGAACTATCTATTTTTTTTCTCCAATAACCACTTATTTCACAAAACAAACCGTCAATGAATCCCGAGACCTTTACCAAATAGAGAGGTAAAATCGTCGATTTCATGTTCTTTTATAGCAACTCCAACCTCTATCGCGCATGTAGCGTCTCTAGGATCACAGTGAGAGAAAGCTCCGCTTGAAGCAATGGAGATTAACTCGACCTTTTTCGGCCTCCCCCACCCAAAATCCACCTTGTAAAGCTCAAAGCGAGGTGACCCCCCAATACTGTAAATCTTACCTTTCGGTAAAGAAGTTAATTTTGTTGCTGAACTTTTCTCTTTTCTTGAAACTTCAACATCTAAAACTTTCAAACCTTCGACAATCAGCTTTGCTGCGATTGCCACACCATCATTTTTCATTAATTCCTCGGAGTTTGTTTCTGCTCTACAACCAAGAAGGCAATTACCAAAGTAATTAGACGGGACCGGAGGGTCCAAACTCTTTCGACCCCTACCATCTGCGCTAAAGACAAGTGTAATCGTTTGAGCCTTTAGTTTTTGGGACTTAACCAAACAAGCCCATGTCCACGCGGTTATGGCAGTAAAAGTCGACACCCGGGGTTTATTCTCCTCCTCCCAGAAGCCCAATACAGTCCTTTTTAAGTCCTCTATGGTCTTGTATGACAACTGAAATGTTGCTAACATCGTATCAGAGCTAGGTTTCCGGTTCCAATAGACGAGGCTCTTATTACCTACAGATATCAACCCATGATTGTTTTTTTTGTTCAAATGGGAGAACAAAGTGTTGTAAGCTAAAAAAATATAAGGAAATTACACTAAAACATACTTTTTTGTTCCTTTTTGTCAACATCGGACACATATATATTACTATCACCAATTCACCACCTAATTTCGGCAGCCAAGACATGATTTGATCATGGGTGGTATCAAAGTTAAACTAAAAAAAAACATGCCTAGTGGGATAAAAAATACAGGAGAGTCAAGTTGCGATTTTGGACAAGTTATACTCCAGATATAGAAAAAAAATCTAAGAAAATTAAATTCTTGTCCTAACTAATTACCTGGACCGTTATGTTCTAGCCATCCGTCCAACTTCTGTTTCTCCTGTACAGGATCTTTGACAATGGTCCTGTCGTAACTTGGGACAGATTCAGGGTCCAGAATCAGGTCATCACTGCCACTTTGGCAAACAGAAGCCCATGAGTGCATAAACATAGTTAAAGTTCTCCCATCCAAGACCGCATGGTGACCTGCATACCCGATAGAAACTCCTTCGTTTGGAAACAAAGTCACTTGCAAAGCAATCACCCGTACTTTTGTTTCAGTAGAAGGCAGTTCTGGTAAAAGAGTATGCAACTCTTCTGATTTACGAAAACCATCACTTGACAAGTAATGAAAGTCTGCCTGTGACTCCGCTACAACGAGAGAAAGAGAGTCGCCAGGTGCAAAATGTAGAACAGGTTTATCCGAGCTTGGGTCCCAAACCAAGTTACCGGCAAGCGGAAGGTAGTGTTCAAGGGTGGTCGAGAGAGACTCTTTTAGTCTGGGTAGGGTAGTTTTGTAAAATGTGTCGAAACTTGAATACGATGATGATTCGTAGAAGAAAAGACGTGATGTGGGAGGGAACCTTAGCCAAGAAAGATCATAAAATGATAGCGGTAGAGTGAACTCGACCGAGGATGGCGGTGGTGCCACCTGGCTTACCTCTATAACCTTCAATATGCTGGATGGTTCCATTAGAAAGGGGAGAGTAGTTATAATCTTTGTAAGCTAGAGCTTTTTAGTATATCATATATAGACTATAGAGTAACTTCTAAAGTCAAGAAAATGATACTTGGAAATAGAAATAGTGTAAGGGTCCTTTTTTTCCCACTAGATGGATAACCATATAAAACAGGGGCATGAATCTAGAAACTCTATGTTTTTGGAAAAATGTTTATTTGGTAGTAGAAATTTTGATATTTAATTATAAAAATAACTCATGATTAAAATCTTTTTCAATATTAGATACATATATATCCAATGATAATGCCTATTTTAACACCTTGAATTTTAAATTTGATGTGCACTATATAAATAACATTTTTTTTAAGTAAATACCTCAAAAAACTTAATAGTTTAGTTTGAAAATATATACTAAATATTAACTTTCCCAAAGTTTTTTATTTCTCATTCGGGTCCCCTGCCTGCATGAAAACTTAATTTTTTGCTGAATACTAGTTTGCTTCTAGTTTGCATATTGCAATAAATAAATGTCATTTTAAAAAGGAATAGCTGACTCTATCAGCTGAGGGCAATGTGCTGGTCTTTTTTTATTCGATGAAGCTGGCAGATTCAATCATACAATTAATTAAAATAATTAAATATTCCAACTTGAACTGTTTAAGAAGTCGGCCAGTATAAATTATACTCCCCTCTATCCCATTTAATTATTACTGTGTGTAATTTTGACCGGTCAACAACTTTTATTAAAATTATCGGAACAATTTTTTTTAAAAGTTGATCATACAGTTCAAATGTTAAATTTTATGATTAGATTTTAAAAAAAATTATTTCAACAATTTTGATACAAGTTATAAGTCGTTCAAAATTACACGTAATTTCATAATGGACAATTAAATGAAAACGGATGGAGTAATGGATCTCATTTTACTTCTTTTTTTTTCATCTTCCATGTGACTTGCTGTTGATCATGTACTTATGTTACTAACTTAAATGATGATTAATTTTATTTTATTTTGGTAGAAACGCTTATTATTATTGAATAACAAGTGATAATAGTATAGGGTATCAATGTTCATGTAAAAAGCTCCAAATGGCTAAATAAAATAAAAATATTACAAAGCCGCAAAGGCGTCTCATAAGTCCACTAGCCCGATAAATCAATCATCCAACCCTAAAAAGTTGATAAATCAAAACCGAAAATACGTAAAATGTAGACATAAAAAACCCCAACTATCTGAAATACAAAGCACTGAAATATTATCGGATGCACCAAATAATGTAAGGAACACGAGTCGCAATTGTAAGACATTGTTTAACACAATTCATATAAGGAGGTCAAAAAAAAAAAACTAGCATCCGTTTATAAATGCGATATCGGGGTGTCTGCACATTAGTTAACCCGATCTGAAAATAGCTATTGTGGTAAAGTAAATTAAAGGTGCAAACTCACAGTGAAAATGGTACAACTTAGCCAATCAATCACATTCCTAAAAACCCCAAAAATCAAACGAGTTGACAACGATGGGCCAACCACCAAGAAAAGCTCCCTCACGTTGTCAATCAATATCCACACTTAATTATGATTAATTAACTGTTTTTTTTTGTCACCTTACCTACACATTGTCAATCAATATCCACACTTAATTTGTGCGGTCATTAACACACAATTAAGTATTGAGCAACATCCACACTTAATTTGTGCGGTCATTAACACACAATTAAGTATTGAGCAAGTCTAGGGCTGTAAATGAAACGAAACGAACCGAACAAGACTCTGTTCATGTTCAGTTCATGAACTAAGACCCTTGTTCATGTTCAGTTCATGTTCATTTAAATACGAACGAACACTTGACGAACATGAACCGAATATTTGACGAACCGAACACGAGTTGTTCGTGAACATCTAATTTCTTCCAAAACATTCAATAATTAAAAAAATAAAAAAGCTTTCTTATTAAAATATATTTTAATTTTATCATATATTGCTATATTGTTAACTAGGATAAACTAGTTCACATATAACTTTAAGTTTATATATTGTATAAATTTTTTTTTACATACATATGATTATT
This sequence comes from Primula vulgaris, assembly GCA_963920805.1. NCBI lineage: Eukaryota > Viridiplantae > Streptophyta > Magnoliopsida > Ericales > Primulaceae > Primula > Primula vulgaris. The sequence goes on along the minus strand of OY987218.1, from coordinate 16,098,595 downwards.
TTAACGAGTTGAACACTTAACGATAAAATCGGTGATTGTATTGATAGTATGATATAAATTTCCATAATAAGTTCGAAATAAAATAAACATATCATTTATATTATTATAGCATAAATAGGTTTATTAATTGTGTAGTGATATATTAGTTTTTGTTACATCATTAATAGATTTAGTTTTTTACACGAACACGAACTTAGACGAACCGAACAGAAACATGTTCATGTTCAGTTTACTTAATAGACGAACACTATATTCTTGTTCATTATCGTGTTCATTTATAAATGAACGAACACGAACCGAACATTAGCCGAACCGAACACGAACGATTTCACGAACAGCTCATCTCATTTGCAGCCCTATGAGCAACATCCACACCACACACTACTATTTCTATTTCTATTTCTATTTCTTAGTCAATCATTCATAACATGGACCCCCTTTTTTCTGAAGAGGAACCCAGACTATTCAAACCATACCTCCACTACCGTTGGATTCTTTTAAAAAAATAAAATACTACAAATTTAATAGAAAGGAGGGACCCAATCTCTTTGAGTTTTTTGCTGAAATGGGTCACTGTGGACCCTTAATGCCCAGAATGGGCTACCTTTCTGAAATATTCCCAAAATGGTCTACTTTCGAAAAACGACCGATCGTAATTATTAAAACGACCGGTCGTTTTATTATTGAACTCTCTGGAACAATTTGGACAATAAACGATCGGTCGAATTGGACAGTACGACCGGTCGTTTTTCAGACAAAAACGATCGGTCGTTATGTACATTTCGATCGGTCGTTTTTATGGTGATACTTGTACTTAAAAAACTCATCTCATTTCCCAGACCACTGAAAAAAAAAAAACAGAGCTCTTAGATCATTTTAGGGCAAATCTCAGATCTCTTCCAAAACAGGTAAAAGCTCACTATTTTGTGTTGTTGGAGTATTATTTGAGTAAAATTGTTAATTTTACCGTGTGGTTATCGAAATGAAAAATCCTACAATTATGTGTTATTGGGGAGGTACGATAATGGAAACTATTAGCGAGGGGTTATCTTATGATATTTCTTATAAAAAAAATTTTAAGGTATCTAGAAACACGACATACGACCAATTTTTGGAAAAATTGTTTAAGGTACTTGATGTATCATCGACTTCAAATCGTTTGAGTTTAACATGTCGTTATCCATATCTGACTACACTTACTGAGTTTAAATATATGCGATTGGCTGTTGATGATAATGATTCGTTGGAAACCATGCTTGAGTTAATAGAAGAAAATGGAAGAACGTTTATAGAGTTATATGTTGAAATTGAGCAAGTTTACTCTTCTGATCAAGATTACGGGTTGTATTATAATATTCTTTCCACTAATGAAATCGGTACATCTAGTGGAACACCCATTCGACAAGAGCCAATGCATGAAATCGGTACATCAAGTAGAACACCCATTCGACAAGAGCCAATGCTAGAGGTATATTCTGAGAACAACGAACCAGATTTGACACATTTGGATGCAGTGTGTCGATTGGCAGATAATATTGGTTGGTCGATAGAACTTGGGGATGAACCAGAGGATGAAGATCCGGACTTCAATATTAGCGAAAACGAGTCTGACGATGACGAAGAAAATGTACAAGAAGTTGAGTACGAAGAATTATCATCTGAAATGGGCTTGTATATGGATGAGGATGAAAACGACCAATCAAGTGGGTCACAATTGGCGAATAATACTATTCCCGATGAAATTCCTATGCATCAACCAATGTCAAGTTTGTTTAATGAACCGTTCGACACTCAAGAAAATTATAGTAACCAGAGAAGCAATTATATGATGTATCCTGGATTTTGGGATCCTCAAGTTAATGATCCTTTTATCGGTCTTTTATTTAGGGATAAAGAAATGTTGAAAAAGGGAATAAAACTTTGGTCAATCAAACGTAACATCCATTTTTCCACTAAAAGTTCGAAGGCAAAATTTTGGGAAATTCGTTGTAAACTGGCCGAAACTCAACAATGCAAATGGAAACTACGAGCTTCACTAAGAAAGAAACATGGATTTTTTGAAGTGTCGGTGTACAACGGTCCTCATACATGCATTCATGCCGAGCTTACAACTGATCATCCACAGTTAGATTCCAATCTTGTTGCCCAAACCATTCGAAATGCCATCACAACTAATCCTATGATGAAGATTTCATTAGTTAAAGAGATTGTGAATGCCCGCTTTGAAATGTCAGTTTCATACAAAAAAGCTTATTTGGGTAAACAAAAAGCAATCGCAGAGATATTTGGTAATTGGGAAGACTCGTATAAGGTTTTACCTAAATTTATGAAAGCGCTTCAAAAGTATAATCCCGGTACCGTTGCTTCTTATGAAACCACGCCAGTTTACGATGCGGTAACAAATACAGTGGGTGAGGTATTGAACAGATTTTTCTTCACATTTAAGGCCGTTATTGATGCATTTCAGTATTGTAGGCCAGTTATCGCTATTGATGCTACTCACTTATATGGGAAGTATAAAGGTAAGATTTTGTTAGCCATGGCATCGGATGCAGATAATCATGTTTTTCCCATTGGCTGTGCATTTGTTGCTGAGGAGAGTACAATTTCGTGGAGCTATTTTCTTTCTAACATTATGCGACATGTGATTAAAGAGCGCGTGAATATTTGTCTAATTTCGGATAGACATGCTGGTATTCTAAGTGCAGTGAGAGGAGTTTGGCGTGGTCAAGGTTTTGTTCATCGATATTGTTCAAATCATTTTTTGGATAATTTTAAGAAATCTTTCAAAGGAGATCCTGACTTGCACAAGTTAGCGGAGAACGCCATTTGGGAATTACAAGAAAGAAAATTGAAAAGAATCATGGAAGCAATAAAAGTGATGAATCCTCAAGCATATCAATGGTTGATAAGAGAGCCTGCGGAAAAATGGTCATATTTTCATGATAAAGGGAGGCGACATGGTAACATGACCACAAACATGGCTGAAATTTTCAATAATGTTTTAAAAGCTGCTCGTAATTTACCAATCACTGCTGCTGTGCAGCTTATTTTCTATAAGTTGGTACACTATTTTTGCGAGCGGAAAAAGATAGTAATCGGGATGAGAAACAGCGGCACAAGATATGGTCCCAATATTCTCAAAATTTTAGAGAAACGTAGGTCGGACATTGGTCATACAGATGTTACTTTCGATTATGAAAGAGGGGTTTATTCCGTGTGTACAAGTTCAAGAAATTCCAGAGGCGGCAATACTCAAGTTGTCGACTTTTCACTTTGGCAATGCGATTGCGGTAAGTGGCAGAGTGATGGAATCCCTTGTTCACATGTGTTTTCCGTATGCGCTGCAAACCGTCTTGATTGGGAAGCTTACATAGTAAAATATTACACTCTTGAATCATACGAATGTACGTACTCGGCGCAATTTTCTCCTATTCGGCATCAAGACTATTGGGATGAATGTGATAGATTATTTCTTCCGAATGTTACTCTTTTAAGAGAAAGGGGTCGTCCAAGATCTACTCGTATTCATAATGGTATGGATCAGTCGGAGAGACGAGCACGTATGAGATGTTCTAGTTGTCAAGGGCGAGGACATGATTGTCGTAAGTGTCCGTATCCAATACGTGCTCGACGCTTATGATTTTAGCTGTAATGGTCCGCTTGTAATTGTACGCTTATCAACGAGACAATATGTATCTTGTACTATTTTAATTTTCCGTTTGTAATTGTCTTTTTTAAGATGGAATATCTATATTTATTCTCAGTGTTTTTTCATACTGTTTTTTGAGAAGATAAACTGGTTTGTTAAGTAGAATGAACAACATAAATAAATAAGTGCAATTAACATAAAAAGTAGAATGAACAACATAAATAAATAAGTGCAATTAACATAAATATATATATTTGATTGATTATATATATATTTTAGTATTTTTATATATTTTTCTTGAGTGTCGAAAATTAAAGTGCAAAAAATTCTTCGTTTTTACACATACGACCGATCGTTCTGAAATAACGACCGATCGTTTTTTAAGTGTGCTCACTGGAAGAATTCTGTCCAAAAACGACCGATCTCTGTGAAAAACGACCGATCGTTTTTACACAGACGACCGATCGTTATGCAAAAACGACCAATCGTTTTTTAAGTGTGCTCACTGGAAGAATTCTGTCCAAAAACGACCGATCGATTCCTAAAATGACCGATCGTTTTTACACAGACGACCGATCGTTATGCAAAAACGACCAGTCGTTTTTTTAATGTGCTCACTGGAAGAATTCTGTCCAAAAACGACCGATCGATTCCTAAAACGACCGATCGTTTTTCTGTATTTCAGCCTTCTAATTGTTTCAAACCCTAAATTTCTCATTATCTCAAAAATATCTCTCTCTCTTATATATAAAAAATTCGCCCCTCTTCATCAAATCACCCAAAAATCCCAATTTTCTATAAATATATTACCCAATTCCTCTTATTATCCGTATAATCACTCTCGATTCATTCCGTTTTCTTAAAAATCCCCAATTCTTCAAAACCCTAATTCTTTTTTCAACTATGGTTCGTACAAAGAGAGCCTCACTCAACCTCGCCGATGAAGATGAAGACGAGATCGTGGCTCCGCCCCCTCGTCGTCCGGCTATTCCTCGCGCTCGGCGCACCGGCTCCTCCTCCGCTCCCGGTGCCTCTTCCGGCGCTCCCGGTGCCTCTTCCGGCCCTCTTCCTCCTCTCTATCCACCCGAGATGGGTAAAAGAGGTATATTGACCAACTTCACTCTAGACATGCCTCTTTTCCGTGAACGATTTTCCGATGTTATGATAGATTTAAGTTTTCACAAACTCGATACCATTCTTACTCTAAAACAGCCATTTTACAAAGAAAACGTTTATGAATTCTATTACAACCTCGCTCTTGATAGGCATGATGGCGCACTTCGCTTGCGTTCATCGTTTAATGGACAACCTTTCGTCTACGGTATAGACCGTTTACGAAATTTATTACGCCTAGATAATGACGGTGTTCATGAGTCTAGCGAAGAGCTTTGTGAGACTCTTCAGATCGATAACTTCAATGATCTGAAAGATGAAATTTTTCATCCTAACCATATGAATCGCTCCAACAAAGCCCATGGCCTTCTATTCCGCAACAAACTAGCCTACCACATCCTCTCTCACATCGTCCTCCCTCATACGTCCAACTTTACGGATGTTACTAACGAGTACATCTTCCTTCTTGGGTGTATCCATCGCCGAGTCAAACTTGACTTCGCGACACTCATTCTCTTTAAGATGGATTCGCTTAAAACAAAATCTAAGAATGGGTTACCTTACGGTGCCCTAATTTCGGCCATCTTGAAAGACCAAAATCTCGTTCCCGGTGGAACGTTGTTCAAAAACAAGGACAAACATATTTGGGACACTTCCTATCTTTCCCAAATGTCCATAAAATTCCATAATACCGACAAGTCTATAACTTGGTTCGGTAAGCGGGTGTCCGGCCCCGGCTATACCTCTCTTACCCCCGAAGAGGAAGAGTATGTCGGCCCTAAGCCAACACCGCGAGCTTCTCATGAGGACGTAGCTATCTCCTCCGATTCCATTCCCCCCACCGATATCCCTACCTCCTCTCGTCCCTCTCGAGTTCGGGGCAAAGGAAAAGCCCAAGTCGGATCCTCCAACCCTCCCCCGCGCACGGACGACTTCTACAACGCTCTCTATATAAACCAATATCGCAATGCTCAAATGACCCATCGTATGTTTCGATTCATGAACCCGGGTCAAGAAGAACTCGAAGAACTTGATCGAATGAGCACCGAGCAAAGGGCCGAGTTCAATCGCTTCTTTCCCAACCTTGCCGGGCCAAACAACGACGACGACGACGACGACGACGACGAGGATGATGCAACCTCCCACCGCGACTAGGCGGATATTTTTCTGTTATTTTTGATGATGTCAAAGGGGGAGAAATACCCTCTTTTTTGTTTTTGCGTTGTATTTCTCATTTCTTTCGATTTCGAACAACGTTGGTTTTTGATGTAATAAGTAGCAAACGCTTTATTTTATGAATCATTATTATGTTGCTTATGCGTTGTGAGTTTGTGCACTTATAGTATGCGTTTTTATCTTTTTTATGTTGCTATTTATCATTACGTGTTAAATTGTATGACGTTGTGAGATTGCTTATTTATAATTCTACAAATGCGATTTTGATGTTATTATAACTTGTGCGCATATATATCTATAGTTGATTGGGTTATTTGTGTTGTTTTCATTTGTGGCGATTGACAGTTTTTAGGCAAAACTATGGCCAATTTTTCGCTTGCATTTGATCGTTCGTTTTCCTTAATCGTTTAGCTTTGTTTAACTTCGTTTTAAATCGGATGTTTAGTAAAACGTCACCTACACATCTTATACTAAACATATTAATTTACGACATCATTTTATGTGATAATACTTGTGCTATAAATCTTCCGGACAATCCGATGTACTAAACATATTAATTTACATCATTTTTTAAGGGATCATGTTCAAAAAGGGGATCATGTTTTTATATATTTTTTGCCAAATCAGTGTCGAAAAGTGCCAAAAATTCTTTGTTCTGTAAATTGTTTACAGTCGATCGGTCGACTGTGAAAAACGACCGATCGTTTATCCACAGACGACCGATCGTTATTAAAAAACGATCGATCTAATAAATCCAAATTTCTTGCAGTGAGTTCACAAGAAAAACGATCGATCGTTTTTCATAAACGACCGATCGTTTTAGGTATGATTTCTTCCAGAGAGTTCACCATAAAAACGACCGATCGAAATGTACATAACGACCGATCGTTTTTGTCTGAAAAACGACCGGTCGTACTGTCCAATTCGACCGATCGTTTATTGTCCAAATTGTTCCAGAGAGTTCAATAATAAAACGACCGGTCGTTTTAATCATTACGATCGGTCGTTTTTCGAAAGTAGACCATTTTGGGAATATTTCAGAAAGGTAGCCCATTCTGGGCATTAAGGGTCCACAGTGACCCATTTCAGCAAAAAACTCAATCTCTTTGACGAGGGATTCAGTAAAAATTTAGTAAAAAAAATTGTAAATTTTGAATTGCTATATTTTCTACAACTTAATTAATAATTCGTCTATATAACTAAAACTAATTAAATATTAGTCTATTTCAGCTATTCCCATTCCGAGAGCGACACGTGTCAAATACGCGATGCGCGTGAAGCACTAGATCGCGCCTACTGTTTGATGATTTTACCGCGTTGCCCAATAGTTTTTAGATATCATGATTTTAGTTCTTTTAGTTTAAATCTAATTATAAAAGGCTATATAATTCGAAATTTTGATACATTAAATCATAAAAATTAAATGAAAATAGGAAGAAGTAGGAAAATTTCAGAAATTTTAAAAACAAAATTTTAAAAAAAATCTGAAAAAATAAAATAAAAATCCAAAAAATCTTTAAAAAAAAAAGGCAAACCCAGAAAAAACACAAATAAAATCTTTAAAAAATGCCAAAAAATCTAAAATAAAAAAAAATTCCAAAAACAAACGTTCTGACCCATTTTAAGTCATTTTAAAAACAGTCTGACCCATTTTAACTCATTTTAAAAATATTCTGACCCATTTTAAGTCATTTTAAAAAGAGTCTGACCCATTTTAAGTCATTTTAAAAAACAGTCTGAGTGGTTTTAAGTCATTTTAAAAAACACTGTTTTTATTTGTTTTTATCTGTTTTAACAGATATACATACACCAATGCACCGCTTATAAACAAAAAAAAATAAGTAGATATATACAGAGAGAGAGAGATTATGAGAGAGAGTAAGATAGAGATTGAAAAACATATAAACACACTCTTTAAACCTCGTTTTCTCTCAAATCAGTTATCCGTTTTTCAATCCGTCTTCTCCGTTGAGTAGCAATCGCAAGCGAGACTGTATCGAGCTATATTTTTGACATTTTCTTTCCTCTTTCCAGGCTGTTCTGAGCCCTTTTAAAAGCTGAAATACTTGGTTTGTTAGTTGGTTCTTTTTGGGTTCTTATGGGTCGCAAGTGGGTTTTAAGCTGAGTTTTAAGGCTATGTGCGAGAAGTCTCGGCCCTCCTCGTTGCGTGTTCGTTGCAGTTCATTTGTAAAATCTATTAGCTTCGATCTATGTACCGTTTCGGTACTAAAAAGGGGTGTTACTAAGCCCGTTATATACGTGCTTACACTTGCATATTATTTTTCATAAAACATGTTTATGTGAAGTTATACTATTTGTTTATTTGATTACTGAAGTTTCGACATTCAGAATAAATTCTGCTATTTAATGTTAATTATTATTTGATATCTGAAATTCAATATCCAGTGGTAGTATAATAAAATCGTATCGGCTTACTGAGGTTGTCGATATCAGTAGGTTGCTGATATTATTTTACTATGTTATTTGAGCGGGATTTTTCAATGATTATTGAATTGTTGCAGCTTATGGTTGAGTAATAATTGTTGTTTTAAAGTATATAAAACCTTTACTATTTTATATGGTATTAATGAACTAAAATGAGGAGTTTAATTGGGGTTGACGCAGGTAAATGTGTCTGTGGTCAGTCAGTTGTTGTTGTCGTAGAGTTGTTACTAGTGAGTTGGTATCGGTCTTTTACATTTATTTTAGGAATTACGTGCCCATGTTGTATCCGTACGGGGCCTGATGTCCACCGAATATACGGCAACGCGTATGACCATACGTGGAGGTGTTAGTCGGCGTATAGAGTTCATGAGTAATTGATTCTATACGTGGATCTGAGTAGTAGTGATCCAGGATCTGATGAGTGATCCGGCACTATGATTCTGACTTTATACACATTTGAGTCGTGGATTGTCGTGGGTTGAGTCACACCACTTGGCCTTAGTAGTTGAGGTTCAGAAGTGTCGTGGTGGTGTAGAAGTAACAAGAGGAACGTTTTATATTAAAGATTTTAATATTGTATTTTGTAGTTTTATATTATTTTAGCGTAAACATTTATGTAGCGAGTTTAGTTGACTCATCATTTGCATTGTTGTTCCTCTTTTTTCTATTTTATTGTCTTTTATAGCCGGTGGTTTGGCGTGTAGTACAATACTTGAGTCCGAGTTGGTGTCGTTTTGTATATATATATTGTAGATGTTCTGAGCTATTTTCGTGTAATATGTGTTAAAAATTGTGTGATCAGAAGTCTTGTTTTTCATTTTTTTTCTCTAATTTCTTTTAAAATCGCGTCCCGGATTTTCTGTAAAATCGGGACGTGACAATATATATATAAATATTATATATATATATAATATTTATATATATGAGATAGGGAGAGGAAGGAGAAGGAGGAGGTGATAGGCGGTGGTGCAGTTCGCTGGAGGCACAACAGCAGCGGAGCTAGGGTGTGGATCAGTAAAAAATCCTAGAGAAAGAGTGAGATTTTAACAAATGAATGTAAACATATTATTTAGGCCTTTTATATTTAATTGGAATGGAACAAAACTTAAATAGTTTAAAAAAAACATATCAATTCTTAATTAAATTTTATAGGGTGATTAATACTTAAATACTTTTGTTTGTATGATACAATCCTTAATTAACTCTAAAGTAGAATCCCAATCTTTTCCTACTTAAACATTAATAAACAAAAAATCCCAAAGAGAAAGAACCTCCACCATCGAAAAGATTGGAACTCGTGGCATTAGCCTCAAAAAAAACAAAAAACAAAAAAACTTGTTGTGGCGTTTCCTCGAACACTTCATATCCGTCTAAAGAAAAATAAAATGCAATATCTCAAACAATCCCATTTTTTTTGTTGCCATTGCCTGATTGAGTTTTAAATAAACTCTTAACTTTTTTTTAGTTAAATTTCATAATCTGTGTATCGTAACGATCGAGCCTATAAAGCCAATCACAAATTGAATCATGAGCAATTTACAATCAACTATAAATTTGCATTCACAGTTTCACACTTTTCCGTAAATTATTTACAAAATGTACAGAAACAAGATGCGTCCAATAATACAAAATAAATCACTGCATCTCATTCGAATGATCCGAGCCGTTGCTACATCAACACAAGGATTTATCAACAAGTAGTTCATTGTGACATTTCCTCAAACACTTGGAAAGCATCTAAGTAAACTATAACTTCAAATATTGAAAACAGTAGACCAAGAGTATCAACAAAAAAGTAATAAGGATGAATTAGTTGTGGAGAGACCAATGAAAACTCAATTTTTTCTCTTGGCTCTTTCTCTTAAATTTTTACAGATTTTTCGATATGGGCTTTCGAGGGTTGAGTTGGAGAAACAAAAGTCTGATAAAGTCCACTTGACGATGGTGGAGGTTATTTCTCTTTGAGATTTTTTTTTGTTACTCTCTCCGTTCCCGATTAATCTATTACGAAACTACGTGTAATTTTAATCGGCCAATAACTTGTATCAAAATTGTAACAATGAAATTTTTTAAAAGTTAATCATATAGTTCAAACATCAAATTAAGATTGAGATTTTTTTTACTAAATCCCGCCAAAGAGATTGGGTCCCTCTTTTTCTATTAAATTTGTTTAATCTCAGTCCTATATTTTTTTTTAAAGAATTCAACAGTCATTCTATCTCACAAATGGTGTTAAGTTTAAGTGACATGCTTGTCTCTAAGAAGTACTCTACTAAATAGAGACAAATTTTCATCCCGTCCAAATAAATTGTCTATGAATCGTAATTTCGTTATAGGGGACAACTAGGCAGTATCTAGTTCCATCCCATTTGACCGAGTAATGTATGTTTTGTTCATTGTTTAATAGTTTTATTTTTATAATGTATATTAGCTTAGAGGTTGGATTTTTATACTACATTTTTTCTGAAAAAACGCACAAATCGTAGAAAAAATCTACGGTTTACAGTGATTCACTGCAAACCGTAGATTAAATCTACGGTTTATAGTGGTTTGCTGCAGACCGTAGATTTAATCTACGGTTTACAGTTAATCACTGTAAACCGTAGATTAAATCTACGGTCTGTATCAATTCTGTAGAAATTGCACAGTCAGTCCCCATTTTTCAGAAATTACATAGTCAGTCCCTGTGAAAAAATTACACAGACAGTCCCTGAAAAAACATAATGTTACGTTTTAAAAAAAAAACAAATATTTATACTATTCTCTCTCTCTGTTTCTCTCAAAAACCCAAATTTTTCATCAAAAATAACTCAAATCAATCAAGCACAATAACTATCAACTTTCTTAACAAAAAACCCCAAATCATCAATCAAATTTATCCCTAATTCAAGATATTTCTTTTATTCTTTAATTTATTATTTATTTTGTGTAATTTCAATTTGTAAAATAGGAAAAAATATATAAAATATGCAAATTAATTATTCACTTAGCTATATATAGTTGTTTGTTTATATTAATTATAGAAATTATAATAATTGTTGATATTTCTTTTATTCTTTAATTTATTATTTATTTTGTGTAATTTCAATTTGTAAAATAGGAAAAAATATATAAAATATGCAAATTGATTATTCACTTAGCTATATATAATTGTTTGTTGTTTGTTTATATTAATTATTGAAATTATAATAATTGTTGATATTTGTCCCATTTTATAAAAAAATTAGTGTTTTTATTCAAATTTGTTTATTTAGATATTTATTACTAATGGTTTGGTTATGATGTTACATGTTTATGATGCTTATTTGTTTTGATTGAGAAAATTTAAAATAGTTACGCTTTATTAATATTTACCCGTTTTGAAAATTAGGTGTTTTATAAAATTATGTTTTTTAATTAGTTTGTTTGCCCAAATCACCAATAAAAATTGGGGTTGTTGATATTTTTCCCGTTTTATAAAAAAATTGAGTTTTTATTAAAATTTGTTTAATTAGATAATTAGAATAATTATTTGGTTATCATTAAATGTGTATGTTTTTTATGTTGTTTTTATTGTTAAAAATAAAAATAGTTAGGATGGCAGAGCCAGGTCCACAGATTAAAGGCAGGATGGGCATTTTATGACAGATGAAGGACTTGGACGCTGAAGTATCTCGGGTTCGTCATCACATGGCTGATCTCGAGAAAGAGTTCGGGATTCTGCCGTTGAGTTTGTGACTCATATCCCGAGGAGACCATTAAGTGGACCGAGATTTCAGCCCTGAGTCGCCAGCTCGACCAGTTGTTGTTGCGTAGAAATTATCTGGCCAACTCTTGATGGAAAAACATGTGAAAACGTGGGTGTTTCTGAATGGTCACTGGACCAACTTCGAGTCATTATTTCGTGTAACAGCGCTGAGTTGTTTATACCGAACTCAACGTGGTTGAGTAGCCCGTGTGACGAGCTTCGTAACGGTATATCACATGACCTATTCGGAGAATGGGTGTGAATACAAAGTGGCTTCAAAGTTGGTGCCTCGAAAGCTCAAATCTGGAAAAACCGAAATGGTAAAGGAAAACCATTTAGTATAATCCCATATTGGAAGATTAAGAGTTAATTTTACAATATATATACCATACCAACCCATGTAGTTATTAAACTAACATGTCCACATACACCTAAGAGTATTAGTGTGTATTGGGCTTGGGCTTGGGCTTGGGATTTGGGATTTGGGGAATGTCTCGGGTCTTGGGTCCAAACCCGAATAGGGAGTTTTGTATAAAATACAAAGCAGTCCCTAGAGTTTCCAGCAATCAGAAACGCTCCAGCAATGAATGAGATTAAATGCTGCGGTTTCAGAATTGATTGAGCGGATTCTGGGGGTGTAACTCCCAGAATTAAAGGCCAACATTTATGGCTGCGGTTTCATTAGAGCCTATAAAAGGCAGCCATCCCCCTCTCATTCTAACACACCTTCATACACACAACTCACAGCATAAGCATACACTTAGTGAGAGAGAACCGCACCACCAACAGCTCGACCTGTGGTTCGGTGCCGGTTTCCATACGAGCCACTCTGAGATAGAAGTTGTACCTTGGGAACAAAGTCCCGAAACCAGAAACCTTTAAAGGTGGTTCAGGAAATATTGTTTAAGGGAAACTGCTCAGCAGTTGCCTCTTCTTTTAATTTCTGTTATTTATTTTTCAGTCCTTTATTATTCTGTCCATTTAATTTCAGTACTGTTTCCCTTCTGTATTTTTCTTTCCAGTACCTTTAGTTTCTGTAATTTACATTTCAGTCTTTCCTATTCTGTAATTTACTTTCCTGTACTTTAATTTCCAGTATTTACATAACAGTCCGGGCAGTTTATTTAATAACAGTCCGGGCAGTTTTTTATTTGTTAAAACCAGTCCAGTTTGTTTTATTTACAAAACAGTCCGGCAGTTTTTTATTTGTTAAAACCAGTCCGGCAGTTTGTTTAAAACCAGTCCGGCAGTTTTTTATTTGTTAAAACAGTCCGGCAGTTTGTTTAAAACAGTCCGGCAGTTTCTTTTTTTGTTAAAACAGTCCGGCTGTTTGTTTTATTTACAAAACAGTCCGGCAGTTTTTTATTTGTTAAAACCAGTCCGGCAGTTTGTCAAAACAGTCCGGCAGTTTTTATATTGTCAAAACAGTCCTGCAGTTTTTTATTTGTTAAAACCAGTCCGGCAGTTTGTTAAAACAGTCCGGCAGTTTGTTAAAACAGTCCGGCAGTTTTTATATTGTCAAAACAGTCCTGCAGTTTGTTTTATTGTCAAACCAGTCCGGCAGTTTGTTTTATTATCAAAACAGTCCGGCAGTTTGTATTATTGTCAAACCAGTCCAGCAGTTTAATTTAAATTCTGTACGAGTCAGGAATTGTAATTCATATTCCAATTGTGAGAAATAAAGTGTTATTTCCATTGCGTTCCTGTCTTTTACTTTATTGTCCTTTCAATTATCGTATTCGAAATAGTACCAAAAAACCAACAATCTTAAACAATACTATTATTTGGTTTTACTATTTTCGAATAGAAAAGGACTTTTGTTTTTATTTTATTGTTGTTGACGTCTCGGTTTTATTCTTGCAAAATCATTGCTAGTTTACTAGAAATTGAAATTTGCAAATAGAATAAAATCCGAATTAGTTTTAATCTTTTAATTCTAGAATATAATAAAGAATTCTTAGTGAAATCAAAAGTGATTTGATTTTCACGCTAGAATATCTTTTTATTGTTTTATTCTTTTGAAGCAATCTAATTAAGATATAATTAGTATTTGCGATTAAGAATTTTAGTTTTCTTGCGAGAAACTAAACGGTTTTAAATTTGTCATTTCAGATGACTAATGAGGATCAAACACCCATCGATCCTTCGGGATTCGTGCAGGGCGCAGTTGTGATTGGCAGTAGCCATAACATTGCGAGCGCTGCGAGTGGGGGGCCCCAGGCTCAGGCACAGGCTGAGGCCGAAGCTGCTGCGGCAAAGGCTGCGGCCGACGCCGCTGCGGCAAAGGCTGATGCTATGGCTGCGGCTGCGGCCGCAGCACATGCTGCTGCTAAGGCTGCGGCCAAAGCAGCGCTTGTGGCAGCGGCCAGGGCAAAGGGCAAGGCTCCGGCAACGCCGGCGATGCCAATGTTGCCAACCTCTCAACTGGAGAGACCGGAAAAGTTTAGGGGCAACAACTTCAAACGTTGGCAGCAAAAGATGCTGTTTTATTTAACTGCCCTTAATCTGACCCGTTTTCTTAAGGAGTCTGCACCCGTCCTAAGCGAGGACGATGAGGACGTGCAGACGGTTTCGGCGGTAGAAGCATGGAAACACGGCGACTACCTATGCCGGAACTACATCCTGTGTGCTCTGGATGACACTCTCTTCAGTGTATTCGAGCCCAAGGCTTCTGCAAAGGAGCTTTGGGAGTCTCTCGAAAGAAAGTACAAAGTGAATAACGCTGGCGCAAAGAAATTTGTCGTCACGGACTTTCACGAGTACATGATGACTGATGGGAAGAGTGTTATCGAGCAGGTTGAGGAACTCCAACTCATATACCATAGGCTTGAGGTTGAGGGGCTAGTTATCAACGAACCTTTCCAAGTGGCATTAATGATTGAGAAACTGCCACCTTCTTGGAAAGAGTTTCAAAACTACCTGAAACACAAGCGAAAGGCTATGACCTTGGAGGGACTCATTGAGAGGCTCAATGTTGAGCAAAGCAACCGTCGATCCGGAAGGAAAGGCGGTGGCGGAGTAGGCAACGCGGTTGCCAAGGCCCATGTGGTTGAGAACGCTATGTCTAAGCGGAAACGCTTTGACGGCGTAGTCGGTGCTTCTCTCCAGAAGAAATTCATGGGAGATTGCTTTGTGTGCAACAAACCGGGCCATCGTGCCGCGGATTGTAAGATGCGCACCGACAAGCCCAAACCCCCCCAAAAGAGGAAGTTCCAAGGGAAAGGGAGGAAGAGGGCACCTGCTCAGGCTAATGTGGCTGAGGGAGGAGATGATGCTGGACAAGACTACATGCACCTGAGTGCTGTGGTTTCTGAAGTGAACCTGGTGGGGAGCAACCCAAAGGAATGGTGGCTGGACACAGGCGCCACTAGTCACATCTGTGCCAGCAAGTGGATGTTCAAGACCTATACGGCCGTGGACAATGAGAGCTGCTTCATGGGGAACTCGGCTACTTCCAGGGTGGAAGGAAAAGGAACCGTGCTGCTGAAGATGACATCGGGAAAGGAGCTCACACTGAATGGCGTGCTCCATGTGCCGGAAATTCGCAAGAATCTGGTTTCCGGGTCCGTGATGGTGAACAAAGGATTTAAACTTGTATTTGAATCTGCAAAAATTGTAATCACTTTAAACGGAATGTATGTAGGCCGTGGCTATATGACCAACGGCATGTTTAAATTAAATGTTGGTACTCCGGCTCCTAAAGCCGAGTTAGCTATTGAGGGTACTAAGGCTGAGGCCAGTACCAAGAATAATGTAATCGTGAATGTTGTCCAAGTGGCCAATAAAACTTCGTTTGCTTATTCTTGTGATTCATTTAATTTATGGCATGGTAGATTAGGTCATGTGAATTCTAATTCTATGAAGAAATTAATATCACTGAATCTACTACCTAATTTTGTATTTGATAAACAACATAAATGTGAGGTTTGTGTTGAAGCAAAATTAACCAAGTCTTCGTATCAACATATTGAACGAAGTACTGAACCTCTCGGTCTAATACACACGGATGTATGCGACTTAAAGTTTATACAAACGCGAGGAGGGAAAAAGTATTTCATCACGTTTATAGATGATTGTACTAGATACTGCTATGTCTACTTAATGAGAAGTAAAGACGAAGCGGTAGAGAAATTCGCTCTTTATAAGACCGAAGTAGAAAATCAACTCAATAAAAAGATTAAAATGTTGAGGAGTGATAGAGGCGGTGAATACGAAGCACCGTTTGCGCAGATATGCGCAGAAAATGGCATTATACATCAAACGACAGCCCCATACTCTCCGGAGCAGAATGGGGTTGCTGAGCGTAAGAATAGAACTCTCAAGGAAATGATGAATGCTATGCTAATAAGTTCTGGGTTACCCCAGAACATGTGGGGGGAAGCGCTGCTTTCTGCCAACTATGTATTGAACAAGCTACCGCATAAGAAGCGTGATAAACCACCTTATGAACTATGGAAAGGCCATAGGCCGAGCTATAAATTCTTAAGGGTTTGGGGTTGTCTCGCGAAGGTCCTTGTCTCGCTTCCGAAAAGAACGAGAATAGGGCCAAATACGGTAGACTGTGTGTTCATAGGATATGCACAAAACAGTAGTGCTTATCGTTTTCTAGTGCACAAGTCGGATAATCCCGATGTGCATGTAGATACTATCATCGAAGCTCGAGAAGCTTCTTTCTTCGAGGAGATCTTTCCCCACAAGTCTTCCAAAACTGTAGAGACTGAGGAGTCACACAGTGAGGAAAATGTGGGGGCAAGTGAACCGTTGGAGGAAGAAGAAGAAGAGCCTCGACGTAGTAAAAGGGCTAGAAAGGAAACGTCTTTCGGTCCAGATTTTGTAACCTTCATGATAGAAGGCGAACCGGCGACATTCAAAGAAGCAATGTCATCCCCGGAAGCCCAATATTGGGAGGAAGCGATCAACAATGAGGTTGAATCGATATTACAAAATCACACTTGGGAACTAGTGGATCTACCACCCGGGTGTAAGCCACTAGGACACAAGTGGATCTTCAAGAGGAAGAGAAAGCTCGATGGAACAATCGAGAAATACAAGGCAAGGCTTGTAGTGAAAGGTTTTAGACAAACCGAAGGTGTCGACTATTTCGACACCTATGCTCCTGTCTCCAGGAAGACGTCAATCCGGATAGTCATTGCTCTCGCAGCATTGTTCGATCTGGAAATACATCAAATGGATGTTAAAACGGCGTTTTTGAATGGTGAGCTGGAAGAGGAAATTTACATGGAACAACCGGAAGGGTTTGTGGTTCCAGGTAAAGTGCACAAGGTGTGTAAACTTGTGAAGTCCTTGTATGGACTTAAACAAGCACCTAAACAATGGCACGAAAAATTTGATAGAGTGATGCTATCAAACGGTTTTCGGATAAACGAATGTGACAAATGCATCTACGTAAAAGGAAATGAAAAGGACTACGTGGTAGTCTGCCTCTACGTAGATGACATGATAATAATAGGGAGTATTGATAACATCAACTCCACTAAGAAAATGTTGTCACAAAAATTCGAGATGAAAGACTTGGGTGTCGCTGATGTTATACTTGGTATGAAAATTACCAAGACATCAGACGGATATGCGCTATCTCAAACTCACTATGTCAGGCAGATGCTTGACAAATTTGATAAAGATAGTAGAGCTACATCCAGAACTCCGATAGAGATCTCAACCACCCTGAAAAAGAACTTTGGGGAGAGTGTGAGACAATTGGAATATTCTCGAATAATAGGCAGTCTGATGTACGTCATGAACTGTACTAGACCAGACATAGCCAACTCAGTGAGTAGACTGAGTAGGTACACCAGTAATCCAAATGAGGAACACTGGAAGGCCATCATGAGACTTCTCAGATACATGAGATACACAGCAGACCGAGGGTTGCATTATACCAGATATCCAGCTGTACTGGAAGGGTATTCTGATGCAAACTGGATCTCGGATTCCAACAGTACACGATCCACTAGCGGATATGTGTTCGTGATGGGAGGAGCAGCTGTCTCATGGAGATCATCCAAGCAGACGTGCATAGCTAGATCAACTACGGAATCCGAGTTCATAGCGTTGGATCTAGCAACAGAAGAGGCTGATTGGCTGAGAAGCTTTCTGGAAGGAATTCCAATGTGGCCGAAACCTGTCCCAGCAATAAGCATGCACTGCGATAGTCAGTCGGCTATTGGACGGGCGCAGGATCATATGTATAATGGAAAGTCCCGACATATTCGTCGGAGACATAAATCCGTAAGAGAATTGTTAGCTAACGGTGTGGTGTCATTAGATTTTGTGAGATCTAAAGACAATATAGCGGATCCATTTACAAAAGGCTTAACTCAGGTAGGAGTTGAAGTTTCATCGAGGGGAATGGGGTTGAAGCCCATCAAACTGGAAACCTCCTCAGAGGCAACCCAACCCGAACTGGATTCTCCAGCCTCGGGTTCAACGGGAAAACCGAACTGTGGGGGTGACCGAATAAAGCACTCGGGAACTTAAGTTCCCAGCCCATTTTTAGGATGAAAGAGTGATAGACCTAGACCATCTTAAGGGTGAGCATGAGGCTCTTAATGAAAACAAGTATCTCGAAGATCGAGAGGGGTGAGTCAGGACACCCTTGACTTGACATCACCTATGACGAGTGTGTATGGCCGATACTATGTGATGAGCCATGGGCTAAATCACTAGAGCACTCGGTTGAATTTTGCCAAGGCAGTCCACGGCCAAATATGGACAACAACCAAAGGGCTTAGTAAGTGGTGTAGAGAGGACACTGTGTGCGCATTACCCTGGTATGCACAAACGCTAAAGGGTTCAAGGCTTAAAGGCCACCCAATAGTAGCATATCAGATTTTACGTCACTACGGCAGGTTCAAGGCGCGCGCTACCTGTCCTTATGCAGTGAACTCTTGCGGTTCTCTCGTATGCATTTAGGAGCATTTTATTTTCAGCCAATTGCATTCATGTGGGGGATTGTTGGAAAAACATGTGAAAACATGGGTGTTTCCGAATGGTCACTGGACCAACTTCGAGTCATTATTTCGTGTAACAGCGCTGAGTTGTTTATACCGAACTCAACGTGGTTGAGTAGCCCGTGTGACGAGCTTCGTAACGGTATATCACATGACCTATTCGGAGAATGGGTGTGAATACAAAGTGGCTTCAAAGTTGGTGCCTCGAAAGCTCAAATCTGGAAAAACCGAAATGGTAAAGGAAAACCATTTAGTATAATCCCATATTGGAAGATTAAGAGTTAATTTTGCAATATATATACCATACCAACCCATGTAGTTATTAAACTAACATGTCCACATACACCTAAGAGTATTAGTGTGTATTGGGCTTGGGCTTGGGATTTGGGATTTGGGGAATGTCTCGGGTCTTGGGTCCAAACCCGAATAGGGAGTTTTGTATAAAATACAAAGCAGTCCCTAGAGTTTCCAGCAATCAGAAACGCTCCAGCAATGAATGAGATTAAATGCTGCGGTTTCAGAATTGATTGAGCGGATTCTGGGGGTGTAACTCCCAGAATTAAAGGCCAACATTTATGGCTGCGGTTTCATTATAGCCTATAAAAGGCAGTCATCCCCCTCTCATTTCAACACACCTTCATACACACAACTCACAGCATAAGCATACACTTAGTGAGAGAGAACCGCACCACCAACAACTCGACCTGTGGTTCGGTGCCGGTTTCCATACGAGCCACTCTGATAGCAATTGTAACGACCCAGTCCTCCGACCACCTTCAGGCACGTCGTCCTTATGGGGTTGTCAGTGCCCACATCGGCTAGATAGCGGCTCTGATACCAATTGTAACGACCCGGTCCTCCGACCAGACCGCCACCATCTGCTTACTACCACCAATACTGCCGCTTTGTCCTGATTTCGTCCTTGCTTCTCGGGCCGCACGGCTTTAAAAAGCATTGGTGATAAGAAGGAGTATACTTTTACCTTATATACCATATATGTACTACATATCTATACGATGTGGGATAACTCATTTCTCTTTACCATAATATTTTCCTATAAAAATCCGGATTCTTAGAACCCTTATAAGTCATGCCGGTCTTTTTTTCAGATTAAGTTGAGCGGACGCAATATTCTTATTGTAGAAACTGTCAAAATTTATAAACACCACCAAATTCTCAATGGCCAACAATTGACAAAATTTGCTCTTGCTACTGCATCTGTCAAGTATTCACTTCATTACATCCCATATTACTTCTGCCCCGCTCCTTTTCTAACTAGAAAACTACCTCAATACATAATTACATTCAACGGTACAAGCACAGACACAAGACGATTTATATTAACAAAACAAATATTAAATACAATGTCAAATTCGAGAGCTGAAGATGCGACCCCAAAGATGTCTCCACCGATCCCACCAAAGAATGGATTGCTACATCAACGTCGTGGTTTTCCATCTGGCCCTGCCAAACTGGTTGTTGGCGGTGCTGCTATTGTCATCTCTATAGGGTTTTTTACATTGTATTCCAAGAAAAAGCCGGAAGCCTCCGCCATTGACGTGGCGCATGTGGCCTCAGGGGTCGGGGCTAGACCGGAGCACACTCGCTCTGGCAAATAGATGATCTTGTTTATCTTTAAGACGTGTATATGCATTGTGTTGTCTTCCTCTCTCTTTTTTGGCTTTCTCACGGGTATTTTGTAGCTCTATTTCAATTTCTGTAATGTGTATACATGCATTTTTTAGGACATTTTTTAGGTCTCGCAAAACAAAACAGTAAATATATAACTACGATGCATGTGAAGGAGTTCCGTAAGACGACTATATAATTCCGCATTTGTACGGCTTAAGAGCCACATGGAATAAGGTTTTAGGCTAAATTAGCAAGTGTTCTTTTTCTCACCAAACAAGAAAGAAGAAGTCAAAATGTGTAATGCAATTCATTATCTCGGAAATTCTGCAGAATATAATAACTATTGTTGGGTTTAGGTTTCAGATAGTAACATGTTAAATATTTCTGGATGGAAGAATGAAAAACTTATAATCTGTAGCTAATAATGTAGAGGCACAGGACGAAGAGTTGGCCTCAAGTTCTTAACAAACAATTATTAAGTTCCTAACAGACCATTCCATCATTATGTGCAACAAGCTTGTTTTTACTTCCTTCAACTTGATACGCAGTTGAGATTTGTAAGAAAAATGCAGGTATGTTTTGACATTAATAGGCATGACTACCAGAAGATTACTTCCCTCTTTGAACACTGTAACAGCAACACTCTTCACAATGGATCTATAATTTTAAGTGGTTTGATAATAATATTACAATTATATGAAGAAATTAATAATCAAATGAATTCATCAAAGTAGTTTCGGGCGTTAGATGTAAATGCCAACTCTGTTGCAATAGCCAGAAAAAAAAAAACTTGTACTTGATGTTAATTGTATTCACAAGTAGGCCGCAAAGGGACTGTAGTAAATCATAATCTCGTTTATGTAGTGGAGGCACCAAAAGAAATTGTATATTTCATAGGGAAGAAAAAGTGCTGTTTGCACTCGCAGTAGCATTTCTGTGAAAAAACAAGAATATGTTCCGCACCAAACAAAAGGAAAAAAATACTACCTTAATAGCTAGTTTAAACAGAAAAAACTGGTTAAAGTTAAGGCCTGTAAAAACCGTCACCAAATGCATAGTTTTACAAGAAATCTCATCATGTTAAACCACATGCGAGAGGAGTCGACTCTTGGGCCTGACTGTTTGCATTGGTAATAGATGTTAGTGGTACATAAATTCGTGCTCTTTTTAGAACTTCAGCAACGACCCATCTCTTATGCTTACTAAGCGGTCTCGAGGGGTCCAATTTAACCTGCAAATTATAGCTCAATACAATCAGCCACATCTATGATATGCATCACATAAAGGGTTGTTAAACCTCTCTTACTGATATGTGAACCGCTTCTCTAAATGTTAAAAGACTTCAAACAGCAATTTAATACATAATCATGATCGATAAAGATAACTCTATTTTAAACTTTCAAAATCATTAGTGAAAATGCGAACATGACAGGCATTTGAATATCTAGGCATTCGATGACGTTGATTTTTTCTAGTTAAAGTGTTGGGGAGTTATAAAAGAGTTTTAAATAAAAAACGATGTAATAAAAAATCATTGAAGGACCTTAAAAACAATAAATTGTTTAGTTTTCCCAAACCACGCATCATGGTGATGTGGTGTACCGCGTCAAAGTATTATGACAAGTCATTCCGCAACATGGTATGACATGCAAACCAACAATCAGGTCTACCAACCATACTTAGAAGAAGAAGAAAGTCCCAGAATATGCACACTTGTCCTAATACTATTGATGAAGCACGCAGGTCACCCTAGAGGCGTGATCTCCCGCGAAAACAACTAAATGATCAAGAACTAAAATAGTATCTGTCTAAAGCAGTACCGCTAGTTTACCAAGTAACTACATCTCATGCTTGTAAGGTAGGATTGTAATCAAAGTAGAAATTCAGAATTGTAATGACATGTAAATCCAAAATCAAAGCAAAATATACCAAGATAAAGTGCAATAAAAAAATGTAAACATAAACCATACTTCCTTCTAAGCATTTAGATTCTTAATAATGAGGAGGAACTGAGCTATAAAAAGCTGGACTATGATCAGTGACTCTTAAAAGCAAAACACGCAAACGAAAAATCAACAAACAAGTTTGAAGCTTTAATCAGAAGGGATACCAAGTCAATAATATCTTGAGATATTATACACTATAAATTGTCAAAAGGATAACCAGAAAACAATGCAGCACATGAAAACCATCCTATAAACGATGTTTACCCACATGATCCACATGCATGTTCTTTACTGTCAAAACATGTATGCTATTGCTATATTCTTCTCATATTTATTTCACTGAACATGAAAAAATAAATTTAGCTCCACAGCACTTAAAATTCTCTTCCTCAAGAAATCATTGTGTTTTTTTATTATTTACTTACTCAAATTGAATATCAAATGTAGCAATAAAATATCAGAAATAAACAAGCATGCTATAATTTTTTTCATATTTCAGTGAACATGAAAAATCTCCAAGTTTAGCTCCAAAGCACTAAAAATTTCTTTCTAAAGAAATCATTGCCCTTTCTTCTTTACTTACTCAAATTGATATATAAAATGTAAAATACAACAAGAAAGGAACAGCATGAGCACATAAGAACGAGAATTAAAGAAAGAAACCCGAGATGTAGACGAGATAATAAACTTTCAACTTAAACAGCAAAATCATATATCTAACACAATGCAGAATTGAATGTATAAACAAGTATTCGATTTTATACATATAAAGTTAAGTGTGTGGGAGAAGGGAATGAATAATGTATACTGACTCTATCTCCAATGTTGCACTGGTCGCTCTCGTCGTGGGCCATGAACTTGGATGTGCGTTTAACGTATCGGTTGTAAACTTTGTTGTGAAGAAGCCTATCCACCGCCACAACCACGGACTTCTGCATCTTGTTCGAGACTACAACTCCCACCACCCCCTTCATCTCTTTCCCTCTCTACCACAGACAGGACCAGGACCAGGACCAGAGTTCTAGGGAACACATTAATATCAAAAACACATTAGTGATGCATAGAGATGATAAAACAAATCTGCCGACAAAAGCGGAATATAGCAGTGGGGGACACGGTACTTTGTTAAGCAATTGTTCTACACTTTGGGGGGATATTAAAAAAATACGAATTTTATATCCATGTCATAACCTGTGTATTCATGAATATAGGCATATGTGTGCTTAGCATTTTCGGAAAAAAAAATAGAGTGATTATACGATTCTCATGAGGAATTTAAACAGTGATGTTAAATGAAAATTAGGGTATAAACGTACAGGGTGCTTCTACATGTTATAACTTGCAAAAGACAGGACAAACAAACTTGTTATGAAATAAGCATATTTCTGTGCAACTTGTTATTCTTTACAATTCCAAAAGGCTTGCATCTTTTTGGATATCATTTTAGTGTACTACTTTCTCTTAATAATCATATAAAAGTGGAAAAATTATAGCCACTTCAAAGTTTGAAACCCCTGCATGATAGTAAGAGAAACAAAATTACCCAAAAAGGATAAGACTATAAGAGGAATAATCAACAGAGCGATTTGCTGGAAACCTTTTATAAATAGAAGGATATAAGAGTGACATATTTTAGCCTTCATTTCGTTTTTATTTCGCATATTCATTTAAAAATGAAGAACACAACACTTGTGGCAGATAGGTTGGAACTTGGAAGCTTATGAAAGATAATAGGAGAAACAAACAAGACTTGCACAACAAACTCTTACAAATAGAGATTGTTCAGTAACATTGAGAGTCTACATTTAAGAAAAACAATGCTGTTTGGTAAAATATATGAACTCTCAAGTTAAAAAAGATAATCATATACTCATGTTGTAACTTAAATACGCCATCCTACTAGAACATCTTCATAAAAAACTTTTTTAACAAAAAGACAAGCAAACAGACATTTTTTTACATTAAGAAGAAGCCCTTGCAGAGAATTGAGATAGCGAGATAGAGAACTAGGATTTAAGGTCCATGTTTTATTAAGGACAGGATATCCTTCCACAAATGTAAAGGGGTAAACGCTGTTATTACCTGATTAGCTATAAAAAAATAATCTCAAATCTAGTTTTACAATACATGTATATCCCAAACCTTTTACTTCTATAAAGCATGATTTATCTTCTTTTACTTTTAAAATATGCCTACTTTTAAGTCATCCAAACATATAGATATACTTTTAAGTAAAAGTAAGGAAAAGGTTACTTTTACCGGACAACCAAACAATCTCATTAGTAAGCTTTTACTGACTTTTACTTGAAAGTATTATTTAGGAGCTTGATGAAAAGTAACCTTTTCCATAAGTAAATGGGGAAAAGTAAGCTTTTATAGAAGTAAAGGAATTTACGACTTTGTAAAAGCAAATTAGAGTATGGAAATTAGCTAATCTCTAAAATGATAATTTTGCTCTTTTATGAATGTGGAAAAGACAATTTTCCCTATTAACAATCAGAAAACATAAGCCGAGGTACATCACTTCGCCAGATTTTTTATACCTACATCTCAGGTACCGGGCATGTTCCTTATTTAGATAATGTCTTTTTCGAACGGGGCTTATTCCTAATTAAGATTGTGTTAAGTTTTTAGTTCTAAAGATTTTTAAATCTAGTTTAAAAGTTGTAGATTAATAAGACAGTATGTCTATACCACGGGATAAAAAATTCTTTTACTAACTAAAAAAGTATAACATACAAAGAGTTCACCAAACAACATTATTATTAACAGTATACTTTTCCATAATTCACCAAACAACATACTAAGATATTTTGAAATTACCAGCTCAACGCCTAAACATAATAATACGAAACTACACTAATTGTAACATCTAATTTATAATCAACTACAAGCTTAACATAATACGAAACTACACTAATTGTAACATCTATTTTATAATCAACTACAAGCTTAACATAATACTAAACTACATACGTATTGAGAATTTTCACTTTTCAGCTAACTTTTCAGCATCCATTTTCCAAATCCATTTGTAATGCTGGAAAACAAAATTGTGAATGCAGAAAGAAGTTGCCAATATAAAGTGCATGTATCACCAACACTGCACAATCAAAAGCCCCCTAAAAACCAAATGGATCTATAGACTAATTGGAGGAAAAAAAACAGCAAACAAGGTTTTAAAGTCATCTCTTTGTTCAGTGATAGGAGTAACAGCAGAATGTAATACTTAAATAGGATTAAAATTTAATAATCCTCATGGTGCACTAGACCCAATTCTGACTTATGGTGTTACACACATAAAGCAACAACTCTTAATGGACAAAGCATAAAGCTCTTAAGATCGTTATTAAAATGGTGTTAGCTTATTGCTTCATTAAGCTCCCAATTCTTTTTTATTAGAAGACAATGCCTTTGATTGGTTGCGTCTTATAAGTAAAAGAGAATACTTTTTTTGATGGAGATCAAAAGGTATTTAATATACTTATTAGTGTTTGTATACACTTATAAATATTTGTACGTTTGTTTGCTAAAAGTATAAAGAGGGTTTGGGCAATAGTGAAAAGTCGTTGGTGATAGTTAATTATTGTTGAAAAGTATAAAACTCTTAGCTTAACATATACCTTTCTACCTCGAAATCACACGTATACATTTTTGGTGTCAACGAAACAACAATTTTACTTTTGGCGCTTATAAGTTGTAAGTATAATATATTTAACTAATGTGTACCAAACAAGGCCTATAGTGTCTGTACTACGGGATATAAACTTCTTTTACAACTGAAAAAGTAAAGCATAGAAAGTGTTTACCAAACAAAATTACTATTACCAAAATACTTTTCCATATTTTACGAAACAACACATCTCTCCCTTTAAAGTTCAAACTAATATAATATAAAATACTGTATCACTTTATCAGAAAAGTTCCTATGTAATTAATCGAAACAACCAACAACCTTATTACTACAAAAATACTCCGTAATAATAGCAGGGGATAACTGTTGCCAAATTATAACGTGTCAATATCACAATTACTGCATAATAAGAAACTCAAACAAAGACCAGAACATCTTATTAGATAACTAACTATATTGAACATAAAAAATAATGATTTTTGAAATCATCATTTTGTTCGTGTTAGTGGAAACTAGATGGTAGGGCTTATCCCTCCCTACTCCACTCCACCATTTTGCAAATTCATTTGAAATGGTGAAAAATAGACTAGACATGTACGTTTGAATAGGTATTGAGAATTTTTTCGGTACCCATTTTGCAAATTCATTTGAAATGGTGAAAAACAAAACTGTGAATGCAGAACCAAGTTGTCAATATATAATGCAAGTACCACCGACACTGCACAATCAAAAGTTCATTAAAAGACCAAAAAACTAATTGGAGAAAAAAAAAACACAGCGAACAAGGTTTTAAATCATCCTTTTGTGCGTGATGGAACAACCTCAAATCCCAATACTTAAATAGCAATAACGTCCCGAGCACTCACTATGCAGTAGGCACAACTATAACTCACGTTGTTACACACATAAAGCATCATTAGTTTTTGCGGAACAAAGCATAAAGCTAATAACAATTTTATTTATAAAAGAAACCTAGTTATTACAAATATATGAAATGAAGAATTAATCAAATCCTAACCCCTATTAGCTTCTCCCACTTACAAAACATAATATGTCTTTATTCAATAACCAACAAATGAACAACAAATATTTTAATATACTAAGAGACAAATATAATAATTTTGTGCATAATCATAAACCAAGTTACTACAGATATATACTACTATATAGGAGAATTAACTAAATCCTAACCCCTACCGAGCTTCTCCCACTTACATATAAACACTATTAACAACAAAAATACTAAAGAGATAAATATAACCCAATTCCATTAATCAACTCATTAAAACTATAACCCATTTTCAATAACAAATGGATGAAAAATTATACGGAAAAAAAAACCCGTCATTTTTTGTTCAGAAACCGAAACAAAAATGTAACGAAAAGGGTCCCTAAATCAACAAAAGAAACGAACAATTAGGAGCTACTTTAAAATGTAATGTAACTAATGTTAGTATATTCAGTTATTTTTTTAGTAGACAAAATCGTAGTGCAGTGGATTACTAATAAAAGATTATTAGGATTAGTTAAATTGATTAAATAACTATACGACTGAAAAAAGGTGCTTAAAATAAATATAAAATAAAAATTAAATGGTTAAACATACGCACCTGGAGAGAGAGAGAGAGAGAGAGATTACAGTAAAAAAAATACTTATAGACTAATTTATTTTTATGGTGATAAAGTGAGGGTTAAAATTGAAGTGTTTAAAATTATATTAATGGTCCTCATACTTTGTTCATAACTACGTCTTTAAGCACGTTCTTGTAGTTTTAACATTTTTCACATGTTTTTGTTCCTTCACTAGAAGTAGTTTATTATACTTTACATCTTTGAAGTATGGTTGCTTTTTTGTTTATTATCACAAACTATGGCCGTTTAGTACCTTAGACTATTGAAGCGTTAGTCTTTTTGTACCATTCCATTCACTTAGTACCTTAAAATCAAATTAACGATTGTAATGAAATGACCAAAATTTATCGAGTTTATTTGTTTCCCGGTTCAAATTGTTCCTCATTTCTTATTTGTTCCCTACTAAAATCATTAATTGGAGCATTCCAAGTACTATACGAGCGCCCGGTTCTCTAAATTTAACCTAAAAACCACATTTTTACAACTTTACATATTTAAATAACACTACAAAATAATATTGATTTAGTGAGGGTCAAAAGTTGTCACAAATCTGTCACAATTTTAAAAAATTGTCACAAATCTGTCACTATTTTAAAAAACCATCACAAACTGTCATAAAACTGTAGCTAATAAGCTCAGAATTCTACACCGCAAACCAACATAAAGGCTTCTTTGTTTTATTTTATTTCAAGCAGACCCACATAAAGGCTTTTTTATTTCTCGACCAGTTTTCATTCACATGTCCGCAGTGACGGAGCCAGCCTCCTCGAATAGCGGGGGTACAATTTCAATAGACACAATAAAACAAATATATATTTTTCTTTGCCAACTCTTTACCAAGTTTTTTAAAGTTATAATCCTAATTTCTAACCAAAAGATGTAGGTGAATGGAAAACAATGCAATCTAAACAAAGTCCTTTATGAATCACCAATTTCATATATGGTGTCATTTATATGGTATACTTAATGGGGAAAAATAAAAAAATTGGGTTTTGCTGTTTTGAAAGTTGTTTTTTTCTCCGATTTATATCATTATTTTTTTATTCATATTTTACCATATATACACGACCTACCATATTGACTATGCATTGCTTGTGTTGTAACTTATAGCTAGAATCTAAAGAAATGGTTAGTTATTAATTATTCTCCAAACCAAAATACAACTAATTATGAATTGGAGGCACAAATAATTTGTTATTGCCTCAAAATAAATACCAATGAAAAAGTAACAACCAAATAAGAGAATATGTTTTTCTTAAGGAATATCAAAGTATTTTTTTCCGTAACAAGTAAAATTTAAATGCCTAAAAAAAAACTGTATTAAAAGGGTTTTAGACAAAGTAATATAGAGATTCGACAGTTCAAAATAAACGATATAGTGAAAAAGACAGGTATGCTTCATCACTAGTAAGGAAAGGGAGGGGTGAATTTGAGATTATGGTAATTATCAAGTGATGTTATTTATAGGTGTAATTTTTTAGACTAATGAAGGGTATCTAAGTAATAAATTGCTATAAAGTTAGCAGTGACACACACTGACCAAATGTAGCTCCGTCTATAGATGTCGGACTCTCACTTTTTCGTACATTTGTGTTACCCGTTGTGTCCGACTTGTAAAAGGCTCGACTCGTCCTTGTTCATCATGTATCCAAAATACTTACTCCTATGAGAGATCAAATAAGGCTAAATTTAAAAAGAAACGGAGTAACAAGAAATACAACCCGACCCGAATATAGTAAAAAAAAAAAAAACCAGTTACTCTCTCGGGAGATTCTCTTTTGAGGACTCAGATTACTCATCTGAGTCTTCATTTTACTTATCTGAGGATCTGGTTAAAAACCAGGTCCACGTCACATCTTATTTTTATTTATTTTTTTAATTCATTCCACTCAATTTTATTACAAAATAAATAACTCTAACACCCCTTTATTACATATCTTTACACTTCATTTATCTACAAAATAAATAAATTTAGCCACTCCATCACACTATTAATTAATACATTACTCTGTTTTTTTTTTCCGTTTAAACTAAATACAAAATTAAAATATTTTATAATCATAATATTATATCAAGTTAACACTTTCAAGTAATTTATATTTTGCACTTTTTTATTTATTAATTTTGTTACTTCTGAGTAAATAATTAAATTGTCCCCAAAAACCCTACACGTCATTATTTTCTTCCATCTTTTCCTACCCACATTTAACCGGGTTAAATTGAAAGTGGTTAAATAAATATGGGTAGGTAAAGATGGAAGAAAACAATTACATGTATGGTTTTTGGGGACAATTTAATTATTTACTCGGAAGTAACAAAATTAATAAATAAAAAAGTGCAAAATATAAATTACTTGAAAGTGTTAACTTGATATAATATTATGATTATAAAATATTTTAATTTTGTATTTAGTTTAAACGGGGAAAAAAAACAGAGGAACGTATTAATTAATAGTGTGATGGAGTGGCTAAATTTATTTATTTTATAGATAAATGAAGTGTAATAAAATATAATGAAGTGGTGTTAGAGTTATTTATTTTGTAATAAAATTGAGTGGAATGAATTGAAAAAATAAATAAAAATAAAATATGACGTGGACCTGCTTTTTAACCAGGTCCTCAGATAAGTAATTTGAGGAGTCAAAAGAGACTCGCCCCTCTGATGCACGGGGGAGTTTTTTTTAGGTGTAAAATCACTTAAATAATAGTCTAAATTACTCAAATTGAGGACTTTGTTTATTTTTTCAATTTATTCCACTCAATTTCATTATAAAATAAATAACTCTAATACCACTTCATTACAGTTCATTACACTTCATTTATATACAAAAATAAATAAATTTACCCATTCCATCACACTATTAATTAATACATTCCTCTGTTTTTTTTCCACTCAAACTAAATACAAAATTAAAATATTTTATAATCATAATATTATATCAAGTTAACACTTTCAAGTAATTTATATTTTGCACTTTTTTATTTATTAATTTTGTTACTTCCGGGTAAATAATTAAATTGTCTCCAAAAACCATACACGTCATTATTTTCTTCGTTATTTCAAATAAATAGTACGTCCGTGATTTTTTAAATTCGTATTTGATTTGATTTCAAATAGTACGTCCGTGATTTCAACTCCATTACATTACAAAATAAATAACTCTAACACCAATTCCTTTTACCTCCGAGTAAATATTTTAAAATATTATATCAAGTTAACACTTTCAAGTAATTTATATTTTGCACTTTTTTATTTATTAATTTTGTTACTTTCGAGTAAATAATTAAATTGTCTCCAAAAACCATACACGTCATTATTTTCTTCCGTGATTTCAAATAGTACGCCAGAAAAAACGACCGATCGTTTTGGACAAACGACCGATCGTTTTTTCTGGCGTACTATTTGAAATAGCGATCGGTCGTTTTTTCTGGCGTACTATTTGAAATCACGGAAGAAAATAATGACGTGTATGGTTTTTGGAGACAATTTAATTATTTACTCGGAAGTAACAAAATTAATAAATAAAAAAGTGCAAAATATAAATTACTTGAAAGTGTTAACTTGATATAATATTATGATTATAAAATATTTTAATTTTGTATTTAGTTTGAGTGAAAAAAAAAACAGAGGAATGTATTAATTAATAGTGTGATAGAGTGAGTAAATTTATTTATTTTATGTATAAATGAAATGTAATGAGCTGTAATGAAGTGGTGTTAGAGTTATTTATTTTGTAACGTAATGATGTGATCTGAAAAAACTCCCCCTACTCTCCTCAAAAAAAACTCCCCCTACTCTCTCTCTCTCTCTACAGAAGTCATCCCAAGTCATACACCAAAACTCTCTCTCTCTCTCTCTCTCTCTCTATATATATATATATATATATATATATATATCTTGACGACCCATTTATCTGTAAGTTGACTTAGTCTTTGATCTCTTTTTCTCTTTTACTAATTGCTTATATACATGTATATACACCAAATATTGTGTTTTTTTTGAACAGTTATGGATTTATTTATGTTTTTATGCAATTGGGTATTTGATTGTTAGGATTATTTGTTATTACTTGATTGTGGTTTTGAGTGAGTATATACTGGTCTATGGATCTACTTAGGATGTTACCAAACACTAAGTAGAATTGATAATTAAGGTCTGTTTTTTTTTTGTTTTTTGTTTTTGCTTTGGGGAAACTTTAGTTCTTCAATGTTTGCAATAGAAAGGAGCGGGTTTTAGATTTTATCGATTTTACAAAAGGACGGTTTATTAGTTATTTGTATCTTTGTGTATATTACTCCAAAGATGTGTTATTTTGTGAAGATTTACGGATATATATATATGTTTTTATGCAATTGCGTATTTGATTGTTAGGATTATTTGTTACTTGATTGTGGGATTGAGTGAGTGTATACTGGTCTATGGATCTACTTAAGATGTTATTAAACACTATGGTAATGGTAATATATGATGAGAGATAGAATCGATAATAAAGGTCTGTTTTTTTTATTTGCTTTTGGGGAAACTTTAGTTCTTATATGTTTGCAATAGAAAGGAACTGTTTAGTAATTATTTATACTTTGTGTATACAAATATTACTCCAAATATGGATTTATTTGTGTTTTTATGCAATTGGGTCATTGATTGTTAGGATTATTTGTTACTTGATTGTTGGATTGAGTGAATGTATACGGGTCTATGGATCTACTTAGAATTTTACCAAACACTGTGGTAAAGGTAAGAGTGATGAGAGATAGAATCGATAATAAAGGTCTGATTTATTTATTTTTACTTTTGGGGAAACTTTAGTTCTTAGATGTTTTCAACAGAAAGTAACGGGTTTTATATTTTATGAGTTTTACAAAAGGACGGTTTATTAGTTATTTATATCTTTGTGTATACAAGTATTACTCCAAAGATGTGTTTTCTAATGAAGAGTTACGGACTTATTGATGTTTTTTCTGCCAGTGGGTCATTGATTGTTAGGATTATTTGTTACATGATTGTGGAATTGAGTGATAGTCATAGTATACTGGTGAATGATTGTACTATGATGTTACTGAACACTATGGTAATGATAAAAGTGATGAGAGATAGAATTGAAAATAAATATCTGATTTTTTCGCTTTTGGAGAAACTGTAGGTCTTCGATGTTTGCAATAGAATGGAACGGGTTTTTGGCCCTCTTGATCTTGAAGAAGGAACTGAACTGTTTTTTAGTAATTGTTTATATCTTTGTGTATACAAGTATTACTCCAAATATGTGTTTTTTAGTGAAGAATTACAGAATTATTGATGTTTTTCTGTCAATATGTCATTGATTGTTAAAATTATTATTTATTAGTTACATGATTGTGGAATTGAGTGATGGTATACTGGTGAATGAATATAGTAGGATGTTTCTGAACACTACGGTAATGATAAAAGTGATGAGAGATAGAATTGAGAATAAAGGTGTGATTTTTTCGCTTGTGGGAAAACTTTAATTCTTAGATGTTTGCAATAGAATGGAACGGATTTTAGATCCTCTCGGTTTTGGAGAAGGAACTGGACTGTTTTGTTTTCCAATGAGAAATAGTATTATTCACTCTTCTGTTAATTTTTTATGTAAGTAGTTTATTTGTTTGTGTAACTTTACGGTTTTGAGAAGTGAGTATAATCCGTCTCTTTTATATCTGAGAGGATGTGAATTCTCTTATGGGATTATGATCCTGCTTTTATTTGCACACTAGATATCTTTCTTCAGACCCTGAATTGAGATAAAAGGGTAATCACAGGAGATGACATTGAATAAAATATATATAATCACGGTTTGTAATAGCAATTTTGGTACTTAAGAGTGGAGGCACTAGCAATCAGGCAAAATATTTTTTTCATTATTGGCTTATTGCGACTCTGAATAAGTAATCACATAGATAGTGAACCTGATTTGGTGATAATCATGGTACAATGGTTTTGGAGGGATGTATTAGAATTTACTTGCTTTATTTGGGGAAAACCTGAGGGCGTTTGACTTTCTAAAGCACCGTCTTTTAGGTATCCAAGTCCTTATGGGTTTGGGTTTACTTATTTATTTTCCCCAAGACTTAAAAGGAAGTGTGTGTTTGATACTTTAATCAGAACATAACTAAGTGAATGGATATGTTCTTTACTTAATAACCTCTTGGGTAAGTTTGATGATAGTTTATGGAGTCCTTGAACTGGTGGAGTTGCACTTCCTTGCACGATTAAGGCATTTTCATATATGCCCTCAGTGTTTTAAAAGGCGACCGCCTAGGCGCTAGGCGGTGTCTGGCCGTCCCGACTTTTGTTAGGTGTTTTAACAGTTTTTAAATTGGGACAACCAAAATTCTGATGGGTAAAATAGGTTAAAATAGGTTAGAATAGATATATATGGAGCAATAAAAAAAAGGAAAACATATCTTAAACATATTTTCTCTTTGACGGCCTCTGTCAGGTATATCTCTCTTTGAATACGACGAGTCCGAAGATGATTAGGCTTCAAAACTAATACCGATCTATTTTTTTGATATTTTGTTGATTTTGGATTATATTTGCATTTGCTTTTTAAGTTAGTGTTTGAGACATTTTCATGACATAATTTGCTTATGTTAAACTGGTCGAACATTAATATCATACTATTTATTTCTTTGCTATGGTATATCGTTAAACTAATAGACTTTAAATGCTTGATTTAAATGATAATACTATTTACAACATGTATGTTGCATTAGAATCCAAGAAAAACATGTAAAAACGTCCAAAACTCGTTTTCCCGCCTAGGCAGCGCCTAGTCGGTCAGGCGGCTAGGCGACACCTTTCCGTCTCATCCCCGCCTAGCGCCTTTTGAAACAGTATCTGCCATTTATCTGTACATGAAATGAATAATGTAATACGCTGTGTAACATGTTACACTATCTGACATCTTTTTCTTTACTTTTAAAAACGAAATGTTTCAAGATGGTGAGTCCAGCACAGATGTTTCACCATTTTGGGTGCTTTGTAGATTTAAATGTAATTTGACAGAATAATTTATTCATGTTCGTCCTCTCTCTCCCTCATAAAATGGATTCCATTCAATGTGGAGATGGACATATATAGCAGTATTTTCATTCACAAGCATAAATTGGTGATAAAAGCCGGTTTTGACAAATGCAGGTGGCTGAATTTCTCTAAATATAGGGCCTCTTGAGAACGGTTATGCATACCCGATAATATTGGTTAAGTTTATATTTTTATTGTGGAGAATTTCGTATGGTCAGTCATGATACAAATTGCCAAAGCCACTCTTGGAGAAGCAGATTGTTTAGACTTACATACATAGGCAAAAAATGATCAATTATGGGAAGTAGATATTTGTGGCAATTAATTTTACTACACTTCTACTGTTAGAAAACTGATATTTATAAAGCTCCAAAACTTCAATAGAGTTTTAACATTTTTTATTTTTTATTTTTCTGATAGACGCAGCTAGTATGCAAGCGTTGATACAAGATGTTTGATTGTGGATCCAAGTCACAGTTTTTAAGCAACCAGCAAGACAAGTTTGTCAGGTATATATGTTATCTATCTCTTCAGACCTGATGTATATAAAAAAATTTAAAGCCTTATTATTTAGGTAGTCTGTAGGTACATTAGTTCAATCAATTTCTTATGTTCTCAGACACGTGTTAAAATATTGAAAGGATTGTATTAACTTACATTCTGCTTGTAGCTATAATGATTCAGAGATATCGCATTGGTAAAAAATTCTCAACCAATTAAATTAAATATGAGGTTTACTTTGTTTTGGCATTTTTTGTTTGGATCTTTATTTCTCTCTTAGAATGCTCCTAGAAAGTTTGGGAAAATTTGTACTTTCAGACCTACGTGACTTCCTTGGCACATTTTCTGTTGACCTAGTTTTCTTTTTGATCTGTATGTTTCGTTTATTGGGAATATGAATTATGAAGCAACTTCTCTGGTGTATGGATATGAATGAGTATGAGATCCGTGTTTCTTAGGCTCCATTTGACTTTCTTTTTTTTTCTTAGTTGAAGGTTTAACTGAAGAATGTTTGACTAAAATATTTTCAAAGAAAGCATATTACCATGAAACGAACCAGGTCTTTATATGACAATCCCGTTTCAATGAATTCTCCATTTTTTGCTACCTAATATATTTTCTTCTTTTTTCATTTATATATGAAGGCTGGAGGACTTGGACTCTTCATTATCATCACCATCTACTTCAGTTAACAGATGTGGATTTGGAATTGATGGGATAAGACGTAACGACCATGGAGCTAATTCTCCTTCAAAATCATTCAAAAAAGGGATGAAGAAAGGATCGGAAGGACTTAAATCTATAGGTCGCTCACTTAGATTTGGTGTTTCTCGGGCTGTCTTCGCGGAAGACCTTCAAGTTTCAGAAAAAAAGATATTTGACCCTCAAGATAAATTTCTCCAGTTGTGGAATAAACTTTTTGTTGTATCGTGTATTTTGGCTGTATCGGTGGACCCTTTGTTCTTTTATCTTCCAGTTTTTGATCTTTCGTCAAATTGCTTGGGTATAGATCGTAACTTAGCAATCATAGCTACAACACTCAGAACAGTAATCGACGTTTTCTACCTGGTACACATGGTGTTACAGTTCAGAACAGCTTATATTGCGCCATCATCTCGTGTTTTTGGACGAGGTGAACTTGTTATAGATCCTACGCAGATTGCTAAACGGTATTTACGGAGCTATTTTATAGTTGATTTTCTCGCCGTGCTTCCCCTTCCTCAGGTATACAAGTCGTTGCAGTGTTCCATTTAGCTTTTTATTTTTTTTCTCTTTTCTAAGCATGCATTCTGATGAGGTATAAATCTTAAATCAAATGATAAACCAAGTTTTACTGAAATAAAGTGCTTCCGAACTGTTTTTATCTCTGAATAGAAATTAATTTTTTATCGGGGTGGCCTGACAGAGCATCCTTTGCTCTCTAGCTAATATGTCGTACCTTTTTGGGGAGAGGTACACTACTACTTTAAAGTAGTATGTGGTGATATGAATGATTGTGAGGTGGTCCTGTACCTTGAGGTTAACTTTATTTATAGGGATTTGTGTACCGTAAGATGATATGTGGGATATACGCATCCACGGTATTGGGCCCTTAGGCGTCAGTGTGGGCCTATCTCTGAGGTGGGCCTACTTTTGTATGGATAGCCCATTTCAGAATTCAGACTGGACTTTTAGAACACGCAGTTTTAGCCGGTGTATTAAAAATGGTCCTTATATCTTTTTGTCTATCGCATTCTTTTGCTGATTCATTAAATTGGTAGTAGAAATACAAACTACAATTGGTACTCTGTCGATTTCCCAATGGATTTTAATCATGTGTTTCATTTTTCCCTTTTGCTGATTTGAAAATTTGAAATCATATCCTTCTTTGAAACTCGTCCTCGGTTTGTAGAACTTGAATGGTAATGCATCTGGAGAGAAAGCCTATATTTAACCTCTTTTGTGGCTTAAAACTAGATTGAAGAAGGTTTATTCCTATAAGTTAAGTATAAATGTTGGCTATTAATTTGAATCCTTTTAAATAGAGAATAAGCAACTTGAATAACTTATTGAGGCGACTGATCTTTGTTTCCTTGGAGATTAAAATAACACTTAAAATACGTTTGAATTTTTAGTGTTTTTTTTTTTGGTAACACGACCACTTTAGTGTCAAATGTGTGGATGGTCATATGGAGGAAATGTATTGGTTAAGTAATAGGTGGACTTCTAATTTTGAGCTTACTTGTGCTTCCACGTGTCAAATCGGCATTTATGGTCATGTTTTAGTCAGAGGATGCCGAGTTTTACTATGTACAATATCATGTGAATACAGTTTAATCAATGATCTCCATTTGCTAAAGCAACGTGTATTTCGGATTACAATAATCCGTTTGGCTTACATTTACCATGTACTTTTATTACTTGTGGTGTTTATAAGTCCGTATCATGATGAAAACCCTTCATGGCCTTCCCATTTTATGCTTTTAATAAGTCGCAGCCATTGTTGCCTGAAACTCAAATTAAAGACGAAAGTAATGTAGAAACTAGAATAGAAGTTATAAAGTTGCTACTGTTATTGCTACATGCTCCACTTATGATATAAAGATCAAATTTTTTTTCAAAAAGCAAGCTGTGTTACTGATTCTTTGAGTGAAGATTCGCCACCTTGATAGGCATTTATTATTCGTGAGAAAAATAATTAACTAACTGTTTTTAATTTGTGTAGATTGTGGTGTGGAGGTTTCTGCAGACAACAAGAGGTTCAGATGTATTGGCTACAAAACGAGCACTGCTTTTGATAGTGCTGTTTCAGTATGTTCCTCGTTTCGTCAGAATATTACCCTTAACTTCTGAATTGAAAAGGACATCTGGTGTTTTTGCTGAAACTGCATGGGCTGGTGCTGCATATTATTTGCTGTTATACATGCTCGCTAGTCATGTAAGCAATTTTTCATCAGGAAAGTAGGGGCGACATCTATAATCTTTTAGCTACTGTATTCACATTTTCTGTCAATACTCTTCTCTTATATACTACATATGAAAGCCTACAAAATTAAGAAAAGAGAGAAATATATGGGGATAAAAAATAGATATCCATGTTTATTTTTTAACTCGTCTTTAACTAAATTTATTCAATTAGCACAAAAAGAATTATGTAGTTTGGGGCCTTGGGCATCTATTCTTGTGGTTAAGCAATCTTAATTGAAGGAGAAAAACAGATTTTTACCCTTGCGGGTTGAAAAGGCCGTTTTAACCCCCACGTTACTCCAGCTCTCCTAGACAAAAGATCCAATATCCAACCCAAAAGTTTGAAAATAAGTGGAGCTACATTGTTTATTTTTCCTATGGTTGGGTTCAGATTTGTACCAATTGTATATTGAATGCGTAGTATGTGAGTGACATCTTTTCTTTTTGGCTGTTGACTTTTGAGAGTACAGTTTCTGTTCCCATATAGCTCTTGAATCTCTCTTTCCAATTTCTTTGCAGATAGTCGGGGCACTATGGTACTTATTATCCGTAGAACGCTATGATACATGCTGGCAGAGGGCTTGCAAAAATCTAAAACCTGGTGGGTCATGTGATATAGACTTTTTGTATTGCGGGA
Organism: Primula vulgaris; assembly: GCA_963920805.1. NCBI lineage: Eukaryota > Viridiplantae > Streptophyta > Magnoliopsida > Ericales > Primulaceae > Primula > Primula vulgaris. The sequence goes on along the minus strand of OY987218.1, from coordinate 16,059,542 downwards.
ACCAAGGCATGTCAGGGTACTCTACATGGAATAGTACGAGTGAGACGGTTCTTAATTCAGCTTGTGGTGGGGATGAGCCACCCTTCGATTTTGGAATATTCAAACAAGCCTTGTCATCTGGTATTGTTGCATCGAAGCAGTTTGTTTCTAAATATTGTTATTGCCTTTGGTGGGGACTGCAGAACTTGAGGTGATCTTCTGTTCGTATTTTTGAATTTCGTTATATACTTCTCTTCAGAAATTGGCCAGTACTCTGTACCCTTCATGTCCCTATTGTTTTAGGATTATTTAGAAATATGAATTTTCAGAAAATTGAATTAATTAGAAAGGAAACCCGTGTGGCAACCTTAAATTTATGGGAAACTCAACAGTTTTAGGTTAGGGATCAACTGCAGAACTTGTATGTTTTAGGGACTAAACTGAGTCATAAAGAAGTTTAAAATGAGACTAAGACCATAGTTTAGGAGTACAAATATAATTAACCCTATCCTTTATTCTGCAATCTGGTTGAGTTTCAGAGGACTGATTGGCCTGAATTTCACAGTTCTAGATATGCTAAGTAATAAATAAGGAATGTTTTTATTACTGTAACAATATATCTGCAGCTCTCCTTTAAAACAGTGAAATTGATGTCAATTATTCAAGATTTGACAGACTTTTTTTGTTTCAGAGCTTTACATTTTATGTTATGCATTTTAAGTAAAAAGAACTCATTCTTGTCAGTTGTCATTGCTAGCCTCTGAAGCTTAGATAGTGCAAGTTTAGAGTAAATTAGTTTTTAGTGACCTGAGTTTTGGCCTATTTTAGGATAAGTGACCTAAGTTTTTTTAATTTCGGTTTTGTGACCTAAGTTTAACTTTGTTAGCATTTAGTGACCTGCCATCCTATTTTTCAAAAAAAAAAACATATTTCTTGCTAAAAGGACTAAAATACCCTCAGATTTTAGAGGAAAATTTCAGTTTATAAAGCCTGTACGTCTTGTAGACTGTAAATAGCCATTTCTTGGAAAAACTTGTTAAACAATTGTAAATACTTTTTAGTACCATCTTTGGGTTTGTGCTGGAATAGATGGGGAATATTCTCCAATTGGTACTCATGAAAACTTACTAATATGTACAAACTACGCGTGCAAGTTATTGCTGCTGCCTATCTTAGTGCCCTTTATTCAAATCACTATTAGGCGCTCTTTCATTGAATCTCTTTTCAATACCCTGATCCTGTTTTTCCTTTCAGGATCCTTTTGTTTCAGAAGAACGTAGAATCTTGATAAAAATAAAAGTAACAACCAATTCTTGAGAATTATAAACAATGAAAAACCTTTTTATGCCGAAACAATTGAAGTGTTTCTTTATGCACATTTTCTTGTAAAGACCCTTTGCAAGATTATCATTTCTATGTTTGGTTCTGATGTGGGTCATATTATGAAGAAGCATAACATGTTATTATCTCAATTTTGTGCAGCACTCTTGGGCAAGGACTTCAGACTAGTACCTATCCTGGGGAGTCAATATTCTCAATAGCACTAGCCATCTTCGGCCTCATTCTCTTCGCATTGTTAATCGGAAACATGCAGGTTTACATACAAACAATCCTGTGTTTTTTTTACTATCTACGTTTACATGTCATCCAAATGTATAAATCTATATTTTGTCAATTGCAGTTTAATGAGTTGCAATTTTTAAGACATCTATGGTCAAAAAAAATCCTTGCACTCTAAGTTCACAAAAAGTGATCTATAGATTCATACTTCATGTTTTTCATATGGTTATTGTCCTGTGATGCATACGATCTTTATGTAATATTACCATAAGTAGATACCGACTGACTGGTACTTAAAATAGGCAATAGGTTCGAAGCTTCTTATTATTTTTATCCCAGCTGTGTTATAATTTGTGATACTTTTCTTGTATGGAAAATTTTCTCGAGCCTGATATATTACTCTTGACCTACTCCTTTCTTTCTCTCCGTTGCTTTTTTTTTGGTTGGTTGTGATGGGCCTCTCTCTCTCTCTCTTGACTTGTTATTCTGTACTAACCACAAAATCAACTACCATGAACTTATACCAAAAACTTAAGATTAACAATAAACAAGTGTTGTAGTGTGATGGTAAAACATTTCCTAATATTATATATCAAATTACCTTTTAAGTTATTATTATGGAGATAAAATGAAACCTTAGAGAATAAGTTGAATTTCAAGTCGCCAACTGCTTTTTGTGCTTAGCTGTATTTTTTGATGACCGTGTTACAGACGTATCTTCAATCTCTTACCATCCGACTTGAGGAGATGAGAGTAAAAAGGCGTGACTCGGAGCAGTGGATGCACCACCGGTTGCTGCCATCCGATCTTAGAGAGAGAGTTAGACGTTATGATCAGTACAAGTGGTTGGCAACGCGTGGAGTTGATGAAGAGAGTTTGGTGCAAAGTTTACCTAAAGATCTCAGAAGGGACATCAAAAGACATCTCTGTCTTGCTTTAGTCAAAAGGGTAAGATTTTTTTTCCCCATCTAAATTAGATTATTATGTTCATTGATTCATGAAGAATTTCTCCATCATATAGTGTATCTGATATGGTTGTTCAGGAGGTGCTTATGTTATTTCTGGTGTATTTCTTAAGTTGGTTGTCTAGCTATAGCTTCACAAGATTTCAACAGAAATGTCAATCCATAACAATTAGGCATATGCACCTTGTTATTTACAAGACAATTGTTCATCAACTTGGACCATATGTTTTACCCTTGTTCAGAGTTGATCTGCATTGCACATCTTGATTACCGAAAATCATGGACTATTCAGTGACATTGCTGCCTTGGTTTTCACCTTTTTTGTAAATTTCTGGTTATAATAAATTTGAACTTTAAGAAATAAAGTTTTCATGGAGAGAATAATGGATGTTATTATTTCACAAAGTGCCACCGACTGTGCTGATCAAAGAAACGAACAACACTCCGGTGCAATTTTTTTTATTTGCTCTGTTGGTAGCACTGTGGGTAATATACAGCGCATGTATTCTATATTTATAGCAGTTGCGATCTGCAAAACCTTTTAATATCCTTGTTAAGGCCGAAAGATTTTAATGCGACGGTAATTTTCTTAATACAATCCTGTTATGCCATTACAGGTTCCTTTATTTGAGAACATGGACGAAAGATTACTTGATGCAATTTGTGAGCGATTAAAGCCATCATTATACACGGAAAGCACGTACATTGTCCGAGAAGGAGACCCGGTTGACGAGATGCTTTTCATCATACGAGGTCGCTTAGAGAGTGTGACCACTGATGGTGGTAGAAGTGGTTTTTTCAATCGGAGTTTATTAAAAGAAGGGGATTTTTGTGGTGAAGAGCTTTTAACATGGGCTTTAGATCCTAAATCCGGTTCCAATTTGCCAACTTCTACTCGAACCGTTAAGGCTTTAACTGAGGTTGAGGCATTTGCATTAATCGCAGAAGAGTTGAAATTTGTGGCCAGTCAGTTTAGGCGTCTACATAGTAGGCAAGTTCAACACACTTTTCGATTTTATTCGCAACAGTGGAAGACGTGGGCCGCTTGTTTCATTCAAGCTGCGTGGCGAAGATATATGAAAAGGAAAATATTGGAAATTCGTAGGAAAGAGGAGGAAGAAGAAGCTGGGCTTTTGTCGGGAAATAGCAATAAGAGTGGCTCATACAGCCTCGGTGCTACGTTTCTAGCGTCTAAATTTGCCGCAAATGCCCTTCGTGGGGTCCACCGGAACAGGAATTTGAAGAGTGCGAGGGAGTTAATAAAATTACAGAAGCCTCCGGAGCCGGATTTCACTGCCGATGCGGACTAGTCCAGAATGTTACTTGTGGAGTTTGATGTGAAATACTTGTTTGTACTAATTTTATATGCTTGTATAAGGATGACAAATTTGTAAAGTATGATTAAAAGATTGCTGTGTGGCTTGTTTATTAATACGATTTGTCTATTTATATTCACAGCCTGTTTTCAAATATTTGAGTTCTGCTGCTCTGTTTCTACATATTTAACTTGGATCTGTTTCCATATCCCCTCTATTCAGGAATGAAGCAAGAAATATTTACAACAATTTAATGACTTGTTAGAGGCTTATTTCGTAGATGAGTTAAAGCAAAACAAACTGGATTCCAGAGACAGAAAAATGAAGGGTTCACCCAACTTAGAAAATTTTATATTTTTGAGGAACAACTAAAATAAGGAATTAGCTAGCTTTTAAAGGTGGAGCAAAATCAAGAAATAGTAATCAAAAAGTAATTATCAGAAAGAACAAAATGTTGCACTTAGCAGCCTATCATCACAGAACTGGTGTTTCAGTTTGTCTTCTATGTTTTTTCAAACATCGTAGCAAGGCCTGTTTGGATGCAGTTTAACAGCAAATAGCCAATTATGCGGGGCTCATAGAAACTGAGAAACAAGTTGGATCCATCCAGCTAAGAACTTATATTCTTCAGACCAACGAAAGAAGATTTTTTTTTTAAAATGTTTCAATTTTCAGCTGTCACGTTAAATAATGCATTTTATACAGCGATACTCAAGGTAAGCACAAGCTGAGCATTTTGACAACTGATTCAATGTGGCCCACCATCATCTTTGAACTATCAAAAAAAACATGAAATCCTCCTAAAGAAATAACATAGCTAGAAACTGAACCAGATCATCGAACAGCCATACTACTATATACATCTCCAAAAGATAAAGATTTTTTAGACGAAAGAAAAAGACCAACTGTAAAACGCTTGAACTTTTGGACAAGTAATACATTTAAATGTTGTACAATTAACAGGTCTACATGTATTTCTAATATTATTTTATATGATTGTCATCCTTTCAGGATGCCAAGTACAGAACAATCGAAAAGCTTGCATACAAAACTTAACTTCCAATTCTCAAAGAAAATGAGAGAAACAGAAATAACCCAGGACTTGAACTACGAAGACAATCTAGTGAACTAATATGCAACTGGATATGATCATGAAGCGTCCGAGTTCTCAATTTCCGCATCACTTAATCAATCTTCACTGACGAATAAATAAGCCTCGTGAACCAAAAGCAAGCATAGAAACCAATTGTACCGGTGAGCACAAAGAAAGAATACGAAGCTATAAGCATATACCCAAAGTACAGAACCCCAGAAACCGGCTTCGTTATTTCTAGCTTAGTAAAGAAGTAAAATGCAGCATAAAGAAATAGGTACAAAGCGGAGGACCCGGAGGTCAAAAACGATCTCCACCACCAAAGATAATCCTCCCCGCACAACTGGAAATAGCATAACACAATTGTGATTTCGGCACAAGTGATGACTAAAATGACGAAAACAAGGAAGAGAAAACCAAAAATGTAGTAGAATTGATGTAACCAGATCGAGGTGAGGATAAAAAATAACTCGATAAATACGGCGCCAAATGGAAGTATGCCACCTATGAGGGCAGAGAAAACCGAGTCCATGTACCATGCTTGTTTGGGTATTTGTCTTGGGATTTTATTAATTTTAACAGGGTCCTCGATAGCTGGTTTTTTGAACCCTACATAACCACCAACGAAAACGAGAGGGACCGAAATACCAAACCACAGAACAACGAGAGCAAACATAGTCCCAAACGGCACTGCCCCTGAAGATTTCTCACCCCAAATCAGAGCATTTAAGATAAAGAAAATTGCGAATATGGTCCCCGGAAAAATCAACGAGGTTCTGAGGGCAATCTTTTTCCACTCTGTTCCTTTAAACACTTTATAAATTCGTGACGAGGAATACCCAGCAAATAAGCCCATGAAGGACCATAATAGAAGCATGGCGGTCATTAACCCACCTCTGTTGGAAGGAGAGAGAAACCCGAGCATAGCGAACATCATGGTGACGACTATCATTCCCAAAAACTGAACACCTGTATCAGCATAGACATAGATATCATCAATCATCACTATCAAACTAAGACTTAATTTAGCAAAAAAATACAAAAAGAAACTATTCAATACCTGTCCCAGCATAGACACAGAGAAGATCGGAATTTGTGGGTGGTCTAAAAACATCTCCATGGACAAGTTTCCATCCTGTTTCTTCTTGAGCTTCCTCTTGGGTTTCTAACTGGTTATATTTTGAGATATCGCGGTACAAAGTCCGTAACATGATCATTGCTACCATGCCAGAGAGGAAAAGAACGATCATCAACGAGTTGACTATTGAGAACCAGTGTATTTGATCATCTGCCATTAGAAGATAGGTGTCCCACCGATATGCCCATTTTATATCACTTGCCTATGTCATAAAAGAGGCAAGATATTTGAAAATTCACATAATAATAATTAAAATACCAGCTCATAATGTGCCAGCATAATCTTTGGCAATGACGCAGCAGAAATAAAGAAACCATCAAATATTAACAAGATGGTACGGATAGTTACCTCTCTAGTACACATTATCTGGTAAATGTCGATCTATTATCCAAATTTAAAGCCCACGCCGTATAAAAATCCCATTTGAAGTTTTAATGACACAATAGTATAGTTTACTAAGTTGAGAACTAAATAATAAGAGCCCATGCATTTAAACTTTGATACAGCAAACCTCCAGGTAGTTAACAAGACACATTATTACTTAAAAACAAGGACTGAAACCAAATTTGCAAACTCGATTCTTAATCACACGCTCAGACCTTATTTGCATTTACTTTCCTATCCAAAACAGTACTCAAAGAGAAATTTAGATAGCCGAATCTTAGAATGATGGTACAAGAATATAAGGCTTACTTGAAACTGAACATCATAAGTGAAGATAATTTCCATTTTATCATCAACCTCTTGAGGAGATTCTGAGCTCGTAACAATGCTTTGAGCATGTGGATCACAAGTCGATAAATGGGTCTTCTCGTCCCAGTCCCCTTCATAGGCATGCTTAACACTGATTGCACCATAAACCTCTCAAAGTTAGAAAAACAGATAATAACAAAAACCGCACAATACATACATACAAATAACCTAAAAATATATACTAACAAAAAATAAAGCTGAAATATAACCTGAATGGTTTAACTTCAAAACCCACAATCCTTGCGGAGTCTGTTTGCAAGTCTTTATGATATTTTACGGTAAATGCTAAGTGGTTATGAATGAAGTACTTTTCTTCTTTGCCCTGCAAAAAATCAATTTGCGTTAATATAAATATAATTACATAAGGAATTGAGCATAAGATTTTTAAACCTTACTGCATCATATGGAATTTTGAGGCCGATGCGAAAACCATGTTGATAAAAAATGGACGACTCTTGGTCCGACCTTTGTATTGGAACAACAAGGGGAAGATTATCCAAAATCCTGAGGATCAAGATAAAATAAGTAAGTGCATTGTCAATAACAAGTAAATCTTAATTGTTCAGCATATAAATCAGATCAGAAGGTGGCTCACATATTAACCCGGTATTCATCATTTATCTTTTCCTTAAATTCCTTAGCACTCTTTGCGTTGAGTACCATGCGGCATGCAACTTTGCACATTTGTGGTACTCGCATTTCAAACTAAACGACATTAATATAATTAGAGAGTTAGTTAACCATATTAAAAATCTTAAACAAGTTCAAAAAAAAGGTGGACCTCAAAAGGAGAGTTTTCAATGCGATCTCCACGCAGAACCTCGCCCAAATTTTCAGCACTATCAACAATTTTATCTGGTCTGCAATACGGGACGGAATAGTAGGAATAAGGAAGCTGCGTCTTTGTGGAGGTTAACTTGTTCACTTTCACTTTCAAAGAATCTCCCTGTAAAAATAAAACTGCCATCAAACTTAAAGTACATGCGATACTCCTAGTGAAGGAAGAAGCAGACGTTCGAAGAAATGTGATAGGTAGCTCACTTGTCATACACAAATAAAAAATGTGACCAGAGAAATATATACTGCTTCAAACAACACAATTAATCTATTCATCTATGAATATCAAAATCTTATTAAAGGCAGTAGATGAAAGTTCGTAATTGTTGGCTTTAAATAAGACTAAGGGTGAGATGCAGCAATATAGTTTTTCAGACCTTGGTATATCACCTGATCTCTTATTAGATCTTGTATCGTAATTGCTTTTTACTGCATTATAAATAATACATATTCTTCTCTGATGCTTTACATGCTTCGAAGCACAATTAATTTTTTATCACTTAATTCATAATCACTGGAACACTAATAATTACCACAGGTCATCTGCTGAAGATGGTTACAGTAGTCACAGAAATCTAGTTCCTACAACAATTGACAGAAAGAATAAAAAACTTTCCCAAAAGAAGAGATGAAGAAAAAAATGGTTTATGAGAAGATTTTTATTGAAACAAAGAACTTACCAAAAAAAGAAAACTTTATCATTGTCCTAGCATTTTACTACCCATTATAATTTACAAATATAAAATTTGAAATTGATTATATGGTTTCATATAGCCAACCCCAAATTTTTGGGATAAAAGGCGTAGTTTGATGATGATGATGATATAATTCGAAATTGAAAGCAAAAAACTGTCTGATGAATTCTCTAACACGGAAGATGAATTGAATTTGAGGCTAGAAAATCACTTAGTTTCTCATCATATCACGGGATTACATATATCATGTCTGATGAGGACCAAATTGGTCCATCGTTAGGCTATCGTAAAATATAGAAAAATGCTAAGAATTAGAAGTAATTGATAGATCTAGTCTTAGAAAAAATGAACTGCAGAAATAGGTTTCGAGAGAACTAAGAATTTGGTAATTATTATTCTCATTGATTATAAAACAAAGTTTCTATAATACCTCAACAAAATAAAGATGGAAATAAAAATAAATGATATGATCCTAATACTGATTTAGTACCGTCTAATGTAAAAATATGATATTATCTAGTAAATCAAATAAACATAAAAGAGATACTAAATAATAGGAAACACGAGTCTCATCAATGTCTCACCAAATATACGTTTTACATATTGATTTTTAAAACCCAGCCATACTTATTACATCCGCACTGTGTCAAAGGCCATTTATGTTTACAACACACTATATCTCCACAGAAAATGGATCTTTTTAATGGTAAATATAGTTTGAATATCCCCTTTATTTTGAATTATTATAGAATATTACGTAATGAAATAAACTTCTTCAGGAATAACCAGACGAGCTGTTGTATTACTCGCATTTAACCGCTGGCCAGTCAATTTTACATGGGAAAAATATCAAACCCAACATTACTAGTTTGTGTTTTCGTGTGTTCTTGAATTTCCAATCTACATCATTTTTTCACATCTGCCCTCAAAATAGTCACTAGCCTGATAAACCAAAAGGGCATTGGAAACAAATTTAAGTGAGGAGACATGAAAAGGTTTGGATGGGACTGTACACCCCACTTAAGTAACACAATTTAAATCCCAAACAGCACCCATCGATATAATGTTAGATCAGGATCCTTGACAAAGTTAATGATCATCTTTTTCATTTCATCACTAATCTACTACCATTTATTCCCATGCAGTAATCTGATTCATCTCAAAAACAAACAATACATAAATTAATCACCTAATTCATTGTAAAAAGATAACACATATCAGTTATCACTCGTAGTCTTTTATATTTTTTTTGGTACAACGGAAATCATCACCCATATTTATACATACACTTGATTTCCACTCTATTTTTACTCAAATTCAAGAATCCGCATAACAGCGTTCTAGTTAACACTCATCAATTGACTGTCTCCATCTTCGAAACTCAACCCAAATTACATAGAAAGATAAAATATTATTCTGATTCCACGACTTTCAAAATCCGACACACTCTACTTTGGAAAATCTCCTGGTACCTAAACTATCTATATGGTATATAAAATTGTTATATACTAGAGGGTAATCTATTCACTTTCCCCCACCATTTAATATCAACAACCCTTAATCGTATGTAATAAAAAGATGAGATCTTGGTATAAACATAGGTACCAAGCTATGTATGTATCATTTCTCTGTATATAATTAATTAACTTGACAGACTATTAAGAAGCAAAAAACAAATGAAAAATATGATGCAGATTTAAATTTAAAGTTAAAGAACTAAAGATAGAAATAGATGTGTGTATGTATGTAAAAGAGATTGCCTTATAATTTAGGTACGAGTTCTTAGCCGGGCAAAAATGCAGGTGGGTTTCGTATAGGACTTATAATTTAGGGACGGAGGGAGTATGTAACAAAAAGATGAGATCTTGCAACAAATATAAGTGCTAAATTTCCCTGTATATAATTAACTTGACACACTGAAAAAACAAATGAACTCAAAAAAAAAGAGAAGTGAAAAAGATATAAAGATAGATAAATAGAAGTAGGTAATGTAAAAGAGATTGCCTTGTGGAAATCTTGGGGAGCAACACCAGGGAGATAGAATGAATAAACACCATTGTTGAAGAGGAATATAATTATACTAAATAATGATACCCAATAACCTCTCATCATCCCTATATCTTCTCTCTCTCTCTCTTTCTCTCTCTCTATATATATAACTCTGTGTGTGTTTAGTAGTTGTGACAGGTGAGTGAATAAGCAGATGAGATCTATGAAATTTAATGTTTGTTGTTATAATTCTTTATCCATTTTTGTAACGTTTTATACCATCTAATCGTCTGTTATTTCTAGTTTGATGTCGGGATCAGTACCCTCGACACTACGAATGCACTCGGAATTACGAATTAAAATCGGATAATGAAAAGTACAGTTTACGTAATATCGGAACTATAGATATCATATTATATACCACTTCTTCCCTATTATTTACAAATGACCATGTCCGAGCTCATTTACTATCCCGTTATACTAAGGTCTCGTTTGGTTACGGTATTAGTAGTAATGAGACTAACAATACTTTCGGACTATGACGGGATAACAAATGTCATACATGTAATATCAATTAAGTGTTCGTTTTATTTTTATTGAGCTTGTACTATTTTACAAATTTACATTTATATCTGTAATAAATAAACTTGCAAAATACATATACATACGATTTTAATATATATATACAGCACACTCCTTTACTCCAAATATACTTATTTCTCAATAGCAGACATCCTATTTACTCTAAATATCATCATTTCTCATCATTTTTAATCTCATGTCTACCGTCTCCACTTTTCGTACCAAACGCGGTATTTGTGGGTCCGACATTATTTCTAATATATACTATCATAATCACATCGTACTAAACACCCCTTAGTTCATGCATTTTTGTCCACCCAAATATAGTATTTGTGAGACCCACTGCATTTGAAATCCGATCTCGCCTAATTCCGTCCCAACCAAACAAGGCCTTAGTCTCAACATACTTGCTGGAAAACCTGTTTACACTTTTAAAAATCATGTTTCCCGCTATCTATTATTCACGTGTTGTGTTTTTTTCATTCTTTTTCGTTTCTCGTTTCTTTTCCCGTATTTATTTCCCATCAAGACAATTATGGTCTCAAAACACAAAAGTGTTGGCTTTAAATAGAATCTAAGCCAAAAAGGGTAATGACGACTATTGAGCCAAATTCGATCGAAGCAACATGAGTCGACGGGTGCGGACTGATTAAGAATCGAAAACCAAGGTGAGGTGTCGATTTGGTTTGGTTTAAGATTTTAATATCGATTTGTGTTGGTTTGATTTGCATTACGAGTACGAAACAAGCCGAATCGAACTGATTCTGTCTAATTATTGGAAACTTGGGATAAAAAACTAATACTAATATAAATAGATCATATGGGTATGACTGAACTGTTATAAATACGTTGTAAGACTATTTTTACCATTTATACAATAAATGACATTGTTGGACAAGTAATAATTTGACAAAGATGTGTATGTCGAGGTGAGTATGTTGAGATACATCATGTATGGATAATGTAAATTCTGATTTAACATATTTGTATCAACGTCTTTGTTAAATGTTAATATCATCGAAAAACAATTAAAGTAGTGATCTTTAAATATAATAGTGTGAACGAAAAGTGCATTAGCAAAGAAGAAGAATAGTGGAAATATAAAAAGCAAATGACAAAATATATAGCATAAATCACGATGATGCGAGCTCATAAGGTTTTCTTAGGTCAAAAGTAAAGACCAATGGTTGTGTTCCGAGTACGAGAGTATCTGATTTCACTTGTTGTCAAAAACCCAACATGATTCGAGTCGTGAAACAATAACAGTTTATTTTAGGAGTCTTGCCCTTTTTATATGTTTACGACTTTCATATTTTACAATACCTTCGGGGTATTTTTACCAATAACACACTGATGCCCCTATTTTGATATCGTGTGATGAATCGTATTAATGGTTGAATAGTATGTGCATATAAATAAGAAGGATATAGTAGTTTCTTACCTAGACCACAAAAATACATAAAAAATTAAAATCCTCTAAAGATAAAAAAAAAGAATCATTAAATAGTAAAATACAAAAAAATTAAAAGTTTTAGACCAAAAGCCAAAAAACCAAGCTCCATTGAAACACTTTAAAAATATGCGGTTGATGGTGAAAGTTCAGAGAACCTTATGGGTCAACAATGAAATTACTGAAACCGAAAGGATGAAATTGTAATTACAGCATAATAGTACCAGAATGATAAATTGTACATATTAATCCCCAAACCCAGCCCTAAAATCCCCAATCTCTCTCTCTCTCTCTAAATTAATAAATAAATAAATATAATAAATCACACACCGACGCACAATTGATCTCTCTAAGATCAATCCAGCTCTCTCTATTTATATATACAGGTATAATTATTATTACCCTTTTTCTATTAATCTGTTTGTTTTAATTTCGTTTATTTATGAACCCTAGTTTGTGAATTATCGTTTTGTTAATTAATTACTTGTTAGTAGCTATTTATAATAATAATAATAATAATAAGTGAATTATATGTATCGGGTATGACCCTAAATCCTTATAATTAGAAAAATTAGGTCCATTATTTTGTTTATGTGGTGTTTGTTTACTTGTATTAGTAACTATTTAATATAACATTATTAATAAATGAATCACGTGTATAATTGTATTGGTTATGTTCCAAAATCCTTCATTACTCAAACACTTCGTTTTTAATTCCATGTTTTTTTATAGTTAGTTAAAAAATAAATCCATTACTAGTATAATATATATATATATATATATATATATTATACTTCTTCTTTTGATCTATAGTTAGTGAATTATCGTTTTGTTAATTACTTACATGTAGTAGTAACTATTTAATATTATAATAATATGTGAATTGTGTGTATTGGGTATGCCTCTAAATTCTTCATCACTGAAACACTTGATTATCGATCCAAAATTATTATAATTAAAAAAAGAAATCGGTCCATTATTTTGTTTAAGTAGTGTTTGGTGAGCAACAAAGTTGTAGTTGTTTTTGTGATACTTAGAAGAAGGAAAAAATATATATATCATTGGTCTTCTTTTTGCTTCATTTGGGGTTTTTAGGGAAACTGGCGAAAGTTGCACTTAGTTTTACTTTGTCGAGACTTAAAATTACATTTTCTTTGATATATAATCTTATGGATGAACCCTAGTTAGTGAATTATCGTTTTGTTAATTACTTGTTAGTAGCTATTTAATAGAATATTAATAAGTGAATTACGTGTATTGGGTATGCCCATAAGTCGTTTATCACTTAAACACTTGATTATCAATCCCAAATCCTTATAATTAAAAAAAAAATAGATTTATTATTTTGTTTAAGTGGTGTTTGGTGTTTTCACAAAGTTGTAGTCTTTTTTGTGATACATAGAAGGAGTATATCTGTTATACTTCTTCTTTTTTTTGCTTCATTTAGGGTTTTTAGGGAAACTCGCGAAAGTTGCACTCAGTTTTACTTTGTTGAGACTTGAAATTACATTTTCTATGATATATTATTTTATCTACATGGCGGGACGAGGATCAGGTGTCGCTCTTTTTTTGCAATTATTAGAGACGGTTTAGGCAAATTGCTATAGAGAAAGATTTTAGCTCAATGACATTGTAAAAAATCCGAATTTGCGTTAATTTGTTAATAACATCGGAGGGGAAACTTATAGTAAGTAGTGCAGCAGTGCCTAAAAGTACTTACGACAGCATATTTCTTACACCCATCAAAAGTGTACTTTTGTGCTAATAATATGCAAACAGATGTCCAGTAGCTTTGTTCCTTGGATTTCGAAGTCAAAAAATTATTCCCTCCGTTTCCATATTGTTGTCCTGCTTTGGGAATCACCCATGTTTAAGCGACATGACATATTTTTTTTGAATGTTTTTCCAAGTTTACCCTTACAAAACAAATATTTATAAGAGATGTTTGGATCAAGGATACAATTGTAATTGTAAAAGATTAGACTTACTAAATATGGGAAGAATGGACAATTAATTAGGAACTTCCTAAAAAGGAATAACAGACAATAAAAAGGGATCTGAGGGAGTATATTTTTTCTACTTTACATTTTTCAGACATACTTTTTACTACTTTAAGTATTCATATTTTACTGAACTTGTTCACTTTTGGAATATTCAGCAGTAGATGAAACATGAGTTCCTTCTCAATTACAAGGAAGAAAACGCCTTTCCAGAAGCATAAAGAAGAGGAGGAAGCAAAGAAGAAGGTTAGACTTTTCCCCCCTTTCAGATAGAAACCGCCTTTATCTGAAAAAGTAAATAAAATAAATAGAGACTGCCTTTCATGGTTGTTATTCGTTAATGATAAAACTTGGTTGGTTACTGTGTATCAGAGGGCGGAAGATGAAACGGCACGATTGTATCAAGAGTTTTTGGAGTCATTTCAAGGGGATAGCACACCAGGTTCTAAGGCTTTTGTTAGAGGAGGGACGATCAATCCTAATGAACGAGCAAAGACTGATTCTGAAGGTCAGTGTGTACACATTTATAGGGACTTTCCAAGTCTGATTCTTTTACAATTCAACGACTTGCTTTTTTTCCTGGCAACATTATTCAGTTTACTTTCTTATGCACTTGGAGTAATATATGTTTTTTTCCTCATGGGGATACATTGATAAAAATATGGGCCTTTATTAATTCCCGGATGGCAGGTGGAAATTCAAAAGATGGTGTATCTGGTTCAAAGAAGGGAAGTAGGTAAATGAACACCCTTTTTAGCATATTTGAACCGAATATGGAAGGTATTTTTAATACATAATGATGCCGCAGCAATATCTTCAGATATATGAAGTCTACCTTTGTAAATCCATTACTGATAACATTATAGGTGCCTATGGTCACCATTTTGTCTATGTTTTCTTATGTTTTGAAATGATTTTGTATGGTCGCCTTTTTAACTCCTATCAAAACTTTATTCTTTCCGTTAACGAATCTAGAGTCTGCTAGTTTTATCTCTCGAGATGAACTGAGTGTTTGCAAAACTTACTTCTAGTATATTAACCTTTGCTTAGAGCCTTTTTTTGATGGAAGCTTTGAGTAGTGTAGAAGTATATGATGATTGAATAACAGCGGTTAGGGAATTTTTTGTGTAGTTTAAAATAATAGACTATATGATGATTGAAGTGTGTGCTGCAAGATAATGTGCATGTGTCTGGAAGTTATGGTCATCTATTCTCAATGTGCAAGTTTGTTTTTGTGACTTCCATCTTTTAAGTATGAGTTTATCTTGTGGGAAGTTACAGATTAACATTACGTTAATATTTGATGACCTTTGGTTGCTATACATGACTCAAAAAGCCAATACCACTCATTTAAATCATCTGATCCAAAGACTTTTCCTTTTATGAAGCTATCACTAGTACTGTAGTTAGAATTAGTTAATCTAGATGATTAGAGAAATATGATTGTTAGTCAAACTGGTAAAATAAGTTATAAGTTTTATTTTCCGACTTGTTTCAGTGACTCGGAACAAGCCCCCCAAACCAAAAGCATGGGATATTAAGATAGTAACCCCCTAATAAATTATGATTAGATATATTGACAGCCATGAGTTAGAAGTATATCCAGTATACTGGGGAGCAGGTCTTTGCCGTTTCAAAGTGTTGCCTCGCCTTTTTCATCTGGAACTTATGTTTTGGGTGGTGCCATACTCATGGAAATATTTTATCCTCTCAATTAGAAAAATTAGAACATAAGTACTATCATAAACGTTAAAAAATAAAATTACTGTAGGAGTGACAGTTGGCCTTCATTTAATTAAGGCATGTTCCTTGTTGCTCAGTATATAATAGTCCCCGAGGGAAATAAGCTATCTAGACTCTAATTTGGCTTCTCCCTTATAGATATGTCGATTAATTCTTCTGTTTTTTAGTTTTACAAAAACATTTGGAGATTAGATAGAGTCGTGTTTTTTTGCAGATATGTTCCGTCTTTTCTACCACCACCCTCAACCAAGGGAAAAGAATATGAAAAGAAGGTCCGTTTTTCTATAGAAGTCATCCTCCTCATTTTCCTTTTACCCATTTTAGTCAGGGTTTTTTTTTATTAAATTTTTGACCTATTTTTTTTTTTTTTGGATTACTAACTACAGGAGGAGGAGAAGCCTAAGGAGAAAGAGAAAGGAAAATCAAGGAACATAGATAACTTTATGGAAGAGTTAAAACGTGAACACGAAATGAGGGAAAAAAGAAATCAAGAATATCCCCGTGATGGACGCCATACAGAGAGCTCTACTGTGAGTGCTTTCGTAATAATTTTTTAATAAGAGATTGAGTACAGTTCCATCTGTTTGTTTGAATGTAGTGTTTTTATTTTGTTATAAATTATGCTGTGCACCAACTTACCCGAGTTCATCTAGATCTGTTGCATGAACTACTAACGGAACATTCTTCTTCTACATTTCATGTACCATATCTTTATGGCTTTATGCATTATGCATTATTCTCTTCTATACTTACTGCATTTGATGTTTTCTGTCAAGACTATATATGAATTGTTGGTCATGACTCGTGAGGACATTATTTGTATCCTTTTCAGAAAGTGTTTCTGAGTATTTTCTTTCATTTGTTGTAGCCTTCTAGCCGGTTTGATGAACTACCGGATGATTTTGATCCGAGTGGGAAGCCTGGATCGTTCGACGATGGAGATCCGCTTACAACTAATTTATATGTTGGAAATCTCGCCCCTCAGGTTTGTGTTTGGATGTTTATTTTAATTTTTGGTTATGGTTCTTAACTTCTCAAAGCATAAGCTGTAACTTATCATATTGTGTTTACTTTTTGTAGGTGGATGAAAGTTTTCTTTTGCGAACTTTTGGACGATTTGGACCTATTGCCAGCGTGAAGATAATGTGGCCACGAACAGATGAGGAACGTAAGAGGCAAAGAAATTGTGGCTTTGTTGCTTTCATGAACCGGGCTGATGGACAGGCTGCCAAGGATGAAATGCAAGGTTTGTATATCACTGAGTTTATTCAACTATGACTTGTATTTAATATCTTAAATGGAATAGTTACTACTTGTTGCTCAACCTGTTCGTACCTACAATGCTGACAACTGATTTGCTGTCGCTCGTGTATTTTGTGCAATAGATGTTGATAAAATAAGCTCTTAGTAAATAATTTTCAACATAGGAGACAAACAGGCTGTTTTCAGTGCTACGATGATTTGTTGGCATATTTGAAAATGATATAATATTTTTTTTGCAAGGTTTCTCTCGAAGTGCTATACATATCTCATTATCAGTTTTCTAAATGCCACATAGTGACGTTTAATGTTAACTAGTTTTTGATCTTGTTATAACTTGGTATATCTTGTGAATGTTGTCCATAAGTAAAATTTGATCATTTTTCCAAAAGTTGATGATACCTTGAGGACTAAAGGGTTGTTGTGTGGTGGTTCAGGTGTTGTTGTGTTTGAGTATGAGTTGAAGATAGGGTGGGGTAAATCCGTGGCACTTCCATCTCAGGCTCTACCTGCTCCTCCTCCTGGGCAGATGGCCATCAGGAGTAAGGAGGTCCGTAAGCTATATGGAGGCGATACACACATACATATATATGCATATTAGAAATATATAAATCTATACATATCCAATAAGAGTTGATAGTTTTTCTTTTTCAATCGTTGAATGCTAAAAACAGTTGATTATGTTGAGTTATTTTCGCAGAAGATTCAGTTCTATTTAGCATTAGAAAAAAGGAACATGGTGGACTTCCAAGTAGAGATATTTTTGGAAAATTAAAAGCTACCTTGGTTTCTTGTTTAGAGGGTTTAGCAGGATCAGTTCTTTACTCCAAACAAATGTGTGGTCTCTCTTGTTCTGTGCTGCATGTAAAATTGAGAAGGCATAACCAGAATAATTAATTATAAAATAATCGTTTCTAATACCTATAACTTCTCTCACTAAATTTTTTACTTTTGTCATTGACAGGGTGCAACTGTTATCTTGTCTGGTCCATCGGGTCCGCCAGTTACTTCTGTGCCAAGCCAGAACTCTGAGCTGGTAGGTCAACTTACTGTTTTCCTTGTTTTTTAGTAATGTTTAGTTTCATTAAGGCTTGACTGTCTTACTGATGTCTCTTTATTAAGTTCATTCAATCACCATTTCTGATGCGTATGATGATCCCCAAATCGTAAAATCGACATGTATACCATTTTTGAAGCCATAAAATTTTGTTGCTTGTCGTTCTATAGTTATACCGTGCTTGTTTTACCACCATGTCTGACGTGATACCCTTCTCATTGACATTGCTATCTTGCCTCACCATCAGTTTTTTATTATTATTTATTTCTCTTGTTTACTTATTAAAACCTGTTGATCCTTTATTGCTCCAGGTTCTCACTCCAAATGTTCCAGACATAACGGTAGTTCCACCTGAAGATGGACATGTGCGTCATGTGATAGATACGATGGCACTGTATGTACTAGATGGTGGCTGTGCTTTTGAGCAAGCTGTTATGGAGAGAGGTCGTGGGAATTCACTTTTTGGTTTTCTGTTTGAGCTTGGATCAAAGGAACATAGTTATTATGTGTGGAGACTATATTCGTTTGCCCAGGTACACTCTCTTCTCTTATTTATTGCTGTCTAGAGTTATCCTTGCTCACATTTAAGAATAATCTGGTGGTGTTGGGTAACTTGGGTTCAGTATCATCGTATATTCAATTTTAATCCTCTCTTGGTGATGTAGACTGACACATGTGAAAATTAACTTGCTCTTCAATAGATTAGTTTCTCTTTATTAATTATACTGATCGCATGATCATATGGATGATAGGCTAATTGTTTGCTTTAAAGCAAGAGACTAAAGTCAGATGTTTTTTTGTGTGCTTCAATTTAAGTCATTGAACTATTGTTTAAAGTCTGATGGTGTGTGTATTATGTCCAGTTATATGAATACTTTAGTCTTGTCATTTGTTTTTTGGGCTGTTTCAACTTTCTTTTTCGTTTTTGCTCTTACCCGAATAGTCTTGAATTAACTCTTTAAGTTTCCATTGGTGCTAATTACAGGGTGATACTCTTCAACGCTGGCGAACGGAGCCTTTCATCATGATAACCGGCAGTGGGAGGTAAAGTTTGCAGATCTCCTAGGATACTTATTTATAGAAATGTTTTTATTTGTATGTGTCATTGTCTTTGTTTATATGGATAATGTACTTAGATGTCAATTTTTTTTGAGGTGATTTGATAGATAATCTCAGATGAGCTCATGGTTTAGCCTTTTTATGTGTATAGGTGGATACCACCAGCACTACCAACACCTAAGAGTCCTGAGCTTAAAAAGGAATCTGGACCTACATATGCTGCTGGAAGAACCAAGGTAATATATTATATTAGGGATTAGGGACAGTATAATGATCCCTTTTTGTATAATTACTATGATCCTATTCTTATAACAAATGTTATATTGCTATTATTGTGTATAAACTTGATGTTTTTTTCCCTGTCACTTATTTGTTAATTATTGATGTTACAGCGTGTAGAACAAGAAAGGACACTTACCGATGCACAGAGAGATGAATTTGAGGATATGTTGCGTGCTTTGACGCTGGAGAGGAGTCAGATTAAAGAGGCTATGGGTTTTTCGCTGGATAATGCTGATGCAGCTGGAGAGGTAAATCTTAATATTACTAATTTTTTATCGTTTCTTTTTACATTTTTTTTTGCTTCTGATATTGACTTTTGTGATCCATCCGGTTCCTTTTCTTGCTTCTTCTTGTATGAGTACGGCTTGTGTTTTATAAACGTAATTTATAGATTAGGAGTGCCCAAATTAACCAATGACCGCAATTGAGAGTATCAAATTGATCAATATTTGAAGGTATTGGTTCAGTTTCAGTCCTTTAAAACAAAGCAGCTATTTCAATTTGATTCCCTGTTTTTCAGTCTTTGGAACTGTCTTACCAGAGTCTGCTTAAAAGCTCTATTTGTTTGGGAAAACCTCAAAAGGCTTACCGTTTCTAGGTTGTTACGCTTTAGTGTAGCTCGTGTGAAAACCCTTTAGTTACCTTTTCTCATTTTAGAACAGTGGGATAGATCGACTTATCTAGGATTTATCCTAGACGATTGACAGCCAGTCTGTGAACCCTCGTACTTATTTATGCATTTGCTGTTTCTTTCAACAGGCTTTTATAATTATTTTTTCCTTGTCTTGCATTCTTTGCTTATAATTGTTGTCTTATACAGGTAGTTGAAGTTTTGACCGAGTCGTTGACTCTTAAAGAAACCCCGATACCAACTAAAGTTGCAAGGCTAATGCTAGTTTCTGACATTCTTCACAACAGTAGTGCTCCTGTAAAAAACGCGTCTGCGTATCGCACGAAATTTGAAATTAGTCTGCCTGATATTATGGAAAGCTTCAACGATTTATACTGCAGTATTACAGGGAGAATTACTGCTGAAGCTCTGAAGGTATGTGATTGTTTCGACTTAAATACAATTTTGTACACTACGGTATCACCATTTCATTTTGTACATCATCCTTCAAAGATCTGCGATTAGTACATGATGTTACATTTCTCAACATCTTTTGTTGTACTTAGTGTACCAATATATTTTTTCTTTTCTATTAACCTGATCTATTCTCCTTTCCGTATGTCGTGTACTGAAACCGTCGAGAAATATAATGTTATACTAATTGCTTACTTGTGTATGTAAGTGCACAAAATTGAGATCTGGTGATATGTTGGTGTACAAAACTGTAAATTCTTCATTGTTTGTGGCGTCCTATTACCATCTACTTTTAATGGTCCATATTGAAAATTATACCTGTTAATCTGCAGGAACGTGTTTTGAAAGTTCTCCAAGTATGGGCTGACTGGTTTTTATTTTCCGATTCTTACGTGAATGGATTACGAGCTACATTTCTTCGGTCTGGTAACTCTGGTGTGGTACCTTTTCATTCCATTTCCGGAGACGCGCTAGAGAGAGAAAATAAGATTAATTCCGAGGATAGCGGTGAGGGTGGGATTAACCAAGATGGTGCTTTGGCAATGGGTAAAGGAGCAGCTACTAGGGAATTATTAAGCCTTCCAATTACGGAGCTTGAACGAAGATGTAGACATAACGGATTATCTCTTATTGGTGGTAGAGAGACGATGGTTGCTAGGTTACTTTATTTGGAAGAGGCCGAAAAAACAAGGGGGTTTGAATCAAATGACGATGTAAAATATGTTCGGAAAGAAAGTAACTTTGAAATGGAGAGGGATCGTTTTGAGAAAATGTCTTCACCATTGGGTCCGACTATAGTTGTCCCGCAGCCTGAACTGAAAGCATTTGCAGGCAGAGATAGAGAGAGAGAAAATCCCGTTTTGCCTGTTTCAAAATGGGCTAGGGAAGATGATGATGAAAGTGATGATGAAGTGAAAAGAAGTAGCAGGGATCTTGGGTTGAGTTACTCTTCTTCTGGGAGTGAGAATGCTGGTGGTGATGGTCCTAGTAACAAGGCTGATGAAACAGAGCTTTCCATTGATGCTTGTATCTCTGCACAGCCTGATAATGGAATGAATGATGAGCAAAGGTATTCAAAATTGCATGCTGCCTTGCAATTATTCAAGTTATATTCTTAATCAAATTATATTATAGTGGTCAAAGTTTTTTATTATCCTATTTACTGGCCTGCTGTGTATTATTTTTCAACATTTATGAATATGCAAGAATACGGCGTTCGATTATGTAAAAGAGCAATTGAATGCAGAAGTTTAAACTAACCAGTTTGTGTTTGTCAGTATTTAACTAAGATTAATAGTACAGAGATATGCCCAAATGAGATGTTCAAAGAGGCAATAATTACACACTCTAGCACACCTTCGTTGGTTTATTTCGTTGTTATAACAATAGTCACAAGTATTACTCAAATCCAAACCTTAACTCTACACTCATCGATTACCCATTTGCCAATTCCCTAATTTGGTCTTGTTTTCCTCTTCTTCATGCTTGGGTCGTGATCTCTTTCTCCACTCTAGGTTATTACCATAGATCACATATATAATTCAATAAAACCCATCTCATCTTTTGTGGTTATTGCAGATGATAACTATTTTATCTTTGTCAGTTCTTTTGAATAGCAAGTAGTAAAAGGTAGGAGATAGTAGGACAAGGAGGGCGTAGCGTTTAGTTGTACTCATGCTGTCCATTACGAACTGAGCTACTACTTTATTAACAATTTTCTGATTGTATATTTTATTTATCATTTGAGCAGACAAAAGTTAAGGCGGCTGGAGGTTGCTTTGATGGAATATCGTGAATCATTAGAAGAGAGGGGGATTAAAAACACAGAGGAAATTGAGAGAAAAGTGGCAGTCCATAAAAGAAAATTGCAGTTTGACTATGGATTGTCTGGTTCTAATGACTACCATGCTATTACCACAGCTGACAGTAAGTGTTTGTGTATAAAAGTTTTGTTAGGTTACATTTCTTAAAATAGTCTCGTCTGAAAAAAGAATGAATATTGCTAAAATGAATTTTGGTGTTTGGTTCCCAAAATCGTTTTTAGCAAATCATCTATTTCCTTAGTTTTGGCCTTTGGGAACAGGCATATTTCCTGGTTAACCCTTTCTTTGGAATTAGAAACATTCTAAAATATATATAATGTATGAGAAACATTGCTGAACCCACTGAAAGAAAAATAAGAAACAGAAGCTGAAATTCAGAAAACTTGGACATTTATGTCCGAAAGTGCTATTTTTATAGACATGTTTTTCAGGCTGGGTCACCATTTTTGTGAAGTTAATGTTCAACTATAATAGGCTCGCATGATATTTTCCCCGGTTTCGTGTTTTTCGTCTTTTCTTGTAGTTATAGTGTTTCTAAATGTGTCTAGAATGCATGAATTGTGCATAGTATGTGTAGTTTGTAGACAAAGCACCCTTTTAATTTTCATTACGGTGTGAACTTTTGTTTGACGTATTTAGTAATTGTTGATACTGCAGAGAGATCTGCTTCGGATAGTAGAGACAGGAGAGAGGATTCTTCGCGTGAATCTTCAAGAAAGAGAAACAGAAGTCGAAGTCGCAGCAGAAGTCCAAAACGCAAATCAACAAGCAAAGATAGGGGGATCCTCGATAGAAGCCGAGACAGGGAAAAAAGCAAAAGTAGAGAGAGAGATGACAATGACAGAGAAAGAGGTCGAGATAGAGACATGGATAGGAGGAGAAGGGTCAGATAATTTTGTGGGTGAACAAACGTAGTACCAAATAGATCGGGATCTCCAAAAATGGTCTTGTGCTGGAAGGATATGGTTTGTATGGTCAATTGGAGGTCTTTCTTACTTATGTGTACTGGTCAAAATTTGAGAATTTTGCACAACATATCTCGAGCAGTGGTATGGAGGTGTGAATTTTAGACTACATAGTTTCTTCATATTACCGGTGTATCTCCCTCTTGACTCTGGTGAAGTTCACTATTTTGTTTTTCTTTCCAGCATCTACTGATCAAGTGTGAAGTTTATTTTGGGCTTGATATTCGGTTTTATGTATTGCATCCTATGGGTGAATTAGTTCAGTATAATCTGAAGTAAAGGCTTTCTTTAATTGTTAATATATATTCCCCTGGTCTGTCGAAGGAAAGAGCTGTGATTCTGAAAAGCTTGGGTTTTGAGCAGGATACGCCTGTAGGAGTGCTTCAAGAGTTGTAAATAAGCTGAAATTACAGAAAAGTAGAAGATGATACCTTCTACTGTTTCCATGGCCTCAGTCGCTTCCTCAGGCTTTTTTAAATTCTAAAATTAGGTCTTGTTGCCTAACATAAAATTATCAATGAACAACAGTAGAGTTTCTTTCCAGGTTTCTTGGGTGATAGGAATTACATTCAGGTCCAAGCCGAGGCAGCATTAACTAAACCGAACTAATAAAATGTTAAAGATTTCTACAATACTTCAGTCAATATTGTTGGATGCAAGCTGCCTGCACTCCAAGTTCTATATACACATGCTTAGATTCGTGATCGTATCTTACTCACTTCAAAATTATACTATGTAAAAAAAACTTCGGTATTAATGTCTTACCTTTCATAATTTCCATTCTATTACAATGACTACCCAATTTTCTCAAATATTGGTTTGATCAAAAGAACCTGTAGAAAAGAATGTTTCTTGAACTCTCTGCCTCTTCATGCCGAGACAATCATAGCAGAAGGCCTGATATTACGGGTTCAGCCATGATTGCATTGAAAGAGCAGATGGTTAAGATCAAATAGATTTTGGACAAAATTTAAACTCTCGAAACGTCTGGCCAAATTACAATTAAGTTTATTTGCAAAACCGTTTCGACTTTTACAAAATCGCCTTAAGAGTTTTAGTCCTTGGCGTGATAACATTTGGTTCCGTGGTTTTAGAGGAAGAGTCAGGCAAGACAGTTGATCTGACTTTTGCTTGTCCGGATTCATTTAGTAAGATCAGTGACGTTAAATGCAGTGAAAAATGTTTTAGATGACCTTGAAAACCTCTGTCTAACTTTAATGTGGGTTTTCTCATCTTAAGAAGTAGGAGTATTTCACTTTTGCTATAGTCAGAAATAAACAAGAAATGGACTTCTGATCTTTTAATTTTCTGGGTACTTGTCTCGTGAGATTTTATAAGCATGCTGCTTTGAGGTTTAACCCAGTCATGCTTCGTGTTAATCTAAAGTAGAAATTGTGGCGAAAAGAGTTACTTCTATAATAATAAAATCAATATTGTATTTGTAGCTAAATGCCTAAATACTTGTACAAAAAACATTTAAGAATAATACGAGCATCTATATTAGACTCTATAATCGATGAGAAAATACGAATAACAACTAGGGGTAATTCTCAATAAGTCATGCTTTCCAAATTTAATTTCTAAAAATTCACACGTAAAATTACTCTCATCATTTAGTCACATTTTAATAAAAATATAAATAGGCATCAAAATCTAATTTGTAGACGCGGTACATTTCTCTCCCAAACTATCTTTCTCTCTCTAACAAACACCGCCACTCCATCGTGCTCCGCTCTCCACCGGAGCTCGTCCTCCCGCCGGAGATCCTCCCCTCCGGTCGGAGATCTGTCTTCCCGTCGGAGATCCGCCCCTCCAGTCGGAGCTCCGTTACCTTGCTGATCAAGGTGTATATATGTATGTATGTATATATAACGACGACGGTGATGATGGTGTTGGTCCCCACCAGATCTCCGTCATTCCCGCCGGAGCTCCGCCACCCCCACCGGGCCTTCGTCGGAGATCTGAAAAATTATGTTAACTTTTTCAATATGAGAACTGAAATAAATGGTAGCTCAGTAGCTCTCGGCGGAGTAACGCCAAGCTAGTATTGGGGGTATTGGATGAGATATTGGATAAAGAGTTTTTTTAAACAAATACTGACTTTGAGTTTTAACATGGTGATGATGGTTCGACCGTAAACATGGCATGAGGTGGATTTGATGTTTGAAGAAGATGACACATTTTAATTCTATTTTTTAAGATTTGTAAAATAAATTAAAGTTTTTTTAAGTTCGGTATTTGTGACCCGTATACACTTTTTATTGATGCGTATACAGTTTTTATTGACTCGTATGCATGTTTTATGCATTTTTTTATGTACATGTATGTACTTTTTATTGACTTTTATGCATGTTTTATACACTTTTATTATTGAATCGTATCCATTTTTATGCATTTTTATTGGCTTGTATGTACTTTTTATGCACTTTTATGCACTTTAATAAAGTGCATAAGTTCAATAACGTGCATAATAGTGCATAAAGTTATTTAAAAAGCATTATAAAGTGCATAAAGTTTGTATAATAAATTGCATAATGTTCACTAAAGTGCATAGTAGAGTGTATAAAGTTCACTAAAATATATAATAAAGTGCATAAATTCAATAAAGTGTATAATAAATTGCATAATATAGTGCATAAATTTTACTAAAAGACATAAAGTTAAAGTGTATAAAGTTCACTAAAAGACATAAAGTTAGTGCATAAAGTTCACTAAATTGCATAATAAAGTGCATAAAGTTTACTAAAGTGTATAAAATTCTTTAATTGCATAATAAAGTGCATAAGATTTAATAAAATGCATAACGTAAAATAAAGTGCATAATAGAGTGCATAAAGTTCAATAAAATGCATAATAACGTGCATAAAGTTCATTCAAGTGCATAATAAAATGCATAATAAAGTGCATAAAGTTCACTAAAATTCATAAAGTTCTTTAAAATGCATAATAAAGTTCAATAAAGTGCATAAAGCTCACTTAAGTGCATAATAGAGTACACAATAAAGTGAATAAAATTCACTAAATTGCATAATAAAGTGCATAAAGTTCACTAAAATGTGTAATAAAGTGCATAAAGTTCATTTAAGTGTATAATAAAGTGCATAATAGAGTGCATGAATTTCAATAAGGAGCATAATAACATGTATAAAGTTTACTAAAGTGCATAAAATTCACTAATGTGCATAATAAAGTGAATAAAGTTCAATAATGTGCATAATAAAGTACATAAAGTTTAATAACGTGCATAATAAAGTGCATAAAATTCACGAAATTGCATAATAAGTGCATAAAGTTCTTTAAAATGAATAATAAAGTGCATAAAGTTTAATAATATGCATAATAAAGTGCGTAATAATAGAGTGAATAAAATTCACTATATTGCATAATATAGTGCATAAAATTCACTAAAATGTACAATAAAGTGCATAAGGTTATAAAGTGCATAAATTTCACTAAATTGCATAATAAAGTGCATAAATTTCACTGAAATGCATAATAAAGTGCATAACGTTGAGTTTAAAGTGTATAAATTTCACTAAATTGCATAATTTTCACTAAAAGTGACACAATTCACTAAATGTTCATAATTTTCACTAAAAGTTCATAAAAAGTGTGTACGAGTCAATAAAGTGTATAAAAAGTGCATAAATATGCATAAAAGTGCATACGAGTCAATCAAAATGCATAAAAATGAATGCGAATAGTAAAAAGTGCATAAAAATGCATAAAAATGTATATTAGTGCATAAAATGTGTATACGGGTGGATAAAAAGTAAATAAAAAAGCCTACGGGTCAATTTCTTTTGCAGAAAACTCGATTACATAGGGTTCAACTGTTCAAGCAATAATACATAGGGTTCACCTGCAAACTACCTGTAATTGAACTTAATTAAATTTTCATCGAACAATTGTCATTCAATGGGAAATTTCAAGTGAACTGGTTTGAAAATAATAAAATTACAAATCCAATCACGTCATTAATAAACAGCTCCCAACATACAACACAAAACTTTAGTTCAAAGTTGATTTCACATATACACACAAAAATGTATGTATCAATGGATCAAAAGCTTGATAATTAAAGCATAATTCGAATCTAAATTTAAAAAATAAATAAAAATCATCTCTCGCATATATGTATACGGGATTGGTCAACTAGAAGCAGCAACATAGGGCGGCCAATCCATCGTTGTTCCTCCGGCGAAATCCCCACCGTCGCCCGCTGCCTCAGATCGTCACCACGCCTTTATGGACGAGATCGTTTGATATGGGGAGAGAGAGCAAGCGACCTCTGATTTTTTACCATTCCGCTGCCTTTGGTAGGTTGCGACGGATCTCCGGTGAAGGGCATGTTCTCCGGGGAGGTCCCGTCGCCATGGATGTGTAGAGAGAGATGAGATCGTGAAGAGAGAGATAGCAGCGAGAAGGAGAGAGTGTTCACGAATAGTGAAAAAATAGAATTTGTAAGGGGTATTTACATTATTCATAAAGTGTAACTAAAATGGGAGAGTGATCTTGTGTGTGACTTTTTAGGGATTAAGTTGAAAATTTGTGAATTAATGAGCATTTTTCCTAAAAACTAGTATAAAATTGTGGATTACACATGTTTATGAAAACTAAAATTTGAATACAAACTAGTTTTGAGGGGGTTACACTGACACTATCTTATGCATTTTTTAGGTACTAATCGAGTGTGAAATGCATTGGGCAATGAGTAGCGTATTTTTCAAACATATTAGCTGTAGTTCCAATGATCAGAATAAATAAATAGAAAATATATAGATCGCGGCAAGAGTCACTTCCTTAAATTCATTCCTTTGTATTATAAGATTGCATTCGATGTCGTGTCCCCTGATCATTTCTTATCGTAAAGATATATGATATCAACCCCTTACCAGTCTCATTTCAATCCATACCCCCTCCTCCTTCAACATCGGTTTCTGTTCAGTTCGGAGTAAGATTCAAGACATACTTCCATTGTAATTTTTATTACCAAAAAGTGGTATAATCTGGTAATTCATTGATTTCATGATTAAAATAATAGACAATTATTTGACGTACACATGCCCAATGCATCCCCACAAATAATTTCATCATGCAAAATCAGTGAATCACTCATACAGTAGGCTCGAACGACCTACGAATCATACAATCGACACAAACGAACTAAGAATAAATCACGAAAAGCAAATTACTTTTATTTTAATTATCAATGTTTTTGAGAAACGAAGACAAGAAATTGAGCTATAAGAACTTCTCAAAATAACATTCTCTTCTCATAACCCTCGTTTGATTTTAACTTGCCACTCTCTTAAAAGTAGGAACAAAATGCAAGATCTCATAGTAATAATCCTAAATTATTTCACGTTATCAAGATATTAAATTTCAAACTTTCGACTAAGAAGAGTTTTTCAAAACCCATTCTACCAGAGTGGATACACCAAATCCGGTACCGAGTTTCTTCTTATCATTCGACACAGGCCCAGCCATATCTATATGCAGCCACTGAACATTCTCGTCAACAAACTGCAAAACACATAACATCATTAATTAGGATCCTAGACTCTACGAGAATTATACGGTAAAGAAAGCAAAAGTTGACAGAGAGATGATTCTCCAATTAGTAATGAACTAAGGCAAGACAGATTTTTTAAGTGGTTTACATGGTTTCTAAAACCCCTCAACCTAAATCATATAACTAGGGCCACCATACTATCACTCTTAATGATTTAAATTTCAATACTTGGAACTCTCAGGTTCACAAATTTCATGAAATGATTACAACCAGGGGGCGAAACCAGGAACTTGTTAATATGGGTGACAAGATTCGAGGACAAAAAGAATACCAGATACAGTAGAACCTCTCTAAATTAATACTCGGTAAATTAATAAATTCTCTAAAATAATAATTTTCTCCGGTCCCGACTTGGGCCAGTGTAAAAAATCAGCAATTTCAGAATTAATAAGATAATAAACTTTCTGAAAATCGTTATATAAATATTGGTCCCGACAAAATCATAAATTAATAATTCTTCAAAATGACAAACATTATTAGGACGACTTAGTGAAGTATGATTCTATAGTCGTTTGTTTTTTCTTAAAATTTAAATATACTTGAATTTCATCCCTAATTTTTCTAATTGCATCCAAAAGCTTCGATATAGTCTTTTCGAACTGCACCAAAAAAGAGTTACAGACGCGATAAATGTTTACTTTCGCGTGACTAGTTCCAAAGGTGTGGTATTATCTTCAAGTATCATCTTCAACTTCATCCTCTTTATTATTACCAAGACAATATTCATAATTTCTTTTAAGTTCTTGGTCTCTGAACATATATCATTTTCACCTGGGTAATCCAACAACTCATTGACATCCGTTTATTGAGATAACCGAAACCATCAATCATTTTTTCAAATTCATGAATATCTTTCTCAATAGTGATTTCATCTGTTAATTGAAAGTTCATTGACCGAACGAATTTTGCAGTGTCGAAAATAATTTGTTATCGTCGCTCGGTGAACATTAATCGTTCAATCAATAAAACCTCTTTAAAATAATAATTATTAATTTATCGATTAATTAATACCTCTCTAAATTAATAAATTTCTACGGTCCCGACATTATTAATTTATAGAGGTTTTACTGTTCAACAATTACGAGGGGTGCAAAATCACTAGTATATTATATAGAAAACGAAATGTTCATTTCTTATTTTCGTGTAACTTGAAGGAATCCCGTGGTACCCTACTCACTGTTACTACCAATTTCCTCCGCTTCCTTTACCAATTCAATCAAAGGATTGCTAGTTATGTTTCTAGATTGTGAAAGAAAACAGCGTAAATGAAATCACAACCAATTGAACAAATCACTTGCTCTGAAGTATATAAATTACCGCTTTAAGCAAATTAGTAAGACTTCGAATACATCACATGACAATCATTTTTAATATTTAAGAAAATTATTGAAGAATATACCTGTTTCAAGAATAAAGCTGCAGTGATGGAACCGCCTTGACGGCCACCGGTGTTAACCATATCAGCCACTGAAGATTTCATCGACTCCCAATAACTCTCTTCCATAGGCATCCTCCATAGCTTTTCACCCGCAACCTCTGAAGCTGCGAGTATCTCCTTTGCCAGGTCATCATTAGGTGTAAATACACCTGTTTAACAAATTTGAAGAAATCAACCATCGATGACATGGTCAAACGAATGCTCCATTTTGAAAAAAAAGAGCTAGTGAGTAGATCAAAATTTTGATTTCACAGCCAAGCCTGGTCGTTATGAACAAAAATAAAAATGTTTTAGAAATTTAGTTAAGATACTAAAGTTATAATCTTTCTATGACTAAATATAATATAAAGGCTAAATCAGGCTTATAATAAAAAAGGAAAAATTAGGTGTAGGTACTACTTTTCTCCCTTATTTAGTAAAAAACTTTATCTTTTGGACTTCATTTCAGTTTAGTCTTTTTTTTTAAAATCGTAAAAAAAAGTTCCAACTATGCCCATGTTCTTTTTATAGTTTAGTTTGTTAGATAATTGCTAGAATTCCTCTCCCACTAATTGACACATCCTCATCTACATAATACAGAAACTGTATTAAATCCCAAAATTTCTCTTAAGAAGTTAATTATTCTTCCATCTGGTTGATCCATTTACCCTTCGTAATATCTATATCTAACAAACCTCGAAAATACTCGAAGTCCGGCTATAATATATTTTGAGAGAATACATAAATTAATAATTTTGAGAGAAAACAATTACGATTTTGAGAGTTTACAACTAGACTACTTTTTTCACAGCATACTATTTCAAAGGTATTGGAACACAACAATTTTAACACCGTACATAATCTAAAGATATGGATTTTTTTAACAGTATATGTATGCTACTATACTATATTTTGCGAGAATACAAAAAAATTGGTCTAACACCATACAAAATCAACTATAATATATTTTTAATGGATAGAACTAAATTAATTTAATAGATATTTACTTGAAGGGTGACTATAATATACAATATATTTACTCAAGAAGCTCAAATATAATTATGTTGTGAAATCGGGTGTTTTGAAGTAAGATAGTCCTGAGAAATTCTAGGAGGAGGAGAGATTTGGGGAAAAACTTAACATTCTGTTTGTAATATATATCCAGGTTTCAATTCTAAGGGTGTATCAGTCTTTTGCTTCTTAAAAAAGACTAAACTGATATACTGTTTTATGTGTACTACTTATTGCTAATTAAGTTAATATGGTAGTATTAAACCCCAATTTTCCCAACAAAAAAAAACAGCAGTCTCCTTCTCATAGGACAGAATAGACAAACTATGTGTGAAGGTAATTGGATGTATTCATAGCAAAGCCTACGAATTTTCACAATGGGAAAGACAGCTTTATATCAAACACACAAACATGATAACTAGATAATACAGTGGAAGATGAGTTTAGAGCATATGTACCAGCAATCGATGGCCCAAGAGCAACCACACAGGCTCCAGTCAATGTCGCAAGGTCAACTATCTGCAATTGGTCAAATTAACTTGTCATTAAAATACAAATGAAAATCTAAATGATGACAAAACTCTTCAAACTATGTGGTGCAATAAGGAACAACACAATCAAACCACTTGATGTTTTTTTACCACTCAAAGTTAGGACATATCTAAATCTTATTCATGTGCATCCTGAAGATAATTCATAACATTATTAGATAACATTTCACATTAAAGGTTAGATTGCAATTGAGGTATCATCTATCTAAACTCGTGAAGAAAAAGCCATTTTGCATGCATTATGTTGGAAGTCAATTCATAATTTCGGCCACACGTGTGCAGCTGTTCTGGTACTACATCTATATCATCTTACATCTCAAAAGACAAATACAATGGAAGGATTCAATTTCTGACAATTATACAACTCAGCCGTCTCATGGATCAATGGATGTAATGGTATCAAAAAGTCTATCACCATGCCTAGGAAAAATAGTACTTTGAAAGTGAATTTTGATTTCAAATCCTTGAATTTAAACACCACATTAACATTTAAGAAATTGATGATTTCAAGCATTATCAGTTAAAGAGTGATACACAATAATGTAAGTTGTTTTTTTGCCAGTAGTTGGCTGATCAAGAATATGGCTAATAGAAGAAGACAACACACGTAAAAAAAGAATGAAATATTCAGCGAACAAAAGAAAATAAGACAGCAATTTTTAGACACAATAAAAAGTATAATGCAGAGTTACAGGGTGCAAAACTTTATGTTGTTTTTCACTTTGAAGAAAACTCAAATCTTCTCTGCATATTTAATGTAAGATTCTTATATGGGCATATAGCATTCGCCACAGCTGTACAGTTTTAAGTTGACTCGCTACAATTACCAAAAAGATAACATCAGCAAATGACAATGAATAATATATTTACAATACCTTCTCTACACCTTGGTTACAGGCATATACCAAAGCATCTGCAAGCGTAAGTCTGCCTTCTGCATCTGTATTATTGACCTATAATTTGTATAAAGACACTATATTAATCTCTAAAGAGCAGCAAGCTAGTGAAAAAGCGTTTTCCAACTAAAAAACGGTGAACAATAAGACGACACAAGAATTCTACTTTGTTGAGTCGTTCAGTGATGACGGTCGGTACATACGCAAAAGATTAAAAGTATGAGTAACAAAGATCGAGAAATTGGAATTTTCTTAAAACACACCAGAGACTGGCTTCTCGCCAAGCATACATAAGAATTTCCAAAAAAAAATTCCGTGAGAATTATTTCACACATTTTTTCTGAAGATGAATTAATAACGAAAGTATAATGGCGCATACTAAAGAATATATACCTCGATTGTCTTTCCGTTCGAGGCTGTAATAATGTCTCCAGGTCTCATACCTGTTCCACTTATCATGTTTTCACAAGCTGCAACGATGAAATGAACCTTCAAAAAGAAAAATACCCGGTTATCCAAACTCCATACATAATCCAAATTCAATAGCTAAACATAGAAAACAGTTCAAGAGACATAAAAAACGAACATGTCACACACCCTTCCCCCTTTGGTCTTGCCCAACGAGACCCAAAAACTAATATTAAAAAATAGCTAACCTCTACTCCAGAAGGTTTTATTTGACCAAGAGCTTTTGCTGCACCAAAAACTGCAGCTGAACCTCCCATATCATACTTCATAAACTCAATTGAACAGCCAGGTCCAGTCTTAATGTTGTAGCCGCCACTGCAATTAAAGCATGTATAGATTTAATATCCGACGGTTACCAGCAATTCATGGACAACCGGACAAGGCCAGAATACTAATTACTTTCAATTAGAATTTATTATAAACGCCACCAGAAGACGAGTTAAAAAAATATTCAAAAACAATTTAGTATTGTAACTTTGAAGCATTCAGCTGTGTTTAAGGTAATTGTTAAAGATGTCGTACATGATAAGGGAATTTATGCCTTTATAGACTATGAAAAGTTTCATGGTTTATGGGTTGTTCCAGTTACATGGATACCTCCAATTGTTGGCTTATATCACAAAATTCATAACCTCTCAAAAGTCAAAACCTAGCAATTTCCCATCTCAATTTATACTTCCATTGCACTTGAAATAAGAAGCACCTCAAAATAATTCAACTTCGTCATTCATCAATATTTGCAACTAAAACTTCCCTCTGCTAGAAAAGAAGAGGACAAGGAAAAAAAAATTCCACAGAAATTATACCTGTCAAAAGTCAACCCTTTTCCTACTAGAGCCAACTTGGTTTTAGCCGGGCCACCAAGCGGTTTGTAGCATAAATGTATGAAATGGGGAGGATTAGCTGAAGCGGCAGCAACACCAAGATATGAACCCATCTTTAACTCTTTGCATTGCTCAGCATCTAAAATTTTCGCAGAAATAACATCACTATACGTGGCCGCAATTTTTGAAGCCTCTTCTGCTAATACTCCTGGAATGTGAAATATATAAGAATGATTAAAATCTTGAAGGGGTAAAGCAGTAAAGGTCCATAATTTACCACAAGTTTTTTTTACTAGTTCCAAGTTCTAGTATTACAATCATTTTACATTAGATAGATGGGTACTTATTATAATAACTGCTTCTATATTATTGCCGAATGAGACACAAATTGCAGTTTTAAAGTATAAAAAGGGATAACAGGCATGACAGGGAGTAGTTCAAAAACTTCCCGAGTTTTGATCCTAAATTATTTATTTTACCATAATTAAAGAATAAAAAGGGATAACAGCCATGACAGAGAGTAGTTCAAAAACTTATAAGATTATTTATTTTACCATTACAAAATATAATTTTTATAATAGTAAAAAAGAACATGTTACAGATGTTAAAAGCATCGTACAAACCAGCAGAAAGTAACGATGTCAGCAATATCTACTCAGTAAATGAGGAAACAAAGATACACAAAGTGGGAAATATGGAGAAAAATAAAACGAAAACTATTTTCAGAAAGTAAAGGACCAAAGGTATAAATGAAAAGGCTAAAAAGGGAAAAAGAACAGATTTGAGGAAGATCACTGACCAGGGGTAAGCACATTAGCAGGCGCGTTAACCAACTCTCTCCCGAGAATAACCCCAGAGCAGACATTTTCTGCAAACTTAAGCTTCTTTTCTAGCTCAGTTCCACTTCCAAGACCAATAATATCAACACTCTCAAGAACTGTTTTTTTTAACTCAGACTTAAATCTATTATCTTCATGGATCCCGAGCGCAAC
This sequence comes from Primula vulgaris, assembly GCA_963920805.1. Classification (NCBI taxonomy): domain Eukaryota; kingdom Viridiplantae; phylum Streptophyta; class Magnoliopsida; order Ericales; family Primulaceae; genus Primula; species Primula vulgaris. Next base: position 16,024,178 of record OY987218.1, on the reverse strand, counting down.
TCCTATTGTATCAAGTAAACTCACAAAATTCAATACCAACACGTCTATAAATGCAGCACTACACATTAAATAAACCGATGAATTGATTGAAAATCTTGAAACCTTATTTGCTATCACGCCCTTCTCACTTACTAGTTAAAGTTGGAACTTGAAATGTATCCCGGAAAAGTAAAGTAGGGATATAATCACTTTAGTAAATTTGTTTCAATTAATACATAATACTACTATATTCCACAATTTAGAAATCTATCTACGCAAAGTCCAGGAACTAGTACACCAGCACTAATAATTGATCTCAAAAGCACTACTTACGTATGAAGTGTTTTATCATGCTGATGTACAAGGCATCAATCTACACAAAATAGACCAATTAATTCAGCAGCGTTAAACTTAAACTCTTAAGCCCTTTTGCAAATTGTAGTAGGTTGGAGTAATAACTGTTCTATTTTCTTTAGATTGGTACCCTAACGTGTAAATGTTTACAGGAGTTCACTGTTGTTCTAATTTTGTGCAGCTTGGTGTCTAAATTGTGAAACGTATTATTATAAAAAATCGTTAGATTGGTATACGGAAATTGTTTTCCCCAAAAAGTATATGCAGAGAGCAAGACAAATTAGATAAGAAGTAACTAGTAAGTAATATACCAGATGTTATTGCAGAAGCAGCAATAAGCTTGACTTCAGCAGATAAATCTTCAGTAGATGCGAGCACCACTGCTACGGATTTCGCATAAGAAGATTTGGCTGCTCCAGCAACAGCATCGCCAAAGCTACGATATGTAGATGTCGTAAAAGCAACTTGTCCGAGTCCAACTAATCCGAGCTTTTTCGAGGCAAGTCCTGGCAATCTAAGAGTAGTCGTTTGCCCAATTTTCCCTTTAAAATCTTCTTCGGTTGAATTTTCGGCTAACAAACCACCCAATTGGGAGTCGAGTTTGCTTAGAACTAAGTTTTGGAATTTAGAATTTCCGTCCTTGGCCAAGTCTTTTTCTGTTACGCCCACTACTAATAAATCTCCTTTCCATTGTAATAAGTCTATCTCTTTAGTAGCAAAGGCGATCTTTGGATGTTTCATAGAAAGAGAGCAACAATAAATTAGTATTAGCCAGCTATCCACAAACACAATTGAGATGAACTTATAAAACCGTTTGGAAGCATATACATGTTGATATGTATAAAGAATACCAAGTACTTGATAAAGTAGAACTTGTAATTAGAGTACTTTAGGAATAGCCCAACAAGTTAATACTTGATTGTTTTCAAAAAATAATAATAAATACTTGATTGGTAAACATTGCATCATAATTCATTCAAGTATATCATGTGTTAATTGTTTAATTGGATGGATAGTGGTGATCAATGGTGTGTGCTTAAAACAATCGTTAAAACATAATACAAAAACGTGTCAATTTCACACTACTTTTTGTTTAAATCCACCAAAAAGAAAGTCAAACTTAAAGGAAAAAGAACGGAGTTTGATCTGAAACAGATCTGGCCTAAATACATCCCATCAAACTAGAAAATCAAATTTAGTTGCACCAATTCATATCTTGCAAATCTTGTGATAAAATAGAAAAAGATATAACATTTAACTCTACCAATGACTACAATCCTCAGCCTTAATGAAATAAAGGCTTGTTTGCATAAATATTTTACATTCGATTAATTTGATTTTAGGCTTATAAGTTATAACTTCTAAGCTTGCAGTGTATTTGGTTGACAAAGTTAAAAGAACATGCTTTTATGAATTCCTACCCTTATAAAAAGGGATGGTTTAAGCTGGATGAACATTAGGTCAACTATTTGTTACAAAAATTAAATCTAAACAAATTAAAGTGACAAAATCGAAAAGGATATAACATTAAACTCTCCCCATGACTACAATCCTCAAACCTTCATGAAATAAAGGCTTGTTTGGGTGAAGATTTTAGACTCGGTTTATTTTATTTTTGGCTTATAAGTCATAACTTTTAAGCTGCAGTGACCAACTTTAAAAGAACAGGCTTTTATAAATCCTTCCCTTATAAAAAGAGATGATTTAAGCTGGATGAACATTAGGTCAACCATTTGTTACAAAAACTGAACCTAAACAAATTAGAGTGACAAAATAGAAAAAGATATAACAGTTAACTCTACCAATGACTACAATTCTCAACTTTTATGAAAATAAAGGCTTGTTTGAATGAATATTTTACACTCGGATCATTTAATTTTCGGCTTATAAGTCATAACTTTTAGGCTGCAATGTATTTGGTTGACCATCCTTAAAAGAACAGGTTTTTATAAATCCTGCCCTTATAAAAAGGGATGATTTAAGCTGGATGAACATTAAGTCAACTAATTGTTATAAAAACTGGATCTAAACAAATTAGAGTGACAAATAGAGAAAAACCACATTCAATTATTCATCATATTTACCGCATAACATGTTAGCTGTACCATCTGATCCCTAAAATAATTGAGCCAAATTGAACTTAACAACAAATTTATTCATAATTCACTATCTAATAACTACACCGTACTCGTATGATCAAATCTCATAACACCGATCTTAAACCCTAGATAACCAGAAATTCATATCGAACAAAAAAATCAAGAAAAAAACACTAATAATTGATAATCCAGTTTACTATCTAATGAAGAAAAAGTATCTCAGAAAATAAAGATACAGATAAATGACTACACCCAATTCATATGATCATACCGACGATCAATAACAGGAGATTCATATCAAACAAAAGAAAAAAAAAAGCAAAATCAAGAAAACAAATCAATAATTGATAGTTTACTATCTAATGAAGAAAAAGTATCTCAGAAAATAAAAGACAAGTAAATGATTACACCCAATTCATATGATCATAACGACAATCAATAACCCTCAATAACAGGAGATTCATACCAGTATTTATCATTTTAAGCATAAGAATAATAACACTTTTTCATAACCAAAACCAAAATAATTGAAGTGAGACAATACACACACACACACACACATACATTCATATATATACATAAATAACTACACCGTACTCGTCTGATCAAATCTCAAAACACCGAATCCTAAACTATCAACAACAATAGATTCATATCGAACAAAAGAAAGCAAGCAAAATCAAGATTAATAATAACTACACCCAATTCATATGATCATAACGACGATCATAAACCCTTAATAACAGGAGATTCATCAACTATTTGTTACAAAAACTGCATCTAAACAAATTAGAGTGACAAATAGAAAAAAAAAACATATTCATCATATTTAACGCATAATAAGCAAGCTTTTAGCTGTACAAAGAACCCCATATGATCCCTAAAATAATTGAAACAAAATCTATTTAACTTAACAACAAAAGCAAAATCAAGTAGCATTTATTCATAATTTACAAACTAATGAACAAAAAGTAACCCAAAAAAAAAGACAGATAAATGATTACACCCTACTCATATGATCAAATCTCAAAACACCGATCGTAAACCATCAATAACAATAAAATTAACATCTAACAAATAAAAATCAAGATATTTTTATTAATAACTGATAAGTTTACAATTCATATGATCATAACGACGAACAGTAACAGGAGATTCATAACGCTCTTTTTAATAAAGAAAACTAGTAATAATAATTGAAGTAAGAATATTTACATACATACATACATACATATATATATATATAGAGAGAGAGAGAGAGACCTTAGGAGCTTGGATTGGAGCAGTAATAGTAAGGCCCAAAGTGTGAGCCATTGGAATGTATTAATAAATGTTATATAAATCTAATATATGTTTATTTATTTATATATATATATATATAGAGAGAGAGAGAGAGAGAGATTGGGAGTTTGTGATTAGGGAAGATGAAGAGAGCTAGAGAACACTGTGGTGAAGTTACATTTTTGGTCCAATATATTATCACATATTTCATTTCACTACCTTTGTTACTTTACCTTTTGGGAAATGATCGGTTAGTACCTAGTTCAGACTTGATTATCAAAAACACATTGTTTAAAACCGTTTTTAAACTTAACTACATATGTTATGTTACATGATACTACATATTTTTACTATTTTTTTTTTAACTTTGATGCTCACTATGCTATGTTGATCTGTACAAAATCTTAAATTTGAGTTGAGAACTTGGTTTTCATTTTTGGATATTAAATGTATTTTTATATACTAATCAATTATTCTTCCATTATTTTTGATAAGTAGTACCTTTGTTACTTGATTCTCTGTCAATAGTAGTATTGGAAAAAAAAGTACTGCTCTTTGGACTCACTGTATTCGATGTTGGGATACAATATTAAATGTATTGCATGGGAAGGAATTATTGATCTTGATCGTCGTATTGACATTCGACGGTCAAGACTCCATGTTTTCAAAAGGAAACTAAAAAATATTATGTTTTTAATTGTGTTCAGTCTCGACCTAGATTGATAGTTTTAACCGCGGTTACAATTCGCTATCCGTTGTTGTGTCAAGCATAAATATCTCTACTCACAAGTTGGGTTGGTTATACGATTTAGAGTATACCGGGTTGTACCAATTTTTTTACTATTCGTCGTCATAGTTTAAATAATTACATTGGTTGGCCATTAGTTTCAATTATAAATTTACACAGTTTCATTTATTTTATAGTAGAATATATTTGTAATAAGCCACTATCTTGTTTCATAATATATAACGTATTTTGAAAATAGTTTCTCCTAGTATATTTATAGTCAGTTTTGATATTCTTTTTGTTCTGAAATCCCACATCAATATTTTGGTCCCCTAGAGTTGGATATTGTTTAATTTACTATGATTATCTTTAGCCGCATTATGGATGATTATTGATGAATTTTATATTCCAAGTTTTCCATTATAATTTATAAAATTCAAAATTTTATACTTCTCTATGTCATTTTTGTTGGAAAAACATGTGAAAACATGGGTGTTTCCGAATGGTCACTGGACCAACTTCGAGTCATTATTTCGTGTAACAGCGCTGAGTTATTTATACCGAACTCAACGTGGTTGAGTAGCCCGTGTGACGAGCTTCGTAACGGTATATCATATGACCTATTCGGAGAATGGGTGTGAATACAAAGTGGCTTCAAAGTTGGTGCCTCGAAAGCTCAAATCTGGAAAAACCGAAATGGTAAAGGAAAACCATTTAGTATAATCCCATATTGGAAGATTAAGAGTTAATTTTACAATATATATACCATACCAACCCATGTAGTTATTAAACTAATATGTCCACATACACATACACCTAAGAGTATTAGTGTGTATTGGGCTTGGGATTTGGGATTTGGGATTTGGGGAATGTCTCGGGTCTTGGGTCCAAACCCGAATAGGGAGTTTTGTATAAAATACAAAGCAGTCCCTAGAGTTTCCAGCAATCAGAAACGCTCCAGCAATGAATGAAATTAAATGCTGCGGTTTCAGAATTGATTGAGCGGATTCTGGGGGTCAACTCCCAGAATTAAAGGCCAACATTTATGGCTGCGGTTTCATTAGAGCCTATAAAAGGCAGCCATCCCCCTCTCATTCTAACACACCTTCATACACATAACTCACAGCATAAGCATACACTTAGTGAGAGAGAACCGCACCACCAACAGCTCGACCTGTGGTTCGGTGCCGGTTTCCATACGAGCCACTCTGAGATAAAAGTTGTATCTTGGGAACAAAGTCCCGAAACCAGAAACCTTTAAAGGTGGTTCGAAAAATATTGTTTAAGGGAAACTGCTCAGCAGTTGCCTCTTCTTTTAATTTCTGTTATTTATTTTTCAGTCCTTTATTATTCTGTCCATTTAATTTCAGTACTGTTTCCCTTCTGTATTTTTCTTTCCAGTACCTTTAGTTTCTGTAATTTACATTTCAGTCTTTCCTATTCTGTAATTTACTTTCCTGTACTTTAATTTCCAGTATTTACATAACAGTCTGGGCAGTTTATTTAATAACAGTCCGGGCAGTTTTTTATTTGTTAAAACCAGTCCAGTTTGTTTTATTTACAAAACAGTCCGACAGTTTTTTATTTGTTAAAACCAGTCCGGCAGTTTGTTTAAAACCAGTCCGGCAGTTTTTTATTTGTTAAAACAGTCCGGCACTTTGTTTAAAACAGTCCGGCAGTTTCTTTTTTTGTTAAAACAGTCCGGCAGTTTGTTTTATTTACAAAACAGTCCGGCAGTTTTTATATTGTCAAAACAGTCCTGCAGTTTTTTATTTGTTAAAACCAGTCCGGCAGTTTGTTAAAACAGTCCGGCAGTTTTTATATTGTCAAAACAGTCCTGCAGTTTGTTTTATTGTCAAAACAGTCCGGCAGTTTGTTTTATTATCAAAACAGTCCGGCAGTTTGTATTATTGTCAAACCAGTCCAGCAATTTAATTTAAATTCTGTACGAGTCAGGAATTGTAATTCATATTCCAATTGTGAGAAATAAAGTGTTATTTCCATTGCGTTCCTGTCTTTTACTTTATTGTCCTTTCAATTATCGTATTCGAAATAGTACCAAAAACCAACAATTTTTTCGTGTATTATTGTGTTTCAGCCCAATTTAGTAATTTATAACGTATACATGTTCTTTTTGCCAAGTGATTGTGAAATGGTCGAATTTAAGGCTTGAAAGGTTGTCTTTAACTTACTTTGATTGAACTAGAAACTTCCTAAATTAGTTATTTTACTGTCAATGTTTGATTTGTTTGTTTCTAAATGTGAAGGTTTCATAAAATTCAAATATGTTGCTCTTACATATGGATAATTGTCGACTATCCTAACCATTTTTTTAGTGCTATACTCTGAAAATCATAATATTAATGATTTTATCAAAAAAAAATTTGACATATTTGTTAATTTATCACTTTTCAGATAGTCGAATTGCTAGACATATTTGCAATGTAATACTCCAAACTTCTATGCCAAATTATATACAAGACTTCTTAAAAGTGGTTTATTTTCTTTGAAGTTCTTTTCAGAATTACACTTTTGCAAAATATACTTATATATGTCGAAGTGCTTCTGTTCCAAATATAGACCTAACAAGTTTAAAACAATCGAGAGACTATGTACGCGACTTATCTTAAAGTGTGTGTGTATATATATATATACTAGAGCACCGAACCCACGCGATGCATGGTGCTACGCGTGTATTATTCATAATTGTTCCATAAATTACTGAAAAATTAATGTATAGAAACGCAATAAAAACTGAACAATACAAAATATGGAATAAATATAGTGAAATTTTATAATTCCTATACCTAAATTTGACTTTTAACGAAGTTAAAGATTACCAACTGAACAATGGTTAAACTTTGTATTTGAGGTGATAAATGATGATGCAAGGAAGAAAAATGACAAAAAAGATGCCACCATGACAGCCATTTTGGAATGTGCGACGGCTCTTATCGAATAATGATAAATATAATATAATAAACTAAAATATAGATTAATGGTGACAAAAAATAAAGATGCTGCTGATTGGTTGAATAGATGGTTTGGTAAAGTTTTAAGATTCATAAAAATGAAAAAAATGACAAATGACAACCATTATGAAATGGCAGAAGGGGTGTTGCCATGGCTAATCTCATTATGTGAATCCAAATTATCAAACCCTTAAAGTAAGAATTATCGAAAAATATACTAAAAAAATAGATTCATGTATATATTGTATGGTTTCGACTTATGTTATTAATGTCTTTTATCTCTCTTCTAACGATGACAGCTACGACGTATCCTAAACCACTTATAGAAAAAGTTATAAATACAATAGTTCCATGAGGCCGGGCTTCCCTTATGTCTTTATATAAGTTAATTCAGATGTATATACTTCTTTAGCCCGGAGATATGGTTCAATTTTAGCTCGCGACAAGAACTTGTCATAAAATAGAGCGTTTCGACACCCATGTTTTCTCGTTTTTGGATGAGTTCCCCATTCCATTGGTGATAAATATGAAAAATAGACGAATTAGTTTAGACAAAAAAATTTGTCAATAACTTCAAACCAATCAATAAAATGTTGATTAACACATCATCGATGCAAATAGATGAAAATGTGCGTACAGAAAGCAATGTAATCCTTATTATAAATAGCATGCACAAGAGAGCGAGAAGAGCTAATTCCCAAACTCCAATATCCAAACCTTTCAAATCATTAAGATAAATGTCCAATCCATTAGGATGACCTATAAAAAAAATATCATCAGTCACATTAAGTTTCTTGTTTTTTGAGCATTTTAAGAAACCGTGCGGGCATTTAACCGAGTCCCAATGAGTTCGTTCATGAAAGACTTTTAACTTATAAATTTTATCATCATTTAACAAACAACCAAAGTTTCAATTTGATTGATTCGCACGGACACCAATGTCCCCCATTGATTTACTTTTAGTTAATATGGGAACTTCATAGTTCATATACATGCTATTTTTCAATTGAAACTATGTCATATCCTTGTGTGAATTCGGAACTTTTTTATAACAATGAATGGCTCCGGGATGTGTAAAGCTAGGAACGAAATAAAGGTTTAGAGAGTTACCATTAAATCGGACTTATGAAATGTATTTAATATAAAGAGTAATAGACTTATTAGAGTGGAATTAAAATCATATTTTACATTGTAGACTTATCATTATACAATATAATGGGTTTTTCGTAGTCATGGTTGAGAAATCAGGAGGTCCGTCTTTAATGTGACGATGATGTCGTAGATAGTCGAATTAAATGTATGTGATATAAGATGGGCATATATTGCATTTAGTAGTTACTAATCATGATAATTATAAAATTCTAACATCATATCAAGATTATCTTGGTATGTAACATCATATCAAGATTATCTTGGTATGTCAAAACCAGAGGCGGGAATTAGTACCAAATGTACGGGGTTGCCAAAATTAATAAAAACGCATAATATTTTTCAAAATATAAACACGGAAAATTCAGATTTTTTTAAAACATTTTTTACCATCTTTTCTTCAATTTTTTTTACCTTGGTTTCTTGATTAAAATGTAATTGATTTCTATTTTTTTACTTTTCGCTCAATTTCGACTTTCTTTTCAAACTCCAAAAAAAACCACAACAGTAATGTCACGTGCAGTTATGTATCGAACGTTTCAGCATTTCAAAATTGATTACAAAAGTTAAATTTAAGAAATCAATGGGGAAAATTGTTAAAATGGTACCCAACCTATTAACTTTTAGTGATTTGATATCCAACCTAACACACTTTCTAAATTGATACCCAACCTATACATTTCGCTCTAATTTGGTACCCGACCAATTTTTTTTTTTGCTAATTTGGTACCCAACCTATGCGTTAAAAATCGATGATCAAAGACAGATTGAGTCCCTTAATTGGACTGTATACGTATAGGTTGGGTACCAAATTAGAGGGAAACGTATAGGTTGGGTACCGAATTGGAAAAAGTGTTAGGTTGGGTACCAAATTAGAGCGAAATGTATAGGTTGGGTACCAAATTAGAAAGTCTGTTAGGTTGAGTACCAAATCACTAAAAGCTGATAGGTTATGTACAATTTTAGCATTTTTCCCGAAATCAATGCATAACAAGTAAAAAATTAAATTACAAAACAAAAAAAAACCCTGAAAAAACCAAACGTATATTAAATAATAGATATAAACGAACAATTAAATATCTATTACACAATTTCAGTATACTCACTTCAATTAAAATACAAACCATCAAAAAAAAATCTATAAGTTTTGTTTACACTCACCACTACTCTAATTATTATTAAAAAAAATTTAAGATCTGTGCTATGTGTCAACATAATAATTTGGTGTAAAATGTATTTTATAATCACTTGCCCATATTTTTTAAGTATTACTTATAGATTATCAGCACATACAAAATCATGGTATGTTATTGCACTAACAATATATAATTTTGATAGTGGTTGTCACAAAAATTATTTAAGGGTATATATAAATTATTATGAAAAACACTAATAAAAAAATTATTTTCCGAAATTGTGGTTTTGCCGTGGCAACTGCTGATCATATAGATGTGCCGTCCCTATCAAAACATGTTTCATATTATATACTATTGTTTAAATAACAATGTCGGAACATTATCGGAATATTGTTTATCGATGTATTAAAACTTCCATCAATATCCCGGCACTTGTCTAACTTTTTTAGATATCATTATTTTGTCATTATTTTTTGTTAAAAATAAGAATTATAAATGACATATGCATTATTTTTAACGTAGATGAACATAGAGAAAAACAAAGAAATTGTTTGATGACACAAAAGAGTTAACAACATTACTTATGAAATATATTAACATAAAAAATAGATGCAGTTGTATTTTAGTATGCATGTTTTATTAACTTCTCTTACAATATTGTGTTAGATTATGATAAAGTGATCACTAGAGATTCAATCTATTCACATTTCATGTATATTTACCTTGTTTCCATGAATTTCACTTATAATATTAACATTGTGTTATATTTTGATTAAGTAACTAAATATACATTCTTTTCATGTTGCATGTCTATTTACCTTATTTGCACAAATTTCTCTTATTGTGTGAAAACCAACAAAGATTCAATATCTTTCGGACGCAATTTTTGATTTGTACCAATTGAAACTACTTATTTAAGAATTATTACCACTTTCAAACTATTTATTGCAAATTAATACTCCTTCTTAATACACATAAGCCCAACATATTTGGTCCAATAAAAGTTTGTCAATTACCAAGCCCATTGACCAGTCTCCGGGATTGACCGCCGGTCTCCGGCGTTGACCAAAACTTAAAAAAAGATAAAAAAAAAATCCAGAAAAAAAAAAGAAAAAAGAAAAAAGAAAAGAAAAAATTCAAATTTTTTTTTTTTTACAAAAATCTAAATAAAATTAAAAAAATTGTAAAATCATGGACCGGTCTCCTGCATTAACAAAAAAAATGTAAAAAAGAAGAAGAAAAAACTCAAAAAAATATAAAAATCCGGAAAAAATTAAAAAAATCTTGAAAAAATAAAAAAAATCTAGAAAATTTGGAAAAAAAATTAAAAGTATGGAAAAAAGATTAAAAATTTTGAAAAAAATTAAAAAATTCTAAAAATATAATGCAATTTTTTTGACAATCTAATACAAATTTTTGGCAATCTAGTAGAAAATATAATACAATTTTTGGAAGAAAAAAAAATTAGAAAAAAAATCCAAAACAATTAAATTTTTTTTTAAAATTTTAAAAAATTCTAAAAAAATCCATTTTTATTTATTTTTTCTAGAAAAATTTTAAAAATTCAAAAAAAATCAATTTTTTGATAGTTTAATACAAAATTTTGACAATCTAATACAAAATTTTGACCATCTAATGCAATTTTTGTGACATTCTAATAAACAATCCTATACAAAAACATTTGACCCAACAAAAGTTTGACCAATACCATTGACCGGACTCCAGCATTGACCGCCGGATGCCAGCGTGACTGTCATTTACCAGCGTTGACAAAATAAATATTTTTTTTTGAAAAAACTCAAAAAAAATATAAAAAACCCGAAAAAAACAAAAAATCCGTTAAAAAAAAATTCTTAAAATTATTTTTTTAGAAAAGTATCAAATATAATTCTTTTTGACAATCTAATACAATTTGTTTTGACAATCTAATACAAATTTTTGAAATTTTTATTATAATTTTCTTGACAATCTAATACAAAATATTTGACAATCTAATAAATTATTTCTAATAATCTAATATAACACTTTGACAATCTAATACAATTTTTTTTGCAATTTAATACAAAAAATTTGTCAATCTAATACAAATTTTTTGACACTCTAATACAATATTTTTTGACATTGTAATACAAGTTTTTTGACAATGTAATACAAGTTTTTGACAATCTAATACAAAATTTTGACAATGTATAAAAATGTTTGACAATCTAATAAAAAAAATGACATTTTTGGAAATTTAATACATTTTTTTTTGACAATTTAATACAAATTTTTTGACAATATAATAGAAAATCTAATGCAATTTTTGACAATCTAATAAAATTTTTATGATAATATAATAAACAATCTAATATAATTTTTTCGGCAATTTAATATAAAAAATTTGACAATCTTATATGGTTTTTAGACAATCTAATATAGTTTTTTTGACAATCTAATTTAATTTTTGTGATAATTTAATACAATTTTTTTTTTACCAATTTAATACAATTTCTTTGACAATCTAATGTAATTTTTTTGACAAGCTAATATAAATTTTGACAATCTAATACAATTTTTGTGACAATCTAATACAAAGTTTTTGATAATCTAATATAATTTTTTGACAATCTAATACAAATTTTTACCAATATAATATAAATTTTTTGACAAATTCAATTTTTTTTATAATCTAATACAATTTTTTTTAAATCTAATATAATTTTTTTGACAATTTAATAGACATAATACGATTTTTTTGATGATCTAATACACAATGTAATACGATTTTTTTGACAAGCTAATAATTTTTTTTGACAATATAATACAATTTTTTTTGACAATCTAATACAAAATTTTGGAAAATATAATTCAATTTTTTCGGCAATCTATTATAAAAAAATTGACGATTTTTTGGAAAATTTAATATGATATTTTTGAGAATCTATTATAATTTTTTGACAGTTTAATACAAAAATTTTGACAATCTAATTCACCAATGAGAAGTTATTTTGACAATATAATACAATTTTTTGACAATTTAATATAATTTTTTAACAATCTAATTCACTAATGAGAAATTTATTAGACGGTCTAAGGAGTATTTTATTTAGACAATCTAATATAATAAATTATGTAACTTTTAACATGCACTATAAAATAATGTTGATTTTATGAGAGTCAAATCCTGTCACAAATCTGTCACAAAATAAATTTCCTGTCACAAACATCTCACAAATTCACTTTTCTGTCACAAACCCGTCACAAAATCCGTAGCTAATAGAGTCGTCACAAAAAAAATCGTCACAATTCCGTTAGTTTTTTTTACATTTTTTTGTAGTGATGGTTAAAATAACAAATTATACAAAAGTAGATATGTCCAAACAATACTACACACTTCAGTCTCATACAAAAAAACAAACTCTATATCACAGTCTAATATTTTTGGTTCTTAACAATTTCAAACTCATTTTAATGTTTTAAAATCAGATTGTACCACTAAATACTACTATTAAAATTATAGGATCAGATTGCTACTTACTAAAATTAATCAAATTTGCAGAAATGGTCCCTAAACCATTGATACACAGATCCAACAAAGTCTACACACATCCATAATGGAAAACCACCATCACCGGTTTATCATCATCACAAAAGACTCCCCGTCACCTCGTCGGAGACGGTCTCTCACCATTTTCGCCGTTCACATAGAGAAGACATATATACATAGAGAGAAGACAGATACATATAGGGAGAGAGATAGATAGATAGAGATAACGTCGGGTTAGATACAATGGGAGATGCCATCTTCATCGTCGCTGTTCATCGACTCCGTTCGTCGTTCATCGTTGTTGGAAAGAGAAGCGACCATAGAGGATGGAGATCAAACCGAGATAGATAGATGAGAGCGAAAGGCAACGACGGAGATCACCGTCTTTGCCACCCTTTTCCGCCACCCGCCGCCACCGGAGAGTTATAGAGGGAGAGATGAGAGAGAGCAATACTGAGACTGTAGAGAGAGAAAGTGTTTTTTTTTAACGAGAAAAAATAGAATTTGAACCTTTTTTATATTTAGAGCAGAGGGTGTAAAACCAAATTAAAATGTTTGAATATGGTAACTCATGCTAATAAAAAATACAAGTGATACTAAAACCTAATAATTCTCTCAAAACGATACTGGTCTCCAATTAATTCAAAACGTAAGTGGCTGCAGCTGATGACACTTCAATAGTTCAATATTTACTAGTTCTTCTTTTTACTTTTAAACATGTAGCAGTTATGATTTTCTTGTTTTCTAAACATTCACACCTATGTTGACAGATTTGTAATAAAACTCATTTTCTCTCGTTTGAAAGCTGAATAAATAAATATATAATGAATCTATTTACTTAACTATTGCATGTGCTTGTATTTCCCTAGCTCATTTATCAATATGTGTTATGTTAGTTTGACTAATTTGTTAGATTTATATATATATATATATATATATATATATTTTCTTTTTAAAGTCAGGAAAATGTTAGATTTTTATATTAGTTGCGAGTTATATATATATATATATCATGTACAAACTTAAAAAGGCTTTATTTTCCCCGCATTATGTAAATAGTACTCCCTCCACTACATAATAATTGTCTATGTTTGGTTTTTAAATTCGTCCCGAATAGTAGTCTAATTTGATTTTTTTAGCAATGTTATTCCTTTTATACTCATATCTAATAGATTTTTAATCAACATACATTTTAATATTTTATCACAGTTCATGGATTAAAATGCTAAGGTATGGGTAATTTTGGTAGAACAAGGATCTGTAACTACGATCACTGATTTTTTTAGGGAAAAATGCTAGAGAGGTTTTGCTTTTGTTTTCAAATGAAAGATATGTTAACTTATTAATATTATTTCCATGACTTATATTTATGGAAAACATAACTTAGTTTATTTTGAAAATAAAATGATGATTTGATATGATTTGATAGTGTGTCATTATAAATGCAACTTGAGTTTGCATTTAATGTAACTTAATTATTGAATGATAGTAAGTTTTTAAACGATATTCCGGTGCACTCGTTAGGTAAACTGTTTTTTTTTAAATCACATGAAAAAACTAAATGATCTTCTATTATGAAAAGTAGATATTACATGTTATAGGACTATAGGAGTACAAATTTTATTGGAAAATCTCGATCATAGACAATATAAATAATAACGTGCGCTATAATAGATTAAATTTATTGATTAAACTCAGAGTATAATTTAGTTCATATGATTAAATTTATTGATGTTGAACATCGAAGTGATGGCTAGAGTAATCGGTTTTTTTAATATGTTATTTTGTGCGTGCGTTATAACAGATTTAACATAGAAATAAAATATTTAGGCACTGTCCATAAGTACAATAAACCCTAAGAGTTCACTCGATATAAAACATCCCCGAAGTGTCAACACATAAAGTCCCACTCGAAAGATGTGTACCGGTACATAATCCCACGACTGTAGTCTGAGCCCTAAGAATCGTAACGATAACTCTCGGTCAAATTTACATGCTATAGATTATATTTATAGAAAATAAAACGTGTGTAATTATTTTTATTATTACTCGGTTCGATTCCATTCTCTTAAAAGTAAACTCTCTTACAAATGTAGTATTAGTAAAAATAGATTTTGAAATGTATCGCGTAACGGTAACTTTAGGCATTGCCTATTTATCCGCTAGCCTCTCTTTATATATATATATATATATATACATAATATATGTGTAGAGGCCTTATGAAGCCTTGAAACAACTAATTACCTAAAACCCCTCTAATTACACAATTTACATATAAAGCAAATACTAAAACAGACGGTTATAAACTTATTATGAAACAAAAACTGATACACGGTTAAAACTTAAAAAAAAAAAATAACTGCTTTCTCTCCCCCTGTTTCAAATAACTACTACTATTATTCCTCTGCCTCTCTCTTTGTTCTGTCTCTATTCTCTCTTTTCTATTCTTTGGTTCTATTTATGGAGTAATTTGTTTGCTGGGTGGATTGGTTGGTTAATAGATTCATTAGTATTGCATCTCATGCACTACATGCGTCACTGTACATGCGTCACATACAGTCCCCGCTAGTATATATATACGTAAATACGTATTTGCTGTTCTATAAACCCAGTCATATTGATATACATCCTCTTTTATCCCATCTCTCTCTCTCTCTATATATATATATATGTATATCTATATATATATGTATATCTATATATATATATATATATATATCTGTATGTATATATTTATTTTATATATCTATTTTCGGTGGAGACTCAGCCTCTTCTTAACGAGATCCTTCCCCGGAAAGTTTGCTACTCGCCTAATTAATCATATTGATTGATTTTAGTTTAATTGGTTACAACTTTAATTAATTTGGATCTGGTTACCGTTTATTTGTATTGGTTTTATTTTTTAGGGATTTTATTGATTGATTCGATTTCGATGTTGGTTACGTTTAGATCTATTTTACTGAAAACCCTAATTACTTTTTACTGTTTCATTTTGGCCTTTTGGATTTTTGATTGCAACTTTAATTAAATTCGACCTTTTTCAGTGAAGTATCTAGATCTCGTTTTCCAAAATCCTAATTAATTTCTGTAGATTAGTTTTGGCCTTTTGGGTACTTAATTGCAAATTGAATTGATTTTCAAACTGGTTACTGATTGTTTTGTTTTTTCTGGAATTAATTTCGATCTGATGTTTTCTGTGAAGTAATTACATCTAGTGTTTTGAAAACCCTAATTAGTTTATACAAGATTGATATTCGGTATTTAATTGCAACTTGTATTGATTTCAATCTGGTTATTGTTTTCTATGAAGTTAATTACATCTAGATTTGGAAACCCTAATTAGTTTTTACAGATTGATTTTGGGTTATTCATCGTAACTTGAAATTATTTCCATCTGTTTATCATGATTTTGAAAATCCTAACCAGTTTTTACCGTTAACTTGTATATGTTTTATATTCTAGGGCTTATAAAGATTGATCGGTTCGATTTTAATCTTTGATTACGTTTTTATGTGAAGTAATTTAGATCTATTTACTGAAAACCCTAATTACTTTTTACTGTTTGATTTTGTCCTTTTGGGTTTTTGATTGCAACTTTAATTAGGTTTGACCCTTTGAAAGTTTGATTATGGGTACTTAATTGGTTTCTATTTGGTTACTGTTTTCTTTAAAGCAATTAGATCTGGTTTTTCGCTTAGTTACTTTTTACCGATTGATTTTGGTTTCTATGATTGCTATAAAAATTAATTTCGATCTGGGTGTTGTCTGTGAAATTATTGTTTGAAAACCCTAATTAGTTTCTACAAGATTAATTTTCTGTATTAAATTGGGGTGACTGTTTTATGTGAAGTAAATTAGTTTTTACAGACCGATTTAGTCTGTTTATTAAGATTTTATTGAATTGGGTTCCATCTATTGCAGGTTCAGTTAATCTCGATATGCTTACCATCTTCCGAGAACGGCTTGGTTGGGCTATCCAAGCCTTGGCTAATGAAGTGCTCGAATCTTGCCGAACTCTTTCTTTTGGTCTTGAAAACCGGATTTAGATGCATCGTTAATCTACATCTCGCCCCTTGGGTATCATGCGATTTGCTCTGAATAAGACCAATATCTGCCAGGTCCCTCTTTCACTTAAATCTCTTTTCGTTTCTTATAATTTACACTGACCTGTATTGTTTACAGTTATGATTTTTGTCTTAAAAGCTACAGAGTAATTATATTATATATTTCATCTAAAGGCATATGGCTCTGGTATTGCATGTTTCTAACTGCATTGCTCGTTTTTTTGGGAAGTTATGACTATTAAAGTAAAAAACTTCTTTGTAATGGTTGCAGGGTGATTAAAAAGGAATGTTTTATGAACATCATTGAAACCTGTGCAATAAATGTCTGGCCTGATGTGGTATGTTGAGCTATGCTAAGTTTACTAATTGATAGGCGATATCAGATAAAGTCAGTGATATTATAGATTATCTATGTCATCGGTATTTTTGAAATTTAGTTAATGTTGAATATGTATTTTGTTTTGGATTGTTTATATAATGTTTTGCTATTCTGGAAAACTAATGTTATGGCTTCATACACGTTATTATTTTCTTTGATAGAATTTCTTTCTTGCCTGTCGTAAAATGTGCTCGATATAAATCTGATCATAGTTAAGAATGCAAAGTTGTCCATACACGTTGCCGACAATGTATTATGAAATCAAAAGGTCTGATACTAGTTTAGCAAATACCAGAATTTGATACCTCGGTGAAACACTAGGCTTTTTAATTCAAATTTTCTTGAACTCCGTTTGTCGAACTTTTAGCTGCACAACCTATAATTTTAGAAGATACTCATTGAACATCAAACAGTTAACAGTTGATCTTGTTAAATTACCGCTGATTTGTGGCATAGTCTACACTTATTTATAGCTGTGTCTTATCTTTTGTATTTGAAATAGGCAAGGCAAGTTCATCCTGATAAAACCCCCAAATGATTCTCAAGCTGCAGAAAATTTTCAGGCAGTCCACTTCTCAAATACATTTATTCTACTATTCTACTATATAACTATGTATATGCCTAAATCATATAATATGTAACCAAATCATTTTTAGTATATCTAGGTACCAGGAAAAGCTCATCAGGTTTTGAGCGACCCAGGACAAAGGGATGCCTACGATCGAAATGGGAAAACAAACGTATCTAGGTATGATATTCAAGAATGATCAAGATTTACACTGTCACTTATGTAGGCAATTTTGAATAAGGTTTCTTTGTTACTGAATCAAGCTGACTTTTTGTTGTTGATAAAATTAGGGATACTATGCTCGATCAGACTGCGGCATTTGGCATTACTTTTTGGGAGTGAACTATTGAGGAGTATGTGGGGCATGTAGCTGTGGCATCAATGGCTTCATCTGAGCTTGCTTCTCAAAGTTGCAATCCTGAAGAATTACATGATAAATTGAAGGCAAGTATATGTATGTCCGGAAGGGATTCTTTTGTTGATTTTCTAAAGCTGGGCTTATTTGATTTTGACATAATGATACTGGATTGACCTAACCATTTTAAAACTTCACCGTTCTTTTTTTTTCTGACGTCAAAAGCTATATTTGAATGAATCTGACATTTTTCTCAGCCTCAATAGGCCTTATATTTGATACTAAGTTGGAGTCAAACAAGCCCCAATGTTTCTTACCTTTTGTGTTCCTGCAAATTTTATGACTCGGTTTTGATTTTTTGATTTACCCCAAGACATCATATTCATTTTAGGTACCCATTCGGTTCTCATAATATACTAGGCCATGCTTATATGGAAAAGAACCCGAACTTTAAATAAACAAGATATCGAATCAAAACATGACTGATTATCGTAAAATGCTTTCTATATAATTAGTTATTCTATATGGGAATATGTAGTAATGCAGGCTGTTCAAAGAGAAAGGGAGGAAAAGCTAGATAGGACACGGTGACTAGGCAGGATCTGAAATTTTTATCGAACTCGAAGCTGACCGGCTTTTACATAAGGTTTGCTTCTTTTTTGTCTCTAGTTCCATACCCAAGTCCTATGACTAATTATCGCAAAGAGAAAAACCGTGATTATAACTTGGACTTTTCTTGTTTATGCTATTGCGATGACAGCTTATGTAGAACTGAGTAGGAAAGAACACAGTTTTAACAAGAAAGAAACTGAAACTATGTAGAGTAGAACTTTGAAAATGAGCAGAACCAGAACTCATTCTCTCAAATATTTTCTTTTTCAATCCAAATCTGCCAAATACTTTCATGAACCAAAAAAGCTCTTTAAATTAAAAGCTCTTTAACATCCCAATGAGACATGAATGAACCTACTAGAGTCTTCTTATGCATGAACCAAATAATAATCAAAATACAATGTTACCAAAAATATACAAATTACTTTAATAAATTATCATGTCTGCATTAGAGAGGGGTAATACTTTGAATCCTGGTCCTTCTTTCTTTATATAAACATGTAGAAGGAGTTTGAAGTAAGTGCAAAACACTTAGTTTTTTGTTCTTTTCTACTATGGCTTTAAATCCCTTATGCGTACTCTCTATCCTTTCTTGCCTGCTTTTTGTTATCCTCATTCTTTCAATTTTCTTTCGTAAAGTCTGTGCGCTTGCCACCGAGTTCTTCGGACAAAGTCTTGGTAAGTGCAGGAATCATCACTGAACTCTTACTTTTAAAAAAATTGTCCTGCACTTTGTTGCGTGTTTTCAATTTGGAGCAGAATTTCAACTTTTAAAATTGATCATTGTGGTGCGTTTACTAGGCCTCAGTATATCTTAAAATTATCATTGTTAGTTGGAGTATCCTTTACTGCACTTATTTATATATTCACTATTCTGTTGCAATTGTTTAAATGAAACGTTAATTTTAATAAAGATTTGGACGTATAGTTTTATTTCAAATTTCTGACTATGGTAGGCAACTACAAGCCTTAGTATCAACATTTTTAAATAACTAGTCTGCAGTTTATTCATTATTTTAAGGATCCGACACCTTAAAAGAAGGGACAATTGTGGTGAATTATGAGAATGTACTGTTCTGAAAAGCGAGTATGTGCGAAAATTAGGTGAAATCTATGCGGTAGGAGCTAAATAAAATTTCAAATTCTCGCTGTTTGCATTTGTTCCTTGGGATGTTTTGTTTAACACGACGAGTTATTGTAGATGTTCAAGGTTTCTCAGTGTGTTGCAATTTACGCCCATGTACATTATTATCACTTTTTAGCACATTACAATGTTGAAAAATTGGCGCAAAACAGTTCTATATTGAAATATTTTTTTTAATATCTGTGAAAAAGTATCTTTAACTTCAGTGTGTACTCAATTTTTTTAATTTTATTTGCAGCTTGAACCCAGGCATGCTGCTGAGGAAACAGCTGCTTTGAAACCTCCTTTTCAATATACTCCTTGGGTGGTAGTTGACTATTTACAAGGTTCGTTTCTCCAGCCTTTGCATAACTTGAAAATTTGCTGTAATGCTTTGGCCAGTTATGGTATTTATCTTTGATGAAAATTTTCTTCCGTAAGAATGTTGGTGGTGATGCAAATTACCGCTTGTGGATAAGGATAGTTATATTGCAGGCGGTTTTGTTGGGTTTTTAAAACTAGTTTTTCTTGAACAATTTTACATATATGAATAGTGTTTCCTTGTTGAGAATAATTAATGAGTAGTACCTATGGAACCTTTATCGATTTCTTAGTTTGTTTTCTTATAATTTAGCTCAGGACTTTTATACTAATGATTGATACTTCCTTTTTCTTGTAGGATTTTTTAAATCTCAGAAGCGATGTCTGCAAAATTTATAGAGGATCTTCTCTCCCAGAAGCTTGCAAAGCAAAAGAGGGTGAAGTTAGCTATCGAGAGAATGTAAGTATAGGGGAGAAAGCAGCTACTCCATTGAAAATGATATGAGCATTCAATATTAATAAACTACATTACTGGCAACTTAAATGATTTTGTGTTTTTTGATTGCAACTTTAATTAGGTTCGACCTTTTTCAGTGAAGTATTTAGATCTCGTTTCTGAAAATCCTAATTATTTTCTATAGATTAGTTTTTGGCCTTTTGGGTACTTAATTGCAAATTGAATTGATTTTCAAACTGGTTACTGATTTATTTGTTTTTTCTGGAATTAATTTCGATCTGGTGTTTTCTGTGAAGTACTTCCATCTAGTGTTTTGAAAACCCTAATTAGTTTATACAAGATTGATATTCGGTATTTAACTGCAACTTGAATTTATTTCAACCTAGTTAATGTTTTCTATGAAGTAAATTAGATCTAGATTTGGAAACCCTAATTAGTTTATACAGATTGATTTTGGGTTATTCATCGCAACTTGAAATAATTTCCACCTGTTTATCATGATTTGAAAATCTTGACCAGTTTTTACTGGTACCTTGTATAGGTTTTATATTCCAGTGCTTTTATTGATTGATTCGATTTCGATCTTTGGTAACGTTTTTATGTGAAGTAAATTAGATCTATTTTACTGAAAACCCTAATTACTTTTTACTGTTTGATTACAACTTTAATTAGGTTCGACTTTTTTTGAGTGAAGTACTTAGATTTTGTTTTTGAAAGTTTGATTTTGGGTACTTTATTGGTTTCTATTTGGTTATTGTTTTCTTTAAAGTAATTAGATCTGGTTTTTCGCCAAGCTATTTTTACTGATTGATTTTGGTTTCTCTGATTGCTATTTAAATTAATTTCGATCCGGGTGTTGTATGTGAAATTATTGTTTGAAAACCCTAACTAGTTTATACAAGATTGATTTTGGGTATTAAATTTGGGTGACTTGAATTTATTTTAATCTGGTTACTGATTTATGTGAAGTAAATTAGATATAAATTTGGATATACTAATTAGTTTTTACAGACTGATTTTGTCTGTTTATTAAGATTTTATTGAATTGGGTTCCATCTACTGCAGGTTGAATTAATCTCGATATGCTTACCGTTTTCTGTAGAGTATTTAGATTTACTTTTTTGAAAGATTCTAACTTGTCTCCCCAGAATTATTTGGGTCTTTAATTGCAACTCCCCTCTCGGTATTTAGTTTAGGTCCTTATGTTAGTTATTTTTGTATATTAACATCATCTTGTGAGCATGTGCTTATTCATATTCCTGACTGTATGTTTTGGAGTCTAGGAATTTTAATGATTTAATTTTGTTTTCATATAGTTTACTCCATGATATATTGCTCCGAGTTTTTTCCCCATGATTGATTTTTTAATGAAACAATTAGATCAATGTTCTTAAATCCCTAAAAACTTTTGGAGTAATGGTAAATTACAAATATCCGAATTTATTTTTACTATAATCTACCCTTTTAGAAAGATGCAAGCCTTTTGGTTTATCAAGATCTTGTGCCTCAAATTTGAAGAAGCAATTGCTGTATTTTGTTGTTTGAAGAGTCTAACCATTGTATTGATCGTGTGCTTTTTTTCTTGCATATAAAATTTAATTTGGTAAAATGCATAGAAACTATCATAAACGCTAAACAACATCCATACTATCTTACTTTTTTATTCTGGCTGTATGACTTGATTTGGCTTATTAATTGTTCATTATCTAGCTATTTTTATTGTGACCTTTTAAATTAGTTTTTGGGGCTGTTAGGGATTTAGTACAGTGGTTGGGTCTGGAGATTATGGGTGAAAGGGGTATGGCCGAGTACTTGGATCCCCCCAAAACCCCATAGTGTGTAAAATACTTTGGTTATTTATTTTACAACTATATCTGTATGACAATATCTAAACTCTGTATTGTCTTTGATTACTTTTTTTGCTGTTACCCGGAAGATAATCGATGTATCTTTGTAACAAAGCATGTAAGAATGCTTCTATTATTAGTGCATGTGTTTCCGTGCTTCTGTTCAGTATTTTGTTCACATGTTTGTTCTCACTATGACTCTCTTCTAACTTTGATGTGCATTGTACCTGACTGGGTGTGGATGGAGAGCAAGTAAATCCTTAAGACCTTATTAAATGTAAGTTGCTATTTTTTAGTATCTTTCTTAGTAATGCTTATCCTTTTTTACGTAAATTGGTCTAATTAATATTTTTGTTTTGGTGCATTTAGCATGCAAAGGTGAGGTGCTAGTAATATTGTGTTTTTCTTCTATGGGAAAGATTGAGGGAGTTGACTTGAGCATTTATAATTTTCCGTTGGTAAATTATAAAATACAAGGTTTTTTCTTAAAAGTTTCGCTTTCATTCTATGATCTTAATGTTTATTCCATAAAAGATTTTTAAACCTATCCAGACGTTTAAAATGTGATCTATGGAATTGTTGTTAATGTAGGGATGAAGGTGATCCGACAACTCCTTCCCAGGGATAGGTAACTAACTACTCCTACTCTTATCATCCATTGTTTATTTGTTATGGTTGTATATTCGAGGGCCTTGTATAGATTGATTGATTGAATTTCAATCTTTGGTTATGTTTTTCTGTCATCTAGTAGATCTATTTTACTGAAAACCCTAATTACTTTTTACTGATTGATTTGGGTATTTAGCTGCAGCTTTAATTAAATTTTGCCTTCTTCTGTGAAGTACAGAGATCTTGTTTTGGATAGTTTGACTTTTGGTTTTTAACTGTTTTTGGATCTGTTTACTGTTTACTTAAAAGTAATTAGATCTAGTTAATTTTTACCGATTGATTTTGGTTTATCTGATTGCTATTTTATATAGTTTGACTTTTGGTTTTTAACTGTTTTTGGATCTGTTTACTGTTTACTTAAAAGTAATTAGATCTAGTTAATTTTTACCAATTGATTTTGGTTTGTCTGATAGCTATTTTATACAATTTTTAGATGTTTCAAATTCTCGTGATCTACGCTTTTATGTTAACAGTAGTTCATTGCTAGATACACATACATATACAACCCCTTGATCATTACATTGAATATTTGGAGCTGCTTGATTGCATTAGTATAGATCAAAACATTCTCTGTTGTATAGGTCCCAAAAACACTATATTTTGATTTTAATTAGTATTGCATGTATGAAGAAGAGTAAAAACTTATAAAGCAAGCACATGGACAGTATCAAGGCAATCCTTATCCCCTATTTCTCTATTTAAATATGGAAGAGAAGTTTCAAATAAAGTGGAAATCACTTTTTTTTTCTTCCTACAATGGCTTTTAATAATATTATTCACACTCTCTGTCCTCTCTTCCCTGCTTTTGTCTCCTCTTTCTTTAAACTTTCTTCTGTAATTCTGTGCCCTTGCCATCGAGTTCTTCCGAGAACGGCTTGGTTGGGCTATCCAAGCCTTGGTGAATGAAGTGCTGGAATCTTGCCGAACTCTTTCTTTTGGTCTTGAAAACCGGATTTAGATCCATCGTTAATCTACATCTTGCCTTTTGGGGTATCATGCGATTTGCTCTGAATAAGACCAATATCTGCCAGGTCCCTTCTTTCACTTAAATCTCTTTTCGTTTCTTATAATTTCCACCGACCTGGATTGTTTTCAGTTATGATTTTTGTCTTAAAAGCTACAGAGTAATTATATTATATATTTCATCTAAAGGCATATGGCTCTGGTATTGCATGTTTCTAACTGCATTGCTCGTTTTTTTGGGAAGTTATGGCTATTAAAGTTAAAAACTTGTTTGTAATGGTTGCAGGGTGATTAAAAAGGACTCTTGCCGTTCTTTTTGTCTTGAAAACCGGACTTAGATCCATCGTTAATCTACATCTCGCCCCTTGGGGTATCATGCGATTTGCTCTGAATAAGACCAATATCTGTCAGGTCCCTCTTTCACTTAAATCTCTTTTCGTTTCTTATAATTTCCACTGACCTGGAGTGTTTACAGTTATGATTTTTGTATTAAAAGCTACAGAGTAATTATATTATATATTTCATCTAAAGGCATATGGCTCTGGTATTGCATGTTTCTAACTGCATTGCTCGTTTTTTTGGGAAGTTATGGCTATTAAAGTAAAAAACTTGTTTGTAATGGTTGCAGGGTGATTTAAAATGAATGTTTTATGAACATCCTTGAAACCTGTGCAATAAATGTCTGGCCTGGTGTGGTTTGTTGAGCTATGCTAAGTTTACTAATTGATAGGCGATAGCAGATAATGTAAGTGATATAGATTATCTATGTCATCAGTATTTTTGAAATTTAATTAGTGTTGAATATGTATTCTGGTTTGGATTGTTTATATAATGTATTGCTATTCTGAAAAAGTAATGTTATGGCTTCATGCACATAATTATTTTCTTTGATAGAATTTCTTTCTTGCCTGTCGTAAAATGTGCTCGATATAAATCTGATCATAGTTAAGAATGCAAAGTTGTCCATACAGGTTTCCGACAATGTATTATGAAATCAAAAGGTCTGATACTAGTTTAGCAAATACCAGAATTTGATACCTCGGTGAAACACTAGGCTTTTTAATTCAATTTTTCTTGAACTCCGTTTATCGATCTTTTAGCTGCACAACCTATAATTTTAGAAGATACTCATTGAACATCAAACAGTTAAACAGTTAATTACCGCTGATTTGTGGCATAGTCTACACTTATTTATAGCTGTGTCTTATCTTTTGTAATTGAAATAGGCAAGGCAAGTTCATCCTGATAAAACCCCCAAATGATTCTCAAGCTGCAGAAAATTTTCAGGCAGTCCACTTCTCATATACATTTTATCTACTATTCTACTATATAACTATGTATATGCCTAAATCATATAATATGTAACCAAATCATTTTTAGTATATCTAGGTACCAGGAGAAGCTCATAAGGTTTTGAGCGACCCAGCTCAAACGGATGCCTACATTCGAAATGGGAAAACAAACGTATCTAGGTATGATATTCAAGAATGATCAAGATTTACACCGTCACTTCTGTAGTCAATTTTGAATAAGGTTTCTTTGTTACTGAATCAAGCTGACTTTTTGTTGATAAGGTTTTGAGTATATCTAGGTACCAGGAGAAGCTCATAAGGTTTTGAGCGACCCAGCTCAAACGGATGCCTACATTCGAAATGGGAAAACAAACGTATCTAGGTATGATATTCAAGAATGATCAAGATTTACACCGTCACTTTTGTAGTCAATTTTGAATAAGGTTTCTTTGTTACTGAATCAAGCTGACTTTTTGTTGATAAAATTAGGGATACTATGCTCGATCCGACTGCGGTATTTTGCATTACTTTTTGGGAGTGAACTATTGAGGAGTATGTGGAGCATGTAGCTGTGACATCAATGGCTTCATCTGAGCTTGCTTCTCAAAGTTGCAATCCTGAAGAATTACATGATAAATTGAAGGCAAGTAATGTCTATGTCCGGAAGGGATTCTTTTGTTGGTTTTCTAAAGCTGGGCTTATTTGATTTTGACATAATGATACTGGATTGACCTAACCATTTTTAAACTTCACTGTTCTTTTTTTTCCTGACGTTATTTGAATGAATTTGGCATTTTTCTCGGCCTCAATAGGTCTTATATTTGATACTAAGTTGTAGTCAAACAAGCCCCAATGTTTCTTACCTTTTGTGTTCCTGCAAATTTTATGATTCGGTTTTGATTTTTTGATTTACCCCAAGACATCATATTCATTTTAGGTACCCATTCGCGGTTCTCATAATATACTAGGCCATGCTTATATGGAAAAGAACCCGAACTCTAAATAAACAAGATATCGAATCAAAACATGATTGATTATCGTAAAATGCTTTCTATATAATCAGTTATTCTATATGGAAATATGTAATGCAGGCTGTTCAAAGAGAAAGGGAGAAAAGCTAGATAGGACACGGTGACTCGGCAGGATCTGAAAATTTTATCGAACTCGAAGCTGACGGGCTTTTACATAAGGTTTGCTTCTTTTTTGTCTCTAGTTCTATACCCAAGTCCATGTACTAAATATCGCAAAGAGAAAAACCGCGATTATAACTTGGACTTTTCTTGTTTATGCTATTGCGATGACAGCTTATGTAGAACTGAGTAGGAAAGAACACAGTTTTAACAAGAAAGAAACTGAAACTATGTAGAGTAGAACTTTGAAAATGAGCAGAACCAGAACTCATTCTCTCAAATATTTTCTTTTTCAATCCAAATCTGCCAAACACTTTCATGAACCAAAAAGCTCTTTCAATTAAAAGCTCTTTAACATCCCAATGAGACATGAATGAACCTACTAGAGTCTTCTTATGCATGAATCAAATAATAATCAAAATACAGTGCTACCAAAAATATACAAATTACTTTAATAAATTATCATGTCTGTATTAGAGTGGGGTAATACTTTGAATCCTGGTCCTTCTTTTTTTATATTAACATGTAGAAGGAGTTTGAAGTAAGTGCAAAACACTTAGTTTTTTGTTCTTTTCTACTATGGCTTTAAATCCCTTATGCGCACTCTCTCCCCTTTCTTTCCTGCTTTTTGTTATCCTCATTCTTTCAATTTTCTTTCGTAAAGTCTGTGCGCTTGCCACCGAGTTCTTCGGACAAAGTCTTGGTAAGTGCTGGAATCATCACTGAACTCTTTCCTTTAAAAAAATTGTCCCGCACTTCGTTTTGTGTTTTCAATTTGGAACAGAATTTCAACTTTTAAAATTGATCATTGTGGCGCGTTTACTAGGCCTCAGTATATCTTAAAATTATCATTGTTAGTTGGAATATCCCTTTACTTCACTTATTTATATATTCACTATTCAGTTGCAATTGTTTGAATGAGGCGTTAATTTTAATAAATATTTGGATGTATAGATTTATTTCAAATTTCTGACTATGGTACATTAAGGATTTGGCAACTACAAGCCTTGGTATCAACATTTTTAAATAACTAGTCTGCAGTTTATTCATTACTTTAAGGATCCGACACCTTAAAAGAACGGAGAATTGTGGTGAATTATGAAAATGTACTGTTCTGAAAAGCGAGTATGTGCGAAAATTAGGGGAAATCTATGTTTGAAAACCCTAACTCGTTTATACAATATTGATATTGAGTATTAAATTTGAGCGACTTGAATTTATTTTAATCTGGTTACTGTTTTTATGTGAAGTAAATTAGATATAGATTTGGAAATCCTAATTAGTTTTTTACAGACTGGTTTTGTCTGTTTATTAAGATTTTATTGAATTGGGTTCCATCTACTGCAGGTTGAATTAATCTCGATATGCTTACCGTTTTCTGGAAAGTATTTAGATTTACTTTTTTGAAAGATTCTAACTTGTCTCCCCAGAATTATTTGGGTCTTTAATTGCAACTCCCCTCTCGGTATTTAGTTTAGGTCCTTATGTTAGTTATTTTTCTATATTTACATCTTGTGAGCATGTGCTTGTATATATTCCTGACTGTATGTTTTGGAGTCTAGGAATTTTAATGATTTAATTTTGTTTTCATATAGTTTACTCCATGATATATTGCTGAGTTTTTTCCCCATGATTGATTTTTTAATGAAATAATTAGATCAATGTTCTTAAATCCCTAAAAACTTTTGCAGTAATGGTAAATTACAAATATCCGAATTTATTTTTACTATAATCTACCCTTTTAGAAAGATGCAACCAGATGCAACCCTTTAAGTTTATCATGATCTTGTGTCTCAAATTTGAAGAAGCAATTGCTGTATTTTGTTGTTTGAAGAGTCTTAACCATTGTATTGATCGTGTGCTTTTTTTCTTGCATATAAAATTTAATTTGGTAAAATGTATAGAAATTATCATATAAACAACATCCACACTAGATCAATGTATAGAAAAATTTGCTGTATATAAGGCTTCTTTGCAAGCCATGTGATCTGGTCTCCTCTTATGACACTAATGTTTTTCTTCTATGAAGATATTTAATACTCTTTATTTTGTATTTTGGTACTTGTTGGATGACTACTTTCTTTTACACATACATATACAACCCCTTGATTATTACAATGAATATTTGGGACTGCTTGATTGCATAAGTATAGATCAAAACATTCTCTGTTGTATAGGTCCCAAAAACACTATATTTTGATTTTAATTGGTATTGCATGAATGAAGAAGAGTAAAAATTATAAAGTAAGTACAGGGACAGTATCAAGGCAATCCTTATCCCCTCTCTCTATATAAATATGGAGAAGTTTCAAATAAAGTGGAAATCACTTCTTCTTTTTCCTACAATGGCTTTTAATAATACTATGCACACTCTCTGTCCTCTCTTCCCTGCTTTTGTCTCCTCTTTCTTTAAACTTTCTTCTGTAATTCGTGCCCTTGCCACCGAGTTCTTCCGAGAACGGCTTGATTGGGCTATCTAAGCCTTGATGAATGAAGTGCCGGAATCTTGCCGAACTCTTTCTTTTGGTCTTGAAAACCGGATTTAGATCCATCGTTAATCTACATGTCGCCCCTTGGGGTATCATGCGATTTGCTCTGAATAAGACCAATATCTGCCAGGTCCCTCTTTCACTTAAATTTCTTTTCGTTTCTTACCATTTCCACTGACCTGGATTGTTTACAGTTATGATTTTTGTCTTAAAAGCTACAGAGTAATTATATTATATATTTTATCTTAAGGCATATGGCTCTGGTATTGCAAACAAATAGACTTGACAGCAATCCACTAATCGGTGAACCCAAAGCTATGAACCAAAATCAACGCAGCTGCTTTTTCCATAGACAAAAATTGTCACACATTAGTTGTTAAATAGTTCATATTTTTTTGGTTTAATTCCACGCTGCAAAGTTAAACATGTAACATGCAAGTCTCCTCTTATGACACTATTGTCGACATATACGTCTATTTTGTTTTATCATGGCTGGCTTATTCATATATCCCTTTACTATAGTACCCTTGTAAAATTTGTTAATGTACGTATGCCCTTTAGATCGTCCTCAAACCATGTAATGCACATGACTGGTGTACCCTTGTAAAATTTGTTAATGTACGTATGCCCTTTAGATCCTTCTCAAACCATGTAATGCACATGACTGGTGTACAGGGTTATGACCGAATACTTGGATCCTCCCAAAACCCTGTAGTGTGTAAGCCTATGCACCTAAATTTACTAGTATATCTGAATAAGATAATTTAATTATGTATTTGACAACTATTTTTGTATGACTATTTTTAAACTTTGCATTACCTTTGATCACTTTCTTTTTGTTGTGACCCGAAGATAATTGATTATCTTTGTAACAAAGCGTATAAGAATGCTTTTATTATTAGTGCATATGTTTGCGTGCTTCTCTTCCGTATTTCATTCACATGTTTTTTCTCACAATGACTTTCTTCTCATTTTAATGTGCATTTTACCTGTACTGATGGAGAGCACGTAATACTTACGACCTTATTAAATTAAATGTTTGTTGCTATTTATTAGTATATTTCTTAGTAATGCTTTATCATTTTTTCGTAGAATATTTGTTTTTTGGCGCATTTAGCCTTCCTATGCAACACGGTTAGCAGGAACTGTAAAAGCAATGGTCAGGTACTAGTATATTTGGGGTTTTCTTATGTGGAAAAGATTGAGGAAGTTGACTTTAGCATTTATAAGTTTCTGTTGGTAAATTATATAAGAAATGGTTTTTTCTTAAAATTCCCGTTTTTAAGAAATGGCTAATGTTTATTCCATAAAAGGTTTTGAAACTTATCCGTACGTTTTTGAAGGTGATCTATGGAATTGTTGTTAATATAGGGATGAAGGTGATCGGAAAACTCGTTCCAGTAAAGGGATAGGTAACTACTCTTATACGTTTCTTTATTGTTCTACATGTTGCTTGGCGTGGTGAGTTTTATATATCCCGATGAGAACTTTGAATGCATAGCAAATTAGCAATAACTGTATTTATCTTTAGGTGCAGTTTCAGTTAATGGTGAAAAACAAATTAATTTATCTGCATAACTTTTTTTTTATGTAAACTATATTATTTTACTCTTTTATTATCCAGTTTCTTATTATAATCAGATAGAAGACTATGGGCTTTTCAAAAATCAGTGACCTGATGTGTTGCTCTTTTAAATATAGTGGGATATGAGTTTCAATTGTAATTAGAGTTCCGTTCCAAACAGTGTGGAATGTTTCCAAGATAACCTAGGGCAGTCTCGTGTATGCATAGTTAGATTTATCATTAATTTGGACTTGTCGAAAACAAAAATGCAATATCGGTCGACACGGTCTGATTCTGGATTGGTTTTTTGTTAATATATCGGAAACAAAGTGTGATAACTGAATTTTTTTAGCAAAATATATGCATTTGTATTTTTTTGTTTTTGTCATGAGTCGACCACCTTGAGATCAATATGCAAATTCACGGGTAGTAAGTGGGAAACATGAATGATGATGTGGCAATGAGAAGGTAACACATGGTGGACAAGTAGAGTGGGTTGTGCACGTTAGGTTTCGACATTGAATTCAACTTTTAATTGCTCCCTTGTTCATTATGTGTGAACCTTATCAAAATCTTGTGAGTTTGTGCCTTTTCTCTTTCCTATGATTCGATATATTTTTTCGACTGGAGAGCTTCTAACGATTGGTTGAAGGCGGATAGAAACAATCGTAAACGTGTTTAGGTTCGACCTTTTTCAGTGAAGTATTTGGATCTTGTTTTTAAAAGTTTGATTTTGGGTACTTAATTGGTTTCTATTTGCTTACTGTTTTCTTTAAAGTAATTAGCTCTGGTTTTTTGCCTAGTTAATTTTTACTGATAGATTTTGGTTCCTCTGCGTGCTATTTAAATTAATTTCGATCTGGGTGTTGTCTGTGAAATTATTGAATCTAGTGTTTTGAAAACCCTAACTAGTTTATACAAGATTGATTTTGGGTATTAATTTAATTTAATCTGGTTACTGTTTTATGTGAAGTAAATTAGATTTAGATTTGGAAATCCTATTAAGTTTTTACAGACTGATTTTGTCTGTTTATTTAGATTTTATTGAATTAGGTTCTATCTATTGTAGGTTGAATTAATCTTTGATATGCTTATCGTTTTCTGTGCCTGTGCTTATTCCTATTCCCGACTGCATGTTTAGGACTCTAGGAATTTTAATGATTTAAAAAAATGCAATTATAATGTGGATCTTTCTCGTTTATGCGAATGCGATGACAGCTTTTGGAGCTGGTATTCTACAAAGTACAAACAATAGGGTATATCGTATATATATGAAAGACAAGCAGCACAAGAACTTGGGAAGAAAGCCAAATATTTGCAGGTACCATTTGTATCGAATGTGTCCGCACTAAGGGTCATTTCTTGAAGTCTAACTTCCGCAATAGGTAAATTTAATGACAACTTTAAATAAATAAAAAACCCTGTCGTTTCACTTTACTGAATATCCGAGGCCTAGACTTCCATTTCCAACTCTCTATCCATTTTACATAAAATACTTATTTAGATACATCTATCGAAACTTTAGAGTTTAGATACCTACTCATGGCAGATTAGTCTCGTATTTCAGCTGAAACGTCCCCAAGGTAATATTATTTATAAGAACATTGTGGTTATGAAGTTCGTATCTTATATTTCATGATTATCATTGCTATTTGGAGAATTTCTTTTACTGCACATATTTATATATTCATTTTTCAGTTGCAATTGTTTGTAAGAGGTTAAATTTAAATAAAGATTTGGGCGTACAGTTTTATGTCAAATTTCTGACGTACATTAAGGATTTTGGCAACTACAAGCCCCCTTAATATCAATATTTTTAAATAACTAGTCTGCAGTTTATTCATTACTTTAAGGACCTGACACCTTAATAGAAGGGACAATTGTGCTGAATTATAAGAATAACTGTTTAAAAAAGCGAAAATTAGGCGCAATCTATGTGTAGTAGGAGGCTAAAAGCCTAGCTGATTAGAGGAGATTAAACGAATTAAACGGCGATTAAGGGGAATTAGACTGCTTATAAGAATAAGAATGCTTTTATTATTAGTGCATACCTTTCCGTGCTTTCTTCTGTATTTCATTCACATGTTTTTTCTCACAATGACTTTCCTCTCATTTCAATGTGCATTGTACCTGTACTGGGTGTGGATGGAGAGGAGAGCAAGTAATACTTTCGACCTTATTAAATGTAAGTTGCTATTTATTAGTATCTTTCTTATTAATGCTTATCGTCTAATTAATATCTGTGTTTTGGCGCATTTAGCACGCGAAGCCTATGTTACACGGTTAGCAGGAACTGTAAAACAATGGTCAGGTACTAGTTATTTTGGGTTTTTCTTTTGTGGAAAAGATTGAGGGAGTTGACTTTAGCATTTATAAGTTTCTCTTGGTAAATTAGTATCTTTCTTAGTAATGCTTATCGTCTAATTAATATTTGTGTTTTGGCGCATTTAGCATGCGAAGCCTATGCGACACGGTTAGCAGGAACTGTAAAGCAATGGTCAGGTACTAGTTATTTTGGGGTTTTCTTTTGTGGAAAAGATTGAGGGAGTTGACTTGAGCATTTATAAGTTTCTCTTGGTAAATTAGAAATGGTTTTTTCTTAAAATTGCCGCCTTTTATTTTCTGAGCTTAATGTTAATTCCATAAAATATTTTGAAACCTATCCGTACGTTTTAAAGAATACGATTCTATTATTATCAATCGCTTACCATTTAAAGTATTTTATTGGGAGTATTTAAATGAAATGGTCTTAGGTTCTTTCGGAGAGAGAGCTGATTGGTTGATAGCTCTGGTCTTGAAAACTCTGCGTAGTTCTGACCAGAGAACTATCGAGGGTTCAAATCCCTCTCTCTCCTTTTGATTATTGAATTGAGTTATTGGTTTTGTTCTGAATTACCAGTTTCTTTGGAGCTGAAACTAAAATATTTATTTCTCTTTGTTTTTGCAATGGAAAATATTTCTGCACATTTCATTTTGCAAACTAGGATAATCGTTTTCTGTAAGCTCTAGTGATAACCAAGATCGATTTCTTACGATATCTGCTTCCCTTGTATTAGCTAAATCCCGATACCAATTGCGTTATACTTAATAAGATTCTTCTTCTTCTCTCCGAGTTTGGTATCGGTTCTCCTTTATTTACTTGACATACGAGTATTAGGTTGATTTAGCGTTCCAAATGAATTGTCTCTATGCTATCTAATAATTTTACACTCTGTAATTTACTAAAGGATTGTGAAGAAATCGTAATTTGGGAACAGGATGCTGGAAACGATTTTCTAGTTATATGAAATATGTTTTTGAAAGTATAGAACAAATTTCACAAATATATATTTATTGAAAACCTTCTTTATTGGACACAGAAATCCCTGATAAAGGCATATGATTTCGCGCAAAATTAGTGGCGGAGAGCTAGGAGAAGTTTTTTTCTTATATTATGTTGTATGCTGAAAGCCTAATTGTGTTTTTTCAAAAAATGATTTTCTTTCTTAGTATGGGGCACGTCTCCTGCTAGCTTTTTCCTCCTTGGGCAAACCTTTTTATAAACTTTTTTGTCTAAACTATTATTGAAATGCCTCAGCATTATTGGTCTACGGAGTACAGAGTCATTTCCACTTCATCTTTTTGGATTTGTTGTACAAAAGCAGATTTACTTGAAGCATAATATGAGTTTTTTAACCTAGCACATTTTGGGTTGGTCATAACTCAAATAAAAAAGGGATGAAACATAAATTTGAAACATTTGATAATAAACAAATTAAGAAGTAATTCCTGCATTTATCTCCATTGATTTATGTTTAGGAACACCGTACTGACACTACTTTACCTTCCTTTGAATTACTAAAGCAATATAGAGTATGTGCAGACTGATGGAATCCTTATCTGGCTCTTGATTCCAAAAACAAGGCTGCTCAGCTAACCATTATACGGAACACGGTCGTACCGTATCTGATTTTGCAGTAACTATTCAGAACCTCTCTATTTTGCTAAGGCTGATTTTCTTTTATACTTTGTAACAATTGCAAATAACTCCCTTTTAAAGTGCCACCTTGTGCATTTGCACTCTTATCTTTTGCATTATTTACTAATAATTTTTAATTTCCTACATTTCTTTGTAACTACTCACTGTGGAGCTTCTTGATTTTGTTTTTGTTTAGCTTTTTTTTTTCATTTTTAAACCATTGAACTTCGAAGATTGAAACGCAATATAACAATATTTGATTTCTTTGTAATGCTTTATGATTTTTTCCTTTATCTTTTAGTTATGGTCTTTGTTATTTCAGTTAACCCTAACTGACTTAATTTTACGTTTCTTATTTTGGCTAAGCATAAAAGTTTCCATGAAAAATCATGCATTTAATTTGTAAATAGTTCAAAAAATATAAAGAAATTGTAATTTAAATTTGTACGTTGTTCAGAATAATGGTATGGTTGTAAATAAAATCATACAGTAGTTGGCACTATCTTATGTACACGGTATCTGTTTTAGATCCTGAAAGATTAAATACCAGACAGCCAATTTATTCGAAACATTAAAATATATTTGCTCATAATTGTAAATAGTTCAAAAAATATAAAGAAATTGTAATTTAAATTTATACATTGTTCAGAGTAATGGCTTTAAACAAAATCATACATTAGTTGTCACTATCTTATGCACACGGTATCTGTTTTACAATTATGAGCAAATATATTTTAATGTTTCGGATAAATTGGTTGTCTGGTATTTTGACCTTTCAGCATCTAAATTATGTTATCTTACCAAAGAAAAAAAAAAGAGAATCTGTTGCAAACTCGTTGTTGCATCAACATTCGTCCAATGTTAGTTCAACTTTGCTATACAACGCCACTCACACACTCCACAGCATACTCCTTTTGAGAGTTCGGATGTGAAAAATTGAAATGACAAAAACATCCCGCTCTCACACGGGGTGTGAGTTTATGGTAATTTCTACGTTATCATTTTCTTTTCAATCTGATCTCTTACTACGTTGCTCACTGACTCTTAATATGGCGTTAAAACATCCTCTTTTTGATATATGCTTAGATGTTTTTATACACGTAAATTGGGTGCGCAATAGATAAGCTGTCCTCATAGCATTTATATAATTTTTAGATGATTGTGCCGTCCTTTGTTTTGATCTTTTTCTCAAACAGAGTTTTTTACCATGCCGGAAAAGTAAAAACCTACAGTTTAAATAATCTTGGATCTTTTGGCAGAAGTAAGTCACGACTCTTAATTTAAATAATTTTTGGATGACTGTACTGTCCTTTGTTTTGATATTTTTCTCAAACAGAATTTCTTACCATGCCGGAGAACTGAAATAAAAATCTGATAATTGTACAAGATTGGTGATTTACATGGTAGAGTTTGTAATGCCAATATATATTTGCCTCTAAAATGTTTTTCCAGCTGTTATTTCTAATGAAGGAAAAACCTACAGTTCATTACTTTTTGGGAGTGGACTGTTTGTGTATTGTATGGGGCTTGCAGCTGTGGCATCAATGGCTTCGTCTGAGCTTTTCTCCTCAAAGTTGCAATCCTGAAGAATTTACATAATAAATTAAAGGCAAGTATATGCATGTCCTAAAGGGATTCTTTTGTTGAATATCTTAAACTGGGCTTATTTGCTTTTTACATAAAGATACTGGGTTGACCTAACCATCTTATAACTTTGCTTGTTTTTCTAAAGCGAACTTGAATGAATCTGATGTTTTTCTCAGCCTCAAATAGACCCTTATTATTCGATACTAACTTGGAGCCAAACAAGCTCTGATGTTACTTATTTTTTGTGTTCCTGCATACTTTATGACTCAGTTTTGGATTACTCAGGTACCGATTTGGTTCTTACAATAAACAAGCCCATGCTTATATGGAAAAGAACTTCAACTCTAAATAAACTCTAAATAACCAAGACATTAAGTCAAAACAAGATTGATAATCATAAAACCCTTTGTGTTATTTAGTATTTTTTTTTGGAAATATGTAATGCATGCTGTATAAAGAGAAAGAGAGGAAGAGCTAGTTAGGACACTCAGGGATTTTCTTTTCCGTTATGTTCGCAGAGACAATGTAGGATTTGTACATTATGCTGATTTCTGAAGCTGAAGCTGAGCGGCTTTCACATACAGGTTTGCTTCTTTTTGGTCTCTAGTCCTATACTCCCAAGTCTTATGTACTAATTATCGCAAATTAGGAGAAAAAAATGCAATTATAATGTGATCTTTCTTGTTTATGCGATTGCGATGACAGCTTTTGGAGCTGATATTCTACAAAGTATAAACAATCGGGTATATATATGAAAGACAAGCAGCACAAGAACTTGGGAAGAAAGCCAAATATTTGGGGGTACCATTTGTAGCGAATGTGTCCACACTAAGGGTCATTTCTTGAAGTCTTAACTACCGCAATAGGTAAATTTAATGAAAACTGTTTAAAGATAAGCCTTGTCGTTTCACTTTACTTAATATCCGAGGCCTAGACTTCCATTTCCAACTCTCTATGCATTATACATAGAATACTTTTTTCGATACATCTATCGAAACTTTAGAGTTTAGATACTTACTTATTTCGATACATCTATCAAAACTGTTTAAAGATAAGCCTTGTCGTTTCACTTTACTTAATATCCGAGGCCTAGACTTCCATTTCCAACTCTCTATGCATTATACATAGAATACTTTTTTCGATACATCTATCGAAACTTTAGAGTTTAGGATACTTACTTATTTCGATACATCTATCAAAACTTTAGAGTTTAGATACTTACTCTCATGGCAGATTAGTCTCGTATTTCAGCTGAAACGTCCCCAAGGTACTATTATTAATAAGAACATTGTGGTTATAAAGTTCGTATTATATT
This sequence comes from Primula vulgaris, assembly GCA_963920805.1. Taxonomy (NCBI): domain Eukaryota; kingdom Viridiplantae; phylum Streptophyta; class Magnoliopsida; order Ericales; family Primulaceae; genus Primula; species Primula vulgaris. The sequence goes on along the minus strand of OY987218.1, from coordinate 15,986,259 downwards.
CTCCATGATTTTTTTTGCCAAAACCTTTCTAATTTATTATATTTTTGTCCCACACTTTGTTGCGTGTTTTTAATTTTGGAACAGAATTTCAACTTTTTAAAATTGATCATTGTGGTTAGTAATTTATTTCTTCTGCTCTAGCTTTTAGCTTTACATATATAATTTATCACGAGTTGGTCCAAAATATTAGGACTTATACTATATTTAGACCTCTTTTGTTTTTCGGAGTTACAAATTCAATATTGACATGTAATGACTAATGATGCTATGCACAGTTTTTTTTAATAATTTATAATTTAAGGATATTTCTGACAATTATAAGTTACTTTTAATTAATTTTGAATAATAGGATGCGCTTTATCTAATCTTTCGGCATCAGTAAAAAGGAGATTTTTTGCAAACTCATTCCTTTACATTATCTTCTCATTTTCTACTGAAGTTATATGTGGTGCGTTTAGTAGGCTTCGGTATCTTAAAATTATCATTGCTATTTGGAGAACTCCTTTTACTGCATGTATTTATATATTTACTTTTCAGTTGCAATTGTTTGAAAGAGGTGTTAAATTTAAATAAAGATTTGGGCGTAAAATTTTACCTCAAATTTCTGACTATGGTACATTAAGGATTTTGGCAACTACAAGCCTTAATATCAATATTTTTAAATAACTAGTCTGTGGTTTATTCATTAGTTTAAGGACGCGACAAGGCAATTGTGGTGAATTATGAGAATATAATGTTCTAAAAAAGCGAGTCTATGCAAAAATTAGGCGCAATCTATGCGTAGGGGGAGGCTAAAAGCCTAGATGATTAGACGAGATTAAGCGAATTAAACAGTGATTAAGGGGAATTAGACGAGATTGGACGCTAGACGACCATTTTTTGCATAAACCGTCCTACTCCTTCAAAAATATCGTGTGGATGTCTTCATTGTGGCAGAAAATGTGTTTAGTTTTTATCTGAGTTAATAAGAGTAATTATGTGTATTCTGAGGAAAATATGGGTGACAGGCCAACATAGCTTTTTGTTTGCTTGACAACAGTCTGGAAAATATTAGATAATACTGTGTTTATTAGTTTTATCTCTTGATTGTATTTACTGTCTGCCTCTTGGCAGTGCTAGGGATATAATTATGATAATCATTCATCAAGCTGATAACAAATATTGTTTCAGCAGAGTCGGTTTTGTGACAAGGTCTATCAGTTCATATTATCATATATGATACTACAAAGTAAGAAGAATGTTGATGTTTCAAAGTATGAGCATATTATCAAATTACGCTTAAGAAAACAAAATGTCGGGAGGAGTTTGAGCTTTTGACTTTCTACTAGCAATTGAACTACAATTCATTCATTTTTGTTTCTTCTTCCTGGTGCAATAAACTGTATCACATATATATAAAACAAATGAAGCGAGTAATTTTTACAGTTTTTTTAATTTCTATTTTTCACTGTAATAAAAAAGAATTCCACTTTCACGTCCACTCAAAAAAAAAAGTGTGTTATAACTTGCTATGAATATAGGCATTCCCGACAACATGATAGGTATATAAAAAAAATCTTTTTATGTTTCTATGAGTACACATTTGATACACATGTCGACAGCATATTACATAGGCAATGGTTTTACAAATTCTTCTTTTCATTTTGACAATTTTAAACCTCAATTTTAAATTTTCAGATAATTCATGTCCTTAGTTTATTTGCTCCCAAGAAGGATACACTTGCGTATTTTGGTGAATTATTATAGGATCTCTTTACTCTAAAATCTAAAAGAATATCTTAAATGCTCTTAACCGAGGAGTTACATGTCTGTTTATTCGGATTCTTTGAGTGTACAAGTTACAGTCTACTGGAAGTTTTTTTTTTTGCGCCCTGATCTTTGTTTGTGCGCAAAATGCATGCCTTAATTATGTCGATTTGATGCTTCTTACGGCATTACAATTAGAAATTAAAAAAATTGTTAAACTGATTGACCCATTGGAGTCTTGGACTAAATATTGTCTTAATGGAGTCGGTTTTAAACAAGGATTTTCCTGTTTATTGTGCACCACAATGTTGTATAGAAGAATTCATAAATTGTGACTTGTGAGTTGATCACAAACTAAACCACCCATATTATGAATAACCAAAGAAAATGTGTCTAGCAAGAACTGTACTTTTAACAATCTAAAGAGTGATTGAGTTAAAAGATGTAATGCTGAGGATTTAATGTTTCACCACACGTTTATTTACCAAAAAAATAAAATCCAGCTGTGTTTTTCCTTTTAGAGAAAAACCCTCTTCAGTTTGCAATGTTTTTTTACTTTCACGTGCTAGCAGAAATACCCTCAATTCATTCATTTCTTGTTTTTTATCTTTGGGGTAATATAACTAAACTTCATTCTACAGAAGAAATAAATAATATTGGCTATTTTTGAAAGGTGTAACTCTGTTCTCCTCATTATTGCACAAATCCCATCAACCACTAGCATTTAAACGCTAATATGGTATCAAAAAAGAAAACAATACTAAAATATGATGGGAACTCTGATTATCTATGTTACTCTTTTAAATTAATTCCACTGTTAGGTAAGATCCCTTTTCGTTTTTATTTAATTTAATTGGTAATTTTTTACTGGAAAACATCTTTATTTGTATAGCTATATTAAATTCTTGTATTTTCATAGTGGAAGAACATAATGGAAGAACTATTTCAGTTCTAAGGCCCATCTTCTATATAAACGTAGAGAATGAGAATCGAAAAATTGCAGATCACCTATTGTCATTCTTTACCATAGCTTCTAATTTCATACCCACTCTCTCTATCCTCTTTTGCCTTCTCATTGTCACCTCTTCCTTCCAAACCTGTGTCAAATCTCTCCCCTCCCCTGCGGGGTTCCTCTGACAAAGTGTCGCTCGAAGTATATTACAATAACCTTTACCTGAAAGGTGCTTCTGTATTCAGCGTGATCTACCAGATAATATCCATTGTTGATCTCCATTTTATCCCCTTGGGGTAATGTGCGTCTTCTTAGAAATAAGACCATTGAATGGTCTTGTCTTCTACTATATATCTATACCATCTCCTTCAACTCTTCTTATACACCATTTCCGCTGACCTACACGTTAACAGTCATGTGACTTGATACAGTTGTTTTTTCTTTAGTATCCGTGTTTGATTTAGAAATTGGCATGAGCTTTACAAACTTATTTTTAATAATGCTTGTTTTAGTGCTGTTCTGTGTTCTGTCTGATTCTTATTAATTTATGGCTGAAATTACTTGTTTATAATGGTTGCAGCATGGTGAAAAGGAATGCTTCTTGAACACCATAGCAGCGTGCGCGATACATGTCTGGCCTGATATGGTACCTATGCAAAACTTGATATCTATAATTAAAATGTAGTACAATTGACATTAAAGATTTTCTAAGATACAGTATTGAAAAGGGGAAAGGGAAAATATTATAGGTGAACTCAGTTCTTTATTCTGGTTTCAAACCCCTCATTATCTATCTTGAATGAAGGTTTTCTGTAACCTTTGTTGGATGATTTTCTTTTTGCTGTTACTTTTCATTTAATGGAAGTAATATATACACATATCTGTTTGTCTGAGAAAACCATATTGAACAGAAGAAATAATTATTTGTTGTAAATTTAAGAATAGATGCATCAATGCAAAACTTATCATTAAGTGGTATACTATATATATTACTCTTGGGTTGTAGAAAATTCTTAAGACCCACTGAAAAATCCTGACTGTATAGTATATTCTCCCTTTGGTTAGACTTTGGCAGAGATGCTATTTTACCGGTACTAAGTTGTTGGGATTCTTTTTTGCAGGGAAAATACTTGACTTCATCTATTGTGTTGAATTCGCGCTGTTTGAATTTGTTCCTTGGGATAGTTGTTTTAACACGACGGGTTTGGACCGAAGACCGATTGATGGGTGCTATAGAAGTGGATTAGGGTCGAGGGTAACCTCTTTCTTTGAAACTCGGGGGTCTCATATATTTTACTATACCAGTGTTGAATTAACTGCTATATTGTCGAGGAAATGTTAGTTTAGGACTTGTGGCTGTTCAAGGTTTCTGAGTGTGTTGCAATTTATGCCTATGTACACTATTATCATTTGTTAGCACATTACAATTTTGAAAAATTGACGCAATACAGTTGGATATTTAAATATTGTTTTTATATCTGTGGAAAAGTATTTTTAACTTCAGTGTGTACTCAAAATTTTTTATTTTATTTGCAGCTTGAACTCAAGTATGCTGAGGAAACAGCTGCTTTGAAACCTCCTCTTCAATATACTCCTTGGGTGATAGTTGGCAGAAAGCCTATTAACAAGGTTTGTTCTTCTAAGGATTTCTGATGTGGTTAAAACAATTGTTGAATTAGTTCTTCTAAGTTTTATGAACTTGTTTAGCGATAGATAAAAATTAGACCTTTCGGTACACTGAAAATTGAAAAGAAATTGTTTTATAAGATTAGCAAAACTAAGTCTGTACCAATATAAAAGATAGTGTTTATAACCATTTAAAACGATTAAAAGATGGAAAAGGCGTGAGCGGCAGGATTCAATCCTGCGCGGGGAAAGCCCACATGATTTCTAGTCATGCCCGATAACCACTCCGGCATGCTCACTCAATTGATTGTAAAAGCCACTATTGTGTAATTTCTATAAGGATACCACGGCTTTATTTGGTGGGTGCTTTAAACTCGGACTTTTCGTTATCACATGCAAATAACAAGACAAGCCTACGCAATTATACAACAATGTCTATTTTGGCAAATTTATTCTTTGAACTCTTAAAACTTTCTAGTTTGGAACATTTTCAGCATGTTTAATTGATTTCCAGCACTTCACAAATGAATTTAATAATGGGTGATCTCCAAGAAATCAGTTATATTTGCTTAAGGGAACAATATTATAGTAATACCTTGGAAAGGAACTCTTCAGGGGAGCCAAAATCTGTGATAGATTTCTTCTCAGTTGGATTTATTATGACAGAGATGTTGCTTATGACGTCAACGTTGTCTTCGAACCTAAGAACTTGACCGGGAAACTGAACTTCCTTGCTAGGATTCCATTTTGACGGAACTTGTATCTTGAAACCATCTTTGCTTATAGTCGAAAACTCAGTGTTTGTCTTCGGTTTCCCGAAAATGTTTGCTGCATTTTATCATGTGTACAATTTATACAATTTTGAGTTCAAACCCAGATAATAATCCAGACTCAAACCTATACAGCAGTCGGCCTATTTTATGTAAATAGATTCTCAGCGATTTAGTTTGGTTTCTTTCTTTGAGTAATAAGCATATATATTTTAAATCTTAGGTGGGTCTGCCTGATCAGTTAACACAAAGTAGAAGTGTTTGAAAATATGAACCCTTGGGGAATATATTTATGAGCATATACAAATAATGTTTATTCATTGTCCGGAAAGTTTTTCAAAATCATGAAGTTTTTTAATTTGTTTTTTGAAGAGTTTCTAGTTAGAGGATTCAAGGCTTTTAGCTATGATAACATCTATTAGTGTAGCGTTGTTATATATGTTTCGCAAACAGGGAGAGCCGGCGGACGATTTTATACGACTATACCAAATAATTTTCATTGTTCAATTCCGGAATTTCCAATAATATCTTGTCACAAATCGCACCCTTAAGCTGAAGAATAAGTAGATCAAGATCTGGTAATATTACTTTCTGAATGCTAGTTGTTTATTTTAAATGACGAGCTCTTGGTTCTTTAACTATCGTTCTCGTATTGATCAATTGGGAATTAGGCGTAACTCTAATATCACGAGGTCATGTTTCTACTATATCAGCTTTTAGACACAATTTTGAGTGTGCTAATAAATTTTTAAAAATTAGAAATGACATAGAGGCTTGGGGTTGATCTATCAACGGTCGGAGGTCGAGACGATTTATGTGTTACAATTAGTCCGTTAACATTGAAAAGACCAATATGTAATACTATCATCAATTGTGATAATGTGGTGCAGATGCGTGCAGTGATGGAATGGCACGATAAACTCAAGGCTCACAATACCCTTTGAAGAAATTTTGGCTTAATTATCAACAACACACTTTTTCAAACGGTATAACCTTGTTAGACTTAAAAGCGACGATCTTGTAAAAACTAGAACTCCATATGAATACACTATTGACAAATTTCCATACTCAAATAACACTACTTTCCTCTTCTCACGACTATTTCTCCTCTTTATGAATTCGTACTTTTCTCATATTATCATATAACCTATTAAGCAAGTAAGACGAGGATCACCCCGTATTTAGGAAAATCATATTCGTGTTTTTAATTTACTCAATATATTCCATTTATTATGGTATGAACAAGTTTTGTAAAATGAGGAACAGTCCTAGAAATAGATTTTTTAAGCATTCTTGGAGACTAAGTCCCCAATTTGTAGATAAGTAATCGGATTTTGTTACCCTCCAAAAAAAAATCGGCATGAAAACTAAAAAGTACATAAATGAAGTTACTCGATCCTTGAACAAATCCCGGTCCTCCCCTGATTCTAACTTACACATTTAGTAGCTTATAGCAAAATGGCATTGCCAAATAATCACTCAGAAAAACAATATCTAATACAAACAAACTAACTTACCAGATTCGTCATAGGCTGCGTCGGTTGGGGACACTTTAGACCCGACTGAGGCTGCTCCGATGAGAACAGTAAAGGCTTGTAGGCTAAAACCGGCCCATAACGATGCATGGTACAAAAAATATGAAGTTGATGTCATTTCTTAGTTATGTTGTTTTATTTTCTCTATTTTTTGCAAGTTAAGACTCAAGAGTGGGTACACTCTACAGTGATACCAGTTGTATGACTTTGTGTCGCTGTGATGAGGTGGACAAATATGGGTTAAATTAGAGAAAATGACAATTCAGTATATATTTAAAAATTTATTTATAAAAAATCCGATTATTTTGAACTTGATAATTATTTTACAAAACAGTACATATTTTGTGAACTTATTTACAAATAGGTACATATATCATTAAAAAAATTCAAAAAAATATTTAAAAATTAAAAACCAAAATTTTAAAAAATATATTTTTTATAAAAAAATATGTATGATCATGTCTAATCTTGTTTAATCATGTATGTCTAATCCTGTTTGATTCTGTCTAATCATGTCCAATCTTATATGTCTAATCATGTTTAATCATATCTAATTATGTCCAATCATGTATAATCTTGTTTGATATTATGTACAGTTTCTTTGATTTTTTTCAATTTATTTATTTATTTTGTATGTTTTATTATTTTTTGACATATGTACCTAATTGTAAATAAATATATATAACTAATTGTAAAGAAGTACACATATTTGTGTTTTTTATAATTAAGTTGATTGATATGTAAATATTTGTAAGTGTGCCGTTAAATTAAGGATTGGTGTCTAAAACCAAAATTATTTAAGCATTGTTTTCTCTTCAAGATTTAATTAATGATTGGTCAGTTTTTTACAAAAATAATTAAGAATTTGTCCAATTATATTAAATGTAAAGTGGGTCTAAATTCTATTTTATTTTGTTTGTTTTTCTCTCTAGAACGCATCATATTCTCGACCGAGACACCATCATCACCACAGCCAGGCCATCGAAGATCTGCCGGTCGCCGTCATCATCTCTATGTTTCCCTCTCTATATCTGCCTCCGTCTGTATCTATACATCTTATATATCGACTATATTCTCTATCGCCTCTCTACCACTCTCTGTGACGTCGGAGTTGTAGCGGCGACGGTTGAGGAGCCTCCGTCTCTCTCTTTCTCTTTCTATTTTCAGATCTGTGAAGGAGAGGGATCAGATTGTAATTCTCAATAGTTTAATCCAATTTCACATTTGGTCCTCTAGATTTAGAATTTAAAACTTCTAGTTCTAAATTTGAAACTAGTTACTAAAAAATGTTTAAAAATTAAAATCCGCTTATTTCTTTGATCAAAAACACATAAAATAATTAAGACTGTTTTTAAAAAATCATAAACGACCGTAAATGTGTTTAAAATGACTCAAACTGTTTTTGAAATGACTTAAATTAATCAGAATGTTTTTTTAAAATGACTTAAATTAACTCTTACCGTTTTTTTAAATGACTTAAATTAACTCAGAATGTTTTTTTAGATGACTTAAATTAAATCATACTTTTTTTAAATAACTTAAATTAACTCAGACTATTTTTTAATGACTCATACTATTTTTAAAATGTCTTAAACTGTTTTTTAAATGACTTAAATTAACTCAAGCTATTTTTAAAATAAATTAAACTGTTTTTTAAATGACTTAAATTAACTCAAGCTATTTTTTAAAAACTTAGCTTGTTTTTTTAAATGACTTAAATAAATCATAATGTTTTTCAAATGACTTGGACTGTTTTTTAAATGAATTTAATTAACTCATACTATTTTTTAATGACTCATACTCTTTTTATAATGACTTCGAATTGATCGAATAAAATAAATGATGACCGCCCGGTGGAATAAAGATGTAGCTATCTTTCTTTCACTCATCGAGCGAAAATCCGCCACTTCCATCGAGAGGGAAATGAATGCTCATGCAACCATTAGGGTCGGGCGAATGTCGAATCCTGGTTCAATCTGTTCGATAGCACAACACCTCATGAGTCTATCAACTCGAGTCGTGGCACTTATTATCATCTTAGCCCCTGATCCTTTCCTTTTTGAAGCTTACAACTAAGTTTAAAAGAAAAGGCCCTTCGATCGACATAAATCTCTAAACCATTAGTGGGGCTTACCATTTTAGAAGAAGTAAAAGAAGGTAGGAAAATGTGACTAGTCTTGATTTGGGAAAAGATGGAAGTTTAAAATATGGTGAAAGATTATATACGCTTATTAAAATACGGACACCTCGTGGGGTTTTTCTCGATCGGAATAACAGTGTATCCGTGTGTGGATTCCGTGATTTGTTTTGAAATAAATGAGTTCGAAAAATGCGACAAGTACGATGGTAAAGATTTAGAAGATCTTCGAGAATTACCATTACATAGGGCTGCATGAGACCTCTTTAAATGATCTAAGCAATAAGAGAGTAGTGGACGCATGGGGTGGGATATCTACAACCTGCACCAAGTGTTCCGATAACATGGCAATGGGTTCTACGCATATATGGAGTGGAAATCCGGAAAAATTATCGGTATCTGTATTCCAGCTATAACTTATATTTTTGGGATAGTTTTACAAACAAGCCTAATTCATCATTTTCTCAGTCTATATGATAATAAAAAGACAGCAGAACAGAAGAAAATGAAGAAAGTTTAAAAATGAGTGATTATCCAAATTAATTGTTTCTTTCTATTTCTAATTTGTTTTAGTTGATTATCCAAATTTCGTAGAGTAATCGTATGACAAATGCAAAAATTAGCGGCAACCTATTCGGCGTCACATGTAGAAAGTGACACAATAGTTTTTTTTTTTCCGAACTCAATGTGAAAGTCGTATCTCCCATATAAATAACAAAATTACTTGTACTTTTACGATCATCTATATCGTCTCCCAAATTACTATAACTATAATAAATTAACTTAACCCAATAACCAACCATATGTTTTGTATTTTTTATATAACGAAGGATTCGTTTCGCGGCTTCTAATGCGTCAAAGTTGATGCCTCCATAAGGATTTATAAGACCAATTGCATATAAAATATACGGTCTACTGATAGTTAAGTATCGTAAGCTACCAACAGGCTCTTAAAAAATATTGGGTCCACACTTTCGTATTCAAAATATTTTGACAATTTTGTAGCGCTATCCATTAGAGTATTTATCGGCTTACACTTTTCCATTATAAACTTTTTAATGACATATTTTTGCAAACACTTCTTGCGATTAAAAATCTCATTTTCATTTTGTTTCACCTCAATATCAAGATAATACGATATAAGCCCTATATATATCTGTCATTTTAAATTCTCGAATGACATTGAATTGTTTTGTTTAAAAGTCAAATCACCAACACATATACATGCAAACAATCAACATATCATCATTTTTATCCATTTCACATATAGAGAATGCTCGTGGGAACACTTTTATAAAATTATTTTATTGGAAATACTTATCAATTCTAGTATTTCAACCTTTCGGGGCTTGTTTTAAGCCGTAAAGCGTCCTTTTCAATTTCACAACTTTATTTCCATGCCCTTCAATTTCATAACTTGGTGGTTTGTTGCAAATAAACTTATTCTTTTAAATTTCCATTTAAAAACGCCAATTTCACATCTATTTAATTGATTTTCCATTTATATTGAGCGGCCAAACAAATTAAAAAAACTTATAGTTTCTAAACGAGGTACGGGAGCAAATAACTCGTCAAAATTGATGTCGGACCTTTGGTTGTATCATTTTGCGACTGATCTTACTATATATTTTTGAACTTCTCCTCTCGCATTATTTTTCTCATTGTACACCAATTTAAGTAAAATAGTTTTGTGACCTTTCGGTAAAATCCACTGATTCACGAGTATCATCTTTTATTATCGAATTCATTTATTCATTCATAGCATTTCTGCAAATTTTATTTTAAATCGCCTCCCCATGACCTAACCTGCAAAAAGACATAAAGAGTAATATTATAAATATTTTCAGTTAATTCTTGTAAGTTGCAGAAACGCGATGTTCTTTCGCTTGAACTTTCACCAACCGGAAATTGTAGTTGGGCTTGTCATTGAAGTGATGGAGGTAGAGCAGCAAACTCTTCTTCTATTTCAACCTTATGTTCTTCTTTATCGCTATAATAGGTAAAACAATCGTAACCGTCCTACGTTTTGTCCCAGTCCTATGTTTCATATTCATCGTTATAATAGGTAAAAGAATCGTAACCGTCCTCTGTTTTGTCCCAATCCTATGTTTCATATTCATCGAAATCAACATCACGACTAACAACAAATTTTCCATTCACTGAATTATATCATAATTTATATCATTTTGCTCCCGAGTCGTACCCGATAAATATAAACTTCTCAATTTTATCATCAAATTTTGATATTTTTTGGTCCGTTACAGGAGCGTATGCAACGTTCCCAAAAACTTTCAAATGATAAATATCAAATGATACATATTCAACCTTCATCGGCTCTTACCCCATACACTTACTTAGTGAGGGAGAACGGTAATACTGGAATTTTGTACCAAATGGTTACGAGAGAACTTGGTTTAATAGTAATTGATTAAATAATAGGTTGGCAAATACGAAGAGTTGTAAAGTTTTCATTAGCTTTGTCGTTGCTTCGTAAAACTTTTTATCAAGTTAAACAAAAAAAACAACAACAATTTCACACAATAGATCTCAACAATAAAAATAGCAGTAATAATAGTTTAGGTAATATTTTCCCCATTATTAAGTTTTTTTGTACGAGACAAATTCAGACATTATATTAACTATTAACTATGGTGTATTAATGTTATAAATGAAACTATTAAAGATTTAACTGAATACTAGGAGTAGTAAATATTCATTTCTCTTAAATCTTCTTCTACAATAGTAGTATATTACAGTAACATTTCGATTTAAGAGAGAGAGAATGAGAGTGAGAGAGGAAGGGGAAATTAATAAAAATAATAATAAATAATGTCATCGTCGTTATTTATGCTCTCGCACCTCCCATCAACTATCTTTAGGGGGAATAATAATAATATTAATAAAAGTATAAGTAACAGAAACTATAAAAACAACAAACCAATCACCACCCTACTACTGGTCAGACAAAAAAAGGATTATTTATTGAATTCAGGAAAATTTAAAGAGAGTTACTGTTACGGAGAAGGCGATCGGAGTGGGTATATAGGCGTTCGTGTTTGTGTATATATTGCTCTTTCTGTTGCTGCTGCAGCTGCTTCGTATCGAGCACCGATTGCTCTTGCTAATACTCAACCTGTTGTTCAACAACTGTGCTTACAAGGTTGAATATTCTTTTTGTTTTTAGATTATGATTTTGTGATTTTGTTATGTACATGTTTGGCATTCGGGTTTTTTGGGGTCAAAAAGCGGTGGCAAAAGCTTGCTTGTGGGGTTTGGCACTTTTTTTTACTTATAAGTGACTTATGACTTGTTTTAGGGTTGTTTGGCACTTTACTTACAAGTGACTTATGACTTATGACTTATAAGTGGCTTATGATTTGTTTTAGGGTTGTTTGGCACTTTTCTTACAAGTTCGAATACTGTTTTTTTTTTTTTATATTATAAATTTGTGATTTTGTTATGAACCTGTTTGGCATTCATTTTTTTGTTGTAAAAAAACGGTGGAAAAAGCTTGCTTGTAATGTTTGGCACTTTTTTCTTTCTTATAAGTGACTTATGACTTGTTTTTAGTAGTTTGTCACCAACATAGCTTACAAGGTCGAATACTGTTTTTTTCTATATTATAATTTTGTGATTTTGTTATGGACCTGTTTGGCATTTGGGTTTTTTTTAATCAAAAAGTGGTGGAAAAAGCTTGCTTGTAGTGTTTGGCACCTTTTTTTACTTGTAACACATTTTTTTTAAATTATGATTTTGTGATTTTGTTATGGACCTGATTGGCATTCGGTTTTTTTGGGTCAAAAAGCTGTTTGAAAAATGCTGTGGAAGAAGCTTAAGCTTGTAGTGTTTGGCATCGGGTTTTCTGGTCAAAAAGCGGTGGAAAAAGCTTGCTTGTAGTGTTTGACACTTTTTTTAATTTATAACTTATTTTTAGTAATTTGTTATTTTGTGTTTGGCATTCGGGTTTTTTGGTCAAAAAGCCGTGGAAAAACCTTGCTTGTAGTGTTTTGACACTTTTTTTTTACTTATAACTTATTTTTAGTAATTTGTCAATTTGTGTTTGGCATTCGGGTTTTTTGTGTCAAAAAGCGGTGGAAAAAGCTTGCTCGTAGTGTTTGGCACTTTTTTGAACTTATAATTTAATTTGTTATTTTGTGTTTGTCATTCGGGTTTTTTTGGTCAAAAATCTGTGGAAAAAGCTTGCTTGTAGTGTTTGACACTTTTAAATAACTTTTTTTTAGTAATTGGTCATTTGATGTTTGGCATTTGGGTTTTTTGGTCTAAAAGCGGTGGAAAAAGCTTGCTTGTAGTGTTTGACACTTTTTTAACTTATAACTTATTTTTAGTAATTTGTCATTTTGTGTTTGGCATTCGTTTTTTTGGTTGAAAAGCAGTGGAAAAAGCTTGGTTGTAGTGTTTGGCACTGTTTTTACTTTTAAGTGACTTACGACTTGTTTGTCGACAACTACGCTTACAAGGTCGAATACTGTTTTTTACATATACTCCGTATAATTTTGTTATGGGCCTGTTTGGTATCAGTTTCTTTATTGGTCGAATACTGTTTTTTTTTATATAATTTTGTTATGGACTAGTTTGGCATTTGGGTTTTTTTTTGTTGTTGTCAAAAAGCGGTGGAAAAAGCTTGCTTGTAGTGTTTGGCACTTTTTTCTACTTATAAGGGACTTATGACTTGTTTTTAGTAATTTGTCAACAACTATGCTTACAAGGTCGAATACTGTTTTTTTTTTTGTTATATATATAATTTTATGATTTTGCTATGGACCTGTTTGGCATTCGGGGTTTTTTGGGTCAAAAAGTGGTGGAAAAAGCTTGCTTGTAGTGTTTGGCACTTTTTTTTTAATTTATTATTGACTTATGACTTATAAGTGCCTTACGACTTATACGTGACTTATGACTTATTTTTAGTAGTTTGTCAACAACTATGCTTACAAGGTCGAATACTGTTTTTTTTGTTATTAGGAGTACATATAGTTTTATGATTTCGCTATGGACCTGTTTGGCATTCGGGTTTTTTTGGGTCAAAAAGCAGTGGAAAAAGCTTGCTTGTAGTGTTTGGCACTTTTTTTTGTACTTATAATTGACTTATGACTTATAAGTGGCTTATGACTTTTTTTTAGTAGTTTGTTAACAACTATGCTTACAAGGTCGAATACTGAATTTTTAGTTATATTATAAATTTGTGATTTTGTTTGGGCCCGTGTGGCATTTGGGTTTTTTGTTAAAAAGCGGTGGAAAATGCTTGCTTGTAGTGTTTGGCACTTTTTTCTCTCTTATAGGTGACTTATAACTTATTGCTTCGTCCCAACAACACTTACAAGGTCGAATACTGTTTTTTTTTTTGTTTTTTTATATTACAGTCTTGTGATTTTGTTGTGGACCTGTTTGGTATTCGGGTTTTTTTTGGGGTAAAAAAGATTGTTGTGTTTGGCACTTTTCTTACTTATAAGTGACTTATGACATAAGTGATCTATTAGAAGATTTATGCAGTGGAAAAAGCTTGCTTGTAGTGTTTGGCTTTGGCATTTTGTTTTACTTGTAGGTGACTTGTGAGTTCTGACTTGTTTTTAGTAGTTTGTCATTTGTTTTACTTGTTTCATGTTATTAGTGAGTTTTAACTATTCGGACAATATTAGTAGAAAGTTTCTATTTTAGCAAGTTGTTCGTGAAAAAGCTTAAAAAAAGCATTAAATTACTAGTTTATATGCTTTTGAGGTTTTCTCCTTTTTCACATGAAAGCTGGCTTTATAAAAGCTAAAAAAACTAGAAAGCCATAGCTTTTCTTAAGCAGAAAGCTAAAATCTGAGAATATAAATGTAGGATCCCTGTGATTTTAATTTTTCTTGAATTGTGTAGTAGGAGAAACACTACCATAAACCCGGTGTACTAAAGTTAAGGGTGTGCCACCCACTAAAAACCCAACACATATAAATGAACCCAAAAATAAGTACTCTAAATGAATTCAAAATACAAACTAAAAAATATTATTGGTTGGCACACCCACGAAAATAGTACACCGGGTTCATATGATTGTTTTCTGTGTAGTAGTGATTCTGGATAATGTTATGTTGCCGACGATATGCTAATTTTTTCAGTTGTATTATATATTGTACCAAGAAACGAACTTTGGTTTCAAAGGGGTAGTTTGGGTGGGTTTCTAACTGAACGTTTCCTAAACGTGGTGGGAAATAAAGTTATTTTGAATTACTCAGACATGCTACTGGCAGTATATCAATGAATTTCGCGTCTGACATGGTTGTACCACAGGCACAGCATCTTTTTTTCTTGAGTTGTGTTGTAATGAATAGTAATTCTTTGTAATGTCATGTTGCACATGCTATGCTAATTTCTGTTGCGCTGCAAACTCATAAACAGACTTAATTATTAATATTTCAAAACTTTCTCCCATGACGCAGACAACGAAACAGAAAATAATGCTGCAACCATGGAAAACATTGATGATGAAGTATTAAAAGCAGCTTTTGAGAAATGGAAGTCCAAAACATATCCTCTCACAGTTCCCTTAAGAGTCGTTGCTTTACAAGGCTCGGTACCCCCTTCATGGATCACGGTATGATTTATATAGCTTGCTCAATTAATTTTATTGTACTGCAGGCTAGTAACATATATTTTTACAACCTTTGTTTCGGTTTTGTTATTTTCTTTCCCAATCGAGATAGCATCCAAACTGGTAATACATAATTTTAATATTTACAAAAAAATGTGATATAGGTATCACCGTAATCAGGTTTTTTTCTAATGTAAGAAGCGTTTTCTTGTTATCACTTGGATTGATATTACTACTTTAGGTTAGGTGATTCTTCAATGTTTGCAGTTCGGTTAACTCACCCTTTTTATTCAGCTGGTTAGTATAATGCTTATTAGTAAAATAATTTCTGGTTAGAACATTGGAGGAAATCAAACATATATTCTTTTAGTACAAGCTCCTGTAGAATCATGGCAATGGTATAGCAAATCAGTAATATAGTTGCCGTCTTGCTGCTATTCTTATATGTTATTAACATGTATTACTAGTTTAAGTAGCTTTCTCAATTAAATTTTGTTGTATAATGTTATTATACTAATGGCTAGGAACATGTATTTTTACAACCTCTGTTTTGTTTTTTTCTTTCCCAGTATTGTTTGCAGTTTAATAATTTAATACATAATTTTTTTGTGATATAGATATCAATTTTAATAAGTTTTTTTAAATCTAAGAAGCATTACCTGTTGTCACTTGAATTTATATTACTACTTTAGGTGAGGTGATCTTGCATTGTTTGCAGTTTGGTTCGCCCTTATTAATCAGCTGGTTAGTATGATGCTTATTAGGAAACTATTTTCTGGTTAAGATATTGGAAGAAATCAAATATATATTCTTTTACTACAAGCTCTTGTAGAATCATGGCAATGGTATAGCAAAAGCAGTAATATAGTTACTGCTGTTCTTATAGGTTATTGTAAATTTGTAACCATTCATAATTTAAGTTGTAAAATCAAATTATAATCTTTTTCTATTTTCCAGTAGGATTTCATACAGTCTCAAGGGAAAAGAGCAAAATTACGTTCAGAAATCCGCGGTAACCTGGCTGATATATTTACAAACCTTTGCACAAATCTTAGTAAAGAAACATTTGATACTAAATCTGTAGCAGCAGCTGATATTGTTACCATCGGTGATTCATGGCTCAATTTTGCCATTAAAAAAAATCTGGTTGAGCCCATAGAAGGGGTAGAGGATCAAGATTGGTATAGAGGATTAAGCGACAAATGGAAGGTAAGGATCCCATCTCATGTTTGATTATGTTCTGTATTTTAAATTCAATTATCTGGGAAGTTTTTTTTGCTATATAACTATTATGAAATTCTTATAGTTTTGTATAATTTAAAAAAAACTGTAAAATTAAAAGAATGACAAAGTCATGTTGTGAATCCGGATAAGGAGTTTCTTGTAGTAAGGGAGGGGCTGGTGGATAATGTTGGCATGTTTTTCTTGGTCATTTCGGAACGGAACCTTACTACTACTTTCTTTTTTTAAGTGCTCTTTTTGTGATACTAAAATAGTTTCAGGTATATCTACGCAGGAACAGTCATGGAAAAGTAGATCCTGAAGGGTGTACATGGGCTGCTCCATACAGATGGGGCAGTATGGTGATAGCTTACAAGAAAAACAAATTTAAAATGCATAATTTGGCTCCCATAGAGGTTTTTTTTCTCTCCACCCTGCTTTTTGCTTGTGTTCACTATCTTAAGGACGAAGTCTGCATTTTTGTTGTTCTGTGATAGTGATACCACAAATTTAAAAGGAAAATGAGAAATTCAATATATGGTGATTGAACTTGCATTGAAATTTACCAAGAATCTCTTACTGATCTTAGAATATTGCATATATAAGATAATGTATTAGGGAGTGGGATCGTATTATATTTAAGACTTTTATGATGTTATAGTATTTATTATTGTAAACTACATTTATAGGACTGGGCTGATTTATGGCGACCTGAACTTGCTGGAAAAATTTCAATGATTGATTCCCCAAGAGAAATTATTGGTGCAGTATTGAAGTCTATGGGAGAATCGTACAACACATCAGACATTGATGCTCAGGTTAAAGGAGGGAGAAAATCCGTACAGAAAAAGCTTGCACACCTGGAAAAACAGGTTTGTATATCAAATTAAAGGAGTCATCCGAAAAGCTTAAATACTAAAATAAAGTGGGTAGTAATTGTGTATCTCATGCTGTGTAACTTAGTTGACAAAACCTCATTCTTGATTTAGATAGGGCTAATTCGAACCTTATCATTTATTATTAATTGGTTTACATAATTTGAAAGGAAAATGGCTTGGATTGTTACCAAAAGATTTGGGCTAGCTTATTAAATTTAGTTCATGAAAACGATTTTCAGGTGGTAAATACTTTCTAGTTAAAATGAACAAAATTATTTTTTCCTGGTGTCACAGTAAATCAGCTTACACTCATTTATACAAATTACCGTTTAATGGGTGACAGTATTAAGTTTAATTACTAGTTGGTAAAAATAAAGCGGTCAAAAAAGGTTGACATAACAAATATATTATATTTAATAGTTAAAAAATAGCAGTTGCAAACAGCAAGTTTGCAGTCATCTTCTCCGTAACGAATTATCTTTGAAACGAAAATAGGTAACATTATTAACCCATTTTATAACTAAACCCCTGAAATAAATATTCATACAAGCTTCAATTATTTTATGAGATCCGTATGCATGTATTTTATATCTGTCAATGGCTCTCTGTGTTAGGTTCGATTATTTGATGATGTGGGGTATCTGAGGGCATTTGGAGTTGGGGATGTGTGGGTGGCTGTTGGATGGAGCAGTGATGTGATTCCAGCAGCAAAGCGCATGTCTGGTGTCTCAGTAATTGTTCCTAAGTCCGGCGCTAGTTTGTGGGCCGATCTTTGGGTATGTCCTCATTTTTTTATTACCATTTACTCTAATGCTATGCTGTTTTTTCCTGAGTACCTAACTGAAGACAAACTAAACGCTGCTTAAAATATTTAAGAAGACTGGCTGGCTTTGGGCACAGAAATAGGATACGATTTGATTCTTTACTATCATGTCAAGTTGTGAACACAACATTTTCAGAATAATAGTGGGTACAACAGGAAGAAAACATTTATAATTTTTTTGTCTTTGGAGTTTTCTGTTTCATGAGCATATGGAATATTATGTCGATAAGAAAAAACTTATGAGTTACAATCGTACAAAAGTAACAAAATCCACTTACCCAAAAAGAGTAAACAGTCTATTGAGATCAATCTGGTGTGGTTTCAAGTTTGCTTGCTTAATGAAGTTCATATTTCTTTCCTTTACTTTTTCCTGATGGCATGACAATTGGTATTGTGACCAATATAATAAAATAGCGCTATACAATTTTGTGGCTATACTAGTCTCCCAATTGTGTACCACATGATGAATACGGAAATGGTACTACACTTTCCAAGTATGCCAACACAACATTTTCTGAAAAAAGGGTACTCGACAGGAGGAACATTTATATATTTTTTTCTTTAAAATTTCCTATATTATGAACGTAAGAAAACATTATGCGATTTTGGTTAAAATTGCATAACTGGAGTAAATGGTTACAAAAAAATTGTTTGACATGCGTGTCTCCCAAGTGTTTATCATGTTTCTAATATCTAAGATTATTGCAAATGGATGTTACATGTTTGGTGTGTATCCATGTTAGACAGTTGTCTGATGAGTGTTGTGTGTTCACACCTTTTTTATATTGCCTGCTTCTCAGATTAACCATATCTCTCTTTTTTAGCATCTGTAATAGGGAAGATTCAGTTCAATCTTACTTGTCCTTGTTATTGGGAATTAGGTTGAATGAAATAAGTTTTTTTCCTTGAAGGTGCATAACATTGTTTCCCAGAAAATTTCTCTGTATAATCTTTTTTTAATGAGACATACAAGTTGAAGCTTTCTCTTCCTTCCCCCTCTAAATCTGCAGCGGTCCGATATGAGACTTTGTTCGACCTACAAAAACTGTTCCCAGTATTTCTTAGATTCTTTTGATATATGTATTATTCCCCATATCTCCGTATTACAGCAATGCCTAGGTCAGTGAAACATCAAATAATGTGGTCAGTGGTATTTATTTTAATCTTCCTAGGTCTTGCATATAAGTGTACCAGATCCCTGGTTTTCTGTAGTTGTATGCTTGGAAGATGAGTGATACTTTCTGATATTGGTACAAAATACATATTTATGAATATTGCATTAGGATAACAGTGACTAACAGTATGTTGTTTTATTTCCTCGTCAACCCATTGCTGTTAATTTTCCTTTTTCTTTTCTTCCTTGATTTATTTTTTCTTTGCTTGGAAAGAGCATAAATAGGTCAAGTTGGTAATCTTTACAATTACATCATACTAGCCTTGAGTAAATGATCTCTTCCTTTTCAACTCCAATCTTATGCCCCTTGGTGTTTTTTAGCTTAACCATATGATTGTACAAGATTATATATTTATCATGGTTAGCTGGTTTGATTTTAGCTTCTCCTGGAGCTGGTCATTGTGTTTTGAGCTCAACTCTATCTTGGAAAATACCTGGAGAATTGTAGTCTTTTGGTATTTATAACGTGCTTAGTTTTTTTTTTTGTTTTTTTTTTAAAGTGACATGGTTTGCAGGCAATTCCAGCCACCTCAAGATTAAAAACGACCCAGATTGAAGGGCGAGTGAGGGGTCCGTCTCCGTTAGTCCACCAATGGATAGAATTTTGTTTACAAGCTGCAAGGGCATTGCCTTTTAAACAAGAGATAATCCCAGGTGCTTCTCCCTCGTCTCTCGATGGTCCCTCAGTTGAAGAGCCAAAAGAGATCACCATTGGCAAACCAAAGCTAGACACTAACCTAATTGATGGAGTTCCACCTGTTGACATTTTGGATAAATGTGAGTTCTTGGAGCCTCTATCAGATGTTGCGGTTGCGGATTATGGATGGCTAGTTGCTGGTATGCAAAAAGATACCGATGGTTTGGTTGACCGCATGCGGCGGCTTTTTTCATCAATTTTTGAAGTCAAATGGCGGTATAACTGAGTCTGGAAACAACGCAAGGTGAAATTGAAAATATTAATCTGCAAACAAAGTTTGTCTTTCGGTTATAGGTGTGTATTGAAGAGAGGGTGGAGAAAATAAGAAATGATATAGTGGATGAGATTGATGATGTTGTATGTATTTACGTTGGTTTATGCTTCAAAATGGGCAGAAGCTGTAATTATTGTTGGATTATCAAATTTGGCTTCATGAAAAGAATCAACTTTTTCTAAGGTCGTTTCAAAAGTTAATTTTGCAGCAAAGTTGACTATTAGTCCCAGAATGTGTTCCAGGACTAGAAAAATAATCAGTTGTTACTAAATATGTTTTCCCCTGAACTTTAAATTAATTTTAGTCCCTTAGTACGACTCGAACTATCATAGAACCATTATCAATCCACAATATAGCTAGTTCGAAACTTGAAATCAAAATAAACTTGGGAAGCAATTTAATCTGCAAGTCCACTCCAACATTGGCACAATCTTGTTCACATCCATCCCCAATCTGAACCAATTGTCTTCTTTGCAATAGTAGTTACATTAAGTTTTGAGTCATTTACTGGAATTTCAGAACGAATCAATCACAGCCATAAACACAAGTTAAAAAGTAATCAATCACAGTTGTTGACATCACCGAGTTGCAAGGCCAGCAATAAGTAGTCCTACTAAGACCGCAATGATATTAACTAATCAAACTTTCAAGAATTGGAATACCAAATACATGAATAGGAAGCACTAGTACACTATTATGAAACTATACAATAGTAGTATATCATATTTGCCTTTGTCATAAGCAGATGGTATACAACACTCAATTGACAGTCAAGACTTAAGAGTGACGAAGGTAGCGCTTTTGCTGCATACATTCCTTTAAGCTGAAAACAATTTACACTTTAAGCGTAGCTCTTGGAAAAACAATTTAGCTAAGTTTTCGACTTTAAAATATTAACTACTACAGGAACATAAGTTATAGATAAACCAGAGAAGCAGCTAAACAAAATGGAGGTCAATGGGATATTTCTTGAACCCAAGTACTATATACATCAATTAGCCAATAGTAGTATATATGCAACATGTAAAAAACCCAAGTTTCAGAAAGAGAACCTTGTAGCTGGTTGCAGCTTCTTTTGGTGTATTTTTCACAGCTGATATTTGTTTCTGAGATGTTTTTTCCCCTCCCATTTCTCCACTTTCAACTCCCACTATCTCTCTATAGTCTATATATATATTTATGTGTGTATCTCTTTCCTGAAGATAAGAATGAACAAGTTTTAGTAGCACTGCTTTTCCATTAATATTTGAGTATATGCTAATGTATCATGTACTGCTTTTCCATTAATATGTTAGTAGCACTGCTTTTCCATTAATATTTTAGTAGCACTGCTTTTCCACTTTCAACTCCCATTAATATTTAAGAGTTGTCCAGTGAATATTTCAGAGAATTAGGAAAAAATTTGTAACAGAAGAAATTGCCAGCTAAGCAAAAATTTCTAGGCTTTTTTTTTTCTTGAAGACTGGGATAACTAGTTCATAGTAGTTCACACACCCCTTTTTTGTCTTATAATTTTTTCATTTAAGTTTTGAAAATGTTCAAACCACTAATACAGTTGTAACTTTTTACTATAGTTTTTACCAAAAAGAACCTAGCAAGTAGTTTCTCAACATTCAAGAAAAAAATTTCTGAAAAAATGAATATAGTTTAAACATCTAACGGTTAAAAACTATAAAAAGCTGAATCGGAAAGTTAAACAAGTAAAAAGAAAGTTCATAATCTTTAAAAAAAAATAACTGAACTAGGATTTAAATTAACAGGAAAACCTGAATTTGTTATTCATATAATATACTTCTATTTTATTCACATAGACATGTCACATAACATGGACAACCAATCTACTTTTTATACTAAAATTATTTATGGCCGGTAAGTTGTTATTTTACTATAACAAAAACATACTCAAAACATGTTACTTTTAAAACTAAACTAACAAAATCATACCTAAAAATTTCTAATTAACAAAAACATATCCTAAAAGTTCATATTCTTATTCTAAAAGTTCATAGCCTAATTCGTAAAATTCACTATTATTTTCAAAGTTTATACTCGAATTTACAGAATTCATATCCTTATTTACATAATTCGTATCCATAATTTTCAACTCCATATTCTTAATTGACGGAATTTATACACTTGTTTTCCAAGCTTATACACTAGTTAACAAATACAACCCTTACCCGTCATTCGATATCGAACTAGCACGTTGTCGTCGTGTGCCTCTCATACGACGACCGCATCTCCGTCGGCATCAATCTCGAGTTTTCGACCTCGCTTTACACATTCGTCGCCCACTTCGACGGATTTCTCCGTCTCAATCTCCACCGAAAAGAGCGATCGGATGGAGAGAAAGGGAGGAGGAGAGAAAGATCGGAAAGAAAGAAGAAGGAGGAGAGTGATCGGAAAGAGAGATGAAGTAGGAGAGATCGAAGAGAGGGAGAAGCATGAGAGAGAGATCAGAGAGAGAAAGAAGGAGGAGGGGAGAGAGTGAGAGGAGAAGAGAAAATGGAAAGATATTGGAGGGAAGGCTTGTTATATTTTCTGTATATGTAGTAAAATGATGACTGTTGTTTATGTACCATCCTTAAAGTTATTTGTTTCCTTAGTCTGGTGTTTCTGTAATATATTTTTTATTGGATAACCATATATTATGAGGATCGGATGTTGAATTATATTGGACATATGTATGTGTTTCATTTGCTTTTACTTGCGAAATAGAGGTTACAATTTGTTAGGCCTTTTGAAAACAAACGGGGACGCCCGTTTGATTACAGAAGGAAGAGCGAGTGAAATTAATTGATGCATGACATCGAGTTAATTTTTTTAAGCTGGACTTGACATGTTTTGCATATTTGGAACATGAGATGATGCTTGAAAATCCATGATATGAAGAGTTGCCAACTTCAAGAAAAAGATTTATAGATAAATTATGTATATTTTGGCTAGTAGCGGTGATACAGGTTGTTTTTAACTGTTTTACGTGGTTATGAGGAAGAGTGAATATTATAGAATACTCGTACACAATGATTCATATACAAAATCGAGGTATTGGTGCCAAATGAAGAACTGTTGGTTTCTAATTTTGATGCATTACGTGTGGGTTTGTATGTTTATTGAGGTGGTAGATGAACAATTATTTAGCAGTGCTTTTTTGTTTTTGTTTCGAATGAACATTTATTTTATCAAATTTTGGTAGCTGAAGTATATGATGGGTAAGTTTTTTTGTACTTCAATTGTTATTTTATTTCCACCTAAATCTTCAATGCCCCAACTTTTCCTATTTCACGGTTAACATGACATTTAATTGGCGGCCACCGGTTTAAGTCGTCAGAGCTAAGCTGGTATAGATGGTTGGTGATCCTGAGAATAAGTAGTGGTGGCATGGGTGCTGACTCAAATTGCATTGAGCTATTCCTGGAGCTTCACCTTCCTCAAGACGAACGTGAACAAACCTTTTGGCTATGTATAAGCCACTGAGACAATGTAGGTGGTTAACAGATTTTCAGTGAATATATTTAAAATAGTAGCAATCTGATAGAAGTATGATACTTTATTTTGTGTGTTTACGGAGTATTAATGAAGTTATAAACTGATATCAGGCCTGGTTGAAAGCTTGGTTATTTGTTAATTTTTGTAATTAACATAAAAAAGGGATAAGTATTTAACTTGTGCAATTGAGCGCAGTTAGTTGTTAGACTAATTGGAATATTGCTTAAAACGGCTGATGGAGGATTTTCTTGTTGAGGGTACCTTATGTGCAGTTCACAAATTCTGTTTTTAATGAGATAACGATAATTACTTTAGTAGTTGCTTAAAACAAAACTCAATATTTTTCTTCCAAGGCAATGGAAGCATAGGAAATGAAAGGGTATTTTTTTTTTTTGAACAAGTAATTGACCTTGTGTTCTTTGAAAGAAAAAAAAAAACAACAAGAAGAAGAAATGCATTAATACCTTTTTGTGTCATTGTAATTTGTTGAACAGCTAACATCTAAACTTTGTTATTACTCTGATTATCGTTTGCTTATTCTGGTTTGTTTGACCCTGAAAAAAAAATATAACTTTCATGAGATTATAAATGATTGTGTAATCATGGTCGTTGTTACCATGAGCTTTGTATCTTTTGGTTTTTGTTGTCACCTTGAAAACTTGTTTGTGTAATGATCAAGTTGGTATATTGGTATATCTCATTAAGTGTTTGTTGTCAAGTGAAGTAAAGGAGTTTGTTGTTTGAAAGTTGTGATGATGTTCAAGAGTTATATACTTTTCTTGCGTATCTTATTCGTCTATTAGTTGGTCTAATCGTCTTCGCAGTAGGGGTACGTACAGTCACGAGATGGCAATCATTGTAAGGGTTGTGGTGGTGCTTCATAAAGTCGGTTTTCGCAAGGGCGTGCGTATAATCTGTCTGATGCATGATTTAACTGAAATTTTTTAAACTTTTTTTATGCATACTGTGCAAACATTAGCACGAAAAAACCACACCTTAAAAAGGGGAGGAAAGCTTGTCATTCTGCCTTGTCTGTTATGAGATTCTATTCTATGCCTACACTATCTTTGATGTGGAATATGTATGCTACGTGTGATGACACGCCTGTTTATTTTCGAGGGCGAAAATTTTCTAAGTAGGGAAAAGTGTAATACCCCTGAATAAAATACATATGTCTATAAATTTATATTATACATGTTTTTTTTTCTTGTCTCATAGTTAAAAATAAATAAAGGAAGTGATATATATATATATAAAAGTTCTTCAGTATTAAGAAAACGGTGGGACCCTCACTTTGTTTTTATCTCCCACCTTTTCATCTCTTATTATACATTATTTACATACATATCTATCTGCTACATTAAAAATAAAGCATATAAACATACATACATATAACACTCGATGATATTCAGAGAGAGAAAAAAAAAGATAATCCTAAACACCCCAGTCACATTAAACACTGTTGTCTCTCGGATCGATTATCCGTTTTTCAATCCGTCTTTTCTCTTAGACAGCTATCGTATAGGAGAGTATTTTGAGGTACATATTTAGTATTTTCTTTCCACTTCTCAAGTCTGTTTTGAACCTTTAACAGGCTGCAAGTTCTGTTTAAAGAAATCAGTTTTAAACAGGTTCTTTTAGTTATGCCTCGCGGGTTTTAAGCTGAAATTTGAGGCAAATGGGGTAGTTTCTTGCCTTGTCATTGCATGTTCAACACTGTCCATCTTCCCAACCTTTCTTAGCGTCAATCAGGTACCATTTTTGGTACTTAAAAGGGGAGTCTTTTACGTTGATTCGATGCGGGAATCGCCTCCCTGCTTCTTTTTCTTTTTGCTGTTTATAGTAGCAATGTTTATAGTAGCAATATTTGTTTTTGTTGTGGTTGTAGTTGCGAACTGGTTGATTAAAGACTTTCAAGTACTGTTTCGGTACTCAAAGAGGAGAGTTTACTACGTGATAGGAGCGGGATACTGTTTCTTGTGTATTTTTTCTTGTGGCGTATAGTAGTTTTACTTCTAGTAGCTGTAGTTTATAGTTGAACATAGTTGGTTGTGTTTGATGAGGTACCGAAGAGAGAAGTGTTCTACATGATGTTAGGCATGAATTGGTTTCTTTCCTAAAGCCGTTTTTAATGTGTTTTAGTAGTCTTAACTACCTGTTGTACTTTATAGAAACTGGAATCTTCAAGGGGAGACTTACTGAGCTTTCCGAATTTATCTAAGTTCGAGACGTTTTTGCGAAAACCAAAATTTATGTACATAGATAGCTATTACAAATGATGTATTTGTTAATCATTGTTGTTGTTATTTACATTTGTATGCAGTCCATTTCATATTATATTATTACGGTTGCTATTGCGGATGGTGTATAGTAGCTTTCAATTGAGTGTTATAAATGTTTATCATATAACTAATGAATAAAGTGGAATAATGAGGCTAAATAATCGAGGAGAGGTGTGATGTTTTTGTGAGTCATTTGTTGTCGTCGGCCTTTTTAAAGTTCCTTTAGGATTCACGTGCTGCGTATGGTTTCATAAGCAGTTGACTCTATACGTGGATCTGAAGAGTGATCCGACACTTTATTTGTGAATCCGACTTTGTCGGTCTTTTATTTGGTTTAGGGTTCACGTGCCACAGGGGTTCCGACGGGCCTGGTGCTCACGGAAAATACGACAATAGCCGGCGTATAGTCTCATGAGGAGTTGATTCTATACGTGGATCTAAGGAGTGATCCGGTACTATATTTGTGAATCCGACTTTATACACATTTGAGTCATACACTTTTGGGTCATGTGTGGAGTCACGCCACTTGGTGTTTGTAGTTGAGGTGTAGTAGAGTTGTAGCAAAAGAGATATAACAGGATGAAACTCTAATATTAAAAGAATCAAAATACATATATATTTGCATTATTATTTGTAGTTTGTAGACGTATATGTGATGAATTTAGTTGACTCACTCTTTGTTCTGTTTCTCGTTTCTGTTTACTTATATTATTTTAGGCAGAGGCACTGATGTACAGGATCGAGGCCTGTTTGAGTGTTCTAGCAGCACTTGAGGCTGGAACGATTTGATGTGCACGTGTAGTAGGTACTCAAGGCCAAGTTAGCATTGTTTTGTATATACAGTAGATGTTTCTGAACAGTGTTTGTGTAATATATAAGTGAAAAGGGTGTGATTTGAAGGTCATATGTTCTGTGGTTATTTTCCTTTATTTATTTTTAATCGCATCGCCGGATTTCTGTAAATTCGGGACATGACAGAACCCTATTGTCAGAGTGCTGCTTTATAAATATATATACAGTCAAAGATATATGGGATTTGCTTCTTTTGGCGTGGAATGGGATTTTGCATGAAACCAATGGTTCCCACAATAACCAATAAAGATATGCAGTCAAGAACCCCGGTACACTATTTTGATCCAATGAGACAAAAAAACTAGTATAGGGTATCCTAAACAAATAACGCAGCAAAAATGGATCAAGTCAAAGATACTAGTGGTTGCTAGTTGGTACTTCACTACTGCATTTAAAGTTTAGGTCCTTTTGGGTTTACATTTTTCATGTAAATGATTTACTTTACATTAGACGATGTATTTTGTTAATGACAATTGAAATAGTATGATTTTGGTTAGTGCTTTTTCTATAAAAACATAGTGCTTAGTATTTAACAAGATATATTTATAATTTTTAAGACAGTGGGAACTTAGTTTAATAAAACCTCTATAATAAACTTCACATTAAGATAAAAATTTAGAGGCAATTAACAAAAACATACCCTAGCTCTATTATATTACCAAAAACATACCCTCAAAACTTAAATTACCAAAAACATACCTATATATACTTATTATTTTTTCTAATTAATTATAATCTAACATAAATCTAATCGCTCTCTTTCTCTCTCTCTCTAATCTAACAGAACCTCTCTCCCTCTCTCTCTTTAATCCCACCTGTCTCTCTCTAACACGCCCTAAAAATGTCTAAAAGGATTGTTGAATTATCAGGAGGATCGATGTCACTAATAGACGAAGAAAACGAAGAAAACACTCCTCTAACTTCTTTTATTCTGTCACCAAATCGGGTAATTTTTTTTTAACTTTATCAGTTTATCTGGTTTTTTATTAGCAAAATTGTGTGTGTTTGGGATTAATAATTTTTTTTTTAACTCTATCAGTTTATCTGGTTTTTTATTAGCAAAATTATGTGTGTTTGGGATTAGTGTATTAAAAGATTTTCCTAGCCTAAATTTAAAAGTTAGTGGGTTTTTCACTTTTTCAATTGAATTGATTTATACAGTAATTATTAGCCAATTTCAGAGTTTATATCCTAATTAACAGAGTTGATACCCTGAAAACAGATGTCATATCCTAATTTGATAAAGTTCATATCCTTATTTTTAAAGTTGATACCCTTATTTAAGATTTATATAGTTGTTATTAGCGAATTTTAGTTGTTATTAGCCAATTTTAGAGTTCATATTCAGATTTACAGAGTTGATACCCTAAAAGCAGATGTCATACCGTAATTAGAAAAGTTCATATCCCTAATTTGATAAACTTCATACCCTAATTATAAAACTTCATACATTTGGTAGACATTAGTTGACAGACCTTACTTGAAAGATTTTCCTAGCCTAAATTTAAAAGTTAGTGGGTTTTTCACTTTTTCAATTGAATTGATTTATATAGTAATTATTAGCCAATTTCAGAGTTCATATCCTAATTAACAGAGTTGATACCCTAAAAACATGTCATACCCAAATTTGATAAAGTTCATATCCTTATTTTTAAAGTTGATACCCTTATTTAAAGATTTATATAGTTGTTATTAGCGAATTTTAGTTGTTATTAGCCAATTTTAGAGTTCATATCCAGATTAACAGAGTTGATACCCTAAAAGCATATGTCATACCCTAATTAGAAAAGTTCATATCCTTTTTTGTGTGGAATTCATACCCTAATTTTTTAAGTTATTACCCTCATTCTAATATTTTTGTTTTATGAACCAGGAACGACGAACAAAATCTTGATCCACTTCAAAAAAGAAAATCTAATACACAACCAGAGCCAAAAAAGTCCAGTTCCGAAGATATTAACAGTTTTTAGAGCTCAGATGATAAGAGACTTCCTTAATGATTTTGACGTTGAGGCAAGCAGAAGAGATGAAGTCCAGCAAAGGAATTAGCTACCAGCAGACTATGACAGTGGAAATGAAAGTGATTTCGATAAGGATAAACATTTTCGTCTGACTTTTAGGAAATTGAAGAATTGATTTGTGATGTAAAAACTTACGATCTAATAGATAGTTTAATAGCTGTTTAGCTCTGCTAGTGTAAAAACTAGATGTTTGAAGTATCTTTGTCATTTAACTAGTTGTTTGAAGTATCTTTGTCATCAGCCAATTTAACTATCAATTTCAGCGTTCATATACTGATAATAAGGGTGTGAAGTCTTAATTTTTGTCTGAAATTTATAGTTTAAATTGAAACAGAGAACTGCAAATTGAATGAGTATAATAATAACAGCATATGAATTGTAATAACAGTGTATGAAGTTAATGCGAAAATTGACAGAAAAAACACAACGCTAAGAAAAGTGTCTCCTTGGGGTATGAAACTTGAAAAAGAACTTTAGGTAGGGTATGAACTAATTTCATATTTTACATACTAAATTCATAGAGTTCATATCCTAATTCATAGAGTTTATTAGGTAGGGTATGAAATAATTTCATATTTCACATACTAAATTCATAGAGTTCATATCCTAATTCATAGAGTTCATATCCTAATTCATAGAGTTCATACGATGATTTTAAAAGTTCATATCCTAATTATAAAACTTCATACCCTAATTATAAAACTTCATACCCTAATTTCTAAAACTTCATACCCTAATTTTACAACTTCATACCCTAATTTTAAAACTTCATAACCTAATTTTACAACTTCATACCCTAATTAACTGCATGTGTAAACAACATATCCTACTAACAACATATAAAAATACATGATTTGAGCTTTCTTTCGTGATGCCACTTCATCAATTTACTCTGGATGACTTCTATACACTGAACTATAGGGGGACGTCTACAGTCCAAAACCCAAGAAATGAATGATTCAACGACATTGGACGTCATTTCTATTTATATCAAATATTATTTTTACAATTAAATTAATTGTTATTAGCCAATTTCAGCGTTCATATTCTGATTGACAAAGTTGATACCCTAAAAAGCATATGTCATACCCTAATTAGAAAAGTTTATAATGTATGATAATAAGGGTGTTAAGTCTTAATTTGTTTCTGGAATTTATAGTTTAAATTGAAAACAAAAACTGCAAATTGAATGGGTATAATAATAATAGTGTATGAATTGTAATAACATGGTATGAAGTTAATACGAAAGTTGACATAAAAAACACAAAACTAAGCATATGTCTACTTGCAAGTCTGTTATTTAGTATCAATTTATTGATATGAACTGGTAAAATCACAATTATTAATTGTTACAGAGGAAAAAGTCGACAGACAAAACACAAACACTAAGAAAGTGTCTCCTTGCTATGTCCTTGTTGATGGCATCGCGAACATGTGAATTTCCGATTCTTCTTCTTCTTGATTTTCTTCTCTTAAATCTCAACTTGTGGCATCTTTCGATTCTTGGTTGGTCTACCTGGTGGACGTTTTGTTGAAGGAGGCAAAACAGACAATATCGCAATAGGCTCGTATTGTTCTTTTAGAGATGATGGAACAGGATAGATGGCTTCTTCATATGCTTTGCGATACTCACTTGTGTAGAAATATGAATAAATGTAAAAATGTAAATCCAATCCATAAAAAACAGAGAATGACCTAGAAATAAAGGTATCAACCATAAAAAACAGATAATGACCTAAAATAATAAGGGTATGAACAATCCGAATCCAATTATATATAAAAAAGGGCTCAATTACGTTTCAACAACAACAAAAAACCCTAATTAGTTATAGGTCGTTCAATTCAACTTAAATTCCAGTCAACGAGTTAAATAAATTCAATTGAAAAAGTGAAAATGAATGAAAAATGGGTTTGGAATTTCTACCTTATTGCTGATATCTCTCTCTAAAAGTATAGCGTCATAAAAGTGATGATGATGATAGTGCTGTGCTTTCACAATGAGGGTGAGGAAGATAGATACAGGGTTGAGAGAGAGGAGAGAACAGAGAGGAGATAGATGGACTGGCTCTCTGGAAAGAAGGGTATGTTTTTGATGGAAGAGAGAGAAAGATAGTTGTAAAAAAATCACACGTCAGCAGTGGGTATGTTTTTGATAGTTAAAGTTGTAAGGGTATGTTTTTTGTAATTTAGTTTAAAAAGTAGTATGTTTTGTTAATTTATCCAAAAATTTATGGTCGTGATCCGTAATACAAAAATAAAAAAATTCCACGTTATCATATATCATATATCAGTAAATATAAATCAGATTCTTATATTATTAGTTCACCTTTACAGACCTTATATACACATCCTACAAAGATACAATCCCAACTATTATGGAAACTAAATAAATCAATATCTTTTTAAATATATGATTAGTCAATTACAATATTTAACTAATTAGGAAATACTCTAATTATAACCAGTTCCTAAGATCATAGGATACTGATTACAAAGTCAACACTCCCCCTCAAGTTGGTACGTAAATATCGCACATGCTCAACTTGGACAAAAAAGTTGATAACACATTTCTCGATACGACCTTTGTAAGAATGTCTGCTAACTGGTTTTTTGTTTTAATGGGTGGAACCTCGATTATATTTTCTTCAGTTTTTTCTTTGATAAAGAAGCGATCAACCTCTACATGTTTCGTCCTATCATGTTGGACAGGGTTGTGTGCAATATCACGAGCAACTTGATTATCACAAAATAACTTCATTGCCTTAGAATTTATGAATCCCAAATCACTTAACAGATAACGAACCCATAGTAGTTCGCAAATGTCTAGTGCCATTCCTCGATATTCAGCCTCGACACTAGATCGAGCAACTACATTTTGCTTTTTACTCCTCCATGTAACTAAGTTACCTCCTACAAACGTGAAGTAACCTGAAGTCGATTGTCTGTCATCGATTGCTCCTGCCCAATCCGCATCCGAATATCCTTCAACTTCTAAATGATCATTCTTTTTGAACAAAATACCCTTTCCAGGGGTCGATTTTAAGTACCTTACTATTCTCATGATAACATTCATGTGCTGCTCACTAGGATTATGCATAAATTGACTCACACCGCCAAGAGAGTGCGCCAAATCTGTTCGAGTATGTGCCAAATACATCAAGCGTCCCACCAACCGCTGATATCTCCCTTTATTTGTAGGTACTTGATTTGGATCCATTCCGAGTTTTAAACCTTCTTTTAACGGTGTGTCAACAGGTTGACAATTTGACATTCCAGTTTCCTTCAATAGATCTAAAGTGTATTTCCTTTGCGATAAGAAAATCCCAGATTTACTTCTTGAAACTTCGATTCCCAAGAAATATTTAAGAAACCCTAAATATTTCATCTCAAACTCTTTCGACAAATACTTCTGAAGTGCCGATCGCTCTTTCTCATCATTCCCAGTTACTACCATGTCGTCAACATACACTATAAGAGCTGTGAGTTTCTCATTGTTTCTTTTGATAAATAAGGTGTGATCGTAATTACTTTGTTTGTATCCAAATTGTCTCGTGGCCGGGGTAAATTTTCCAAAGCATGAATAAGGCGATTGTTTAAGACCATATAATGACTTTTGTAATCTGCACACCTTTTTTCCGTTCAAGCTACTATATCCGGGAGGGGGATCCATATAAATTTCTTCTTTAAGATCTCCATGTAAGAATGCATTCTTCACGTCAAGTTGATGTAATGGCCAATCAAAGTTTGCTGCTAGAGATAACAGAATTCGGACCGTGTTAATTTTCGCCACATGTGCAAATGTTTCCGTATAATCAATTCCGTACTTCTGGGAGTATCCCTTTGCTACTAATCTTGCTTTATATCGATCTCTTGATCCGTTTTCCAAGTGCTTAACCATGTAGACTCACCTACATCATACTATTTTTTTTCCTGCAGGTAAGTCAACTAATCGCCAGGTTTCATTTCTTTTTAACGACTTCAGTTCTTCATCCATTGCAACCTGCCATTTTGGGTTAGACATAGCTTCATGCACACTGTTAGGAATAGATACATAGGATAATTGACACACAGATGACTTATTTAATTCAGTTAAATTGTTAGTAGAGACATAATTGCCCATAGGATATTTTTTATATTTGGGGTTAGGATCATAATCTGGATTTCTTATACCTCGATTAATTCGAGGTGGAAGACGTCTCAGTAAAGGGGCATTCGGAAGCGAAGAAGATTGGTCACTACTGTTGGAAAAGGGTGAATGCTCGGATTCATTACCGGTTGGATCAGGATTCACGTTAACTAGTGGTTCAACGTTGAGCAATTATGTGTTCATTTCAGCCGGGCTGGATTCCATAATTTCTATTTGTCGAGTGTTCATATTGGTTAGTTCAACATCCACGTTGGCTGGTACCGTGTCCATTTCAGATGAGTTGGATCCTGACATTTGTTTGTTGATCGAGACATCAATATAATCGAAAGTCTGAATTTCTTTTATCTTCTCCCCCTGAAGTTCAGACTCGGAATAAAAGATAACTTTTTCATGAAAAACCACATCCATAGTGACAAATATTTTTTTTGTAGGAGGGTGATAACATCGATAACCTTTTTGGTCAGAACCGTACCCTATAAACATACATCTCAAAGTACATGGTTCTAATTTACTTCGTTGGTGCTTATGAAGATGCACATATGCCACACAACCAAACACGTGAGGCATTATGTTTGATGTATTCGAGGCAATGGTTAAATCTGTCAATACTTATCGCGGAGTATTAAAACTTAATGCGCGTGATGGTACTCGATTAATCAGATAGGTTGCAGACATAAGAGCTTCGCCCCAATAAGAATAAGGGGCGTGTGACTCAATAAGAGAAGCTCTAACAACATTCAAAAGATGACGATTTTTTGCGTTCAACAACACCGTTTTGCTGAGGTGTGTTGTGTTGGAAAACATGTTTTAAACATGGGTGTTCTGAATGATCACATGACCAACTTAGAGTCAATATTACATGTGTCAATATTACATGTGACAACTCTGAGTTGTTAATGTCGTACTCAAAGCGTTTGAGTAGCTCGTGTGAAGAGTTTCGTAATGGTATATCGCATGACCTATTCGGAGAATGGGTGTGAATATTAATCGGCTTCAAAGTTGGGTTCTCGAAAGAAGGAAAAACGTTAATGCTGGAAAATGGAATGAATAAAGGAAAAACCATTGAGGGTTATCCCATATTGGAGAATTAAGAGTTAATTTTCCAATATATATACAAGTTCAGCCCATGTAGTTGTTAAACTATTATGTCCACATACACATAAGTGTATGAGTGTGTACCACACACGCGCTCGCTCGCTCGGGTCTCGGGACTCGGGTCACGGGCACGGGCTTGGGCCTTGGGATTTGGGGAATGTTTCGGGTCTTGGGTCTAATCTGAAAAGGAGTTTTATATAAAATACAAAAGAATTCCCCAGAGTTTCCAGCAAATTGAAACGCCAGCATTTAATGAGAATAAATTGCAGATTAAGTGCTGCAGTTTCAGAAATTGAATGAGCGGATTCTGTGGGTGTAACTCTTAGAATTAAATGAACCATTATGGCTGCGGTTTTTGAAAAACTTATAAAAGGCAGCCTTCCCCCTCTCATTCAGACACAACATCAATTACACACACAGCATACAACATCATATTAGAGAGAGAATCGCACCACCAACAGCTCGACCTGTGGTTCGATGTCGTTTCCACGCGAGCCACTCAGTGACAGAAGCTGTACCCTGGGAACAAAGTCCCGAGAACCAGAAACACTAAGATGGTTCGGGAAATATTGTTTAAGGAAAACTGCTTGCAGTTGCCTCTTCTTTTTCATTTCAGTACTTACTGTTTATTTTATTTAAGTACTGTTTACATTATGTTTATTTCATTTAAGTATTGTTTACATTCTGTAATTTACTTTCCAGTCCTTTACATTCTGTAATTTACATTTCCAGTACTGTTTACTTTTCAGTATTTAAATTCCAGTCTTTTCTGTTATGTAATTTACATTTCAGTTCTGTAATTTCTTTTATTTACAGAAACAACCCAAAAATTTAGTAATCATACTATTCTGTCTGACAGTTTCTTTTAATTGACAAACAGTCCAGCAGTATAGTTTTTATACTATTCTGTTAGATAGTTTCATACAATCACAATTCAGTCCAGCAGTTTAATAATTTATATTAAATCTGTCTGGAATTTATTTATTGTAATTTAAATTCTGTACGAGTCAGGAATTTTGTAATAGAGTAATATTCCTTTTCAAGTGAAATAAAATTGTTTATTTCCGTTTCAGTCTTTGTCATTTACATTATTACTTTTCGATATAGTAAAAACCAACATGTTGGTGCACGTGGTTTGATTAACAATACCATGTGTATCTAAAAACAATCGTATGTAGGAATTCACATATTCTCGACCATTATCGCTTCGGAGAACCCGAATCTGTGTTTTGTATTGAATTGTAACCATTTTTTGAAACTTTTGAAAAACTGAGTACACTTCACTTTTTTGTTTCAAAAGTGTCACTCATGTCATACATGTACAATCATTAATAAAAGTCACAAACCACTGAGCACCACTTAAAGTATGGATTTTAGAAGGACCCCAAACATCCGTATGAATTACCATAAAAGGAATTGGACTTTTATTTAAGCTAATAGAAAATGGAACACGATGGCTATGTGCTAGTTCACACACTTCGCACTTAAAATCTGAAATTTCACAATCTGATAACAAACTAGGAAATATTTTTTTTAAATAACCAAACGAGGCATATCCTAATCGACGATGCCATAACCAAATTTCAGAATCATTTTTCGATTTCTTCTTCTGGGTACTTTCAGCAGCAAAAACTCGATCCAAGTGAGATGTACTCTCCGATGTCATGTTTAGGTAGTATAACTTCCCCTTTCTAGTGCTATAACCAATCGTCCTCCGAGTTTGAATATCCTTAAAGATGCGAGGCCAAAATACAACGATGCAGTTCAAAGTATTGGTAATTTGAGCAACGGAAAGATGGTTATAATCAATCAAAGAAACAATAAGAACTGTATCCAGGTTAAAATCATCACAGAGAGTGACAGTACCTTCTCCTATGATGGGTATGGTACTGCCATTCGCTATAATCACATCACTTTGAGGGGATTTTCTTATTTTTTTTAACAATTTTAGAATCAAAAGTCATGTGTGTCGTAACACCCGAATCAATTATCCAAGTATTATTCAAAACAATATCAAAAAATTTCAATGCCTTATCCTTGTTACCTGCAGCAGTGGTCAAGACTTCGGCTTGTTCACTGATCAATCCAGCCTCATCTTTTGTCTCGGCAAAGGAGGCGCGCGGTTTGTTGAGCGAGGATCTCGGTTTTTGTTCCATCCTTCTGGATAACCAATCAGCTCAAAACATCTTTGTTTAGAGTGGCCTACAAGACCACAATGTGTACACTTACCACGAGATAACCGATCTCCCCCAGACTGATTTTCCGAAAAACTGGGGGAGTGACTACCAAAATTAGCAACTCCAGATCAATTTCGAGGAGGGCGATTAAAGGCTACCATGGCTTCGACTGTCGTCTCTACTGTATTCATGGCATCTTTTCTGTCACACTCACGCCGAACATAGACGTATGATTACTGCAAATCTAATTGGGGATCTTTTCGAAGGATCTCACCACGAACTTGCTCAAACTCATCATCAAGTCCGCCTAAGAATAGGTAGGCTATTTGTCGCTCTTGTGATTCTTGATAGATTTTAAGATCTTTTTCACAACTCATGGCCTCTTTACTAAAGTGATCTAATTCTTGAAACGTGTCAGAGAGTTCACCAAAGTACACAATGACATGTCTCCCATTCTGTTGGAGACGAGACGCTTTCTGGCTTAGTGTATAAATCCTAACCTCGTTGTTTTCATCCAAGAAAGCAGTTTTCAAAGCTTTCCATATTGCCGCTGCAGTCGGTAAGCGAATATAACGCTTCATAAGATCTAGCTTCATAGAGGATAGAAGCCAGCTCTTAATTATCTGGTCATCACATAACCAGTCATTATATTTGGGATCGTCTTCGCGCGGAGCTTTAATCGAACCACAGAGATATCCCGTCTTCTTTCTCTCAGCCACATGCATCTCAAAAAGAGATGCCCATAAATCATAATTGGATTCGTCCAACAGTACTCCAATATTAAAACTGGAGTTATCTGATTGAACAAGCATAGGTGCAAAAACTTTTTCGGATTTGTTTTTTTCGGATTGATCAGAGGGGGTAATTGTCCGAGTCATTTTTTATATATATATTATTTTTCGCAAGGCTCTGATACCAAGTAAATATAAATCAGAGTATTATATTATTAGTTCACATTTACAGGCCTTATATACACATTCTACAAAGATACAATCCCAACCATTATGGGAACTAAATAAATCAATATCTTTTTAGATATATGATTAGTCAATTACAATATTTAACTAATTAGGAAATATTCTAATTATAACCAGTCTAACACTTCTTGATGCAAAACAAAGGACGCCAAAAGAAGTGAATTCTTTATCGTCATTCGGACTTGAAGAAGGCTCTGGTTTTCATTTATAAATGAGCCGATGTTGCATTATAATAACAACATTTTTGTAAGGCCTAAACTTAATTCCCCAAGCCAAAAAAACAAGAAATGGACTAACAAAAACTTTGCCTTATTCTTCACTGAAAAGTATTTACAATTATTTATAAAATTAACCAACTAAGGTGGTAGGATCAAGTACTACCCTCTCTGCCTTCAGATAACATTGTGCAAAGAAACCAAAAATCATGTGATTGAATATAAGCTCTAATAGTTCAAAGAAAAAAGAATCATTTAATTGAAAACTATAAAGCTTTTGAAGTTTTACAGGCTAGGCATAATATTTATTCTACTTATAGCTAATACAAATTTGGGAGTAATTAATGAAAATTCAAGAGTTCTGGAACATGTGTGAACACATAGGAGTTACTAGCATCCTATTATGAAGAGAGAAAAAAATTACTTATAAGAAAGCAGAATTGCCTAATTCATCTTCAGTGGATGTAATACCAACTCAGTTAACAGTTACAATCGTGTAAATGAAGAAAGGGCTGTGTCTTGCTACATGCATTCCTTGACAGACTATCTATAGGTCAAATTTGGTGATACTACGATGGATTTCCTGCTTAAACAATTTCAATTCTCAATACCCGATTCCTTTTGAGAAAAAAACATTTTAAAAAGGTAAAAGTTTTAGCCGTTTCTACACGATATGTTGTCCTAATGGATATCTGCTTTGACAGTAGTATTTCATTTGAGACCTGTTAATGTTCAGCTATTGCCAACATCTGTACATTTAGAATCTTGAAGCATGGTATCTCAAAATGGTGGTAAAGACTTCTCAAAATGTTTATATTATCTTCATAAAGTATAAGAAATATTCAAGGTAGATATATAGCACTGAGTACAAACATAATGTGAACTTGAATAATACTTAAGATACTATTTTTAAGTTTTCTGCAAACAAGGTCTCATAATAAACCAGGAACGACCAAAGAAGTAGTGCCATACAAATGTTTCCTCTAACAAGGCACCTAGTGATACGTTAACATGTCCTTTACAAAAATAACAGTATCAAATATTTCAGTGTCATTTATCAACTTTAATTTTTTTTATAAAAAAAAAAAATATTTCGGTGTCAAATAAGCCAGTGACAAACTGCAACCTAGGAGATAGAGGGAGAAAGAGAATCACAGCAAGCCGTCCACCAAACACTTGGCCGGGTGGAGAAAGGCACTGACTTTGGCACTAGTGTCGGAGACGGCCCTTTCTATCTCCTCATCCTCGGACTTTAGCAAACCCAACTTCTCTTTAAGATGTACCAATACCATCTCAGTATGTGTTAAATCTCTCTCAACTTCTGCAGCCTCTTTCTTAATTTTGTCCTTTTTCTCCTTCAGCAACGACGAATTCACAAACTTATGCATAGCCTCGCTAATATCATGAAGCCTTTTCCGCAACCAATCGACTTCAATGCGAATAGTATCCATGTCAGCAACCTGTTTGAGCATACTTTCTAGCTCTCCGGTGGTAATTTCCTTGAACTTCGACACTTGTAGCTCCTGGATGATGTCGCAAATCTTTTCCAGAAAAGTCGAACGTGAGTCGGTTGTTATGAGAATGCAGTTTTGTAAGATATCTCCGTACTTTTCCAATATATTTCTGGAGAGAGAAGCGAATTCCTCTTTGACTCTAT
Organism: Primula vulgaris; assembly: GCA_963920805.1. Classification (NCBI taxonomy): domain Eukaryota; kingdom Viridiplantae; phylum Streptophyta; class Magnoliopsida; order Ericales; family Primulaceae; genus Primula; species Primula vulgaris. Next base: position 15,946,928 of record OY987218.1, on the reverse strand, counting down.
ACCCACCAACAGTGACAAGAGCGGGTTTATAGCAAGAAACTATCTCATCTTCTTCGTCGTGCGGATGTTTTTCGTTCAAAACTGCTATTTCTGTTATCGCCATAACCGATACACTTGGAGTGTGAATATTTAACGATAACTCATGAGAACAATTATTAACCAATACTTGGGTTGGGTTCTTAGAGTTACATGGTTGAGAATTATCTTCATCAGGGCTATTGTTGGTGTTCATTTCTTGTACGAATTCTCTCCTCTTCGCTAGACATGGTTGGAACATATTTTCAGGTTCTTCTTCGGGATTAGCAATGGTAGATTTTTCTTGTATGAGATTTCCCGTTTTTGTTAGACTTGGTTTGAAATTGTTCTCAGATTCTTCTTCGGGTGTACCATTGATAGTCTTTTCTTGTAAGAGATTTCCCGTTTTCATTAGACTTAGTTGGAAATTATATTCAAATTCTTCTTCGGGGTTATCATCAGTAGCTTTTTCTTGAATGAGACTTCCCCTTTTTGTTAAACTTGGCTCGACATCGTTTTCAGGTTCTTCTTCAGGGGGACCATTGGTAGCTTTTTCTTGTAAGAGATTTCCCGTTTCTGGTACACTTGTTTGGAGATTATAATCATATTCTTCTTCGGAGGTATCATTAGCATTATTTTCTTGTATGAGACTTCCCCTTTTTGTTAGACTTGGTTCGGAGTGATTTTTAGATTCTTCTTCGGGCTTCTCTTTGGTAGTTTTTTCTTGTACGAGATCTACCCTCTGTCTTAGGCTTGGCTGAGAATTATTTACAGATTCTTCTTCAGAGGCATTGTCGGTGTCTTTTTCTTGAACGAATTTTCCCCTCTTTGCCTGACAGGGTGTACCAGTCCTGGAATGGGCAGGTGCGAACTTCGTTGCTCGTGTACACGACTTCATTATATTTCCTGGTGAGATCGGTACCTGCCAAAGAAATTACATTCAGCAACAAAAATGCATCCGTAAAATAAAAAACAATACAGGATCCTAAAACAAAGTAATCACAGCAGCATAGCCTAAGAAGGAATCTCAAATAATTGTTCTGGGAACCTATCCAGCAGACAAGCTTCCTAATAATCCAGTTTCGAAACCACAAACAAATGCGGGCTAAATGCTTCGTGCTTCTATTATAAAAAAAATTAATAAAGTAAACCAGCTGAGAGAGACCTAAAAGAAATCTTATAAAGAGTCCTCATCGAGAGCACTAAATAGAGGAGGGAACCCATCACACAAGTCAACTTCAAACTCAAAAACATGAGCTAAAGACTGTTTATAGGAGTTTTTTTTCTATTCAAAAACATAAGTTTAAGAATATAATTATAGCAAATAGCAAAGTCCCCAACCAAAATCCAAAGCCAAAATAATAAAGAATTTTACTCAAGTACCTGAGCAGGGAGTGGAGTTTTGTTGCCAACTTCCATAGTTGTTGGAACATCCGGTGCTGAGGACAAACTTGCCGAGCATGTGTCCTAAAATATGTTGAACAAATTATGGTTAAAAGCACTGGAACCTAAATCCAAGAAAGGAATAATCTATAAAACAGATCTGTAGGGAGTACCTGGCTGATAAATTTGGATTTCTTAGCAACTCTCCCCTTGCTTGAAATATCAGGGAAAGGAGGACGAGTGTTGCCCGTTATTTTTTGTTCAGGAGACTTGGTCTCTGTCGAGGTGAAAAATCACAAATTACATTATTTCAGATATGAGCTAAGCAAACCTATTAGAAAGTCATAAGTTACCTATGAGCCTTCTCGAGAATCTTCTGGATCCCGGTGGAGATACTGAATTCTTCCAGAGAGGATCCTAAAGCACGATGCCATGCATTAAATATTCTAGTAAATAATCAGTAACTAAAGAAATTATTACGTACAATAAGATCATGCGAAGCTAAATTTAACAACAGTTAAAGCCAGAGAGACCCTAAAGCACGGTGCCATGCATTATTGTTGTAAGTAATCAGTAACTAAAGAATAGCATGTAAAATAAGTTCATGCTATGCCAAATTTAACAATAGTTAACTGTAGAAAAAATGCTAATATCACTTGAGTTAAAAGTGTCTACCAAATGAATGACAGAATCAAGTCGAGTCTTTTAACATTTAGCCTTCTAATGAAGTCATAATGAACACACACACAAAGGCTCGCGCAGAAACAGACAACACGGAAAATAGGATTGCCAAAATTACAATTCTATGTGTATACATCGAGATATTATTAAGTTCAAACTTCAAACCACTACAGCTCTATTCATAAGGACCTAAGACCAACAAGTCTAACCAAAGAAGATAGATAGTAATTTCAAAATGCAAAAGCCTGAGATGCGAAAACAAACCAAATAAATAAAAAGTAAAACAAACTCTAGTCCATGGAGAAAAGCCGTTTGAGACCACGAGGAAAAAAAGCATTTCTCAAACCACTACAACAGATAAGAGTGCTGTTTGCTGAGCTCAAAACCATAACCCCTAATAAGTCCTTGCTTATTATACTAAAACGCCCAAAGTAATAATCCAAAGCCAAAAACTTTTAGTTTCACATAGGGAGCAAAATTGCTTCAACCTTTCAAATTGTACTATTAAAGACTTCAAAAATGAGAGAGAATAAAATCATAAAAAGAAACAAGTTATAGACCGCAACAATAACCATCCTCGTCGCAAACTGAGAATCGTCAATAAAGGCTTGTTTAGCTGCAACTTTGTAGCAAATAAATTGAATTTTTATGTCGAAAAAAGCTAAGTTAACCTACCTTTTAAACTTCTTATCTTTTAAGACTAAAAGAACCAGATCAGCTCAGCCATAAGATGCTCAACCCAAAATATCATAAAAGCTAACATTAAAAGCTGCAACCAAACAAGGTCTAAGGCAAGTGTTACGCAAGACGAATTAGTATCCTCTTTTCCATCTCAAATAAGCCAACTTTTTTGCTCTAAATTGCAGCCAATCGAGCTCTCAACCAAGGAACAAAAATTTAGTAAACACCAAGAGGCTGAATAATGATAAAAATAGAAAAGTCAGATTAATCTACCTATTAAATTTCTAATTTTTTCAGACTATGGAAGCCAGAAAAGCTCAGATTATAGGCTGATTACCAAAATGTAGTCTTAGTTTTAACCAAAAAAAAAAAAACATACACACTGAGCTTCAATAATGTCTCAACCACTAACAAAATCTCATTGAAAAAAGTGCCACGCAAGACAAACTACTATTTTTTTTTTCTCAATCTCATATAAGCCAACTTTTTTGCTCTAAAACTGCATTCAAAACAAGCTTTCAACCAAGAAACATGCAAATAGCAAGCACCACGTAACAAATAATGACATAAACTACTACAATAACCATATACAGAGCACGTAAAACAGGATAAATCAGAGAAGCAAGTTTCAAGAAAATGGGTTATTAGAACATGAACAAAAATAGGTTGTAACCATATTTCGAATAATAGTGAGTTACGTGTACAAAACCAGTTTTTAAGAAACAGAACCTTGTAAGTTTCATCTTTTTCTTCCTGTATTGCTCTCTTCCTTCCCATTCTTCTCCACTTTCAGCTCTCTCTCTCTCTCTCAATATATATATATATATATTGATGCAGGAGCATAATTATGTTTAAGTTACTTTTATCTTTATTTCCTCAAGTGTTTAGTCAATACAGAAAAGGCTGTGATTCCTAAATGAATAATGAAACAGTTAAGATTTTCTTTCCTATTAGATATAAGATTTAGGGTTGTAGGGTTTTAAGGCTATTATAAATAGCCCCTTTGCTGCAGCAGCCAAGATTAGACTTTGATTATTTGATATTTCTTATGAAATATAGAGTTTATTTAACTCTTAGCCTAAGGATTAATTCCCCTTCGACGATCTTATCGTTTTTATCTCTTTTATACTTTGTTTGTTCTTTAATATTCCCAGTCCTGCATTATATATGTATATATATATATATATACATATAAGTATGTGTGTGTGTGTATATGTTTGTGTGTGTATATGTAAATCTCTCTCCTGTGAATAAGTATAGACAAAATATAAGTACAAGTGTTTTTTCTATGGAATTTTTGTGAGCTAAGCAAAAAGAGGGGGAAAATAGTGTGGTTCTGTATTTCAAATTCAGTCACATTACTTCTGTACTGTAGCTATTTTTCATAAAAGGAGGAAAATTATCTACAAGAAGTAATAGAACAGCTAAGCAAAAGACATCACCATTTTAGGCTTGTTTTGGAGGTTATTGGATGTATATTTAAATTTAAAATCCCCTTTTTTCGTGTTTGGTAGGAATATCTTTTGTCATAAATAGATAAGTAGGAGTAGAATTAATTGCAAAATCGTGGTAGCTGCATGATTTAACATTTTAACTAATTCAAACCCAGAGAAAAATTTAATGAAATTAGCTTGGAATATCTAATTTCTACATTCCTGCCTATTACTGGTTTCCTGACTCTCGCTTCACATTATTTTACGTCATTCCGTGTAAATGTCTATTCTTTTTATAAATCCTTTTATGATTTGAGACCACCAGGAAAAAAACATTTCTCAAACCACCACCACATATTAGAGTTGCTGTGTCCTGAGTTAAAAACCATCTTATTCTCATCTTACACAAAGAACCCACAAATAAGTCCTTGCTTATTAATCTTACACTAGAAAGAACCTACAGTAATAACCCAAAGCCAAAAACCATCCTTGTTGCAAGCTGAGAATCATCAGTAAGGGATTGTTTGGCTGCATTCTAGCAAATAAATTGGATTTTTAATGTCGAAAAAAGCTAGTTAAGCTACCTTTTAAGCTTCTTGTCTTTTCAGACTAAAAGAATTAGATAAAGCTATAAGTTGCGCAACCAAACTTAGTCATTTTAAGCAGAAAAAGAACATCAACGCTGAGATTAAAAGCTGCAACCAAACAAGGTCTACGGCAAGTGTTACTCAAGCCAAACTAGTACCCTCATTTCTTTCTCAAATAAGCCAACTTTTTTGCTCTAAAACTGCAGCCAAACAAGATCTCAACCAAGAACCAAAAAAGAAGCAAACACCACGTGGCTGAATAATGACAAAAACTAAAAAAGTTAGCCTAATCTGCCTTTTAAATTTCTAATTTCCTCGGGCTAAGGAACCCGGAAAAGCTAAGATTATATGCTGAATAACCAAATGTAGTCTCACTATTAACAACAAAAAAAACATTAAAGCCGAGCTTAAATCTGCAACCACATAATGTCCCAACTGTTGGAAAAAATAGGAAAACATGTAGTTTAAACATGGTTTTCCAAAGTGGTCAGGGACCAACTTTGAGTCAATTTTTAATGCGACTCCTCAGTTTTCTGAGGCCATACTCTATGTGTTTGAATAGCTCGTGTGACGAGCTTCACAACGGTATATCGCATGACCTATTCGGAGGAATGGTGTGAATGATAATTGGACTCGAAGATTGGTACTCGAAAGAGGGAAAAACCGAAATCTGGAAAGTGGAGTAGAGAGTGGGAATAAACCATGAGGGTTATCCCACATTGGAAAAACAAGGTTGTTTTTTACTCTATATATACAAGTCCATCCCATGTAGTTGGTAAACTAATAAAGTCCGCATACCCATGAGTGGTTTAGTGTGTACCACACACGCGCGCGCTCGCTCGGGCCGCGGGACGCGGGATTTGGTCTTGGGTCTCGGGCTAAATCTGAAAAGGGACTTTTGCATATTTGCAAGAGCAGTCCCTAGAGTTCCAGAAAGTTTGAAACTCCAGCAGTTATGGAGGCGGATTCTGGGGATGTAACTCCCAGAATTAAATGACCACATTCAATTCTGCGGTTTCAGAATCCTCTATAAAGAGGCAGCCATCCCTTCACATTTCATACATTCGAAATCAGTCTACCTTCTCTCTAAAACAACATATTTTTTCATAGCATTTAGAACCAGAGAGAACCACCCACCAACAGCTCGACTTAGACTCGTCGCCAGTTTCCGGCGAGTCTTCCGAGAGACGTTGTACCTTGGGATCGAAGCGCCAACGCAACCAGAAACCTTAAGGTGGTTGGGCGAATATCGGTTAAGGGCATACTGTTAACAGTAGCCTCGTCCGTTTATTTTTACATTCTGTCCGTTTATTTTCCGCACTTAAATTCTGTCTTTTACATTCTGGTTTTCCAATTCAGTATTTAAATTTCAGTTTTTTAATATTCTGTCCTTAGCTGTAGCCTTTTTATTCTGTTTGTACTATTCTGTAATTAGTTTAAAGTTCTGTTTTATTGCTGTAATTACATTTCTGTAATTTAATTCTGTAATTAGTATAGTTTCAATTCAGTCCTGTATTTTCAATTCATAACAGAACAGTCCGGCTGTTAAGTTTTTACTTTCCAGTCCGGCAGTTTCTTTTAATTACAAAACAGTACATCAGATTATTAATTGATAATAATCTGATAACGTTTGTTTTATTTACTTTTCAGTACCTACATGTTGTAATCAATTTATTGTATTCCATTTGGAAATTAATAAAGATTACACTGGTTTTATTTAATTATTGTTTAGTCCTTTAATTATTGTTAATTGTTATTTCGTACACGGAAACCAACAATATTAACCGATATTCTGTTGTTTCTTTCGTGTATTGATTAATACAATTATTTATTTTTTATTAGGAATAATGCCTTTTGTTTTCGATTCTAATTTATATTAGAAATTGATTACAAAGAAAAATTCCAAACAGTTTTATTTTATTTTCTTGTTGATACCAACCGTATTGGTATTCAATAAGAATCGTTTTAATCCTTTTTAATATCAACCGTATTGATATTTAAAAGGATAAAAGTTTAATTTTATTTTTGTTTGGTAATTCTTTTACAAACCCAAATATCAGTTTTGGTGTTTGTTTATAGAATTTATTGTACACGTATCTCATACGTTTTGTGTTGTCGTTTCAGATGACGAACACGTCGCCTATTCAATTGCCTATCGGAAGTGAGCATGACCCAATGGTTGGTGGAGATGTCCATAACATTGGGGGCGATGCGAATGTGGGGGCTACCGCCGATGACGTGGCTGCAGCGGCTGAGGCCGCCGCGGCTGAGGCCATGGCGGATGCTACGGCCGAAGCAGCGGCCACGGCCAAGGCCGCAGCTAAGGCTGCGGCTAGAGCCAAGGCTGCGGCCAAGGGCAAGGCACCGATGTATTCGGCTGTGCCTACTTTGCCGACTTCTCATCTGGAGAAACCGGAAAAATTCAGGGGAGACAACTTTAAACGTTGGCAGCAAAAGATGCTGTTTTATCTCACGACCCTGAATCTGACCAGGTTTCTCAAGGAGACTGCTCCCGTCCTAAGCGAGTACGATCTGGACGAGCAGTCGTTCTCTACGGTTGAGGCATGGAGACATGCCGACTACCTATGCAAGAACTATATCCTGTGTGCTCTAGATGACACGTTGTTCAGTGTTTTCGAGCCCAAAGCTACTGCAAAGGAGCTGTGGGACACTCTCGAAAATAAGTACAAAGTGAATAACGCTGGCACAAAGAGATTTGTTGTCACGGACTTTCACGAGTACCGTATGACTGACAGTAGGGGTGTCATGGAGCAAGTTGAGGAGCTCCAAATGATTTATCACCGCCTTGAGGCTGAGGGGCTAGTTATTAATTGAGAAAGACTTTCAAAACTACCCGAAGCACAAGCGGAAGGAAATGAGATTGGAGGGGCTCATAGAGAAGCTCAACATCGAGGTGAGCAACCGTCGCTCCGTGAGGAGAGTCGGTGGTGCTGTCATCCCGATGGCAAAGGCCAATGTGGTCGAAAGCTCCAACGTCAAACGGAAACGTTTTGACACCGGAGGCAGTGCTGTTGTCGCAAAGAAATTTGCGGGAACCTGCTTTGTGTGTAACAGGACCGGCCATCGTGCGGCGGACTGTTATGACAATAAAGGCGCTGCTAAGCCTAAGCCCCCCCCCCCCGAGAAACTTCAAGGGCAAAGGGAAGAGGAAAGCTCCAGCTCAGGCTCATCTGGCTGAGGGAGGACGAGATGACGACCACTTTACTGCTGTGGTCTCTGAGGTCAATCTCGTGGGGAGCAACCCCAAAGAGTGGTGGCTGGATACTGGCGCCACAAGCCACATCTGCTCAACAAGGTGGATGTTTAAGACCTACGAAGCGGTAGAGGGAGAAAGCTGCTTCATGGGAAATTCTGCTACTTCCAAGGTGGAAGGAAAATGAATGGTCGTGATGAAGATGACCTCGGGAAAAGAGCTGAGGTTGACAAATGTGCTTCATGTTCCGGATATCCGCAAGAATTTGGTATCAGGATCGGTGATGGTGAAGAACGGGTTTAAACTAGTTTTAGAATCCGATAAACTTGTAATCACCAAGAATGGTGTCTATGTAGGCCGTGGCTATATGACCAACGGCATGTTTAAGTTGAACGTAGGGACACCTGCTCCCAATAAAGGTGCTAAAGCTGAGGCTAGCACAAGTACTGTAATGACTGTTGCCCAAGAGGCCAATAAAAATTCTGAGTTTAATTATTTATTTGAGTCATTTCATTTGTGGCATGGTAGATTAGGTCACGTGAATTATAATTCTTTAAAGAAATTAATTTCACTAAAACTAATACCAAATTTCGTTTTTGATAAGCAACACAAATGTGAGATTTGTGTAGAAGCAAAATTAACGAAATCATCGTTTCAACATGTTGAACGAGAAAGTGAACCTCTCGGTCTAATACACACGGATGTATGCGACTTAAAGTTTATACAAACACGAGGAGGGAAAAAGTACTTTATCACCTTTATAGATGATTGTACTAGATACTGCTACGTTTACTTAATGAGAAGTAAAGACGAAGCAGTTGAGAAATTCGCTCTTTATAAGACCGAAGTTGAAAATCAACTCAATAAGCAAATTAAAACATTGAGAAGTGATAGAGGCGGTGAATATGAATCACCGTTTGAGCAGATATGCGCTGAAAGCGGCATTATACATCAAACCACAGCCCCATACACTCCCGAGCAAAATGGGGTTGCTGAGCGTAAAAATAGAACGCTAAAGGAAATGATGAATGCTATGCTAATCAGTTCTGGATTACCCCAGAACATGTGGGGGGAAGCGATACTTTCCGCTAACTATGTTTTAAACAAGTTACCACATAAGAAGCGAGAAAAGACCCCATATGAATTATGGAAAGGTCATCAACCCAGTTATAAGAACCTGCGGGTTTGGGGTTGCCTCGCAAAGGTCCTAGTTCCCACTCCTAAGAGGATGAGAATCGGTCCTAAGACGGTGGACTGTGTGTTCATCGGATATGCACAGAATAGTAGTGCATATCGGTTTCTCGTGCACACGTCGGACAATCCCGATGTGCACGTAGATACGTATATGGAAAGCCGAGAGGCCTCTTTCTTTGAAGATATCTTTCCCCGGAAATTACCTACATCTGTACCAACTGAAGAGTTGAACAGTGAAGGAAATGTGGGGGCAAGTGAACCGACAGAGGAAGAGGAAGAGGAAGAGCCTCAGCGCAGCAAAAGGGCAAGGAAGGAAACTTCCTTTGGACCTGATTTCCTAACCTTCATGGTTGAAGGCGAACCGGCGACATATAAACAAGCTATGTCAACACCGGATTCCCAATATTGGGAAGCAGCTATTCAAAATGAAATTGAATCAATCATGCAAAACCACACTTGGGAACTAGTGGATCTTCCGAAAGGATGCAAGCCCCTAGGTCACAAGTGGATCTTCAAGAGGAAGTTAAAGGTTGACGGCACGATTGAGAAATACAAGGCGAGACTTGTAGTAAAAGGCTTCAGGCAAACGGAAGGTGTCGATTATTTTGACACGTATGCCCCTGTCTCCAGGAAAACGTCTATCCGAATCGTCATTGCTCTCGCAGCTTTGTTTGATATGGAAATACATCAAATGGATGTAAAGACGGCGTTTCTAAATGGAGAACCGGAAGAAGAGATTTACATGGAACAACCGGAAGGGTTTGTAGTTCCTGGTAAAGAGCACCAAGTGTGCAAACTTGTAAAGTCTCTATATGGACTCAAACAAGCGCCAAAGCAATGGCACGAGAAGTTTGATAGAATTATGCTATCAAACGGTTTTCACATCAATGAGTGTGATAAATGTGTCTACTCTAAAGGAAGTGGAAGAGACTGTGTTGTAGTCTGTCTCTATGTGGATGACATGATCATAATTGGGAGTAATGATAGAATCAGCTCCACAAAGAAAATGTTATCACAACACTTCGATATGAAGGACCTGGGTATAGCTGATGTAATACTTGGTATGAAGATTACCAAAACATCAGAAGGGTATGCCTTGTCCCAAAGTCACTATGTTAAACAAGTTTTAGACAAGTTTGACAAGGACAGTAAAGCTATGTCAAGAACCCCAATTGAGTTCAACTGTAACCTGAAAAAGAATTTCGGTAAAAGTGTGAATCAATTGGAGTTCTCCCGAGTCATAGGCAGTCTCATGTATATAATGAATTGCACTATACCAGACATAGCAAATTCAGTGAGTAGACTGAGCAGGTACACCAGTAATCCAAATGAGGAACACTGGAAGGCCATAATGAAACTTCTCAGGTATATGAGGTTTTCAGCCGATTACGGGCTGCACTATACCAGATATCCAGCGGTACTGGAAGGGTATTCAGATGCCAACTGGATATCAGACTCCAATAACACAAGATCCACGAGTGGATGTGTTTATAATGGGAGGAGCTGCTGTGTCTTGGAGATCCTCCAAACAGACATGTATTGGAAGGTCAACTATGGAATCAGAATTCATAGCGTTGGACTTAGCAACCGAAGAGGCAGACTGGCTGAGAAGTCTATTGGAAGGAATTCCAATGTGGCCGAAACCTGTTCCCGCAATAAGCATGCATTGCGATAGTCAATCAGCTATTGCGCGGGCTCAGGATCATATGTATAATGGAAAGTCTCGACATATACGTCGGAGACATAAATCGGTAAGGGAATTGTTATCCAACGGTGTGGTATCCTTAGATTTTGTGAGATCAAAGGAAAACATAGCGGATCCATTAACAAAAGGCTTGACTCAAGTAGGAGTCGAGACGTCATCGAACGGAATGGGATTAAAGCCCATTAAATTGGTGGCCCCTCCGTAGGCAACCCAACCTAAACGGAATCATTCCTGATAGGTTCAAAGGGAAACTGAACTGTGGGGGCAACCGAACAAAGCACTCGGGAACTTGGAGTTCCCACCCCATTTCCGCGATGACAGAGTGATAGACCTGTACCATTGTAAGGGTGAGCTTGAGGCTCTTAATGATCCAAGTAACTCGACGGTCGAGTAAAGTGAGTCAGGACACTTTCGACTTGGAACACCTATAACTAGTGTGTAAGGCCGGTACCATGTGATGAGCTTGGGCTAATTCACTAGAGCACTGAGTTGAAGTTGCCAAGGCAGTACAGGCCAAATATGGACAACAACTAAAGGGCCTAGTACGTGGGTAGAGAGGGCACTGTGCGGGTGCCATTCTGGGATACACAAAGCTTGATGGTTCAAAGTTTTACAGCTACCTAATAGCAGTATTCTGGGTGGTACTCCGCTACGGCAGGTTCAAGGCGCGCGCTACCTGACCTTAGGCAGTGAACTTTTGCGGTTCTCTTGATTTGCATTTAGGACATGGGCTTTCGAGCCAATTGCATTCATGTGGGGGATTGTTGGAAAAAATAGGAAAACATGTACTTTAAACATGGTTTTCCAAAGTGGTCAGGGACCAACTTTGAGTCAATTTTTAATGCGACTCCTCAGTTTTCTGAGGCCATACTCTATGTGTTTGAGTAGCTCGTGTGACGAGCTTCGCAACGGTATATCGCATGACCTATTCGGAGGAATGGTGTGAATGATAATTGGACTCGAAGATTGGTACTCGAAAGAGGGAAAAACCGAAATCTGGAAAGTGGAATAGAGAGTGGGAATAAACCATGAGGGTTATCCCACATTGGAAAAACAAGGTTGTTTTTTACTCTATATATACAAGTCCATCCCATGTAGTTGGTAAACTAATAAAGTCCGCATACCCATGAGTGGGTTAGTGTGTACCACACACGCGCGCGCTCGCTCGGGCCTTGGGCCGCGGGATGCGGGATTTGGGATTTGGGATTTGTCTTGGGTCTTGGGTCTTGTACTAAATCTGAAAAGGGACTTTTGCATATTTGCAAGAGCAGTCCCTAGAGTTCCAGAAAGTTTGAAACTCCAGCAGTTATGGAGGCGGATTCTGGGGATGTAACTCCCAGAATTAAATGACCACATTCAATTCTGCGGTTTCAGAATCCTCTATAAAGAGGCAGTCATCCCTTCACATTTCATACATTCGAAATCAGTCTACCTTCTCTCTAAAACAGCATATTTTTTTATAGCATTTAGAACCAGAGAGAACCACCCACCAACAGCTCGACTTAGACTCGTCGCCAGTTTCCGGCGAGTCTTCCGAGAGACGTTGTACCTTGGGATCGAAGCCTTAAGGGCATACTGTTAACAGTAGCCTCGTCCGTTTATTTTTACATTCTGTCCGTTTATTTTCCGCACTTAAATTCTGTCTTTTACATTCTGGTTTTCCAATTCAGTATTTAAATTTCAGTTTTTTAATATTCTGTCCTTAGCTGTAGCCTTTTTATTCTGTTTGTACTATTCTGTAATTAGTTTAAAGTTCTGTTTTATTGCTGTAATTACATTTCTGTAATTTAATTCTGTAATTAGTATAGTTTCAATTCAGTCCTGTATTTTCAATTCATAACAGAACAGTCCGGCTGTTAAGTTTTTACTTTCCAGTCCGGCAGTTTCTTTTAATTACAAAACAGTACATCAGATTATTAATTGATAATAATCTGATAACGTTTGTTTTATTTACTTTTCAGTACCTACATGTTGTAATCAATTTATTGTATTTCATTTGGAAATTAATAAAGATTACACTGGTTTTATTTAATTATTGTTTAGTCCTTTAATTATTGTTAATTGTTATTTCGTACACGGAAACCAACACCAACATCTAACAAAATCTCATTCCTTATTTTTCTGGCTTGAAAAAAGAAGTGCAACGCAAGACAAACAACTAATTTTTTTTTTATAATCTCAAATAAGTCAATTTTCTGCTCTAAAACTGCATTCAAACAAACTTTCAACCAAGAAACATGAAAACAGCAAACACCACGTAACAAGCAATGACATAAACCGCTACAATAACTATATACAGGGCACATAAAACAGGATAAATTAGTGAAGCAAGTTTCAAGAAAATGGGTTATTAGAAAATGAACGGAAATGGGTGGTAGTCAGATTGCCAATAATAGTGAGTTATGTCTAAAAAATAAGTTTTTAAGAAACAGAACCTTGTAAGTTACATCCTTTTCCATGCTGTATTGCTCTCTTCCTTCCCATTCTTCTCCACTCTCTCTCTCTATATATATAAATGTGTAAATGTGTGTGTATACCCTCTATAATAAATGTAAATATCTCTCTCTCTGTATGGACAAGTTTTAAGTTAAGTGCTTTTTCATTTGTTTTCTGTGAGCTATGCAAAAGAGGGGCATTTCCTCCTCTTTTGCTTAGCTCTCAAACATTTAAATGAAAAATTACTTGAAACTTGTCCAAGCTTATCCACAGGAGAGAGAGATTTACATTTAAAATCTCTTTTTTCGTGTTTGGTAGGAATATCTTTTGTCATAAGTAGAGAAGTATGAGTAGTATTAATTAAAAGATCCTAGTAGCTGCATATTATAACTACATCAAACCAAGAGAAAAGTTTAATGAAGTTAGCTTGAAACATTTAATTTCTACAGTTCAAACTTAAGAAGCATAGTTTCCAGTACCTTAGTTTTCATTTCAAAACCGACCGTCTTTTCTGCCTGTTACCGGTTTCCCGACTCTCGTTTCACATTAATTTACGTCATTCTGTGTAAATGTTTGATTTTCTTTTAAATTCTTTCATGAGTTGAGACGACTAGGAAAAAAGCATTTCTCAAACCAGTACAACAGATTAGAGTTGCTGTTTCCTGAGTTCAAAACAATCTTATTCTCATCTTACACAAACTACCCTTAAATAAGTCCTTGCTTACTAATCTTATACTAAAAAGAACCTACAGTAATAACCCAAAGCCAAAAACATCAGATTTCAACTTCGACCTTCCAAATTGTAAAAATATAAACTTAATAAGAAAAAAGTCATAGACGGCAACAATAAAAGATCCTTGTTGCAAGCTGAGAATCGCCAGTAAGGGCTTGTTTGGCTGCATTGTAGCAAATAAATTGGATTTTTCATGTTGAAAAAAGCTAAGTTAACCTACCTTTTAAGCTTATTGTCTTTTCAGACTAAAAGAACCAGATCAGATCAGCTATAAACTGCTCAACAAAATAGTCTTACTTTTAAGCAGAACAAGAACATAAAAGCTGCAACCAAACAACGACGTCTAATGCAAGTTTTATGCAAGCCGAATTAGTATCCTCTTTTCTATCTCAAATAAGCCAACCTTTTTGCTCTAAAACTACAGCCAATCGAGCTCTTAACAAAGAAACAAAAAAGCATCAAACACCAAGAGGCTAAATAATGACAAAACCAAGAAAAGTCATGTTAATCAAGCTATTAAAACTTCAAAAAAAATTCAGGCTAAGGAAACCAGAAAAGCTCAGGCTGATTACCAAAATGTAGTCTTACTTTCAACAACAACAACAACAACAACAAATATCATATAAGCTGAGCTTCAATAATGTCTCAACCACTAACAAAATCTCATTGCTCATTTTTCTGGTTTGAAAAAAAAAGTGCTATTTAAGACAAACTACTATATTTTTTTCTTAATCTCAAGGAAGCCAACTTTTTGCTCTAAAACTGCATGCAATCAAGCTTTCAACCAAGAAACATGAAAATAACAAACACCATGTAACAAACAATGACGTAAACTACTAAAACAACCAAATACAGGGTAAATCAGACAAGCAAGCTTCATGAAAAAAGGCAAATAATAATGAACTAGGTGTAAAAAACAAGTTTTAACTACTGTTTTTTTTTCTTAATCTCAAATAAGACAACTTTTTGCTCTAAAACTGCATCCAAACAAGCTTCCAACTAAGAAACATGAAAATAGCAAACACCATGTAACAAACAATGACAAAAACTACTAAAATAACCAAATACAGGGCACATAAAACAGGGTAAATCAGAGAAGCAAGTTTCAAGAAAATGGGTAGTAATAAAAAAGACAAATAATAATGAATTAGGTGTAAAAAATATTAAAAAACAAGTTTTAAAGAAATAGAACCTTGTAAGTTTCATCTTCTTTTTGTGTTGTTGCTTTCTTCCTTGCCATTTTCTTCACTCTCATCTCTCTCTCTCTCTCTCTCTCTCTATATATATATATATATATATATATATACGTGTGTGTGTGCATGTATATGTTTGTGAGTTAATGTAAAACCCTCTACTGTGGAAAAGTTTCAATAATTTTTCATTTGATTGTTTTTGTGAGGGGGAAATAATGTGTTAGTATTTCAAAATTGAGTCAAATCACAAATCTGTAATGTATTTTTTTCCACCACAAAAGTAGTAAAATTGTCTGCAACAAGCAATAAAACAGCTAAGCAAAAGGCATCACCATTTTAGGCAATGTTTTGGAGGTTATTGAATGTACATGCATTTTTGTCATAGGTAGATAAAGTTTAATGGCAGGTGTAGTCTTATTTAAAAGATCATATTACCTACATTATTTAACTAATTCAAACCAATAGAAAAGTTTAATGAGGATTCTAAATAAATAAATAAGTTTAATGAGTTTAGATTGTTTTTTATATACTAAAAATTAACCTGATCTATTACAAGTGAATAATATAGAGAGATAACAAATAATTATGTGTGTTATTGATTCAAGAAAAATATGGATTGATGGATACAATTAAATAGTAACTCACTAAATAAGGTAACCACGGATAATAAGCACCACTAATTGATACATGAAAATATTTTCATATTCCTCGATATCATGCACTAATTGATTTAATTTAATTATCATTGTCATATATTTGACCAGATCATCGATCATATATCTTAACTCTCCCCCTCAAACTGGAGCGTGTAAGTTATGAAACGCCCAGTTTGGAGATCTGAAAGTATTGTATGTTTTGATCTTACATTTTCGGTCTTTCTTCTTCTTCGTCTTACGCACCATTTCGAACAACATATCAATAAATGAATACTTTCATCTTCTTTATCGTTTTTTTTTACGAAATAACTATTTGTAATTTAAAAATACACTTAATTTCTCCTAATTTTATTGATTAAAATTTAAAACTAGATATTTTAGAAATGAAAATTTCCCTCATACAGTTATTCGAGGTAGAGAAAATTTGGCAGAACACAATTTTACTTGCCTATTTTGGTTTAAGGCGACGAAACCTTATTTTACTTGCCATTTTAGTTTAAGAACAATCTCATTTCAGGAAGTCCAAGTTAAGAAAATATCATTTAGTTATAATAAAATGTAGGAGAAATAAAGTTATTTGTCGATACCAAATTGAAATTTCAAAAAAAAAAAATATAAAGAAAATTACTCTTATCTTGATGACCCGGATAAAATGACAAGCTTTTGGGTTATTCTTTGAGCTATGTGAAATATACGCCAATGGTTGACCATTTAAAAAGAATTTAATAACCGGAAAAAAAAAAAACAATGTTGATTTCTAGGTTTTGAATTTGTTATGAGCGGAAGCTTATTTTCTTTTGGAAAAAACGAAAACAAACAAAAGCTATACCGATCTTGGTCCGGCGAACGACATCTCGCCGCCTGTCGGATTTTGTTTATTTTTAAAGCTCAGAACCTAGCCAAAGGATGGCCGGTTTGTATAATAGTCAACCTCCGCCTAATTTGTTGATTGCCCTTGTTGAATTTATCGTAAATTGACTAATGCACAAGTGATGGGAGTGTTTAAATTGTCTCACATGACTCACACATTGTGTAAGTATTGATAAAGTGAATAATTAATATATGACTATCTTCTTCCTTACTAATAAACCTTTTAATAGGAAATAGTACTTGAGATTTTACAACAAGCAGGTTTTACTAAATCCCTAACAACTTTGACAACTCACAACAAGCAGGTTTTACTAAATCCCTAACAACTTTGACAACTCACATTGCGCTAATGAATTTAGCTTGTAAAATCTAATTTCTACGGTTAAAACTTATAAGCATGGTTTCCGGTAAATTTGTTTTCGTTTCAAAACCAACCATGTTTCCTCCCTGTTGCCGGTTTCCCGACTATTGCGTCACGTTATTTTACGTGAATTCGTGTTTTTTTTTTCTTCATGATTCACTCTAATAATCTTCATGGTTTCTTTTCCTACTGCATTTAAAACCCTTTTTTAAAGTGTTTGGTAGGAATATCTTCTGTTGTCATAGGAAGGAGTAGTATCATATTAATTAAAAGATCATCCTAGTACCTACAGTATTTAACTTATTCAAACCAAGAGCATAGTTTAGGTTGTAATGTCATAATACTGTACATGCATGTTTTATTGGTACGGCATGGGATTGTCTTTATTTTGGTGTGAAGTTATTTTTTGGAAGTTGAAAATTAAGTGTTTTTTTTTTAAAGGTAAACTATTCACTTCCGAACAAACAAATTACACATGATGAGTTATATCAGTGTTTGCGGCTGAACATACACAAAGAGGAAAATCCTCTATCCAAATATTATTGGACTTACAACTTAAGGCCAATTTTGTCAACACGTGAGCGGGGACATTTTCCTCCCGACGAACATGATAAAAACCTTTACAAGAAACACGTTTACCTAGAGATTTTATGTTTTTTACGATTGCTCCAAGTTCACATAATAACTCATTAGAAAAGCTCAACAGATTAATGACAGACATACAATCTGACTCAATAGCGAAATTCTTCAATTTTCTAGCAATTGTTAAGTCTATACATGCCTTTATTGCGAACAATTCAGCCGCTTCACAACCTATCAGGAGAGGTAAAAAAGACGTCGAAGCAGCTACAATAATTCCCTTGTCGTCCCTCGCAACAACACCTAAACCACAATATTTTTCCGCGTTATCGATTGCCGCATCGGTATTTATTTTTATGGAACCAACATTGGGAGGAGTTCACTTTACTAGACTTTTTTTCTTCTCTGCTGATGGAATAAAATTACTTTCTTTATATTCCTTCAAAAAAATATAGTACACGAGATAACATCTGCTGGATTCGGAACATTCACTTTATCAAGGGCATTATTTCTCACATACCAAAACTGTCACGAAATCACCTAAAATAACTTAAAATCATTCACTGTTAAAACACTCGATACGTGCATGAGAAATTCTAAAATACAGTTTTCGAAATGACAATCCAGTAGATATGAAAAACCACTTAAACTCCATATTTTCTTTTGAAAAAGACAACCCCAAATCGAGTGAAAAGTAGTCTTAGAGTGACCGCCACACCGAAAACAAAATGTCTCAGTTTTTATCCCTCGTTAGCATAAATTTATATTCGACGGGAGCCAATGTTTTGTTAATCTCCATAAGAAAATTAAGTGATTGAGATTAAGGATTGAAGTGAATACACGTTTACTATTTATCATGAGGTCTGGAAAAAAAAACAAGAAAGAAGGAATTTTTTTAATGAGATATGTAGCAAGTTATATTGCACTGTTGTGCGTAATTTAGTGACTTATGTAGCTAGTTATCCTCAGAGAACGAACTACATAGACACGGTCGGGGACTGTTTTAATTTATTTTATGAAAAAATAGATTTTTTATATGTATTTTGATCAAAAAACTTTAATTTTTAGTGTTTCACCCACCTGACAATATTGGTTCCATCAATGGTTATACTCTATACATATATAAGAAGGTGGTGTGACATCGTTGAGAATAAGGCTCTAAATGAACCGAGTTGTTCATGAACAGACTCGTGTTCGGCTCGTTAAATGTTCAGCTCGTGTTCGTTCATTTATTAATGAACAGAAGCTCAACTAAGTAATAAGGCTCGTGAACAGCTTCGGGGTCGTTTAATTATTTTAATATTTTTTTTCCTGTACATTCCTGCTTATATACGAAAATTTGATCAAATATAGTGTTAATGTTTGATAAATACTCTTCAATTTATATAATAA
Source organism: Primula vulgaris (assembly GCA_963920805.1). Lineage (NCBI taxonomy): Eukaryota > Viridiplantae > Streptophyta > Magnoliopsida > Ericales > Primulaceae > Primula > Primula vulgaris. The sequence goes on along the minus strand of OY987218.1, from coordinate 15,927,815 downwards.
ATTTATTTTTTAAAGATAAATCTAAATAAAATTGAAACTCACAATAATTAAACGTATTAGTATTGATTTTAGCTAAGTAAAAAAATATTTTTTAAGCGAAACAATGATAAACTTGTTCGAAATCATGTCTAAACAGGGCTTGTGTTCAAACTTGGGCTCGAGCTCGTTTATAAAGTGACGAGTCTGAACAAGATTTTAGGACTTGTTTAGTAAACGAGCCGAGCTTGAACAGAGCTAGGCTCGGATGTACTCATTTGCCGTATGAGAATGCTCTTAGTTTCGTCTACGGTTAAAACTTAGAACCATCGTTTCCGGTATATTCGCTTTCGTTCAAACCGACCGTGTTTCTTGCCCGTTTTTGGTGCCCCGACTCTTACGTCATGTCACTTTACCTCATTTCGTGTAAACTGTTTTTTTTTATCTTCATGTTTCACATTTCTCTTAAATCAACTCCAAGGTTGAACGCTATCTCACTATTGCATCAAACCTAGTGTGATTTTTACACTATACCATTCTCCAACATAGCACTATTATAGTGCAACTTTAACATCATTTTGATGCAAATGAACAGCGTTACATCATATTTAGATTCATCCACACTAAACACTATTCACATATAATCTAATATATTTAATATTGTTATGTAATAGTATAATTTATCTGCACTAAACATTATTTACACATATTAGAGTATTTTGCGGTAAATATTATGTTTTAAAATAATAAATTATTATTTTTCTTAAAAAATTACTAATTTTATTTAATATTATATAAAAAATTGTCAAAGTAAATTTTAGTAAATTAATATTAATGTTGAAAGGTTAATGCTTTAAAAAAAATCTTTTGTATTAAAATAAAAAAATATTCCAAATAATATACATTTTAGTGTGATGTTTAGTGTATGTGGGTTGGAGATGAAATAATCGATAGTTTTTATACTATTTTAGCGTAAATTTTGCATCATTTTCCATTTTAGTTTTATATGGATGGAGATGGCCTTGTTGTTTCGTGGTTTTTCTTCGAGCAAACATATATTTAGTACCCCCAACTAACAGTCATTAACAAATTAGAGACCAAGATACTGATATTAACAATTGAGTTATTGAACTATATATTTTTTCCCAAACTGGGGACATTTTTTAATTTAATTGGACGGCAGTTAAGTTTAAATTTTATTTCAGTCCCAAATTTTATAAAACATATCAATTTAACCCAAAAAGTTTATAAATTTACATTTTTGACATACCAATAAACAAATAGTTACATATACATATACATACTCATACATATATATAAAATACAGAAAAATATTAAAAAAATACACAATTTATATATATAGAGAGATATTTATATATACATACACTAGTAATCGTAGCCCACGCGTTGCGTGTGTGACACGTAGTTGCATAAATATAAATATGATCCGGCACAAATAAATTTAACATTTTCAAAAATTTTACAAAAATAATTGGATGAATATCGTAAAAATATAATGTTTTATTGTTATAGTAATATAAAAATGCATGTATGATGATTTGTTTGGGAGATAATTTGATATGTGAAACAAAAGAATATTTATTTATTTATTTAAATTGCATTAATTTATTTTAGTAATTAGTAAATTAGAATATGGGCAATTTTGGAAAAAAATTGGTAAAATTGGGCAGACTCAAGATTTCTCGAGATCCCTATATTTATGTTTTATTGTTTCAGCCACCTGACAATATTGGTTCCATCAATGGTTATACTCTATACATATATAGGAAGATGGTGTGACATCGTTGAGAATAAGGCTGTAAATGAACCGAGTTGTTTATGAACAGACTCGTATTCGGCTCGTTAAATGTTCAGCTCGTGTTCGTTCATTTATTAATGAGCAGAACCTGAACTAAGTAATAAGGCTCGTGAACAGCTTCGGGGTCGTTTAATTATTTTATTTTATTTTTTCCTGTACATTCCTGCTTATATACGTAAATTTTATCAAATATAGTGTTAATGTTTGATAAATACTCTTCAATTTATGTAATAAATTTATTTTTTAAAGATAAATCTAAATAAAATTGAAACTCACAATAATTAAACGTATTAGTATTGATTTTAGCTAAGTAAAAAAATATTTTTTAAGCGAAACAATGATAAACTTGTTCGAAATCATGTCTAAACAGGGCTTGTGAACAACTTGGGCTCGAGCTCGTTTATAAAGTGACGAGTCTGAACAAGATTTTAGGACTTGTTTAGTAAACGAGCCGAGCTTGAACAGAGGCTCAGATGTACTCATTTGCCGTATGAGAATGCTCTTAGTTTCGTCTACGGTTAAAACTTAGAACCATCGTTTCCGGTATATTCGCTTTCGTTCACCGACCGTGTTTCTTGCCCGTTTTTGGTGTCCCGACTCTTACGTCATGTCATTTTACCTCATTTCGTGTAAACTGTTTTTTTTTTATCTTCATGTTTCACATTTATCTTAAATCAACTTCAAGGCTGAACGCTATCCCACTATTGCATCAAACGTAGTGTGATTTTTACACTATACCATTCTCCAACATAGCACTATTATAGTGCAACTTTAACATCATTTTGATGCAAATGAACAGCGTTACATCATATTTAGATTCATCCACACTAAACACTATTCACATATAATCTAATATAACACTATTCACATATAATCTAATATATTTAATATTGTTATGTAATAGTATAATTTATCCGCACTAAACATTATTTACACATATTAGAGTATTTTGCGGTAAATATTATGTTTTAAAATAATAAAATTATTATTTTTCTTAAAAAATTACTAATTTTATTTAATATTATATAAAAAATTGTCAAAGTAAATTTTAGTAAATTAATATTAATGTTGAAAGGTTAATGTTTTAAAAAAAATCTTTTGTATTAAAATAAAAAAATATTCCAAATAATATACATTTTAGTGTGATGTTTAGTGTATGTGGGTTGGAGATGAAATAATCGATAGTTTTTATACTATTTTAGCGTAAATTTTGCATCATTTTCCATTTTAGTTTTATATGGATGGAGATGGCCTTGTTGTTTCGTGGTTTTTCTTCGAGCAAACATATATTTAGTACCTCCAACTAACAGTCATTAACAAATTAGAGACCAAAATACTGATATTAACAATTGAGTTATTGAACTATATATTTTTTTTCCAAACTGGGGACATTTTTTAATTTAATTGGACGGCAGTTAAGTTTAAATTTTATTTCAGTCCCAAATTTTATAAAACATATCAATTTAACCCAAAAAGTTTATAAATTTACATTTTTGACATACCAATAAATAAATAGTTACATATACATACTCATACAGATATATAAAATACATAAAAATATTAAAAAAAAATACACAATTTATATATAGAGAGATATTTATATATACATACACTAGTAATCGTAGCCCACGCGTTGCGTGTGTGACACATAGTTGCATAAATATAAATATGATCCGGCACAAATAAATTTAACATTTTCAAAAATTTTACAAAAATAATTGGATGAATATCGTAAAAATATAATGTTTTATTGTTATAGTAATATAAAAATGCATGCATGATGATTTATTTGAGAGATGATTTGATATGTGTAAAAAAAAGAATATTTATTTATTTATTTAAATTGCATTAATTTATTTTAGTACTTAGTAAATTAGAATAGGGGCAATTTTGGAAAAAATAGGTAAAATTAGAATAGGGGCAATTTTGGAAAGAATAGGGGCAGACTCAAGATTTTTTGAGTTCACTTATATTAATAGTATGATATGATATGATACACACCCATGGCCACCCGCCGACCCCACCCCACCTCCGGCCTGCCGCCAATTTTTTTAACTATAAAACCTAAAATTTTCTTCAAGAATAATGAAAAACAACCAGTCTTATTAAAGAAGATGCCCTTATTTGATTTGTCTTTTGATTGAAATAATATATATTCGTTGTTGGAGGAAGCATTTCAGTCACCCTAGTTTAGTTTTTGGCATAGCATTTCATATATCCAAAGTTTTTACTCGTTGATTTTACGTTGGTTGGGATTAATAAACACCTACAATTTGTTTTTAATTTTACTCCGTATTATATTTTAATAATATGTTTTAGACTTCCAAAACAACAGCGAAGTAAAGAGCAGTCTTCACAACAAGCTAGCTAGTTAGCTAGGTCTTATTTTGAAGTTTGTTAGTTGTAATCCTAAATAAACCAAAAAGATATTTAATTGACAACCGAGTCCGCAAACAGATGGAAACAACTTTACATCTTTTTCTAAATTTTAAGTACAACATAATAAAATTCGGAAAAAAAAAATATTGAACAGTCCGACCCAAACTGTCCATCAATTAAACAAACATTACTGTCAATCCAAAAATGTTATAATAGCAAACAAAAAACAAAACATATGTATAATAATGAAGTAAAAATAAAGAATAAAAAGAAAAACCTTTTAAACTTGCAACCATCCAGAGGGTGGTGGCGGCCGTTGGTGATGGTGGGTGGTGGTGGGGTGTGTGTGTATATATAAATAAATATATATATATATATATATATAAATTGTGTATTTTATGTATATATATGAGTATGTATATGTATACGTAACTATTTGTTTATGTGTATGTGAAAAATGTAAATTTATAAACTTTTCGGGTTAAATTGGTATGTTTTATAAAATTTGCTGAAACGGAATTTAAACTTAACTTCTGTCCAATTAAATTGACGGAGATCACCAGTTTAGAAAAAAAAAATGTAGTTCAGTATGTCAATTGTTAACGTCAATATTTTGGTAACCATTTTCTTAATGACTAATAGTTAAGGATACTAAGGTATTTCGCAACTATCGTTAAAAGCCAGAAATATTATGATTTATGACCTGGAAAGTTAAACTACTACATCTGAGTTCATATATCTTAATCTGAAAGAAGCTAGAGCTAGGCTGAGCTAAGCATCCCGAATGGAATTCCATATGAAATAAGCTAGAGCTAGGCTTCCTGAGTCTGAGATTGATATGAGCAAACTAACTCAATTAGTCCTTTTGCTTGTTAAAAACGGCTTTTCAAAAGTTGATGATAGTTTTTTTTACCTATCAACACTTTTCAAGAAGGGTTTAAGGCTAGAAAAGGGCTTGTTCAGTTTATTTCATTCCAAAATTGAATTTTCAAGTTTTTGGAATTACTTTAGAATTAAAATGTCAGGGTTATTCCTTGACTTTAGGAGATATCTGAATGGCACGTATACAAGATATTTGTTTGAATGGACGTCCAATCTATATCTTTTTTTTTTTTTTTATGTATTACCTGTGACCATAAGTTCACTTTTTAATAGGCATGTAACATCTTATGCCCACTTTCTCATTAAGGCGTATTTTTGGTGAACTTGAAAAAGGCAAAAGGTGTTTTACAGAACCTAAATTTAAAATGCATTTTCATACAACTTTTCGATAGATTTGTCTTGTAATAGATACATAAGATAAAAGTACAACCGATGAAGTGGATTCTCAATCTTGATTCGAGCTTGAAGAAGGCTCAGATAATGATTTACAAACGAGCCGAGGCTGCATATAGAGACAACATTTATTCAAGGCCGAACTTATTTCCCCAAGCCAAACAAGCAAGATACAGACTCAAAGATACTAATTAAGCGTTATTTTTCATTACTCAAGGCCACAAGAAAACTCATCCACCTTTTACAAATTAGCTACAACAACCGGAACATGACATAATTATTCATTTTCTTTGATCATAAACAATGTTACTTACTAACCCATGGTATAGCTAGGAGTGGGCAGGTTAATCACAGTGCTCTTCACCTTGGTCATCATGTTAATGCTGTTAGTTATCCCTTGTGATCCGATTCCACTGTCCTTTATACCCTAGAATTTTTTAAGAAAAACGTGTTAAGATAGTAACGCTTGTCAATCAAGTAACATATAAATATATAATTAAACCATCAACACCGCAAGATATGCTTGGTTTTATATCGTTTCTAGGAAATTAACCGAGTATGTATTTCTTGTCAGAGCAAAAAACTAGAATGATATAATTTAATTTTCATTTCTAGTCAACCTGGAAGGGAAAATGGTCGGGTCCTCGAGCAGGAGCTGAGTTAATCTGAACCGTCCCTGTCTCCATTGCATCACTGATCAAGATTGCTTTATTGATGTCTTTAGTGAAGATACAACCCTGTGATACAGTCACATTCAATCACAATAGCCTTCACGCATAAACACTGGTATAACTATAAATTGAATAAACCACCCTCTTTTCTAGAACGAAACATCCTTACTTCTTTAGAAAAAATCAAAAGAATGACAGGGCAGGTCATTAAACTTAGTCTATTCAAAATTATCGCATGTTAACAATGCCATTTTGGGACGAAGCTTTAAAGTCTTCTTTGAGACCATATTTTGAGCAGCAAAATGCTGATGACACACACACACACATACACGGATATATACTTTATAATATATATAGGTAGTGATCAAGGGACATTATACTGGACATCAAAAAGAACATTAAACTTAAAAAATGCAGCTAAGTTGATATTTTTTTGTATGATGTTAGCTAGTGCTTTTTGTTCATGAAATCACTAAAAAAAACCAAGATGTTAGTATGCCACGGGTAAAATTGTAACTACCTGTAAGCCGAAATTGCTAGCATTGCAGTGGTGGATCCCTTCTTCCACCGAGTTAATTCTGATAACCGGCAAAACGGGCCCAAAAGGCTCCTCCCAAGCGATCCTCATATCAGGCCTAACATTATCCAACAAAAGAGGCCAGATAAGGTTGCCCTCTCTTTTATACTCTTGACAAAATGTAGCTCCTTTTTCCTTAGCGTCCTTAACAAGGCCTTCGATGTAATTTGCTGACGATTCTGTGACAACTGGTGTAATGTCGCAATCATCCTCGGGTGGGCCCACTTTTAGTTTTGCCACCTTGGCATTTATTTTCTCAACGAGGTTGTCGGCAACTTGTTCCATGACCAAGACAACTTTCACTGCCGTGCATCTCTGTCCACTGTCACGTATCACATAGGCAAAATTTAGGTGATGTAGATGAGAAAATGAAAAGGCCCAGTACTACTTACACCAAAAAAAAAGGCCCAGTACTACACTGTGATTGAAGTGTCATTCTAATTGGTATCATGTAGACTAGTTAGAATTTTTAGGTTGTGGTCCAATATTCTGAAGATTTTGATATTATGGAGTGGTGAAGTAACAATCTTAAGAGTCATAAATACATATGAAATATTGAAATAGTAATAAATTCATTAATGTCGTAAGTATTTAATTTTCGTGATAGAAAAGCAGCTGAAATTTCATGACTAGGACATAGACGATTTGGAGAGTCCGTGGGAAATTCACCAAAAAAGAGGACGAGTTCATATGGTAATTGTTATATAAGCACTATTTATGAACCAATAAGAGTGCAAAAATGTGATGAACATTTCTGCCGACATATGTAAAGCGTGAGAAGCAACAAATGAGAGCACCCACAAATTTCTAATGAAGATCGCTAATTAACCTGTAAGAGAAACCTCCTTTAATGATATTAGCCGCTACAAGATCTAAATCAGCATCTTCGAGAACAATACAAGCATCTTTTCCACCCAGCTCCATTTGCAGTGGGATCATTCCCGCTTTCTTTGATATCGCAACACCAGTGTCTCCTCCAGTGAAGCTGCACAGAAAAGTGATACATATTATATGCGTAAAATTAAGGCTGTCATATAAGGGCCGGTTTAATTTTGTTCACTAAAAGGACCTAAGTACTACGGCTATGTTTGATCTGGAAAGGTGCTTATGACTTATGAGTGTATCAGATTGGTCTGATATACATCCTACTACTACAAACAACCTGCGGAATTTTATTGTTCTAAATACAATTCCTCATTTCGTTTTTATAGGCAACTATGTGAGAGCAAAAGAACTTAGGCTCAAATTTTCAGTACTAAATCCGGATCAAATTAGAATGACAGATATCATAAGAGAGGGAAACTCCTATATTACCTAATACAGTCAACTCCAGGGTGCATAGTTAAGAAGTCACCAATCTCAGAGCCTTTACCGGTAATACAACTAATCAGGTTTTTTGGAAACCCAGCTAAGTGGAAGCAATGTACCATATGAAGGGCAGCCACCGCACCCTATACGAAATACATCAAATAGAACTTCAAAATATGTATGTTTAGAAAATACACAAACTGGGGTCTTGTTATAATTAAGTCAAACCATGCTAATCAAATTTTTTGAAACCATCTCTAATTGGGGATTACAGAAAAGTAGCATTTTAGTAAAAATGAGAGACGATGATATAAAAAAAACTGCTAGACTTCAGAAATTCAGGTGGCTCATACCCCTGCGGTTTGTATTAAAAACATTTTGACTTAACTTTAGGTTATTCAGGATAAGCTGAGTTCATAAGATTCAAGAAACCGAGATTGTCATCGTCTTTTGAAACAAGTTAAGGAAATCCATTTTATTTTCTTATATTCCAGCTTTTGTAATTTTATGGCCTGACCCTGAAATTACGATGATGATTCTGGAAAAATATTGGTAACTTGGTAAAAACTAAAAAAGTAATGAAATAAATTGAAGGGAAAGATACCTGAGTTGGAGGCTTGAGGACAATGGAGTTCCCAGCAATGAGGGCTGGACCGATTTTGGAGACGGCCAAGTTAACCGGATAGTTAAAGGGCGGAATTGCTAAAACTACCCCAAGAGGTATCTGCAGCCCATACCATTTATTGTTAGAGAATTAAGACAAGCAAATTACTATAGCAAACAGTTTTTCTCTTTACATATGCACTGTAATTGCAATTTTGCATCTAATAAAATGTATCATTAACAAAATAAGATCCAAGTGGGTATAAATTGCGTAGCCCGGCTCTTTTTTTCAGAGGAGGGTGGATTGTGTTTTGAGGGTTTAAACACATAGCTAATCTGGTAATATAACAACCATCTAGAAAGACACAGCCTGATTGTCTTAGTATCCTTAGTAATGCTAGCTATGTGTAATGAGCAGGGGCTATTTTGGCTGTGACATTTTAGCTTAATTTTTCTCTGTTGTCAGAACTTTTCTGTATTGGTTAGAAAACTTAGAAACTTGGCCTTTTGCATCTCTCTCCGAAATAGTAAGAAATTCAGCTTGTTACTTGAGCTGCTAATTTATTTCCTTAAAAGCGCAACCAATCAAGCATGTGAGCAGCATTTAAAGAAACTAAGAGAAGATAAAATGACAGGACTCAGGAGTATATAAAGTTGAAATAAATTAAGACTAGCCAAGTCAGTTTAGAAACAACATGCTGATATCACCCTACCTTGAGTCATTATACTATAACTGGATACGGATCCAATAAAGGCGCCACCAGAAAATATTACAGAAAAAAAACGAAAATAAACTGCAAGTCTAAATGTTTTCCCAGACCTCAAACTTTGTAGTTATTTAGTGCAAGTTTCCTTATTATGGACATGTTTAGCTGCAGCTACTAATAAAATATTCAAATATTCTGGTTACATTGAAATGGAGGAAAAACACTAGGGTTTAGCTTAGCGATTCAAGTTTCTATAGGCTAGAAAATCAAATTACAATTTTCAGTCTGACCAACCAAATGCAGTATCATTGATTAATAAATAGACAGATAGGTACCTTAGAAGTAAGGCAATACTTGGTCCTCTCATTTCCTGGAAAACTATCCGATACCAAGAATTTTCCCTCTCCAAGTATCCGAACCCCTTCCTCGGCAGTGTATGAAATGAGATCTCCTGACCTTACAACCTTCAGTAACCAACAAAATCAAAATTAATTTCAAAAAAATGGAGAAATGTCGCATTGCAGCATTGGATATACCTCTGTAACTGCATCTTTGGCAGGCTTAGCAATTTCCTTAACTAGACACTCAGCGATCGGAGCTTTATGTTCCTTAAGAATGGCAGCTGCTTTGTGAAGAAGCTCGGCACGTTTCCAAAGAGGAGTTTTTGCCCATGATTTTTGAGCCGTTTTTGCTAATTCCATCACCTTGTTTACCTCTTCTTGTGTACATGCTAAAATCAGAAACAGATGAAATCAGTTAAGGTACACATTTAAGATGCTTTTGAAATCAATGGTTTCAAAGAATTTCTAAGGATTTGATGTTCTTGTAAATTTAGATGCTGCTAAACACGTTAGCTAAGTAAAAATCATTATATTAGTACAATAGTATTATACCTTTGTTATAATCACTGGTTTTACCCGAATCCTGGTAATGACCTAGCAATTGTCGTATTCATACACATAATTTATTTGTACCACCATGCATAAATCACAAGTATTAGGGACTCTAGACAATTCTGCGAAAATATGGGAGCTATTTTGAAATTTCTACTCTATACTACTTTACTCGTTAGTTAACAGAACCGATAAAAGTAGATTTATCCAGAAACAAAGTCTGGAACAAATTGAATGGTTTTTAGACCCTTCAAGAAAGCAAAAGTGAAGAGAAGTAAAATTCTTGGTGTCTGTGTTGCCTAAATTAAAAGAACCGTCTCCAACCCTTAATATTTTCCTTGTCTTATCCTACATTTCCACTAAAAAGACAGTATAACTTGATCATAAAATGTACTTAACTCCCGAAAACCAGTTAAGCGTTGGCAAAATTATTAACTCGAAAGCGGATCGAAACACTTGCTGTGTTTGAAGTTTGAACTGTATTTTTTAGTGAAGAAAAAAGTGAATATATATAGAGAGAGAGGAATGAGTAAACAATAAAATTGTTCAAGCCTTTTCAACTCTGTATGATGTATGATTAATCATTTGCCTGTGTCTTAATTCTCAATAGCCAAAATAAGTAATGCTTATAATATTACGGCAAAGCTGGCTCTCTTACAAATTTCACTTCTCTATTGCAATTTGGAGCCTTTTTCTTTAAAATTAAAAAAAAAAAACTAATAAATATTTACAACTAAAAGACATGTATACTGTTAGGAGTACATGTGTGTGTCTTTTTTGTATGTAAGGCTAGTTTGCAAATAAAACACATCAATACCAAGGACAACAAAAACAATAATGATATATAGTACTACGTATGTACCTTGAACTTTGTAGTGTGTTTTTCTAGTAGTAGGATTGACAATAGCTACTGATTTTCCTGAAGATGAGACTTTCCACTCTCCATCAGAATAAAATTTGTACACTTCTCCTTCAATAATATCTGTAAACACTCCAGTTCCAGCCATAGTAAGAGATATTGGGAGATAAATATGAATGTACGAATATTATCTAAACATGGGTGTGGTTTATATATATAGGTGAAATGAGAGCCACCCTTCCAGATAAGTAAAACTCGACCACATCCTGGTTAGGTGGCAAGTATATGTAAAGCGTGACATAGCCAATATTGACTGTTGGCCATTGTAACATTTTTCTTTTAGAGTCTTAAGATTACACTCTTATTTTCCCATACTTTTTACATTATTGTAAAATTACTACAAGAAAAGAAAATATTAAGATAACATCGGTTTATCTTTTTGAAAACTGTTTGTAAATTGTAGATCGTTAAATTTTAATAACAGAATAGCAACTAATTAAGTTTCTAAATTCTTACTAAAATTTAATGGCATTCAGTTTACCAACGTTTTTTAAAAAATTAATTGTTGCTATCCCACTAGTTTTTTTAAATTCACTTTGGAAACCCTGAGCTCCTTTGGATGCACGTGTCCTTTCTTTTAAATATCTGATTAATGATGTTAGTTTTGTAAAGGAAACCATGAGCTCATCGTAGTTTGAAGTCAATATACGTGCAATATAATAAGGCATACTAAGCCATTAATGAATAAGAAGTGTATCTACAAACCTTCCTAATATATACGGCTTAAATCTAAATCTTCTATCCTTATTATATATCATCTTTTGAGTCTTTTTATTTATTTTTATTTAAATTTTAAATTTTCATAACTTGTTTCGTAAATTTATAAGCTTTTATATTATATTGTATTCAAATTTTAAAACATTTGGACATAATATTGTTTTAGACAATTTTTCTAAGATTTAATGTTTAATTTATACTAATTTATACATTTATTCCAAAATAAATTGCGTTTGGATTTTTAAAAAAAAATAATTATTGAAATGTATTGATATATGTATTATAGAATTGTATAATTTTTTTTAAGTTTTTTAGAGTGTTTTTTTTGGATAAAATAAACAAATGACCAAAAAACAGAGAATAGATTGAGAAGATTTGTACTCACACGACTACTGTTAGGAAACAAACCGAGTCTTGACTATGGGCTGGTAAATACAATTATCAATGTCTCCCAAGGATTAGATTTACAAAAAAAAAAAAAAATATTTAATTTTATGAATGGGACTACGTACGTAACACTCCAACATAATTAAAAAATGAAAAGTATCAACGGAATGAAAATTAACAAAAAACGTGAAAAAAATCAAATTTACTACTAGAGTTCGTGTCTGTACGTTATGTTGATAACTCCGTTTTAAAAAGCTGGTTTTGTAGTAAAAATTAAAGCTCGATTCAAATCTTAAAAGAAGCTTAAAATCTCGCTTTTTAAACCGCTAAAAGCTTATAGTTTTTACGCTTTTGCGTAGCTCTTGCAAAAACACTTTAGCTACGTTTTTGCTTTTTAAAACACTGCATGGTAATGAATCGGAAGATTTAATAATTGTCCTTTATAACATTGGAAATCCTTCATTCAGGGTAATTTCTTGAACATGCAGTAACCAAAATCTTACCATAATTAGGTTAATCAGTAATGAGGCAGTTCACATTAACTAAATGATAAATATCACTTGCTTCTATCGTAGCATTGCACCATTATTTGTCTTTTGTTGCAAACTTACGATTAGTATTCACTAGCATAAACAAACTTTATTCTTTCTGAAATTATAATTTTCATTTCTTTATGAAACCCGTCATATAATTGATAAGTCTAATAGCTACAACACAATTTTTGCAGCGTAGAATAACCTAGTCGAGTTAAACGTAAACCAAAGGTTTCTAACACGAGTATAATTGCCGTATTGGTATCACACATTTCTTGTCATCTCAACCTTAGCATCAATAATTACTTTCAACAGAACTATATTAATGGTTCACATAGCTTGGAGTAATATTTCGCTCTTCATAGCTTCAACGTCTGAAACCGTAAGTGTCCCGAAAAACTTATATTAGTCACAACTTTTTCGGAAAGAGACACTATATACTCGATCCTTTCTGTTAAGACTTTCCTGATTACTAATTCAGTGCCAAGATCATATCTACACTGATAACTACGACAAATACCTTATTTTAAAAAAACTTATGCAGATAACCATTTACTATGAGTAAACAAACTGTCAGTTTTAAAAGAAACTCCTATAAGTATTGCACTTTAAAGATGTTGCATAATTAGTGGCGAAACCATGCATTATTCAATTTATGAGGAGAGGAGGGGCGTTGATTTTTTTTCCATAAGTACAATAAAAATGAATCGATTTTTTTAATAGTACCTAATAAATACAATTAATTGAAAAGTGAAAGAGTAAAATAATATTAATTAAATGGAAAGAAAAATAATAAGTATGTGATTCAAACTAGGAACCTTGGTGACACAAATGGTTTGTGTTTAGCAACTGAACCAAATTAGCATTTGTTTATTTGTGACACTCTTAATATGTAAAACCTTAAATGTTTCTATATAAAAAAATAATTTTTAAAATTTTCGGGGTGGTGGCCGCCGCTCGCACCCCCTAATTCTGCAGCTGGTTGCATACTCATTATTTTCATGATTTCATCTCAGAAAGTTGCTAGGTGTGTAACGCGCGCCTATATGAAGAGTAGCTAAAAGGTGACCCATGACTGGGGTTTGGTTTGGTAGTTGAGAGAATTTGTAAGCCAGCAACAAGACTTTATGGTATATGATTAAAAGGGACCTGTCCATTTTGTTATACAAGAACCACAAGTTTTTCCAGAGATATAGCTCACTTATGACCTACATCAACTTATCATTTTGGTCCCATGGACCACAATCCCATCACATTAATTATGGCATAATGATCTATCCAGCAGATTGAAATAGACTCAACCAAAACCCAAAAAAATAAAAATAGACTCAACCTCAAGGAGAAACAAGATTAAAGTGAAAAACGAAATTGAATTTTTTGCTTGGTTAATAATGTGAAAGCATCCTCTAAAAACATCTTGAATGAACAATAGGGGGTAGATGGAGACAAGTCACTTAGGCAGTCAAGTGATTAGGCATGATTATTTAGGCAGTAACTTGGCGTATTAGGCGACAATATTAGGCGCTAAGTGACCTATTTCTGCCTAAAGCATGTCTCGTAGTTTTTGAAATATTAGGTGCATGGGAGGTAAATAAAGTCCAAACCCATTGGATTTAACTTCGTCATGTGGTCGATCCTAGGTATTTTATTTCCTATGTACAGTCATAGTAGTGGGTTAATAACTTTAAAAATGCATGTTGTTTTAGAATGGTTACTTTCCATTATGTAAACATGCAGTAATTAGTTAGTACTAGTATTACTCGTTTGCTGAAAATGCAAGCAAATTAACATGCTTTTTGACTAAAATCGTCATTTTCACCCATCCGTCAATCCAAATATATGCCGCCTAGAGAGAGAACCCTCCAAAATAAAGAAAACAATTTATATTGATTACATTAATTCTGTTGCAACTAAGGGATTATATACACCTTTCCAGAAATTTTCAAGATAAAGAGTTCCATTTATATATCAAAAGAAACGCACCTAATTTGGAAGCCTAAATGGCTTTTCCTTGATACCTAACATAATGCATGAAAGGATTCTTGGACGAACATAAAATAACTTGAAAATATTTCGTAAATATTTCTACATACAAATTGGTCTTGTGTCTCTCTTAGAAATATATTCGGTCACGAAAAGGTCTTTCCATCAGCTCATTTCGACGTACTTAAATTAACATCTGATTTACTAAAAAAACATAACAGAAAATACAATTAACTAAGTGCAATAAGTCCTCTAGACTAGGAAAAATAACGTTTTTATTCCATAACACTCGCAGGTACGTACAGAACATGCCACCTCAAGGTGGGGTTTTTAAATCAAGCACACCCAACTTGAATTTGTGAAAACTGATGTTCTCCCAAAGTTTTAGTTAACAGATCAACAACTTAAGTTTAAAGTATAAATGCATGGCATGAATAACCCAAGCATGCAAATTTTCACGCACAAAATGGCAGTCAAATTCAGTATTTATTATTTTTTGTAGTTCATGATATAATGGGTTTGCTGCCAATGCTAAATGTGATTTATTGTCACTTTAGATATAAGTATGCACATCATGAAAAATAAGCAAATCTGACAACAAACAATTTAATTAACAGCAATCTTTTCTTGTATTGGCAAAGAAGCTCGGTTACTTGCACAAAAACCTTTTTAATTTGAGAATAAAATGAGGGGAGTAAAATAACCTTTGACCAATAGACAATAGTACCCTTCAAATTCATTAACGCTATAGCCAACATAAAAATAAAAGGAATTTTTTTTTAACTGTTATGATACATTATGTGGTTGTACATATTCATGTATATGTTACCTACATTATGTATAAGCTTTAAGTTTGAGAATTATGGCTTTCTAGCTTTCCTGTTATACATGTATCTTGTTCTACCCCTCCACTATATAAAGCGGTTAGAGTCTTTATAATTGGACACACATTCATACTTGAATAATAATGTTTTCTTCTCTCTCCATACATTTCGATAGTTTGCTAATAGTTGTCACACAACACGTTATTGGCACTTTGGTTAAAGACGGACTCAAAATATCGCTAAATAGTTCCATTAGAAGGGAGTATACGGATCTATTTCTTGCTAGAAGAGTTAGGAATAGGGTTTATTGGGTTGTTAGATCACATATCGATCATACTTTCGCATTACCGAATTAAGGTACACAATTTCTACTTGTAATAAAACCGAAAATCTCATGTTTAAGATTTATATCACATGATGGATGTTTTTTTTTGATAAAAAATTGCTATTGGAACCCATGTATGTCACTTATAAAACGAGTTATAACTTGTATAGTTAGACATAATAAACCGTCGGACCTAAAATGTCACTGTTAGAACATGGGAGGACTAATATGTAACTAACTGAAACTTTAAGGTCTCTCTGTAAAGCTCTTAAAACCATAGGACCAGAGATGTAATTACCCTTAAAATGCATATAGTTTCCTGTATTTACACTTCTGATCCCTGTAGTTACTCCTTATACACAAAATAGTATATATGTACGAGTTTACCCAATGTTTAGACCGAAAATACTTATTTATATGCAAATGATCTAAGATTTAATTGCTACAACATCTAAAATTTATAGAAATCTTGTAGAAAATAGCTCGCTTAATTAAAAGAAGAATGACAATTATACAAAAAATGGGTAAGAATATGTTAGATTCGACAAGGTTGCGTTAGAATTTATAGGCTGAAACTGTTAACACTGAACGAACATTGCCCACGTAGTGGGAGCTGCTAGTCAATACACAAGTAATCCGGGAAAACAATATTGGGAAGCTGTGAAGTGGATATTGAGATATCTCTCTGGTATGGGGAGTTCGGCATTATGTTTCCGAAAGTCTTTTGTGGGCTTGCAAGTCTATGTAGATACTGATATGGTTGGTGACCTTGATAGCCGAAAAAGTATGCCAGAATGCGTATGTACCTATGATGGCACTGCTATGAGTTGGGCGTCTAACCTACAAAAGATTGTTCCTTTGTCAACCACAGAGGTCGAGTACATCGTAATGACGGAAGCAAGTAAAAAGATGATTTGGTTGCAAGGATTCTTAGAAGAGGTTGGTTAGAAATCCGACAAGAGAGCTCTGCACTGTGACAGTCAAAGTACAGTTCAACTAGCTAACAACCCTGTCAAAGTGCAGTTCAAAATGCAGTTTATCTAGCTAAGAACCTAGTGTTTCATTCTCGCACCAAACACATACAAATTCGTTATCATGTTATTCGGGCTGTCCTAAAAGATGGTATATTCACGCTGGTGAAAACTGAGGGCGTCGGGAATCCTGCCGTCATGCTAACGAAAATTGTTATGATCGACAAGCTGAGTTTGTGTGCAACCTCAGTAGGAATCTAAGATTGAAACTTTAGAGGTCGCCGCTGCATTGGAAGTATAAGGAGCTTGGATTGAGGAGAGCTCCAACTATTATATAAGGGATATTGCTGAAACATTCAGCTCGGTGTAGCTCGGGGTGGGGACATGCAGCTCGACAAGCTGTTTGCTCGGGAGCATGATGAGTTCGGTGACTTGGGTTAATCTGTGTTCTTTTGAAGATCTCATCATTTGTCTCTAAGTGAGAGATTGTTGAGTTGTGAGACAAATGTATTTTGTTCATGTTCACTAATTATCGCATATCACCTTGTAAAAGATGAAGGCTCATCTTGGATTCTATGTGTCCCACTATTCCTTTTATTTTATTATCACCAAAAGAAATAGAATTGTATTATAAAATAGAGAGTTTTATTTGTGAGATAACCATAAGTTTGTGATCAAAGTAGATTACGTGACACGTGCACCGGCCCCGAGGAAATAGACAGCGTTTGTTGAAGCTCGTTAAAAGTGTTTGTGTTTTACGTTTTTTTCTTGTTCTTTAAGTGCATTGATTTTCTAACAAAAATTGGTGTCTGTGGTATTTACTATTTACTACTCAATTTGCTCTATATCCCAAGAAAGGGACATGATTGTTCAAATATAAAAAAAAATGACAATCAGTATTATGTGTTTCACATGTGTTTTTTGGAATTAATCTGAAACTTATTGGTAATCCCTCTTCTCTTAATCAGTATCCTTATAACAATAAAGTATAACGTCAAGTATAACGTCAGATACCATGGTACATTAGCACACTATTTCTTTAGACTCTCTCTTGGTTATTTGTATACTGAAGCAAGTTTTTCTTTTTCATGAAGGAATCAAACTACAACCTATATAACTAAATGTTGCAATTGTATACTGAAATAAGTTTTTCCTTTTCATGAAGGAATCAACTACACTGTATAACTAAATGTTTCAAGGGATCAACCATGATATTTGATCCTTGATATGGTTTGCCTTGCCTTGAAAAGAGGGAAATTAAATTCAAGACCGATGTAAAATAAAATATCAAAAACCTGACGGAGCTTGTCTAGTTTGTTTCTATTGTTTGGAGCTTGGACGGCTATGAACTAAGTTTAGTTGGCTAGTTCGGATGTTTTTGAGTATTGAGTTGTTGCTGCGGGTTCTTTTGACATAGCGGTCTCGTTAGATTGGGTTATTCTGTGTGTCGGCACTCCGATGACATATCCTTAAGCTAGTATGTGTAGAGTTCTTGTTGGCCTCCCTGCACCCGTATTGATCTGCACTTCACCTCCTACACGGATTCCATTTTGATCATCCTCTGTTTCGATTGGTGCGCTTTACGATATTTCATTGCCTTTTATTTTGATAATTGAGATGTTTTTAGTGTATATATTACTTTTTTGGTGTATTTTTATTTGTCTGTCTAGAGTGGAAGGATTTGGACGGACACACCTGAGTAGAGGCTTTTGGGCGCTCGTAGTGGCTTTGTATTTTGTATTTTACTTAGCTCCTCAGAGTTTGTTACAATGATATCTGAACTCTGTATTGATGCCCGTTATTTGCAATAATAATGAGCTTTTAGTTTAAAAAAAATCCTGATGTTGGTGCATGAAATTCTTTTGTTGATGCAACCAATTACCATTTAACAATTTTCTTTATTTGTTATCAGATCTAGACACAAGTCCAGTTGCATTAAGATTTAAAGTGTTTAAGAAAATTGGGTGTACATATACTTTCTTAGAGTTATGCGAAAAATAAATCTATGATAGAAATGCAAATTAGATTATAGATTACCTCTTTTCTGGTAAATCACTGGTACGTAAGTGACTATGCATATGAATCTTCATTCCCCCTTTTTCATCATCAATTTTATCGCACATAAGCTTTCTTTTATAGGATTTACCGACCCAATACAAGAAAAAGAGAAAGATCAACTGCGTCATGACAACTATGATGATGTTCATATGTAATATATAGTGTTTTAAAAGGCAAAATCTTAGCTAAAGCGTTTTTTTGAGAGATATGTTAAAAGTGTGCGGTCTAAAAAGTGGAAAAACAGTGTGCGGCCTAAAAAAGTTTTTAAAGCTTTTTTTAAACTTTGCATCGAGCTTTTTCACTTCGTAGTGTGCTTTTTAAAACAGTGGTTATAAAGGGGTGTTTATGAGCCTAAACAATTAGGGTTACGGTTTTCAGAATAATAGTCGTGTTAATGGGCCACCAGGCCTTTGGGTCTGTTTGTTCTCTTTAATTCTACCCATCAGCGTATACACTCATTCAGTTCAATATGAACAACAATTCAATCAATTTCAAGACGAGTGTCGGGATCAGGTGTACCGGAAGGGACTTATGTACAAACCATCTAATAATATTTAGGATAAGAAATATATTTAGATTTGGATTTAAAGGAGGCTAATGGCAAACCAAGATCCTTGGTAAATATTAAAACTGTGGAAACATAATTATATATGCGTATGTTTATCACCATCTATGGAAATCGGAAAAGTTATGGTCACCATCTATAGAAGCATTACTTACCGGGAAAAAAACTATAGAAGCATAAAAAGGTGAAGTTGATATGGATAGTTAAGGAACCAGCATTTATGCTAGAGTAAAATTTAGTACAGGTTTTTTTTTTTTGAGTAAAATTTAGTACAAGTTTTTGTTTCTATTTCGGATCGACGCCATATTTAGAAGACTTCATGGATTCCTTGACACTTGAAAAATACATCTTCTTGGACACTTGCCTATTTACTGGCTTACTGGCTCATGGATTCCTTGACCAAGTGTTGTCGAAGAGAAAAACAGATGATAAGCAACACACGATCACCATATGAAACGTACCCACAGGCCACACCGTGACTAAAAGTAAAGCAAAACGGAAAAAGTTGAGGAAATTCGGTTGCTTACATATTAGTGCTGAGATGGGGACCTTACTATCAATGAGCATACGTCATAGATATCCACGTGTCCGCAGTTCCATTTTGTAATTCCTTGGGCAAAGTTTTTTCTTCATATTTTCCTTCATGTGATATTTGTGTATAAACTAAAAAGGAAGTAAATAGGATCCTTGCATAGTATATACCCTTTTATAAGTTGTATCACTTAAGTTGATGCTTGTTTGGCAGTAGTTTTTAAGTTCAGTTTTCTCTTGTTTTCTTTGTACAAATTGTTGTGGTGTATTTGCTTACTCGGTTTTCAACCTGAGGACTTCGATTTGCTCTTATTTATTAGAAATTTTAAGATAGATAATTAATCTCTTCCTCAATTGAGAAAAGGTTAGAAGTTTGTTTTCGATCTCGAAAAACTTTGTTCTGGTTAAAAGTCGCAACTAAACTATCCATGACACGGATTATCAGTCTTGTGAAGTTATGTTCTTGTAAATAACTTCTGCTTGGGGCAAGTGTTGGACAAAAGGACACATCACTACTAATTTGAATACTGGTTATTGATAATATGCATTTTTGTAAACATGAAGTAGAATTGACTTGTCACATTGACAAACTGTTACATGAGGAGTCGGTTTAACCAAATTGAGGCTACTCAAGTGCAGTGGCCAGTAGCCTAAATTTACTTTCAGATTCGGCTTGTGTAAATAAGTTTTAGTAAGCGGTCAAACGCTAATATCTTGTACTTCGATTACTGGTGTATGGTTTAGAAATTTGGTTCGACTTATGGACACTATCATATATTTACACTTCACAAGCACATAATATAATAGGAAAAAACATATAAGATTAGGATGATAAGGTAAGCACGGTAAACATTTTATTCCATCTCAGTGTAATCATTTCATTATTTAATAAAATGTAGTCCGCCCTATTTGGGGGGAAAATAGAAATTACAAACACGAATTATAATACATAAATAAAACACAAAAAACTTCAGTTTCAAGAAATTTTGAAAAAATTTATATGAAGACAAGGGATTAACCCAATATTTGAGTTCCATTTTCCCCTCCCGAAAACCTTGTCCCGGTTCCGTTGTTAATTTCCCTTTTCCTCCAGGGGAAAATGCTCGGGGTTCAAACTCATTAGTCTCATAACCTGTTACCAGATGAAATGAGTCTTGAAGAGGAAAGCACTTGGATACATAATCAACTGGTGACCGGTAGGTATGTCTCTGCTTTCAGTGACAAGTCATGGGGAGAATGAGCTCTCAATAAACAAAGATAACATAATGAGGTTCTTGGAGTTTACCCATGTCCAAAAGCTTGATGTTCCGTTTATTGCTGCATACAGAAAAGAAGGATGTCCCAGTCTGTTAACAAGTTCCCATGAACATGACGCCTACAAGAATAAAGCCCGTGTAAGATGGCACAAGATTTTATGGGTCGTTCAAGACTTGGACAGGAAGTGTCTACTACTTCAGAAGAGAAAGAATGGTCTTGAATCATATTACCATAAGCGTTTTGAAGAAGAATCACAGAGAGTATACGATGAGACGCAATTAAAATTGAATAAGCAATTATTTGAATCTATCACAAAGTCGTTGAAGGCTGCAGAATCAGAAAGGGAAGTTGATGACTTTGATATGAAGTTTTAACTTGCTTTTTCCACCTGGGGAGGTCGGTGCAGATGACGGGGAGTTTAAGAGACCCATTAGAAGATCACTATATAGTATCGGCAGCAAGGCTGGTCTCTGGGAGGTCGTTAGCAAGTTTGTTTTTTCATGTTTAAAAGTGAAAGTAACTTGCACAGAGTGATTCATGTACAAAAGGTCGAGAAATTATTATGGTTGAATCTTGTGAAGTGGTCTAATAATGTGTAAAATTACTAAAGTTTTCTCATAAAAACAAGTGAAAATTATTGTTTTATACACCGACCTATTGACGGTTAAGGAAATACATACACACCTTTCATGATTAACGATTTGCATACTCAATCACATGATTTCCTCAAATCAACACACCACAACTAACTTCTGTTAAATTTTTTAACGTAAAATTGGTCACATGCTAAAACATGTGCATTTTGAAGTGACACAATTGTCATTTCTCATATCAAATAAAGTGAAACATTAGATCTAATCTAACGGTCGAAAATAAGGGTAAATCTAGACCGTTTATATTTTATTCAAAGGTTAAAAGTAAATTTAAAAAAAGTTAACTTTATACCAATACATACACATACACATACACATATACATATACATATACATATACATGCATACAATATAGATACTAAGATAAATATAGACAGATCTACACACATATATATACAGCCGAAATACAAACAAACAGTACATCCGCTCTCCGGAAAGAGGAGATGAGGAGAGGTGGGTGGATCTGAAGCGGCGTGATTAATGGAATTGAAGGAATTAGGGGTGTGCTTATCTATGCCCTAATTTGGAGAAGAAATGGACCATTATTTGTAAATTTAATGATTCCAAATATCTAATCAGTCACGCAGTTAAAAACATTGTGCAATTTAGTCCATCTAATTGTTGTTTTTTATTAAAAAAAATGTCAAGTCTATTTTTTATTAATTATTTCAAGTATAGTTAATTGAACCCCAAAACTTGAACCTTAAAACAAACCAATATAGATACTTGCATATAATGATTTAATTTTAGGTTATATTGTGTATTAATATTATTATTCGTTTATAGTGTAAAAATACTTGATTGAGTTTTTTTAAATGTATAGGTACCAAATTAAGTTTCATACAAAACTATGGGGATCAAAGATGTATTTAACTAATGTGAATAAGAAAGTGGTGATGTGGCGATGTAAATAACAATAAAATTATAGGGTATTTTTGTCATTTATCTATTTTTGTTATATTTTTTAATAACAGTGTGTTGATTAGAGAAATTGTATTAGGTGCGTATGCAAATCGTTAATCATGAAATGTGTGTATGAATTTTTTTAAACACTAATAGGTCGGTGTACAAAACAATTATTTTTTCTAAAAAAAATAAAAAAAATATCAAAATCCTGATATTGATGCATGAAATTTCTTTGTTGTCGTAACTTGTTACCATTTCATAATTCTCTTTATTTGTTATCAGATCTAGACACAAATCCAGTTACATCAAGATTTAACAAGTTTAAGCAATTGGGTGTACATATACTTTCTAAGAGTGATGCGAAGGACAAATTTATGACAAAAATGTAAATTAAATCATAGATTACCTCTTATCTGGTAAATCACTTATTCGGTATGTAATTGACTGCATGCATTACCATATGAATCTCCATTTTCCCTTTATCATTATCAACGTTATTGTTATCGCACATGAATTACCATAAGATAAGAAACTGCAGCATGAAAACTAGGGTGATGATCATCTGTTATTATATATAGTGGTGTTAATGGGCCTAAACAACTAGGGTTACATTTTCCGGACATATGATTGTTTTAATGGGCCTCTAGGCATTTGGGCCAAGACGAGTGTCGGGATCAGGTTTACCGGAAAAGACTTTGTACAAACCGTTTAATACCATTCATGATAAGAAATATTTAGATTTGGATTTAAAGGAGGCTAATGGCAAACCAAGATCCTTGGTAAATATTAAAATTGTGTATACGTATTTTCATCACCATCTATGGATAGGGGCGGAGCCAGGAATTTGCTTCAGCGGGGGCATAATTAGGACATAAATCGGCGGTGTATCTTAGTGACCACTATATAAACAAATAATAAATGGAAACATGTTTTAACATTAAAATATATATGTTAATAACATACCAAATAAGCTAAATTCTATGAACAAATTACTAGCTTTGATTTGAAGAAAAGAAAAAGATTTTAGTATTTCGAGCAACAAAGATAAAATAAATAGTAAATTGGGTGAATTATTATGGAATTTTAGTTTTTATATGTTAAAAATGAAATTTATGATAAACCCACTAATACTGATTAGTAACAATTGTTAAACTAAAACCAAATAGTAATTAGATAAACTGAGTAATACAATAATTTAAAAGAAAAACTTTTAGAATATTAAGCAATATACAAATAAAAACAAGTGGTTTTGTGTAATAGATTTCATGTTTTATACTATTGAAAGAAATAAAAATAAAGCAAGCGAATTAGATTTTTTGGCATAATTATAACTTATTAGTACATGTTAGTGTACTTATAAACAGTCAAAATTGTTTAAAATATTAGCCGTAGGATTTCGAACCCATGACCACATGGTTTCAAAGTGTGAGTATTATCCAACTAAGCTAGGTCATCTATATGTCAAAACTTAAAATACACAGTAAATGAATTAAATCCAGCGGGAGCTCTAGCCCCAGTGAGCCTACATTTGCTTCGCCCCTGTGTATGGAAATCATAAAGTTTGTGGTCACCATATATAGAAGTATAGATTACATGAGAAAAAAAATCTATAGAAGTATAATACGGTGAAGTTGATATGGACAGTAGAGGAACCGACATTTAGGCCAGAGTAAAATTTAGTACACGTTTTTGTTTCTGAGTATAATTTAATACAAGTTTTTGTTTCTATTTCAGATCGACCAGCGACCGCTATATTTGGAAAACTTCAATTACAAGACAATTTGAAAAATAGATCTTCTTGGAGACTTGTGTCACTCTCTAGCTTCTCTCCTATTTGAAGAGGAAAAGGCATAAAGAAAAAGGAATCGCAAAAAACTATTACTACTATGCTATACAAAGCTATTTCCCATTTCTGTAAAAGAAGTTCTGCATCAGTTGTGTGTTTACTAACATGTATTTACATCTTTATATCTATTTAAAATAAAATTAATGAACAATTCAACAAACGAATAAATATGCATAGTGGAGCCATTTTCTGTACAGGGTTGTGCAGCACCTGAAGTGTGTTTATTTACCGGCAATGAGGATCGTAAGAGGAGCAAATTATCTGGGACAACAAGGGGCAACCTGTCAATATACATTATGAGCCTTCTTAAGCTATCTTTGGCCATTCTGGATAAGTCCGCTACTTCGAATCTATCGAAAAGTCACTTGAGTTTACTCTTTTTAAACTATCTCGACAAAAAGGACACTACGGACTGAGAGCGATTGTGCCTGAATGGAAAGAAAAAATAGGGACGACTTTGAATATGACAAGGCATATATACGTAATAAATTGTAAAAAAGGACAAAATTAAAAAACACAAATGTGCTTTTTTAATCTCCAATTACTGTACTGGTATGGTGTCAAGTAGGTTTACAAAGCACTACTCCATAATCACGAGCATGGCCATTTACTAGCTAATTAAATCATTCCATTAAACGTGAAACGGCTCATATGGATTAAAAAACAAGCAAAATATGTCTTTCTAATTAGTATATACAAATCTTAGGATGATACACCAAGAGCTCCAAGCTAGTCTCGATCCACTGATTCCGTAAATATGGAGAAAATTAATATTTTAGTGGGCTTAAATGATAAAAGAAAGATGGTCGTCATCTTTGGGATTCTCTGTTGCGCTACCTACCCAGCAATTTTAGAAACCATCAAAATGTATATAGTTACTGAGTTTCCTTGATTTTGTAACTACCAATATGCATGATATGTAAGCTAGGTGTAGTTAACTAGTTATCATATATGTAAGAACCCGGATTTTCATAGGAAAATACCGTGGTAAAGAGAAGTGAGCTATCACACATCGCCTACATATGTAGTACATATATGGTATATAAGGTAGGAGTATCCTCCTTCTTATCATCAAGGCCTTTTAAAGTCGTGCGGCCCAAGAAGCGATGACGAAATTGGGCCAAAGCGGACAGTATTGGTGGTAAGAAGCAGATGGTGGTGGTCTGGTCGGAATACTGGGTCGTTACAATTGGTATCAGAGCCGCTATCTAGCCGATGTGGGCACTGGCAACCCCGGAAGGACGGCGTGCCCGACGAGGACGGCGTGCCTGAAGGGGAAAAGAGTGTAAAAAGCCGGATTTTCGTAGAAAAATACCGTGGTAAAGAGAAGTGAGATATCACACATCGCCTAAATATGTAGTACCTATATGGTATATAAGGTAGAAGTATCCTCTTTCTTATCACCGGGGCCTTTCAAAGCCGTGCGGCCCAAGAAGCGATGACGAAATTGGGCCAAAGCGAACAGTATTGGTGGTAAGAAGTAGATGGTGGTAGTCTGGTCGGAGGACCGAGTCGTTACAATATAAGTGTTTCTCATATATGCACATAGTTAGTTAAATACTTTGAAATAGGAAATTAAAAACCATATGTGATAAATCAGTTCAGAAATTGGTACTATAAAAAGAATATGATGTTTCATTAAGTATGCAACCATCAGAAACGGTACTGCTGTATACCATACTCCTCATTATGTAAGTAACAAGAACACATATACATTTATTTATTTATTTTAATTTCGGATGCAAGTACCAGGACCGGTCCTGGTGTCAGTCACATCAGGCCTTGATCTTAGGTACCGACAGAGCGATAGATGAAAACAAAATCAATTTAGGTTCAAAACGGCGTCTTTTTGATTCTGCAGCTTCTTTTGTAAATATAGAATAATACTCCACCTAATTTAAAGATTTGATAAAACTATGAGGACCACGAAGTAATTATTGATACAAATACATAATCTAATTAACACATTCTAGAATTCAGAGGTTAGGCGCCATAGAGATAAAATGAGGAAGTCACAAACTACACCCCGGAAAACTACCCATGCCGTCACCACCGAAGGGTGATTAACGAATACTAATCACTCCACAGCGGCGCCAGCCACCAGAGAGAGATACGCGACGTAGTGACGTATCTATATTTCCTATTTGTTTTTAGTTTCGATTTTAGCTTTTTCTTATTTCTAATTTTCGTACAAACTCTTCAATTTGGGGTTGTTTTGAGTTAAAAATTTGGCGCTTTTATTGTTAAGGCCTAAACTAATTGTTTGAGTAAACATTGTTTGGTAGTATTTATTAATTTTTGTTTTTCTTTAAATCTTTGTGTAAGTTTTATATTATATGAAGAAAAAGAAGAGCGGAAACAATTATAAAAATTTAGCTATAAAAAAAACGGCAAATGCAAAAAAAAAATAGTAATTTAATAGCAATTTTTATGTATATTATGACTTTTATTATATTTATATATATATATATATATATATATATATATATTTGGGTATTTTTTTTAATAAAGTAAAATAGGTGACGAAATTTTGATGGGGTTTATTAACTAAATTATTGGGGCCTCCCGTTGATGTAATACATCATCGTACTATTATAATAAGTCATCCAAATTTTTTGAACCTCTAAATTTTGAATCTTTTTTTCAAAAATGATCTTACTCTATTTTTCTAATTAATTATACGTACTTATTCAATTCAAAACATAATTAACAAAAAAAAAATTCAACACAATTCTATTCATATCTCAAACAAAATCATCTTACACACACACGAGTAGGGGTGAGTTAGGGTCGGAATCCGATCCGTAAGCGCTCAACCCGTATCCCGATCCTATTACTTTTGATAGTAAAAAAAAATCCCGATCCCGACCCGACATAAGTCGGGACCCGAATTTTCGGGATCCCGTAGGGGTCGGGATAGATTTATCCCGAATCTCCCGACGTATTTTTTTTATTTTACGACGACGTTATTTTTTATTAACAATTTTCATTTGAGAAGTCTAAACCTGTTATTAACACGAAACATAATCTTAGTTTAAAAATAACATTCCTAATAAATGAAAAAAGAAATTAACATATAGTAGAAAAAAACAGTGTGAAAGTACAAATGATGGAGTAAATAAAAAAATTGATACGTTTTTTTATCAGATTATTTTAGTATTTAGTTTTATTCACACATGCAACAATTATCATACTAAATGAGATACATTATCATTATAATTTTTATAATCGGAAAATAATAATCATTTATGTTTCTTGAAAATAACAATATAATTTTTTAATTGAAGTATATTTTTTATTTTAATAGTTTCATATATTCAAAACTACAAATCTATATAATACTTATAGCATCTCCAATAGTGTTGTTATCTCTATTGTTCATTAAAATAGTTAGCTAACAATGCATTTTTTATCTCCATTGGTTACGTTAAAGTATGTGTTATCTTTATAGTTGTTAAAGTTAACAATGTTTTTAATGTTTGTAACTGGTGACAAGGCAAACACATCCCACAATTAACATTGTTATCTCCTATAAATTCTCCTCATAAGAATAGTGACCAGTAAAATAAAAGAGAAATTATTATTTAAAAATTGATAACATTGTTAACTTGAAACTAATGTGGTTGTTAAATTTAAGATGCATATGTGTCATTTAACATCTTTTTAAACGATGATATGCCATTATTTAACATTAAAAAGTTAACAAAACTATTGTGGATGCTCTTATATAATTATAACTAATATATAAAATAAAAAGGATTGTAGCTCACATGGTAGAGTGATTACATTGTATGGTAAGATACGAAGTTCAATTTTCATCAGTTGCATTTAATATAAATTAATTAAAAATTCGGGTCGGGTCGGCACAACCGACGAAATCAAAATTATCACCCGATTCCGATCCCGAAATTTATCGGGTCGGGACTATTCTCTCGAGTCGAAAAATTTCGAATCGGGTACGAGACACAAATTGGAATTTGGGGATTTTTTTTCCAGCCCTACCCATAACATTCATTTACTTTTTATTTTGGAACTATAATACACCTAACACATATAGATACCGTACTAATCGTTGTAATCGTTGCGCACGCGTTACGTATGCAATACGTAGTGACATAGATATGATCCCGACAAATAAACTTAATATTTTTTTTTAAATTTAAATATCGAATGATTAAATATAATTAATTAACAATCGTATATAAAGAGTAACATAATGTTTTATTTTTATAAAAAATACACAACGATTTTGTTTGAAATATAAATGTGTGAAAAATAACATTTTTTAATTTATTTATATATTTGAATTGAATCATGACATTTAAGAGTAATTACAATATTAGAATGAATGTATTTTTGAAAATTTTGGATAAAATTAAACAGCTTCAAAATACTTGGGTTGACTTATATTAATAGTATGATACATGTCATCAAATTTATTTTTACAACATGGTGGGCGCAAATCCCTAATTCCCTCTTTTCCTATTTCCTATTTCCCAGTAATTATGGGCATATATACACATGAAATTAAAAACCATATGTGGTAAATTAGTTTGCACATAATTACTGAGAAATAGGAAATTAAAGACTATTATGTGGTAAATTAGTTTTGAAAGTGGTTGCAATTGAGAAGATGACGTTTCACGAATCCAAAGTGTTTTTTGCTACATACTCCTGATGATGTAACATTAACACAATACAGATACATTTATTTTATTTTATTTTAATTTCGAAATAGTAACACATACTATTATATACACATCATCAAATTTAATTTTACTAAAGCATCCTGCAAATCCCTAATATTATCTTTCTTCACACCGCCCCAACTTCATACCTCTCTCTCTCTCTCTCTCTCTCTATACATACATACATATAAATATACTCTCTCTCTCTCTAGAAACCCAGCTGAGATGGAAGAAGACGACGATTTCGGCGAGCTCTATGCTGACGTCATCCTCCCTTCTCCGTCGTCCGATCATCCAATCGTCGATCAGTCGAATAATCCCCAAATCGATCTCAACCTTAACCCTAACCCTAACCCTAATTTCACCTCAATTAAATCCGAAATTAAGCCCGAAGAGCCTTCCTCGAGCTCGGGTATTCGATGGAACCTCAATTTGATCCCCAAACAAGACCCCGATCAAGTCGATTCTGTAATCGAATTCGATACTAAGACGATTATTAAATCAGTTAAAGAGGAGCCGATTGTTGAGGATTTTAGCACCTTCGATATCGAGGAGGAGGAGGAGGACGGAGATTTGGGACCGAGAGGGGGGATAAGGGTGGAGGAGGAGGTAGATGATTGGGACAGCGACAGCGACGATGATCTGCAGATCGTGCTGGATGACGATAAGAATATCGGGATGATGGAGGGAGGGGAGGAGGAGGGTGGAGAGGGTATGATGATGATGATGGGTGGGGGAGAGATGGAGGAGAGGGAGTGGGGGGAGGATGGGACGGGGGGAGGAGAGGGAGAGAGAAAGGAGGGAGGAGACGGGAAGGGAGGAGGAGGGGGAGGGGGTTTGAAGATTGGGTTTAGTGGACACGCGTACCATCCGTATCATTCGTCGCAGTTTAAGGTCAGAATCAAAGACATAACATTCAGATGTATTGTGAATAGTAGTCGCTGTACTTATGTAGGTTAATTGACTTTTTGTGGATTTGTTAGTGTTGAAAGAATTAGTGAAGTTGTAACTTTGTTCTTATGGAATTATAAATATCGATGAATAAAAGATATAACATTGTGAATCGTGATCATTGCTGTACTTATATTTACTTGTATATAGATTTGTTGTTTTTGGTGGATTTTGTTAGTGTTGAAAGAATTAGTGCAGATGTTTGTTGTAACTCGATATTGTTATTGTAGAATTAATCAACATCGATGAATGAAAGTGTTGATTGATGTTTATGTGTTGGTCGTTGGTTAATTACTGATGAAAAGATTTGTTCTTTTTAAGTTTTTTTTTGTTATGAAAATTAGGTTTAGTGGACACGCGTATCATCCTTATCATTCTTTGCAATTTAAGGTCAGAATCAAAGAAATAACATTGAGAATCGTAATCGTTGTACTTATGTAGGTTTTTGGTTTTTTATGGATTTGTTAGTGTTGAAAGAATTAGTGCAGTTGTAACTTTGTTCTTATGGAATTATGAATATCGATGAATAAAAGAGCATTGATTGATGTTTATGAGTTGGTTGTCGATTAATTACTGATGAAAAGATTGGTTCTTTTTTAGTTTTTTTTTGTGTTATGAAGATTGGGTTTAATAGCCATGCGTATTATCCCTATCACTCTTCCCAGTTTAAGGTCAGTATCAAAGAAATAACATTCAGATGTATTGTGAATCGTAGTCGTTGTTGTACTTATGTAGGTTTATTGACTCTTTGTGATTTGTTAGTGTTAGAAGTACTAGTGCAGATGTTTGTTGTAGCTTTGTTCTTATAGAATTATAAATATCGATGAATAAAAGAGCATTGATTGATGTGTATGAGTTGGTTGTCGATTAATTACTGATGAAAAGATTGGTTCTTTTTAAGTTTTTTTGTTATAAAGGCTGGGTTTAGTGGACACGCGTATCATCCGTCTCATTTTTCCCAGTTTAAGGTCAGAATCAAAGAAATAACATTCAGATGTATTGTGAATCGTAATCGTTGTACTTACGTAGTTTTTTTTTTGTGTGTGTGGATTTGTTAGTGTTGAAAGAATTAGTGCAGATGTTTGTTGTTACTTGATATAATTATTGTAGAATTGGTCAATGTCCATGAATAAAAGAGCGTTGGTTGATGTGTATGAGTTGATTGTCGATTAATTAATGATGAAAATATTGGTTCTTTTTGAGTTTTTTCCTTGTTATTTGATCTCGTAGTAGATTAATTGAATCTGTTGGAAAGATTGGTTCTTTTTGAGTTTTTTTTTGTTTTTTATATCTCGACTTCTCGTAGTAATTTCGGCAAAGTGAAACAAAATTGTGTAGATAATTATGCTTGCATCAGCACAACAATGATCAGATTGTAATATTTTATTGGGCGGTATTGCTCAAAAAGATTATACTGTGAAAAACGAACGGGGAATCTATAAAGTATAATCGGAAGACAGATATTGTTAGGCAGTTTGTGGTATAAACAAGCAACAGAGTAGCATATTTTGGCGTGTCAACAAAATCATAAAAGAATGTTTGGCGTGTCAACGAAAGTGTACTTATTTAGTTAATTATACCATCTTGATTAAGAATTATATTCTTTTAAGGAAGTTGACTCGTACTTATCTAAATAAGATACTTCTACTTTTGAGCTATTTACACTATAATCTACATTTTCAAATGAAAAATATGCAATTTTCACTTTACTAAACTCATCTGTATTAATTACAAGTATTGCTTTAAAGTATATATTTTTCTATGGGATATGGAATTTTGTGCCGAAACATACCAACCAACCGCAATTTCCACTTATACCGTACCATTGTACCCCGCATTTTCGGCTCTATCATATCTATGGTATGGTATTACCGTACCACTCAAATTAGTTGTGTGGTAATGGCACTCAATTTTGGATACCATGGTATTGTATCATTCGTACCATATTACCGTTTATATATAATATACTCCTACAACTTTTGAGCTTTGTCGGATGACAAGCTTTTTCCATGTGGTTTTTACTGACAACTTTTACAAACCTTTAGGAAAAATTTAACCTTAAAGGTTATATGTGATTCCTAATTACCTTTAAATGGGAGGGGTTGATATTCTATATGAACTGTTTTAATACTCCATGAGTTTTTGTTTTTACAATATGGGAGGGGCAGAAACGCTATTTTTTTAAGATTTTAATCAAAATACATAGAAAAACGTACATGTTTTTTTCAAAATGGGACGGGCTGCAGCATCCGACTGTCTCCACCTAGTTCCTTCTCTTGCTGAGAGATAGACGGTACTACAATGTCAGGACCAAGGAGTAGCTTTTAAGCTTGCTCCAGGGGAGATTGACCATTCGTGTTCAACAAAAAATTGATCTGTGTAAATTAAAAATCTCATTTGATTGAATGTAAATACCGGATTAATGCACTGAAGGAGAGTTTTGCAAGCACAATTTGCAAAATAATGCTTTACGGTTTCTAGAACGATCTATTTTAATTTATCACCTGCTCATACTGAACATATCCTGTATATACTCGATGTTTACTGGTAATTATGATTTGATCCAAATCTGTTTGGATTTTAGTAAGATAAGCAAAGTACTTCCATCTCAAATTGAAATGCCTAATCAAAATAGATTAGGTAATTTTCAACTTCACATTGATGGTTCTTGCTTCACTGTCGTTAGGAAGAAGATAATCATGTGTAAACATATTTCGGTGTGCGCTTAATTCAGTTCAGTAGTTTAGCACTTTACTAATCTCAATAATTTTTCTATGTGCAGTACGTGAGACCTGGAGCAGCTCCTGGTGTAGCTCCAGTTGGACCTGGACAAGCATTAGGCCAGGTTCGTCCTCCTGTCGGACCTGTTGCTGGTCGTGGTAGAGGGGGGGAATGGCGGCCACCAGGAATGAAAGGCTTTCATTCAGGGTTTGCTTGGGGGAACAATGGATCAGGGCGTGGATTTGGAAGTGGGTTGGATTTCACACTCCCATCTCATAAGTAATCTTTCGTATTTCTCTATCAACCTATTTGTTATTTCCAATGTTTGAAGATCTAAAATGGATAATTAAGATCTTATTGCTTGATATGCTCTTTCCTATACTCCTTGTCAGAGTAGACATAGACACCTACACCCAGTTTTGTCCTGTTATGGTTTTGTCTTTACTAGCCGTACAAAGAGTGTAATGAGAGTCAAAAACGGGGTTTTATCATTAATCATGTAAATTCATGTGTAGTTCAGTTTTAAACGTATCATCAGGAATTCAATGCTATACACCCACCAACCTACAAAATTTAGCAATTAATATATCAAAGTTGTATTTCTTGAAAAAAGAAACAGGTTGGGTTTCTAAATAGTTTTAAAAATGAAGATTTATATATTTTCCTAATATGATATTTTAATTTATTTGTGTAGTATTCTTATCAAGTTTTCCCCCTTCTATATTTGGGTCAACAGTGTGTAGTTCTTTTTAAATGCAGTGTACGATAGCGGAAAAAATCTGTTAGTTGGTGCATCAATTGCTAATTTTTATAGGTTGGTGGACAGAATCGAGATGTGATGATATAGCAGTGCATAATACTAGTTGGCCTGTAAGGCTGTAAATTAGTGTATAAAACTTTAGTTTTACCCTAGAAAATTTAGTAACTGGATATACCCACATTGCATTTTTTGGAATATCATGATATTTATAATTTGTTTGTCTGCATAAAGCTGTAGTTTAAATACTATAAATTTTAGTAACGGCATACCCATTTTTTCAATAATTTGTTTTGTGCAGTGCGTGATGTTTATGCGTTGTTTGCCTGTTGTTACAATACATTTCTCTATGACTTACCTGTGTTTTTTGTTTATGGAACATTTGTGAAATTTAGTGGTATACTGCACCTACTTCATGGTATGAAATATGTCCTTTTACTTATCTCTATAATCTCCAGGACCATATTCGAAGTAGATATCAATGGTTTTGAGGAGAAACCATGGAAGCTAGCTGGTGTTGATGTGTCAGATTTTTTTAATTTTGGTTTAAACGAAGAGAGCTGGAAAGATTATTGCAAACAACTGGTATTTCATGGTGTTTTCTTGTCATCTTATAGAATACATTTAAGAAAAATAGGTTTTTAAATCGACATGACTTATATTGTCTATTTTCAGGAAATTCTTCGCATGGGGGCATCTATGCCTGGCAAAATTCGTGTCTATGAAAGTGGGAGAGCAGAACAGGTATATACTCTGATGCTACTATATATGTTTTACCACCAAGCAAAAATAAATATTAATGACCAAACTATGTATTTTTAGTGTGTTCTAAAACAGTTAATGATAGTTTATTTGTAGATATATTGTTTTTATACGACAGGAAACATACTTAAGTTAAAGAATTTTGGGTTACAAATTTGTAATTGTTAACATGATTATTATGGCAAAAAAAAAATTAGGGGATTTATAGCGAATCTTAAGAAACACCATTAGAAACCACTGCCATGGAAGTTCTGCATGGGGAACATAAATGTTATATCAACTATATGCGAGAGATATACAATATATAGTCAGCTATTCCCAGCCCAAAG
Source organism: Primula vulgaris (assembly GCA_963920805.1). Taxonomy (NCBI): domain Eukaryota; kingdom Viridiplantae; phylum Streptophyta; class Magnoliopsida; order Ericales; family Primulaceae; genus Primula; species Primula vulgaris. The sequence goes on along the minus strand of OY987218.1, from coordinate 15,892,924 downwards.
GAATCTTCGCACCTGAAGTGTTCAAATCATGAACCTAAGAGTCCAAATTCAGAACAATTAACCACTAAAACACCATAAGCATAAATATATTCCTATGAGCATGATATATCCTGCAACTATTGTAAAAAATCTGCATCAACCAGTTAGAAACAAGACCAACAGCTCTGGGTTTACCTTAGGAGGGTAGACCACTGCGTTACACCGCCAGCCTCTGGGTCTTGCTAGCTGGTAGGACAGTGTGATATAATATTTTTTCTTGTTTGTTCAGAATTGTGTTTAGTGATCCCTTGATCCGGATCCTATACATAATCATAAACTTTTCATACCATGTATATAGTAATATAGGTTATCCGATTCTTGCCCCCGTAATTAAACTCTTATGTCTCAGTGATTTACTCATTAGTTCTCTTTACTATAATTCAGGAGTATGACCCGGATCTTCCCCCAGAGCTAGTTGCAGCAGCAGGTGGTAAAGAAATATTGTCTGAAAATACAAATGCTGTGAAAATTGATGCTGTGCAAAGTGACTTGCCTAAAGAATGTGGTAATACCCGGCTGTCTATGGTAAGTCATGATGGTGGACTTCCTTTCTAAACTTTTTGACTGTAGTAAGAGTTTGAAGCAAGGGAAAGACCAGAGTGGAAATAGTAGAATTGTACTCTGGTACTAATGTTCCTGTAGCATTTCATATTTAACATTTGCTACTATCTCATGCGCACTTCAAAATGTTAAAAGTTGTTTACGTATTTGGGAAAAGCTAACCAATGCCCCCTAGGCATTGGTTAAGCATGTATTGTAATTGTTGTACTTATTTTTTTATAGTATTTCAATGATTAAATTTCCATAACTTGAGTAAATTAAATACATTAAATTTGGTAATGCACTAATGTTATGTATAGATGCAACAATGTTATGGTAAAAATGCAACAATATTTGCATTTAATGTAACTTGAATTTAGAAAGTCATTTAATTCTTAAACGCTTCCCCGGGGGCACTCGTTAGCCAAACCGTACATATTTATAGTATTTTAATAGTACAATGCGTTACTTTGACCAGTAAGAACAGGATATTTAAAACTTATTGTTAAGGTTTGTAGTTCATTTTGTTGCTGACCTGCTTATATTTTCTTTTAGCCAACTGGGAGACCTATTCAAGTGGAAACTGGTTTTGGTGAGCGTCTCCCATCTATCGACTCCCGTCCCAATCGAATACGTGATTCAGATGCAATTATTGAGGTAAATGTTTGCACTACTTCTACGTCTTATAATTTAGGACATGTATACGTCACATGCATATCTGAAGTATCAATATCTGAAATTTAACTATATTGTGGATGTGCTCTTTCTTGGAAGTTCAAATAATCTGAGGAGATGACTTAATAACACTCTTTGTATTTCAATAAGTCGTGATCTTTCTTGAAGTGGTTGACATGAATCATTTCAGGCTATTGTTTTTTCTTCTGATTGGGAGACAAGCTTATTGGAGTGTGATTAAATAAAATTGTGTTATGTTCCCGATAAATTATATCCACAAATATGCTCACCCCAAAGAAATATAATATGGATTGGCATAGAATTTATCATAAGAGAACTACATCGTTTCATCTTTCTTTAAATTAATGCTTGAAATTACATTCAATAATTTCGGAAAGAATGCCTTTTCGCTATTCATCAAGGATTAAAGTTTATAATTTCGGAAAGAATGCCTTTTCGCTATTCATCAAGGATTAAAGTTTTAATTTATAGTTGAACTAACAATAGAAATGATTTCTTGTATGTTCATATTTAATCCTTGAATTATTTAATCCTTGAATTTTTTGATTGACCAGTCAAGCAACATAAACATTATAGTTGAGCCGATATAAACGAGTCTTTATTCTTTTGCCAGATTGTATTGGAGGGATTAGAAAATGACGACCCCGTACAGGAAGATGCGGCCATAGTGCAACCAGAACACGATCTACTGAGTGAAGAAAAGTTTGCAGAGGAAAACAATGAACATTTTGATGGAAATTCACTTCCTTATCGAGGTAGAGAGAGAAATGACTTTAGTGAAGGAGATGGCACAAAATCATTTTCCCAAGAAGCACGGACTCGAAGCTCTCCCAATTCTAGAGGGAAAAGCTCTTCACATCCAGACAAAGATGTTGGGGCCGTCAATCATGAGAGGTACACAATGTCACATGCCTTTATATGTATATAGTGTAACTTTATGTTCGAATTTCAGTGTCACCTGCTCTATCTCTGTACAAAAAGCAAACACAACATACATTTATATAAGATAAAAGCGATTTTATTGAGGGTCAGATTGAGTCTTATTGCCTGAGAGATGGAGAGTGTGATGTTGAACTTGTTGATGATTCACACGATGACTTGTCGCGTGTTAGAAAAGAGGGGTTATATGCATAGATATGTACATTTACTTTTAATAATCTGTGTCATTGCATTCTGCTGGTGCTGGAAGCTTGGTTGTAATACATGGCTTGAACCGAATGAGTTGGTATCTATACAGTTTGATGTTCCAAATTTTTGTCTCCTTGTCTTAAGAGAAATGATTATGACAGTCTTCTTTAGACACCAATGGACGACAACCTGGTGATTTTAATATTTGCTGGCTATTCTGTTTACTAGTTGATACCAACAACAATTTTGTTTGGAATATAGAACCACATATCTAACAATTTACAGCTTAGGATTTATTTGAACTGCCTAGTACATCTTCGTTAAATTTTACCCTTATATTCTTTTTGTTCATGGAGTTAACTGACTTTTATCTTTTTTAACACATTCCGTCACGTCAACCTTTTAACGTTTTTCTTACTTCAGGCGCTCAAAATCGAGAAAACGGAGCAAATCTCCCGAAACGACACTTAGTCGAAGTACTCAAGAGAAAAAAGAGCCTGGCAGTCAAAAAGAAGGTTCAGTTGAAAGTGTTGGTGTCAGGCGAAGTCCTCATGTTTCATCTCCTCTATCAAATGGGAGTGATGAAGAGCTTGATGTTGAACTTGTTGATGATACACACGATGACTTGTCGCGTGTTAGAAAAGAGAAGATTGTTGAACATGTTGATGATTCACTTGAAAATCCCGAGGTTTCTTTAAAAAGGCAAAGAGGAAGTTCTCGTGTACGACAATCTTCTATCTCCCGAGAATTTGACGATGGAGAGGAATCGAAGGCCGTGAAATATGTTGAAAATAGAATTTCAAGATCAGGGAGCGAGAGAGATTACCACAAGGCACGTGGTAGTGATAAAATCACAGTAAATATGATAAGATCCTACAACGACGATGAGCATCTTGTGAATTCTAGAAATTACGATGAGAGACATGAGATGGGGAAGCGTGTGGTTGACACAAATAGGGAGGATCCTTATTCTTATAGAGATTGGGATCCTCCTCATGGAAGGAAGGAGAGAGATAACCCAAGGAAGAGAGAGCTTGTTCGGAACAAAGATTATGAAAACGAAAGGATGGATAAAGATGAATACTATAAGCTGAATAAGCATATGAACAACAATGCGAGTTCGAGAGTTTACTATGAAAAGGACATGGGATCACAATACAGGGGAAGAGATGATAATATGAAGAATCGTTTTGAGGCTATTGAAGATCCTTATAGGAAAAGAAGGAAAGAAGATGAAAATATGAGGAGGGATGCTGAAAAAGAAGAAATCTACCATCTTGGGCGTAATAGAGAATATGTAAATAATCGTAAAAGAGAAAGAGATGATGCAATGGATCCTCGTAAGAGAGAAGGTGGAACGAGAAGTAAAGATGAGGTTAACCATTCTTCTAGATATAAGGAAGAAGATTGGGTTCTTTGGGAGAGAGAAAGACAGAGGGCCAAACACTCACATGAAGAAAGCTTACCAAAACGTGAAAGAGTTGAATCTCGAGATGGAATAAGGGGAGGTCGAGCTATAGTGAAGGATAAAGGTATAGAAAGAGATTACCAATTTAAGAGAAGGGATAACAGAGTTGAGAATGGTTACATACGTGGTGACCAGGCTGTCAGTGATGAGAGAGAATCAAAGCCAGAGAGAGACAGGAATCGTAGTGATCTTGAAAATAACAGATCTTACCATAAAAGACATAAAGAGAGTTCAAGGAAGGGCAAAGAATCTGAGGGCGGAGAACGTAATTCCATGGGCTCTTCAAAGAGAAGTCAAGAACTCCGTAATGGTCAAGTAAAAGAACCGGTATGTTGAGTAAATTCTAATTATAAGCACAAATTAATGCCAAACTGTGGAGAAAATACTCCAATAGATGTTAAATTACTATCAATAAAAGAAAAGAAATTTCTGCAGATAATATTAAGAAATTTGTTCTATTCCCACCAACTCTTTTACTTTATACGATTCGTGCATTTCATTAATTATCATCCTGTATGGCATCAGTATTATGTAGTTGCATAACGAGGAAAAAACTTGTCAGAAAAAAAAAAAATTACTTCTACTGTAAATATGATTATGAATAAAACATCACCAGCCTTGCTATTGCATCAGTATTATGTAGTTGCATAACGAGGAAAAAATTTGTCAGAAATAAAAAAATTACTTCTACTGTAAATATGATTATGAATAAAACATCACCAGCCTTGCTATCTTTTCGTACTTCCAGTTACACATCAAGTGGTTACACATTAAATATTTAAATTCCAAAATATTAGTTGAAAATCACTGACCGGTAGTCAACAAAAGTGAACTGCATGATACATAACAGTAGTGGAGTAATGGTGTTGCATGTTATCAGTCATCTGCAGTTTTCTTCTGCATTCTAAAATTGAAGATGACTGAACTTTGGGTCTCACGTAGCAAATGAGCAAGAAACAGAGCAAAGATTTTCTTATTTATTTGCCATGATTAAAACAGTCCAGATTTTTTTTTTGTATTAGAACTGTCTCCTCATTACAGTTGAAAAAAGAAACAACTATTTTGAATGTGCTACCTTTTATTTATTTTTGTTTTTTAACATAAAAACTGTTAAAAATTACATATCTGTAGCATTTTATAATTGGGTGCGATCATACCACCACTAATGCACCGGATCCCATCAGAACTTCGTAGTGAAGCGTGCTTGGGCGAGAGTAGTAATAGGATGGGTGACCCCTTGGGAAGTCCTCGTGTTGCACCCTTTAAAAAAAGTATTTTATAATTTGATTCATCTTCTGTGTATGAAAACGTACCATATTAAGTGGTAGTTCATTTTTCTTCTATATATGTAGCATCTTTTCACAACAAAATGGAAAGTGCTTAGAAATTTGGAAGAAAACTATGGAAGTCAGCCTATAAATTCATTGTTTCCACATACTTGTGTTCTTGCAAGCAATCTGAATTTTAGATTTCATGGCAGCTTTTTTAGGTTGTTTTAAATTGGAGAACTTCTTTTCTTTGAACATTAGGTAACATGCCATGTACATGTCTTCTGTTTTGGTGAGAAGGATAAGCTTTTATTGATCATAGGCCTTTTAACCCGGGTTCTTGGGTGATATATCCGTAGAAGTAATTTGTGCGTCAATTAGACTGCATTAAGGATGAAATTTCATTTTTTTTAATGATTTTATAGTAATCCATTGGTACTAAATGGCTGTGACTATGCCATTAAAAATATACTCTCTTGTTGTAGGCCATTTCCACATCCAAAATATTACTCTCTTTTTTTGTGTTAGGTAATTTTTTTTTTTTAATAAATAAAATATCGATCAAGCCTGTGGTTTATAAAGAGTGTCCATCCTTACCATTACGAGACCTTTTAATGGTAAGGTATATGGGTTGTAATATGGTATCAGAGCAGTTCGATCCTACTTATTAGAGTCTACAAAATTTCGCTATGTTGGCGGGCGGCACTAGTTGCCCGCCCACCATATTACTGCCTTGTCCACAGCCTTCATTGCTGTATTTTCTCTCTACTTCTGCAGCCTTCATTGCTGAAAATTTTCCAACTAATTAGCGGCCTTAATTGATGCATTTTTTATCCTTGGTTAGAGGCCTTAATTGCTGCATTTTTTTACTTGGTTAGCGGCCTTAATTGCTGCATATTTCTCCTCGGTTAGCGGCCTTAATTGCTGCTGTTTTTTTTATCCATTTCATTACAGCCTTCATTGCTGTTATTTATCATCTCGAGCAGCCTTCATTGCTGCTGTTTTTCCTGCTATTACAGCCTTCGTTGCTGTTATTTATCATCTCGAGCAGCCTTCATTGCTGTTATTTATCATCTCGAGCAGCCTTCATTGCTGCTGTTTTTTCTACTATTACAGCCTTCATTGCTCTTTTTTAGTTGCAGCCTTCATTGCTGCTGTTTTTGTTAATCATTTGTGGCCTTTATTGCCTAACTACCATCCACCAAGTCTACTTTACCGCAGCCCGATAGAGTCTGAGCAGTACTCATGATCGGGTTGAGTTCACTAAGGAAAAGGACAAAGGAATTATATTGTGAGAAAGATTGGACTTATCACCAAAGCGTTTTAAAGATTAACCTCCAGCTTGAGGGGGGGTGTTGAATAATGGAACAATGTAGAAGCTTGAGAAGATTCTAGGTTTTGTTAAAGGTTGCTAAATGCTTAATAAATAAGTTTGGTGTTAGTTGGCAGTTAGCATTTAGTGCAGAATTATGTAGAAGCTTAACCAGCTTCTATAACGATGCATATGTACTCAATTCTGTAATTGAACAAATATAAATATCATTCTCCATATTTCTAAAATCTACCACCTTTTGCTATAGATTTGTTTGTGTTTGTTTTAGATGGAAGATTTCCTATAATTTTGTTGTTTACCATGCTTTGTGCCACTTTTCTGGTCCTTCAATTTTCAGCTTACCAAGAATAAAAATACCAATTTAAGCAAATAATTCTTTCTCGTATGATTTTGAAATTGCTAGATAGACTTATTTAAGGTTATGTGGCATAATCCTGAACCTGTATGGAACTAGGCAAAGTATTGTGTAGACCGGCTGTATAGTCACGGGCACGTACCCGCATCATCTTTGTACTTTGGTAATTATGCTGTTTTTATGCTATCCAGATTGACTTGATATTCTCTATAGCATGTTTGACTGTCTGGTCTTGTTAAACTGTTGTTTAATTTCAAATGTTTATTAAAGCTTGTCACAGAAATTTGATTGTTTGCCCTTGTTAAGGGATTAAGAAGGTTTATAATGATGAAAATGAAAGGGTTAGCAATTGTTACATATAAGTTTTAAGTGTGTAATTATAGTAGGGCTATTCCTACACAAATGTAGTTTAGCTTGTTTAGAATTAAATTATAAATATAGTGATTTATGTCTTCTCATTTATTGACTACTGATAGCATTTTGTAGTCAAACTAATCCTTTTTTTTTCTTTGTTAAGAGATCTAACTTTCTACTAATTTATTGATTGTGATAGCATTTAGTGGTCATATAGGTATGGTTTCATTTTTATGCTTTTGTTCAAAGTTTCAGCTTTCTTTGATAAATTCCATGTTTGTTACAATTTTATTGAAATATTATTAATAGATATATGATGCCTCCTATAGTGTCTGGGTTTTACGTATCAGAATCTGAAAACATCCTCTAGGAATGTCATGATGATCCAAGATTATTGTTTCTTCATGCATTCTGAATCTTAACACTCAAGATGAGTCATTTTTTCATTGGCTCTAGTAAGTGAAGATGTATGCCATGCAGTATATTTCTTTGTTTATTCTGTACTTATTCAGTGTTAATAACTTAATATTATAGAAACCGTATACTGAGATCGGTCATAGAATTATCGGTCAGAGTGTTAATAACTTAATATTTATGCGTATACTTTTTGTCGTAATTTTTACAGTATTAGAGACCTTAGCCAGGATCAGACTTTATGAGATTAATAACCCCAGTACCTATTCTCGGTTCTTTATTCGGTAGCTATAGAGATGTCAGAATCTTCATTAAACGAGTCATTTAACCAGGCACCCTGATATTGTCATCTCATTAATTTACTAATAAATTTTAGAAAGAAAAGTGTTGGTCGATTGCAGAAAAAATATTTTAATATGATTCTTAGTAACAGTGATGTTCAAAGTTGCACTGGCAGGGGACGAGGAAGCATGAAGAGTGATTGTTCAGATATGATTCCTTGCCCTGATTGAACATGATATTGATATGACGCTCCACTGGCTTGTGTCGGACTGGTCTTTGAACATGACCTTTTGCTGACTTTGTTAGGTCGCTATTTTACTTTGAGATGTCCCAGAAAATTGGGCCACTTTACCAAAGTAGTAATCCATGTGATGACAACTTCTCCTTATCACCCCTTTTTAAATATAAAAAGTGATAAAGACTAGAAATGTAAACTCAACACAAATAGTGAAGGAATGATTTTGTTTATTATTTGAACTTACCGTATATTCCCAACAAACTGGAACAGTGCAACGGAGGATGTATTAATTTACCATCTTTTTAGAGTTGTTGAATATTCGATATTTCGACCACATTCATTGCCAGGCACTTGCTCCCCACTATTCGTCTTGAAGAAATGTCAAATCTTTTGCCTAGGTCCATTTCGGTGTTACCTAGAAAGCGAATCAAACTTTCAAACTTACGGTGTCATGCAATAGAAATCTAATTACAAACTGGATATCGAAAGGGCTAAACTTCTAGCAATTGTAACAGATAAATCATTTCGGACTTATGGTGGGGTAGGTGACCTTTGAAGCTAATAAAAAAAGCAGAGTAGTCGTGTTGATATTTTGTAAATTTAGTCTTGTGGAAAAAACAGATGCATCATCAGCTAGAAGAAGTGATGATAACATGTATTAAAGGTAGAGCAAACAGGTGAATGGGATCAAGTGACTCATATGTTAAGATCTTGAAGACATGTGTGGTGCTGACGGTTAACGTTGGATGTTTAATATTAAGGCTACCAATTTTGGCTGTTCTTATTCTACTATATAGTATTATTTTGCTCTCCCTTGACGGAAACAGAATAAATGGATATCTAAGTATTGCTCTTATACACGTACTCTCACGTTTCTCATAATATTTCTTATACTGCTTATGCAGGCGATGGCAAAAGGCACAACTGAACGTGGAAATGGCGTAAATGATATCTCCAAAAAATACAAGGTAGATGTTACTGCTTCTTCTGATGAAGACCAACAAGATTCTAGAAAAGGGAGATCGAAATTGGAGCGTTGGACTAGCCACCAGGAGAGGGATTTTGCCACCTTAAAAAAGCCATCTTCGTCTTTGTTAGCGGTGAAAGAAGCTGAAAGGTACAATAGTAACGTCGATTCTGTAGATAATAATGATAAACATTTGGACCCAGAAGAAAATCACCTCTCCTCAGGTGATGCAAAGGAGGTTGGTGATTTTGAAACTAAAAACGCTGAACCTACAACCGTTGATGATAATGATAATAATAATAAACATTTGGAGACAGTCGAAAAGCTAAAGAAAAGGAGCGAGCGTTTTAAGCTCCCAATGCCAAGTGAGAAAGAAACTGTGGTGGTAAAAAAGATGGAGAATGAATCTTTGCCCTCGACTCAAGAAGATGCCCCTCCAGATTTAGAGATTAAATCTGAGCGCCCCGCTAGGAAGAGAAGGTGGATAAGCAGCTGAAGATGTATTTATAAGTATCGGCTTTAATAATAATCGTTTCACTGTAACCGTGTTGCCACTTAATATCTTCATCGGTTTTGTGTATGTTACCAGCGAGTGTAAACATCATCCTTGCCAGTTCGGTGGCGTATTTTTATTTTATTTTTGGCAGATTCGAATTTACATTTATATTGTATTGAATGATATAGATTATAAAACAGTGGCCATATGAGGTGACTGGAATTAGGTATACCGGGTTTATATATCTGGCCTTGTATTAGAAGACATTTTTTTATGCTGGCTTCTTCCTGTCGCACTAGCCGAGACTTGGACGTGTCTTGAGTACACTGACGCTTTTGGGTGACAGAAAATTACCTATGATTCTGGAGAAGATATTAGTTTTATGTTTCATTATGTTTATGTATATGATAGCTTTACTTTTTGTTTTGGTTGCTAATGTTAGAGATAGGGGAAAGGGATTTGAAAATGAAGAAGAGAAGCAAGAAATAAAAAAGTTAAATCATTCTTTATTTCACATTTATCCTGTTTATCTTGTATCAGCTCATGATATATTGCACAATTCTATATGCTACCGGGGGAATGCGGTTTTTTGCCGTGATTATCACCAATAAAGTGCACTCCTCTGCATGTAGAAGAGTAGTACATGGCTTGTTTTGTTCACAATTATATCTTATCATCTTACAATGAGCTGAGTAATGTACAATCGAAGCACGTTCAGATGTGAAAACACTGAGAATTGTGGTAATCTAAGATTATTTTAAGAAAACCCATTATATATGTGGTAGTTAAATTATAAGGCGAGCGAGTGGCAGAGGACCAAAACAATACTGAGCCGAAGCAAAGCTTGTTTTCCAGCTACGCGGTCTGGCTGAGATGTATAAATGGAATAGCTGAGGTTACGAGATAGTCAGATAGACAGCAGCTGATTCTCGCCCCTGTTAAAGCCACTTGTATACAAGGTGAGCGCATCTCAAGTTCACTTTGTGAATAGGTTGTAGCAGTAGTGTGCACGGTATGGACTATGCGCAATGTGGAGGCCGAACCCCTACATTTTAATATAACCTAGTAAAATTTGAATTTATACTATGAATTTTGATTAAAATCTGACTGGTATAGCATCATGGACACCTGCCTAATTGAAAAGGTAATCTCCACATAATTTAGCCACTCTTATATTATAAGTCATATTTCCGCCACCGGTAGTATGGCCTGGTTGATCTGAGGCATTTATGTTTCATTGCAAGCATAATTCCTCAAAAATTGCAGGTAGATTTTGAATTGGACTTGGGATGAGCCAGGATGGTGAATAATACTGTAAAAATTATTTGAACTTACTGTATATTCCCAACAAACTGGAACAGTGCAACGGAGAATGTATTAATTTACCAACTTCTTAGAGTTGGAGAATATTCGAAATTTCGACCACATTCATTGCCAGACACTTGCTCCCCACTATTCGTCTTGAAGAAATGTCAAATCTTTTGTCTAGGTCCATTTCGGTATTACCTAGAAAGTGAATCAAACTTTCAAGCTTACGGTGTCATGCAATAGAAATCTAATTACAAACTGGATATCGAAAGGGGTAAACTTCTAGCAATTGTAACAGATAAATCATTTCGGACTTATGGTGGGGTAGGTGACCTTTGAAGCTAATAAAAAAAGCAGAGTAGTCATGTTGATATTTTGTAAATTTAGTCTTGTGGAAAAAACAGATGCATCATCAGCTAGAAGAAGTGATGATAACATGTATTAAAGGTAGAGCAAACAGGTGAATGGGATCAAGTGACTCATATGTTAAGATCTTGAAGACATGTGTGGTGCTGACGGTTAACGTTGGATGTTTAATATTAAGGCTACCAATTTTGGCTGTTCTTATTCTACTATATAGTATTATTTTGCTCTCCCTTGACGGAAACAGAATAAATGGATATCTAAGTATTGCTCTTATGCACGTACTCTCACGTTTCTCATAATTTTTCTTATACTGCTTATGCAGGCGATGGCAAAAGGCACAACTGAACGTGGAAATGGCGTAAATGATATCTCCAAAAAATACAAGGTAGATGTTACTACTTCTTCTGATGAAGACCAACAAGATTCTAGAAAAGGGAGATCGAAATTGGAGCGTTGGACTAGCCACCAGGAGAGGGATTTTGCCACCTTAAAAAAGCCATCTTCGTCTTTGTTAGCGGTGAAAGAAACTGAAAGGTACAATAGTAACATCGATTCTGTAGATAATAATAATAAGCATTTGGACCCAGAAGAAAATCACCTCTCCTTGGGTGATACAAAGGAGGTTGGTGATTTGGAAACTAAAAACGCTGAACCTACAACCGTTGATGATAATGATAATAATAATAAACATTTGGAGATAGTTGAAAAGCTAAAGAAAAGGAGCGAGCGTTTTAAGCTCCCAATGCCAAGTGAGAAAGAAACTGTGGTGGTAAAAAAGATGGAGAATGAACCTTTGCCCTCGACTCAAGAAGATGCCCCTCCAGATTTAGAGATAGGAAGAGAAGGTGGATAAGCAGCCAAAGATGCATTTATAAGTATCGGCTTCAATAATAATCATCATTAAGATCATCCACCCTTAACTCCTCACCATCGGAAGTCATGAGTTTCTCTAAATTTGTACTTGACCTTGCAAAGTGATGCTCATACTTGCCAATAAGTACTGCATCTCGAGAAGTGCTCTTTCTTAAGTGCCCACGTTTTCATCATTTTGCAACCCGAAAATAAGTTAATGCTTGTTTGATAATCTCCTGTAGCATACTAACAGAAACTTGATGCGGTAGTGTCGAACTTAATGCACCCGACTCATTTGTATGTCTCATTTGATAGAGTTTCTATGGAGTTTGATACTACATATTGAGTTTTTTTTGTCACACTAGCGTTTTATGTTTCTTATTAGTGTTTTATTAGATAGGCACATGTAGTGAAAAATAAATCGATACCGCTCACAAAGAAGATTGAGTTGGAGAGTGATGTAGTGGCCACATGCCATCATTCGAAAAATAGTTGTCATCTATTGCGGCATTGCACAATACCGTGTATGTAATATATAAGAGTAAATTAGTCTTTAGTGACCTGGGTTTTGGCCTATTTTAGGATAAGTGACTTAAGTTTTTTTTATTTCGGTTTTGTGACCTAAGTTTAACTTTGTTAGCATTTAGTGACCTGCCATCCTATTTTTCAAAAAAAAAAAACACATTTCTTGCTAAAAAGACTAAAATACCCTCATTAAACTGAAATTTTCCTCCAAAATCTGAGGGTATTTTAGTCCTTTTAGCAAGAAATATGTTTTTTTTTTGAAAAATAGGATGGCAGGTCACTAAATGCTAACAAAGTTAAACTTAGGTCACAAAACCGAAATAAAAAAAACTTAGGTCACTTATCCTAAAATAGGCCAAAACCCAGGTCACTAAAGACTAATTCACCCAATATATAATTCTTACTATTTTCTTTTTTATAACTCCTATTATTTTGTAAATATTTTTCCTCTCTAGACTAGATTTAATTTTGTTTTATACCATTTTCGCACTAGGTGTCCGGTTGGACTAAAATTTTAAGGTTAAATATATTGAATTGAGTTGTCCAGCCCTTCCTTGAGTATCATGTTGCACTAGTCCACATGAATGTGTATATAAACAATGGCTTAGAAAATGAATGAAATAGTCATTTGGCCATTATACCTAACATGCCATGTTTTCTTTTTAATCAAACTGCAAATGTCGTAGTTAAAGTAATATTAGTTGATTAGGTTATCGGGGACAAACAAATGAGAAAGGTAAAATTCTAGGACTTATGGTGTAGACTTGTTTGGCAATGCATCTTATGTTAAGCATAATGAAAGGAGGAAAACAAATGTTATTGTATGAACCCAACAATTAGCCAAAACGAGTTCTTCAATGTCTATTCAAAAGCAAAAAAACGAAAACTTGTACTTTTGAAAGTGATATGTATAAGCTTGCTAATTATGGTTCTTCATTAGAAAATTGTTATGATGAGGGTAGGTTTTCCATTTTTTACTTTAATGTGCCTAAAGTTCAATTACTCTACTCATTTTACTTTCGTGATGATCTGCAAATCAATGTGGTGTTTTTTTTCCAAATCACTATGCCTACTTTCTGTGACGGAATGATATTTGGTTATCAGGTGCCCAGAAAACTATATGTGTTGTTTTAATTTACTCTTCTTAATTGGGTACGTGAAGCATGAATTGTTGAATTGTTTGTATGTTGCAAATGACAGCATTGGTACAATTATAACAGACTATCAATTTTATTCGGTTGATTTGTTCTATTAGAAGCTATGTAGCAAAAGGTTTTTCCCATATCGGTTTTATAAGGTTAGCATGACTTTTTCTTTTTTTCTTTTTGAATTAAATATATCATAATTTTGGTTTGAAGGTCTATCTATAACATATATCAATTGATAAGTGTCCCCTTTTTCTCCTTGTGTGCATTTTTTCCCCTTTCTGTTTTCAAATAAAAGGAAATTGTTGGTAATGCTTACTCATGAGAAAACAAATTCTTAGTTAAAAAACACACATTAATAAAAGGAAGAAACTAGCACACGTTTCTCTATCTCAGTAGTTGAGACTTACTTTGCAGCTTTACTTATGAATTTACACACATATGTATAGTTAGATTGCACTTGTCATGTCTTTAAAAATTAGTTAACGCATCATTTGACCAGATAGATTCTTTTAGTAGAAAAACAAATAGCAACTGAATTTTAAAAAGTATTTATAAGATCTACATGTAAATAAATTGTCCAAACGGGTTCAAAAGTGCTTGTTGTGTTATTTTGTTTTAATTTCTTCCTAGTTCCTTAAATCACTCTGGCAATGACGTGACAGTACGACTAGCTTGACAATGATGTCACGGTATGACCAGGTTGCCTTAAAGCATAATTTTGTTGATTTGTTTATTAAGAAATTTTTCTTTCTTCAATTCATAGTTTTTAATCAATTATGTCAATCCATCTTTCTTCACAGATTATGCTTTTAGTTCATTTCATTTGGTTCCGGTGTCTGAGATCAGTTTGTTGTAGGCTTTTGGTTTTCCTTTTACTCAGTATAATTCATACACGCTTTTACCAAGTAGCTTATATTTTCGGTTCTTTTTTGAATTGGACTTTTTTGGGGTTGGTTTCTAACAGGTTGTTTCATATGCCATCCTACTTCTCATAGTAGTTTATCCTCACTAATTGTCAGTGTCTCTTATGCACTACATCTTCCTCTATAATTTTTATTTATTCATCTTTATTGCTATTTTTTTTTATGAAACTAAAAATGTAGAATGGAAACTAAAAGCTTTTTTTGGAAGCCATACTTTCTCAGTAAAGTTGAACCCCCAGTCAGAAGTACCTTAAAAGTATGAAATATTTTTGTTACGGAATGTTTTTTCTCCTATAAAGTGCATTTTTGTTCAATTTGATTTCATTGAATTAATCCTGTTTAGTTTGTGATATTACTGTGAGATTAGACTTGACCAACTGACAATTTTCTACTAATTGACCCCCTTAAATTAATCATGTATGTGTTTCATTACCCTGTTTATATTCTGGTTTCAACTCTGAATTTTTATTTAAAAGATGTCTCTATTTATAGTATCCTATGTTAATATATAAGTCCAAAAACTATTTTTAAAAAAGAATTATAAACTCTGTTATTTGAATATGTATCGAAGACACTTCCCAAGTTTAAACATAAATCAATAAAAGTTTTTGCGTGTCCTTTTATTGATAAGCTTCAAGTCAAGTCAATATACCATTGTAAAATAGTTTTAATGTAAAGTACAAAAGTTAAATCGTACTCATGACTTTCAACGATATTTGCTATTGTTGCGATGCTCTTTGATATTGATTTGCTTATTATGCGTCTTATTTTTTTTTCTCGAGATTTATAATGACATGCTTTGGAAATTATGGTAAATTTTAAAATTTTAAAATTGAAAACATGTCATTATACATCTCGAAAAAAAAACAAGACGCATATTTGTGTGCCCGTCGTGAAACCGTGGAGATTTGCGTTTTTACAAAAAAAATGTCCAGATTGATGTTTAAGTTGATGTCCATATAACCCTAAACCCACTAATTAAATATACATTCATTGAAACATATACAAACAGCTACTCAAACTTGTTTCAGCTGAAATTACTGAATTATCTTATGCTAGTATATTTGTTTTAATTCTGTAGAAACTTTTCTATCTGGTTGAGAAATTGAATAGTAGTTTTTTTCTTGTTTCCGAACTCTATTTTCCCTCAATCGGTCTATTTGGCAACAAACTTTTTTTTAGCTGATTTATAGATTTTTGATTTAAAAAAGGGGGAATTAATAAAAGCATAGCATCCACCTATTATATTAACAAAAACATACCCTCAAAAATTAAATTATCAAAAACATAACTTTCATTAATAATTAATAATTAATAAAAAATAAAAAACTCCATTAATCATTCCTAATCTCTTTCATCTCTCTCCTCATCTCACTCTATCTCCAATGTATCTCTCGTCCTCCTTCTCCCTCTCTCCGATCTCTCCTCCTTCCTATCTCTTTCCCATCTCTCTCTTCTCCGTCTTTTCCATCTCTCCAATCTTTCTCTCCTACTTCTTCTTCCTTTTTCTGATCTATCCTCCTTCTGTTCTCTTTCCTCCCTCTCTTTCATCATCTCCCTTTTTTTCGATCTCTTTCTCCCCCCCTCTCTCTATTTTTGATCTTTCTCTCCTCTTCACACTCTCTCTCTCCGAGATCTCTATTCGGTGGAAATTGAAACGGAGATCTCTCTCTCCGAAAACTCAAGTTTGATGTCGACGGAGATGCGGTCGTCAAAGGAGAGATCCATGACGACGACGTGTTAGTTCGAGATCGGAGGACGGGTAAATGTTGAATTTGTTAACTAGTGTATAATGTTGAAAAATAAGTGTATAAATTTCGTGAATTAAGTGTATGCAGTTGAAAATTATAGATACGAATTATGTAAATAAAAATACGAATTATGTAAATTGGGGTATGAACTTTGAAAATAATCGTGAACTTTACGAATTAGCTATGAACTTTTGAAATAAGGGTATGAACTTTTGGAATAATCGTATGAAATTTTGGAATAAGTGTATGAAAAAATACAAATTAGTGTGTGAACTTTTGAAATAAGTGTATGAACTTTTTGAATAAGGGTATAAAATATACAAATTAGGGTATGAACTTTTGGGTATGTTTTTGTTAATTAGAAATTTTTGGATATGTTTTTGTTAATTTAGTTTCAAAAGTAGTATGTTTTGTAAATTTATCCTTAAAAAAATTGTTGGTGTTTGGACAGATTATTTAGTTTTTAAAATCAGATTTTTAGGCTAAAAAATGTAAAGATTTAAAAATCTAAAATCTGGACTTTCAATGAATTTTTGAAACTGAAATTTGTTCCAAACATAACCTTAGAACTTATTTTGGCAATTTTATTGATCAGTTTAACTTGAAAATATATTTTTATCTCCAACTAAAAATTTAGCCTTATCATTGTGGCTACTGCACCCTTATTAATTTTTACTATGAAATAACATTTGGAAAAATTGTGAAAATGTTGTCGTGTGCGTTTGTTACATTGAATTTTGGATGGGTACAGATCTTCGGTTGATGTTTCTTGTAAATCTAATATACGAAAAATACAACAGTTTTTAAGGGTAAATAGGAACATCCTTCATGAACTATGCGTATTTTCCAAATCATCAAAGTTTATGCTTTATTTGTAAAGTGCAAACCATCAACGGATGACCAATGTGTGGATTAGCGGTGCCAAATTAGTTTTAGTTAACCAAGTATAAATAGTTATGATAAATAGGAGGAATGTGAAAGAAATATGGAATGAACAATTATGCCAAATGAGAGAATGTCAAAAATATGTGGCACGAATAATTAGTATGAATTAACATAAAAAAATATCAAGATATTGGTTTTGGAAGAAGTATTAGAGAGAGAAAATTAGTATTCAAGAAAATGTCAAAGCTTTTTATCATAATTTAATTAAACAATTAAAAAGAAAAAATACAAGGGAATATAAATTTCCAAATTAATTCAAAGTTAAAAATAAAAAAGAAAATATTAGTACAAAATAAAAATGATTAGATAATCCTTTCGTTACAGATTGTTGTGTTTCAAAAATTTAAATGCTTCTCTTTTGTGACAACCATAAAGGCTTCCGATCAACGCTTTTTCTACATTACAAAAGTGAAAACTTAGATATTCGATGACCAAAATAAAAAATAACCTATTAGAATATGAAATTAGTGGTCAAGCTTAACTTGAATTGTATCCCTTTGTATCCCTTTTTTTCTTTCTTGTTTTTTATAACCAGAATAGACGGGACGGGCCAGAAAACCGATGAACAAATTACGATTCAGCGCGAATTGCATTATGCTTCAAATGGCCCATTTTCTATCATTTTGTTTTGTAGTCGACCGGGATTTCGGTACGCGCGTAGAGTAAGTTTTGGATAGACTAAGTCAAGTTGACATCGGTAGGAAGTGTGACACTAGTTAAGCCCCAAACATCTGTTAAAAAAAACACTTGATTTCTCTGATCAAAAAGCAATAACCGACGGTTTTTTAATAGGTTGTTACGAAGAATAGTAAAATTAATGAATTTATTTATATGTAACCGACATTAGCATGTCTTTTGAATATTTTTGACTTTTTTTTATGTAAAATTTGGTTGATCAGTTATACTTAATATAATTATATGATTTCTCAAAAAGAATAAAATGCAACACCAAAGTCAAAAGAGAGAATCTAACTTATTCCTTTCCTGTCAAATCTTATCGGTCTTCTAATGGAATAATGCATCTCTAATATAGTTTATTATTATAATAAAAGTTGAGGTTTTGATACCAAAAAACGAACTAATTATTTTGAAAAAGTCACCATTTTGAGAAAGGGTCGATAAATTCGGTGGGTAATACTTTTTATATAATGATGTATGCAAGCAAATACGTAAGAATTAATTGACACCAAATCACACAATACAAGTCTTTACTCGTTATAATATTATGTATGCAAGCAAATACGTAAGAATTAATTGACACCAAATCACACAATACAAGTCTTTACTCGTTATAATATTATTAATGTTGTGTAACATATTAGCTCGATATATATATATATATATATATATATATAATATGTATATATATATATAATATGTATAGATATACAGAGAATATAGAGAGATGGGGAACAGTATTGTATTAATTATGAATGTCTATGTATACAAGATCTATAACGCTCTTTGGGCCCAACTAAAGCTCATAGAGTATAAGCTCAATAGTCAAATAATATCCTACAACACTTCCCCTTTGTACGTCTTGAGTTATTTGTCTTCATGCAGTCGATTTGATTCGAGTTCATTCGCAGTGTTAAACACATAAAAACCTTAGGCCCGGAAAACCCAGTGTGGGACAAAACCGGTACCTAGGAAAAACTGTATAGCCGGATGATATAGGCCGAAATTCCATGTAATTAACTAACCACAAAACAGTGTGTCTCATCAAAACCTTGTCAGAGCAAACCCAATGGGAAAATCTCTGATCGAAAAAAAAATAGTGCAACAGTGGTAGTAGTAGGGGATCAACCATAAAGCAGGTGTCTGTCTAATCAAAACTTTGCTAGAGTAAACCCAGTGGGAAAAACCTCTAGTCGAAGGACAAAAGAGTACACAGTGGTAAGAAGTATACAACAGGATATTACCCCTAATTTCGGCAATTTTAAGTGAGATATGATGGGAACGTGTCTCGCTAAAAATCTTGCCAAGGAAAACTCAGTGGGAAAAAACATTGGTCTAAGGACAAAAAGAGTATACGAGTATGTGACTGGATGCTCCCCCTCACTTGCACACGACAGGGTGCGAGGATTTCGACTAAGTAGTAATTAGTATAATAAGCATTCACTTGGATGCTCCCATTCACTTGCACACGACTGTGTACAAGGATTTCATATTTCAAGAAAGAGTACGAACATTCGACTGGATGCTTCATTTACTTGCACACGACTGGATGCAAGAAAATATAACATGAAATAGAACGAGCATTCAACTGGATTCTCTTAAACTTCATATGTGAAGATTTATTTCGGCTAGAAATGCTAAATAGCATAGTCTAGTCATCTCTCTCTTGATCGATAATAACAAGTTGTACTCAAATAAGACAAGTGTTTTATCTGGATCGTGAGACAGATCATATGTAATTCAAATATGGCTAATGCTAGCTCGAAGCCATATACACTCTCTAGTCGTCTCATAGAACACGAGTAGATCATAGTGATTCATTTGGAGTCATTCCAAAACCTCCAAGATATCGCCTTATTCCTAATGGTAAAAACATACCATGTTAGGAATATCTCTTTTGCGGGTCTGATAAGTAATCGGCTTCGGTATAACCGAAAAAGGGTTGCGTTAATTCGAGTACCGAAGGGCTCGATGACACAAATGGGATAAGACAATCCTTCATCCACAGTTACCTAAGATAATGGGAAAATGTCTTTTATGCCATTTCGAGGACAGCGTGTTAGCGCGATGTTGTGTCGAGCTATACCATTCATAGCAGAAGAGATGTTCGTCCTAGCACATTATACCAAGTACAATGATGCGCTTATTGTACTTAGATATGAACATCATGGTTCAACATCTCTTCATCGTCACATCAGGGACGAACTGTGTCTATATCAATGTCTAGTGATCGAACGATCATGGGAGAATTTGACGACTTAGCGTCATGATGACTAAAACGTCATAACATCTTCTGGGTGTAGTCTGAATCATGGACTTAGATTCAATCTTTACGGGACTCGATCATTAGGCCGAGTCACTACCGTGTCTTCCCAAGATCCTTGATCTCGAAGGCAAATCCAAAAATGGATCGCGTAATAAAACAAGCAAGGGCATAATACTTGTTCAAGTATCCCAAGCTAATCAAGCATTCACTTAGGCGGGTATACCACATCCGTTCGGATTATATTAATTCATATAGTGAACGTCTCATTTAATTGAGATCGTTTTCCGTGGTCAGGAACTACTTGATTTAAGCATTATGAAGTCACACAGGGACATTCATCTATATCTCTTTGTCTAAATCCCCATAGAGATAAAACCGTGACCACATTCATGGATGCATACTCAGTTTTTCGGAAACTACTAAATTGGTAAAGTAGGGGACTGTTATAATGTCCATTACGAGAAAATCAACCATCTCGTAATCAATTCCAAGGTGTGAGAGAAGTCTTGCGCTACTAGGCGAGCATTCTACAATCTCATTATTCTCATCACTCTTTCTTACGAATAACCAAATAAACGAACTCATTAGACATTGGTGGTGTTGGAGCTATAGGTCCGAACAACTTTCACTAAGGAGTCTACTTGGATTGAAAGTTTCCTTTAGGCCAGTCTATTCTACGTTGACTTAAGGCAACAGTACATGGTTCCCTATCATAATTTGCTCATATTATCAGTCGTCACCGAATATATGAACAAGTAATCAATGACAGTCTTGTTTCGCTTCAATATAATCTAAGATGTCATGATCGACAAATATTTCAATATTCTCAGGATGAGGAGGAATCACACATCTCCTAGATCCTTTATAATCTTGTACGACAAACGCGTTTCAGTTCACTACCTCTGGGGCTGAACGAATTAAAAATCGGTCAACTTCCTCATATCTTGGGAAGGACGACAGACTGACGGCCGATGGCAGCGTCCTTTGCTTGGCGGGTTCGGCCAAAGCAACGTGTTACGACATGAATACGACGTCCGATAGGGACGTCTATCATTGCATGCATTTTGCAACAGGTATTAATGATCTCGTGACATCTCATAAAGTTATTAAATGCGTTTGTCATTTAGTTAGACTTGAGGGAGTCTATGCACTTACTTATCACTAAGTGCAGTTTTGGAGATCAAGCTAAGACTGAGTGGGTTATGCCATGTTACTTCACGCCGTTTCTTATCAACGGTAACGTTTAAATCTCCCCTAACGATGGGGAGAACAGTCTTAGCGATGTCACTTTCGCATATCATGCGGTAAATAGATGGCTTGTCAAGGTTACTCTATCAAATGATAGGCAGGGGATTCATAATCGACTTATGTCTCCTTCAGATGTCCATATTTTGAATGTTATAGCGGCTCAGTCAAAATACTAAGTACTCAAACACGCGTTCATATGAGGCGTCTGGCTCATAACCAGTAACCAACTGGTACGCATTTAGTGTTTTGAGTGACTATGGGCCTCAAACGGACCAATGCAGCAATATGCAATGTATTGTGATCCCACACAGAAATATATAGGTACGCATCACTAAATAACGCGTGCAATCATTTGCAACCGCTTAAAGGTTATGTGAGTCCATTTTGGGTCGGAACATAATTAACATTATGTTCAATTTCAATTTCCAAAGTCAAGTAATACAAATCGAAATTTCGATTCTTACTCTTCGACATTATCAAGTCGACTAGACTTTTCAGGATAATCCGGTTCATGAGCCATCAACTTAATGATAAGGCTAAGAGTTTGGGAAGTGCTGCATTTATGTGGGCAACAGTAAAATGTGACCGTATTGTCGATGCATCAACCATAACCATTTATATTTATGGTCCGTCTTATGATTGGATAAGTTCACAATAACTGCTTCAATTCTTTACAAGAATTATACGAATTTCGTGATCTTTACACATACTAGTCTTTCAAAGTGAGCATTAGTGGCATGAATTTCGGATTAATCACGAAATATATCCTCAAAGAGAATACAAATGTGATGTGATTATAAATCAAGCAACGTCTTTTGACCCAGGAATATCTCATCCGATCAATGCTACAATATCAAAATGCTCTTATCAATCGACGACAGGCGAATGATAGTACAGACAATCATGTCTTAGCATCTAAATCATTTATCATTTCGACGACAGACGAAATGATAAGGTAACTTTAAATGCTTTAAAAAATATGGGAGCAACCACATGAAAGACATTTCAACTCCTCTAAAATACGCTTTTGGTTATATTGAATGGAGGATTTGTAAAGAAACTTTAATTCTTTCATGAGATATTACCAGATAACACTGGTTTTCTCGAATATTTTATAACTCAACAAGGTACGGCAGGACCTACATGAGTATAAGGCCTCATATTTGACAAATCAATTTGGTTTTACCAAAAATATCGATTTGGAACGACATGTCCAGAATCATTGTCACAAAGGACTCTTTTAGGCAATTAGTTGGTGAAATTACGTGGTACACGGTTACCCACTATTTTCAGAAAACCACTTCCCTACAAGTATTGCCTAAAATTTCATAATTTAAAGTTTGGTCACATTTGTCAAAGGAATTTGCTCAAAACACTTTAAATTATTTCGAGAAATTTTGTAAATAGACAAATCATAATCCAAAAGTATAGTCCAAATGGAAAAATAATAATCCAAATGGAAAACATAATCCAGATGAGCGAAAAAATGGCTCAGTGATTTATCAAAATCAATAAAGAAATGTACCAAACTCATTTGAGCCACAAAACTGGGGGTCTCAAGAGTTTCCTTTCACTTAGTTTTAATCACATTAGCATCGGATTTTCCACCTTTATAATAGTTTTGAACTATTTAAGGGGTAACCGTGCATGATCTTTGTCTTTATAGTATAGAGGTTGCTCCTTGAGCATTATCTCTTGCTTTGGGACAACATACCATATTGTTCCTTTCAAGAACTGTCTTGGAGCCACATGTGTTCGATTTTGACGATTGTCTAAAACCTCGCTTGGCTAGGCGATTTGTCGGGATCACGACAGTTCGAGACAAATAACACTTGTCTCGGTTCTCGATTTGTGGAAAAAAAATATACACGAAGAGCATTAATATCAAGCAAACAATTCGCCATTGACCCAATAGGATTAAAACTACTCATCGGGGCAATTTTATTATCCAATAATAGATGGGCGATAAAGGAACATGGTGAATATAAATTCACGATACTGCTTATGGAATACAATTTCCAAGCTAGTATTTTGGTGAAAGATTGCTCCAATATGTCAATTTCAGACATTTGTTCACCATAGACGTCATCACGTCTCAAATGTGGCAGCGGAATATTCTTAACGCCTTATCTTTCATCTCGCGAGTAACAACAAACTCGTGTTTTACTCATCAAAGATGGCATCAAAAAAAATTTGTGCATCATATTTTCACACATCGGGGTGACTAACATGTGGTGACGGAATAACATCAATGTCTAAACAGTCATTTCGCAAGTATGTTTTGCGATTTTTCTCATCATAGATGGCATCCAACATGTGTTGGGAG
Source organism: Primula vulgaris (assembly GCA_963920805.1). NCBI lineage: Eukaryota > Viridiplantae > Streptophyta > Magnoliopsida > Ericales > Primulaceae > Primula > Primula vulgaris. The sequence goes on along the minus strand of OY987218.1, from coordinate 15,869,010 downwards.
TTCTGAATTATTTATCATATAAAACGACTGGTTTATATGTTTATGGTTTGCACAAGCACAAACTTTTTTTTCAAAACGACAGGTTCAAAAACATTAGTTTTGCTTCTCATGTGAATTGATTCTCATTGATCGAATGACGGGTCGATACTGAAACACCAATTCGGCGAAACATACATCACTATATAAACATACTCGGGAAAATTATTATTTAGTCAACCCCTTTCAGTAGCTCTAATTGAACACGACCAAAAAAGACAGTGAGGGTGGAGGGCACGAATGCCACTTAAAACCCGACCTCATTAGTATACCGACTTCCGCCTATATCTTTCCTAGACATCGTATCTAAATAGGTGAGCCTATTTAGGGAAGATTCATAATTTTTCCAACTTAAATGTGAATATATATGATTTCGCAATTCTACCATTCATGGCAATAAATAACAGATATATCTATTCTAGATAACCACATATATATACAAGCCAGTATAAAATATATTCATGATATATATCTAATCATGCAGTAGATTTGGTGATAAACTAAATCAATTCAGGATTATCAATCACACAAATTATATCATACCAAATCAAATCAAATCAATTAGATCAAATCAAATAATTAACTGGCATATGTGATATTTATATCTATGGTAATACCAAAAAATATGTTGATTATGCTAACAAGGTATCAATCAATTATCTACGGTTTATTGCTATATAAGTAACTCTATACATGGTAGTTTTAACATGCAAGCAAGCAATATATTTTTAATTACCAATTAATTCTATATATGGTAATTTTTAACATGTAAAGTGGTTAAATTTACATGAAAACATATCAATTTATTCAATTAACATGCAATTTTTATTCACTTGCCTTTTTAATAAATATATATATGCATGTGCGTGAATATTTATAGACCGAATATTGACTTTTATAACACATATATACTGTTTTATACATGTAATATACTACAGGGACTATCCGTGCAATTTCAGCAAACTATATATCTATTTACAATATTATTACAGCTTCAATCCATAATTTCAGACAAGTTTCAGTTTAGTCCTTTAGTAGTTAACATGCACAGTCAATAGTTTCAGTGAATTACAAAACAGTCCTACTGTTTTCAGTTTGTTACATATTTAATCCCACATATTAATATATGTTTTACAATTACATGATTTCCGATTTACAGCCCGATTATATGCCTTTTACTGATTTTGTTTGTATGAAAATACAATTTTACAGTACACGATATATATTACATATCAATAGGTTTTTATAGACAGCTTGATCATGTTAGACAGTAAAAATAAAAATAAACCTATCACGCATTGTTTTTTTCTCAACAAATACATGCAATTTGGATTATTGTGTAGGTCTTATCAATAAATATGATTTTATAATCAACAATATGTGTGTTACGATCATATATTTGTTATCCATACAAGTAACAAACTTTAATACACATGGATTATATATTACAATATATTTATCATGTTTTAGTTATTCATAACATAATACGTGCTATCACATATATGGAATAAATTAAGTTTTGAATTCGGTACCTTACGCACGGTATGTTGGTGAAGGTCGATATAGCAAAACCCTAAAAAACCAGGATAAACCTCAAGGTTTATAGATACCCAATATATGTGCGTTTACGAAAAATCTCCAATATCCGCGAGCGTATATCTTAGTCTCCACGAGCAAAGTGCCGATAACGTGTTGTTTAACATATTAGCTCGATATATGTATATATGAGATATGTATAGATATACAGATAACATAGAGAGATGGAAAATAGTATTGTATTAATCAATGCATGAATGTCTATGTATATAAGGTCCATAACCCTCTTTGTATAGATAGAGGGTAGAGTTATAAGCTCAATTGAGCCCAACTAAAGCTCATAAAGTATAAGTCCAATAGTCCAATAATATACTACAACAATTAATAATTACTCCCCCTATTATCTTAAAGTGTAAGTAAGGGTGAAGGAATGTAAATTGTATCTACAGTTAATTTGAATTCTTACAAATCTATTCAATATTTTCTGACGCAATAAGCCTTAACAAATATTACAAATTAATGACTCTGACCGGGAAAATTGTTAAATTGATATCCAACCTATCAGTTTTTAGAAATTTAGTAACCAACTTATCTGTTTTTCGAAATTGATACCCAACATTTATATTTAACATTCAATCAAGTCACTCATGTCCAATTAAGCATTATAGATTCGTACCAAATTAGTAAAAGTTGATAAATATTGGCAGTAGATTGGTCACATATAGTGTAAGTTGTTTAACAGATAGTTAAAAATGATAGTACAAGGTATTAAGGAATGTTTTTCTAATTAGAAAATAGAGCGAAAACAATCGAGAGTGACTTTGATTTAAGATAAACCATTTATGTTAAGTACCAATTTAAAAAAATAAAAACAATGCATCATAAATTACTATAAAAACCGATAGGTTGGTAAGTAATTTAGTATTTTTCCCTTTTAACTTAGAATATGTATTCCCTCCGTTCCTAAATAATTGTCCTTTACGAAATTACGTGTAATTTTGACCGACTTATAATATGTATCAAAATTGTAGAAATAATTTTTTTTAAAACTAAATTATAAAATTTAACATTTAAACTATATGATAAATATTTAAAAAATTTCATTCCGATAATTTTAATATAATTTATTAACCGATTAAAATTGGATTGGTACAACAGGAGGGGAAGGGATGGACAGAGAAAGAAAGGTAACATAAATACGTAACAGTAAAAAAAAAAGAAACAAAGAAACAAAGCAGACCGCTAATTCGGCATAGTGTAGTTAAACAAAACAGAAGAATTAAAAAAAAAAAAGAGAAAGAGAAAGAAAGAAACAAAGCAGCAAGCAATAGTGAGAACGAGAGAACAGAAGAGAAGAAAAGGAAGCGAATAATAAATAAAAAAAGAAAAAAGAATGAAGATAACGGCGTTGTTGGTGTTGAAGGTAACGGGAAGAGAAGGAGAATCAGATCCGGTGATATTATCTCAGGCATCGGATGTTAGTCACTTTGGTTATTTTCAGAGATCCAGCGTTAGTCAATTCATCCTTTTCGTCGGTCGTACCGTTTCCAAACGTACTCCTCAAAATCAACGCCAATCCGTCACTCACGAAGGTCCTTTTTTATTTATTTATTATTTCTTCTTCTTTTTTCCACTTTTTCTGTTTAATTACTTTCTCACTTTTGTTTATTTACACCATTAATACTAACCGATTTGTTCTTAATCGAAGAAAAAGGGAACCATGATCCTTAATTTTACATGCCTTGTTCTTATTTGGGTGTGTGTCTGAAACTCAGGCTAATTCTTACTTTTAGGGTGTGTTAATAACCCGGTATACTAATGGAAAATTGATAATTATTTCCCGAGAAAACATTTTTTTGTGTTTTACTCCATAAAAAAAACTAGTGGAAAAGAAAACAAAATAAAATGTCATAAAAGTTTTATGTGTAAAATGAGAGAAATCATTTTCCTTCCAAAAGTGGAAGGAAAAGGAAAACAAATGTGAAAAATGAGACTAGCTACCTCTCTCTCCGTTTTTTTCTTTTCTTTTCTCTTGATTTCCCAAACTTTCAAACACATGATCGGAAAATGATTTCAATTTAATTTTCCTTGGTTTTACTTTCTTTTCCTTTTCTTTTCTTTTCTTTTCCGTGACATTTTCCGGGTTCCAAACACACCCTTAATCTACCGTGCTATAACGATTCATATTGTTACTTAATTATCAGAAATATTTCATTTTATAGTCTTAACATATGAATGTCCATTATCCATGGTGAGCTTACCCCACATGGCTAAATTGTAACCGATTTGTTTTTCCGATTAGTTATTTAATCAGTGGGAACCATGATCCTTAATTTACACGTGTTGTTGTTGTTATGTGGGTGGGTATCAGATTGTTCATAACGATTCAAATTGTTATTTAATTTTCAGAATTGTTTCATTTATAGTCTTAACATATGAATGTCTTTTATCCATGGTGAGCTTACCCCACGGAGGATTTCTGCCCAATTTGCTTCCCTGGTTGATCCTATTTTCATTTTCACCATAGTTTTTATTTTTCCTTTGGTTATTTAATTGGATTTCTGTTTCTTTTACTCGTTGATCTAGTGGTGTAACAAGGATCCCTTTATTTGAGGTGTTGAATTTCATGTTGACTTTGTTTATTTATTTAGTATGCGGGGTGCTGAAATGTTACTTAATATTGGTAATATATTGTTAAAATCTATTTATTGATAATATATTGTTAAAATCTATTTATTGGTAATATATTATTGTTCATATTGGTAAACAGTGTTTTTCTGCAAGGTGCTGTAGCTAGCCCCTTTCAGCCTTCTCCGACTTCTTCCCTGGTTTGATCCATGAGAATTCCGTATTTTCATTCTCACAATAGTTTTTTTTTTTATGTTTATTGGTTGTTCGATTAGTCTGTTATTAATCGTTGATCCCGTGGCTTACGAGGATCTCTCTGCTGAATTTTATGTAGTTAAAAATCATTCTGGTTTGCTATTAGCGGTCAAATACTGTTAAAGTTCATGGTAAAATTCATTGAACACCAAAGGTTCCTTATCTCATTTTCTTTCTTGTTTATTCTCTTGTTTTGTTTTAGGTTATGTTTTAATTCGTATATATATGTGTTATAAAGTCTGTTTTATCTTAATTTGGCGCTTTTCGGCCTACTCCTAGTTCCTCCCATTGACTTGATCGGTTGGACTGAGAATTTGATCAATGTGCGGTTTCCAAAATGGGTTATAGACTATAGTTTTACTTTTTAGGTTTTTCATAGTTGTTCAATTAGGGTTGGATTGGGTCTTTGTATAATTCCATGTGACTTTTTACTTCATCAAAGTTGGGTTATGTTATAATGGTTTTCTTACTTATCCGACTGGGCTTCATAGTTCGCTGGTTATTTGATTAAGTTTTTTTATATTATTTTATATTTATGTTTGTCTTAGTTATTCAATTGGGTTATGAAGTTGCGTGCATGTTTGATCCATGATGAATTGCTTATTCAGTCGCCGTATTTATTTATTTCGAATGTTTTTTTAGTTATATAATTGGGCTTCATCACTGGGTGCTTGTATATCTGGTGATCAGGTCCAAGGAGAGTTTGCACATAGGTGTTCATAGGATCGCTGCTTTGATTTATTTTTATGTCTTTCTTAGGTGTTTACTTTGTGTTTAGAATTTGGTCTTTTGGTCTTTGTATTGGTCGATTGATGAGATTTGGAATTTGGTCCAGCTTTAATCTATCTGAGCTGGGGTTACTTGATCAATGAAAGTGTTTGCGATAGGTAATCATCTTAGTCTTTTTTGGATTTCCCTTTCTACAATCTGAATATTGAGGGAAGAAATTTAGGCACTAACAGACAACTAAGACTTAATCCACATTTTAGGGGCCGGTTTTACAGGCTTAGTAGCAGTAAACATCCAACCCACTTCCGCTCCTTGGTCAGAAATGCGTCTCGGCGCTCTTTTCGTCAAAACACGCTCTAACCTGGACGGACGGAAAAAAGGGCGATGAAAGAGAAAAAAGAATGACAGAGATATCATAGAAAGGAAGGGAGAGAGAGAGAGAGAGGGTGAGAGGGACAGATACCAGATAAATACAGGCGGGATGGATGAGACATAGTGGGTGCAGCTGATGTTGAAACTAAATATTAACCTGAAGTTTTCTAAATTGACATTTATTTTCAGACTTGTACCATACCATGTATCTTGAAAGATGCAATTATAAACTTAATTGTTTATTAGTTTAGCATTTATAGATTACTCTCTAGTCTCTACTACTAAAAAAATATAACAGTTTAGTGTGTGCGATTCACATTGTAACATTATACAGTATACTGACATTTTTCAAGATTTCTTCAAAATGATCTTTACACAAAATAATATAAATTAAAATATTTGGCAAGCAGTATGGTCTATTAGATATTTTATTTCCTCTTACTCTCTTAGTATTATCATATTGCATATTGACGTGTCAAATTACAATTTTTTTATTATTGGTTATTTACAGAATACAAAGTTCATTCCTACAATAGGAATGGACTATGCGCAGTGGGTTTGATGGACGACCACTATCCCGTTCGAAGCGCTTTTTCTTTGCTTAATCAGGTATTATCCAATTCTCGTGGTCCAGTTTCGTTCTTTTTTAAAATAATGATTTAATTTAAGCTGGGTATCACTGCAATTAATCGCCAATTCTTGAATGTGTCCCTTTGAAACTTTTAAGTATGAATTTATGTAATCATATTTTGTAAAACAATTTTGGTTTCTTGGTGAAAGTTTACTAAATTTGTTTTGAAGATAAAATGGCCTCTGGATTAAACATATTACGATTTTTTTAAAGAAGAGCTATACAATAATCAGTAATATTTGACAGTCGAGTTTGAGAGAACCTGTTTTTAAGTAAATGCAGCCTTGCATTATGCGTGTTCTTTAGATCTTCACGTGCACATTGGCATGTTTTTTATCCTCTGCAAATCTCTTCGAGCTGTTAATTTTTCTGCGGTATTCACATTTTTCCTGCACTTACACACTGAAAGTTTTATCATGTATGCTTGTAATAAATAATTATGAGGTTAAAATTTATTGGCTGGTAGGCTTTTCTTGTGGTAGTAAAGAAGTCATGCAAGGATTGTTTCTTTCCGCACTTGCTTATGATTTAGTTTTTCACAAACTATGAACTTGTAGTTAAAATATAATGTATAGAACACGACGTTGAATGCTGATTTGCAAGAGTAGCTACTTAAGAATGCGTTTTTCACGTAAAGGCCTTTGATGCCTGTCACCATTGCTTAGGGGAAGATAATAAGCTGGGTCTTTGTTACCTCTTGGCCTTTTTGTTTTGACGCTATCCCCGAGCTTCCTGATATTCTATGTGTTCTTTTTCTATATACTGATGGTTGATACTTATTTTCTAACACTGGCATAAAGAAGGGAAAGGGAAAAAGAACCCAAAACAACAATTCTCCAATAAATACAGATGCTCAGCAAATGGAAATCTTGGTATTTCTAAACCATAAACTCGTTCTTTCCCTCTCAAGGATCAATTTGCTAATCTAAGAAAAAGCTTATAATTGCCCCGTGAAGTGTACTTATCAGAAGTACTTCTTTTATGACTGTTTGAAAAAAGAATGAGAGGGTGTTTGTCAAAAGTTGATCATATGCATGTCCCCTTTAACTCAATTATATTGACACACTGAGGGAAATGGAAGGACCTTAAGAATTGAATGTGCAAAAGTCTACCCAAAGAGGAAGCTGTTTGTATGGGTTACACAAATACTAATTTTCTTATATACAGGTACTTGACGAGTACCAGAAGAATTTTGGTGACTCATGGAAAACCGTGCAAGCTGATAGTACTCAACCTTGGCCTTATCTGAATGAAGCTCTCGTCAAATTTCAGGTACTCTTATGCCATTTATATTACATTTTCAAAATCACACCAGGACTAATATTCCCTGATTTCATTTAAATAAGTTTTATGTATTTACCTTGCTCTTTCTGTCCTTAGGACCCTGCTGAAGCTGACAAGTTGTTGAGAATCCAGAGGGAACTAGATGAGACAAAGATCATACTTGTGAGTACATACTTATTTAACCACGATATGTCAAATAAATTTGCACGATTTTAGCATTTCTCCTCTTGTTACAGATTATTTCCGGTGTCATTAGATTTTACCTTTTTAGTCCGAAAACTACATGACATCGAGATTGAAAATACATTAATTGCAGCATCTTTTGTTTATTTGTTTTCTTCACGTGCTTTTTAACTGTTGACTGTTGAACCTCGTAGGCACTTCTTTGCAACCCTAACATACTAATTTTACGAATATTAAGCTGTTAGGTATCGTTTGTTTTCAGAAGTTCAGTTATTTAAACAAAGTTCAATTGGTCATATATAGTGGGCTTATTCATAGTACTCTGTGGTACATGGTCATTCGTATTTATAAAAATGCCAAACTAATTATTTTCTTTTATAATTGGGGAGGTTTTATTGGTAAACTGGTGGTAGGGATATTTTCTTTTAATCATTATATTAATAGTAATCTGCAAAGATTTGGTGCCATCGGTTCTGCTTTTTATGAATATGGCATATATGCAAACACGTACATAGATGGAATAATCACCTAAATCACAAGATGATGTGCATTGGTTTCTTTTGAACTGGTGAAAATATTGGATGTTGCAACCTGCAATGGCCTAACCGTTTTCATACATGCTTGTTTCTGGGTATATAATTACTCTTCTTGAATATGTAACAAAAATTAATATGAAAGTTAGTGTGCACCAATTCCACTTTTCTGTCCCCCAAATTCCCTAGAATTTAAACACTTGCTAAGAGGGGTCTTTCTTTTCTCTTAAATGTTCATGGTGCTTTTCATACTTAACCACTAGTAATCTGTATTTTTTTAATTTTTTTAAGGTTAAACTGACACGTAATTTGTATCTTGTTTGACAGGTTTCCTAAGAGCATAGTTTTTATATTTATTATCTTTTGAATTTGTTGACCTTCTTTGTAGCACAAAACCATTGACAGTGTCCTTGCACGAGGTGAGAAGCTGGATAGTTTAGTTGAGAAGAGTACCGATCTCAGTGCAGCTTCACAGGTAATTGCTCAACCTTTTCATGTATCATATTGTGGCTTACATTAACTTCATATTGAACACTTTCACAATTAATTGGTTTATGCCGCTCATAATTTCAAAATAACATATTAGTGTTCCCTTGTAAGCAGAAAGTGTAATATGTGATAGGGTGATACAGTTGGTATGTTGTATTATTAGGCTCACATTGAAATATATTACGCATTACTCAAAACTACTCGAAGATGTAATGGTGTAACTGTGATTTCTTTTTTTTATCTGTTCTAGGCTTTATGGCTTGTGGTTGTGCTGTTTACTTGTTCCCTTTTGACCCTGCCTTACTGTTTGTCCTTTAAAATACATGCTTTTTGGAACTGTATATTTATCCTTTATTCCTTTCATGGACTTTGAGGCATTGAACTGATGATGGTCCCACAACTTTATGCTTTATAATATGATAAATAGAACTTCAGATTAGATATCAAGCCTCAAACTACTCTTCCTCTAGTTATGTAATTTGTTCCCGCAATGTCATGTAATTTTGGTTGTCATCTTCTTGAACGATTACCTAATTAACCTCTCTGCATGTAGTTGAATAAGCTGAATATTTTTTTCCTATGGTTTCCGCAGATCGATATAATGTTTTGAAGTGTTCCAGAATAGTTGTGGGTTGCAAAAATAAATTGTATATGGGGATTGGGGGGGGGGGACTATTTGTCCTGCTGTTGTGCTTAAAGAGTTAAATTGGCTTGTACCATTCTCCTATAATGTTCCCTGCAAATATTCTTGTTTTCCTCGAGATATTGTTATTGATACATAGATGTTTCTTGTGTTTTTAAAAATTTTATGGTGCAAGTGAAGTTGGGTTCAGTTCTAAAAGAAATATCTGTATTATAAAGCTTGTCGAACAAGGCAAAAAGAGAGTTGGTCAACTGGTCTTAAAACTCGCTTGTAGGGCACTTATATCATCTCATAGTGAGTAAGGTGATTATAATAGAAAAGTATCATACTATCTTGTGTCACTTTAGGTATAACTATTAAGCAATAATAACATGAAAAATGACTATACAATGTTGATCATATTAAAGGTGAACGGACTTCTTTGAAAAATAGTTACCAGCTCAAAGCTGCTCATACTTTTGACAGTAATTGGGTGCCTAGCATTTTAGAAGTAACTTTTACTCGTACAAGTACTAAACATGGAGTGCATGTGGTTTCGTGTAGTGATCTATTGTTAGATGCAGTGGTATATTTATTACTCTGGAAAAAAAGAGGTGTTAGGGACTTTGCTTTCTAATTGTTTGGGGTATGGCAAGGAAATTAGCTTAAATGAATAGTTCTGTTGAATATTATTCTCTGTTTTGTTCATTGCAACTATGTGGATGATGCTAACATATTTTTAATGAGGTAATGCTCAAGAAGTTCTTTGACTCATTACCAAAAACCTTTCTTAAGGTAAATGTCATTACCTGCCAGATCTTAAAGTGCTATATATATGCCAGGTAATAGTTGTCGCCCCCGCCATCCTTTTTCCTATCTTCTATGCTTTTATTCCATCACCAAGCTCCACAACTCATGTTGTTGACCACCACTTTGGTGTTCGCGGCTTAATGTTAAATACGAGTAAAGTAGTAATTTATCATCATTAGTGTGTATGTTGTCATTGTAGTGGCACTTGATTAGAAACAACATTTTGTTGATAAATAAACATGATTTATGTCCCCCATTGTCACTTATTTGCTATTTGATGCTAATAAAAAAACTTTTGATTTGGTGTGAAAACAGATGTTTTACAAGCAGGCGAAGAAAACAAATTCATGCTGTACAATATTGTGAGCTTTAAGATTGAAGAACTTTGAAGGAAATGACTTTGATGAAAAATACGTAATTGCTTTCTCCTATCTATATCCGTTGTTTACAGAGTCCATGGTATTGTATCTTGATATTCAGATTTGAAATTGTCAGTGAGGATCGCTGATAGCTAATCATTTTCGTACTTAACTACCTTTATTTGTTTTTTATTATATCGGAGCTTGGTTCACTTTCTTCTGTTATTTACTTCTTTTGGTCGATTTCTTGTACAGATTTGAGTCTGTATTATAAATGTGAGTGCTTTAATGTGGTTACGGTTTGCATTGTTCAAGGTCCAGTTGGGCGCTTTGGTGGAATTGTCTTGTCCTCTTCCATTCTCTTCTCGATTAACTCAACCTAATCTTACATTAGTATTGAGTGTTTGTCCTTTTTTCTGTCAATGGAGACAAACAAACGTCCTCTTCTTGGTGTCCTGGAATAAAATATGGAGAACTTGTTTTCATTGGAGTCGTTTCTGAATTATCTTTTGGCAGGACTATTTGAGTTTATTTCTCAGCGTCTTCAATTTTATAGATTAGCATAAGCTATTCATATGATCTTTATTTTTCCAATGCTCAAAAGAGTATTAATTCTTCAAAGATCATCGGGAAAATGAGTCAATACAATGGTTAAGACTATGGCTAGGGGTCCAAAATTTGCTCTTACAATGGTTAACAATAGTGGTAATGTTATATTCTGACATGCTTTTTCTCTCTTTTTGTTTAATGCCATGAAATCTCAAATCTCATTGGAAAAATTATGGAAAAGGAAATTCTACACAATCGTCCCATATTTTCACGTGAAAGTTTGCACCGAGCTAAGCCTTCAAAGAAATAAAATCGACAATTGTATGTTTTTAACTGTGAATGTAATATCAGATATGAATCTTGGCCCCTCAACCGAATCCTGGTTCCGTCGCCTTTACCAATAATATCACTACTAGGTCTTTGATATTTTTGACCAAGCCAGTTTTATTTTACATTAGACTATTGACCTCTATTCTGTATCCGTTAGTTACGCTTACAAGTGATGATATCTCGAGTGCCCGGTTGCGCACCCTTTATCATTCTCGCCAAAGGTCCTTCTGTGTTATATTATTTGTCGTGTATCTGTAGTTTTATACTGAGAAGTGAACCACATGTGTACACTGACTATATTAAACATCGCTCGTTCTTTTTATAGGTGCATATATAATTGATATCACAATCTAAAGGATCATTACAAATTGCAATATTCAAATTTTCAGATAGTTCTTACTGCATTTCGCTTGAGGGCAGTTTTGAGATTCAGTGTTCGCTAACGGTGATATATGACATTTTTAATTTCTTGACGTAACATATGTGAAATAAGTTGCATGCTTGAATCTGAGTTTGCATTTGCAGTTATGCATATCGTCGGTGAAATGATTTTCTTCCTCATGTCCGAATTCTCTACATTTTTACCTTCTCGTTCCGATTTTCTCGTTTCCCTTATAGCATTATAAGTACATGTCCAGACTAATTTTAAGTCACATTTGTAAGATTTCGTTTTCCATCTTCTTGTTTACAATTCCCCAACTATGCTTTTACCCAAACATATTGTGTATCTCTTTTTGTGTCCCCTTAACCAATTTTGCTTTAGTTTCTAAATTTATAACTTTTTGTATATGTTTATAAACTTTTACAATTTATTCTATTTGCAAATTATGCAATAGCGCAACAAGCACCTCTCCGTGCTCATTAGGAGTGTATGAAATAAGAAAAATGTGATTATACGGAGTCCGGATTCTATTAACCCCTCTTCTACATCCCCTTTCGCACCCCATATGCTTTTTAACCTTCCAACATTTATTTCTCATGAGAAAGTCAAATGTTTTATTTTGAAATAAAAATAAGAAATATTATTAAATTTGCTATGTGCACTTAATCAAAAACATTAAATTATCATCACAATAACCGACACAAGGTTAATAATAAGAATAATACTACTGTATGATATATTAACACACAATCACACAAATCATAAAATAAGGATAAGGATACAATGAGTTCCAATTTCAAAGAGTAAGACTCCATGCTACTGTCACATTATCTTTTCGTGTTACACTGATATTGCCAAAAGTTTACAGAAACAAGGTATTTGATGGTAATGTATGATGTAAAAGCATACTGTGTGCGTCTCTAAAGGATGTGTGTGTGACATTTGGTAAATTGTTCCTCCTCAGTCATCACTTTTTCACATACCTATATTTTATATCGCATTTTTTGATAGGTCGTTTTTAATTTTTTGATCATTGTCGTTTTGGTTCTCAAACCAAAAGTTTAGAACTGGAAACTAGTTATGGGTTGGAGGACCCTGAAACAAAACCCTAGTATATGGTACTTCTAAACGAAATATATGAAATTTCGAAATTTGGCTAGACAGTCGTTCAAAGAAATCACCATAGAAAATGAGAACAATTATCTGTGAAAACAACATTGACAAAGCTGAATGTGTCGCATCAAGGGCAGCAAGAATACAGCCATTCAGAAGATAACTCAAGTCCGGCTCATTAATGGCAAGGTCCGTGTCCTTTCTTTTTGTACCAATTCAACGTGACATGAACAATAACTTATGCACATTTAGTAACGAGTTAAACATAAGAAAAGGCTCGCTTATGGGTCGTCCATCAAATTACAAAATCTAAGTACATGTTAGTACCATTATAATCCAACATTAACATCTTCTTTTCTTTACATCCACTGTCAGACTCTATATTTCAACTGCAAAGATCGAGGAACTAAATCTTACCTTATATCTTGTTATCTTTTGATTGAACATCATCTTACATTTTATATAGTTAGATTAATGTATAAACATACTCAACTAAACAGTTTCACGAACAATAAACAATTTTGTATTCGGCTTGTTAAACACTCGGTTTATATGTATATTCAAACATGAACCAAACAATTACATTTTGCACAAACTATGTGAAAATGAACATGAACGGTGCCTTCCCACTAGGTTCGGTTCATTTCCCACCCTAGGTATGACCAGTAAAATCATGCCCGGACAAAGACAACGAGGGCCAAAGTGAACAATTTACTGTCAGGGTTTAGAAAATAGACTAGAGGCAGAAAAGAACAATATGCAAAAGGTACCTCTAAAAACAGAAAAAAAAACTAAGCAAAAAGCACCTGTAGAAACAGAATAAATAAATAAAGACGCCTTCATTTTTCCCAAATCAACTTAATAACCCACAAACATTCTCAAAGCAACGAAACACACTGCATTCACACTAATTAAACAAAGGCCACAACATAGTTGAGATCAATAAAACATACACGCAAATTATCCAAATTCCAAGACTGTAACTACGAACAAGGATTACGCCACCAACCCTTTTATTTATGTATATAAGTAGTGGGGACGAACCAGGTTGATTGTTCATTTGCTTATTTCCCAAGAAGGGACTTAAACCACCAAATCCCTTTAGTATCCTTGGGGGCTTCATCTTCCTCCGGTGGTGGATTAGTTTGCGGGGTCTTATGAAGTTTGCTCACATCATAGCCCTCTCCTTTAGCCTTCTCAACCAATTCATTATATATCTCTTCATCCAAATGGGTCTCCCTGCATAATATCTGATGGGAGAAAAAAGATAAGTTAGAGACAATCAGACAACTTTAAAGTATAAGGAGTAGATAGAATACTCAACATGCAAAGAAAATTTGCTTTAGATACAGGGCAATTTTTTTTGCAGCTTTTAAGCAAATAAGCTGGAAATTTTCAGGTTAAAAAAACCCAGCTTAATTAAGCAGCTAACAGCCCCTAGCTTACTTGGACAAAAAGGCCATAAAGCTCATCAGCTTTTAAGATAATAAACAAAATGCAGTCTAGATTTTAAGAATAATAGCAAGAAAACTGCAACTAAACAAGGCATTGCTCTGATTTCAAACCAAAGAAAAAAGCTTATTTTGAATAATAACAAACACAAGCTAATCAGCTAAGAGCCTAGAAGTTTCTCCGGACAATTTGAGCAAGTCTCCTAATTAATATGCAATGATAAATCGTTGTCAATGAAACAATATTGAGAACAAACAAAACTCCATGCAATGAAATGAATTGACCCATAAGCAGGAGCTTGTATCAATATTGGGATGTGACATTGAGCCAAATTAGTTAACAAAAGAAATGAATCACTGATAAATCTTTCTGCAATTTTTACATTTACCTGGTAACTGGCAGTTAAAAGAGCATCCCTTCAATAAAACAGTCAACCTTACATTGAACTCATAAAGAGTAGCTCGTTACCAGCTCGTAAGCAAACATCAAAGAAGTACATATTCTATCCAAGCTATGATTTGAAAGTTGAAACTAAATGGTTGACAAACATAGTTCTTACTTGAATTATTTACGATGCATGCCGAGTCAACAATAATCTCTTTGTTTATTCTAACCAATTGAACAGTCAATAGAAATAGATAAAGAAGTGCCTAGTAAGTGTGAAAGGCCAGAAATGTTCTAATCTCTTGCTGGTTGTGTCAAAATTCTTTCTTGGGTAAAGTTTCAATTAGTTTCTGTGAAAACAGCTACTTTAAGTTTTGCTTTCTGGGGTAAATTTTCAACTAATTTCATTGAAAACAACATTCATAAAGAATTTCTTTCAAGGTTAAAGTTTCAACTAGTTTCCCTGAAAACAACATCCACAGAATTTTATTTCTTTCTTGGGAAAAGTTCCAACTAATTTCCCTAAACACAACATTCAAAGAAAAATTTTCTCGGCACTTTCCGTGAAAACAACATTCATAAATGCCAATTCTCAAAAATAAAGACGCCTATTTTCTCAATTCCCTTATATTAAATACATAATAAACCACGTTTCAATTAACTACTGTATTGTCATTATATTTTTCTTCCCTTCACAAAGTAGTTTTGAAAACGCAAACAAACAGTGACCCACTAGAATAATAAACTTTTTCCTCATTACAAAATTATTAAAAACAATATCAATAGACCAGATCAACAAACAAGAGTGGCAAAAAATATACGAGGTCAATAAAAATAAAAATAAAAATATATTGATGAAAAACAATCTTACTGCCACAAGGTAGATACCACAAATACATGCATTATATACAAGTATATACATGGGGAAATAAATAAAAACAAAATCCTATTTCCTTGCTTGATGTTTTTTAACGAACGTATACTATTATTAACTTATACCAACAAATAAAACCCCCAAAAAAATGCATGCCCATTATTTTTTTTAGTAGGTCAACGAAGTCATTCCTATTTTATCATTTCTTAAACCTTCTTTATGATAGAATAATTCAGCAACCAAATTCAAACTCACAAGTCATAAAACACAATCAAGAACAATAACTATAAAAAAACAATATAATCTGCAATACACATTCAAGGCCTGATGTGCACGGTAATTACAGCAAACAAGACACAAAGATAAATAAAAAGTAAGAAGATAAAACAACCTTCTTTCACATTATTACTTTGTTTGTACACAAATCAACGAATCAAATAGTTAAGTAGAGGTTTTAGCACACAAAATGAAAAAGGCAAAGTACAGAATGGTAAAAAAACAAAGCCATAACCCCTTGGAGTTATCCTGCACTTGGTCCTAGACTCCTAGTAGATGCTGTTTCGAAAAGTCAACAAAACATCAAACCATGGACTAAGAAAGGCATGGCCGTATATTATAATTTGAAAAGTGTATAGTAGTGTTGTGCCCCAAAATGCTAATGACATATCGATCGTGGCCTTAGAAAGCTAGTCCACAAATTTTGATATTGAAAATAAGCTTTTGAAGAACATCAATCAACTAAAAACCACAAATCAGAATGAAGAAGAACATAATCAAAAGTAGGGCTTATACACAAGAAATAGAAACCACGTTGGCAGAACCTGGATCCTAACAAGGGGGTAAATTTTGTTTAACTACAATTTTACTTATCTAAGGTTCAATCCCTATATTTTAATCAAACTAAGATACATATGACAATCAAGCTTTTTTAACATATACACAAGAGGGTAATAGAGTATCATAATTAAAAGGGCAATCAGGAAAAAAAAAACCCACACAATAAAATCACTAACAACAAAACTAAAATCCAAATCTTTGAATAAGACGCATACATTATACATTACCATGAACAATCAAATACAAGGAGATGTACATACAAAGATAGATGCATATCAAGTACATAAAAAGAGTAATCTTTTTATATATATGAGGCGTTTACCCTGATGGATGGTGAACTTACTTAAATCAGGGACAAAGCAAATTACTAACAATAATACAAAAATCCAATGTTCGAGAAACAGGCGCATTTATACATTGAAGTACAAAAAGTTACACACACACACACACACATATATATATATATATGCATATACATATACATATATATATACATATACATATACATACATATCCAGAGATAATGGGTTTACTCTGATAAATGTTGAACTCACTTAAATTAGGATAAAACCAACAAAGCAGATTCACATACAACGCTACAAAATCCAATCTTTGAGAAACAGGCATACATAAAAAATTAAGGCTATGTTTGGCAACAGATTTTAAAAATCCACTGAAAATCTAGATTTTTGATATCTACATTTTTGAGCTTTTTGAGGCTGAAAATCTGCTTTTTGAATGCTAAATAATCTGATTGTCCAAACACCTCTAAAAATCAGCCAAAAAAATCTGTTACCAAACGGACCCTAACTACAAGAAGTTAACACACACATAGAGAGAAATACGGAGTATTATATATATAGATACATACCCAGAGATAGTTCCTGGAAGGCTGTCCAACCAAAACATTGTGATAATAAGCCTCGTTAATAAACAAAACCCAATTTCGTTTAACTACAATTTAACTTATCTAGAATTTAATCACTATATTTTAATCAAACACCAGTACATATGATAATCAAGCTTTTTTAACATACACACAAGAGGGTAATAGAGTATCAGAACTGAAATGAAAGGGCAATCAGGACAAAACCCACACAACAAAAAAACAAAATCCAAATATTTGAGAAACAAGCATACCTAAACAGTTAAATACAATAAGTTATATATATATATATATAATAATATAAATAGATGCATACCCAGAGATGGGTTTACTCTGATGGATGTTGAACTTACTTAAATTAGGATAAAAACCAACAAAGTAGAATCACAAACAACAATATAAATATCCAATCTTTGAGAAACAAGCATACATAAACAATTAAGTACAAGAATTTAAATATTTTAAAAAAAAGAAACATACCCAGAGATAGTTTCTGGAAGGCTGTCCAACTAAAGCAACATAATAAAAACTTACTTAAATTAGGTTAAAAACCAACAAAGCAAAATCAGAAACAACATTAAAAAAAATGCAATAGTTGAGAAACAGGCATACATAAACAATTAAATAAAAAAAGAGAGTGAAATATAGATAAATACCCAGAGATAGTTTCTGGAAGGCTGTCCAACCAAAGCAACTTGGTAATCGTCATCAATATACAAAACCCAATAATCACCAACAACAGGAATAATAGGCAAAAAAGGTGGAACATAAAACTTGACTTTCAATTTAGCCTCATCACTATTAGGATCAGCTTTATAAGCAGTTCCTTGAATAAAACCTCTTTTACCATCAGTAAAAGTTTCATTCAAAACATTTACAATCCCATCATCTTTTAAACTGTATGTTGCCCTTGTGTTTGTACCATTTTTGGGTTGGAATCTTGATGGAAATGAAGCTATTTCATACCAACGTCCCATGTAACGTTTTAGGTCTAAACCTTTAACAACTTCCATTTCTTTTTTATTAGCCATTGTCGTCTAATAGTGTAATAAAATGGCTAGGGTTTAGCTTATATATATTAGAGTTTACTATGTTGTTTTCTTGGTAAGTGTACTAATAATGTTGGTGGGTTTGTTGATAAGGTTATGAAGGTGGTGGCAGATTCTAGATCCTAGATAGCATATTTTACTGCTGACTTGGCTCCTGTTCGGTTCGGTTTTTAAATAAAATCGAAACCGAGCATATTTTTTAGTTTCGTTCTTTTTATTTTTTGGACCGGACCGGACCGGTTTTTTTCGGTCCAGTTTCGGTTATTTTTCGGTTTTTCGGTTATTTTTCGATTATTTTCGGTCTTTTTCGATTTTTTTCGGTCTTTTTCGGGTTTTTTCGGTTTTATTGAAAACCGAAACCGACCCAAATTTTTTTCGGTTTTTCTGTTTCGGTCTTTTTCGGTTCGGTTATTGGTTCAGTTTGGTTTTTCCGATTTTTCGTCAAGCCCAAGATATTTATGTGCGGTCGACTTAGAGCCCAACATGTGGAAATTATTTGTTTTTTCTAATTTATTATATTGATACCCGAATCTTGTCGCAAGTCGAAACAGCCTACCGACTCATATGACTAATTTTTTTATTGAAAAAAAAGGGTATAAATGACTGAATTTTTTTTGTCCAATATGTAAGCGTGAAAATTTTCGGATCGGGAAGACCTTTGGACCGCCGCTGACAAAGGCGGGACCTGTGCCAAGTCCAAAACTCCACCCAATTTGGATGACAGATCAAAATATTTTTTTATGAAAAAAAAAACAATATAAAATGATGAATATGTTTTAGCCAATAAAGGTGTTAGTGTGAAAATTTTAGGTCCAAATTAATGTGGCAGAGACTTTTAGGTTCTCACTGAATGGAAGCATCCCGCATAGCATAAACTAACGAAAAACGATATTTGACATTTCATAAATGTAGGATGAATCTCAATAAAACTTGTATCTAAGATATGTTTGATACGTATCGTATGAGCAGTTGAATTAGTAAAACTTGAAAAATTGTACGTTAATAATTTTCAAAACTAAAATCTATACACTATATCCTTAGTAAAATGGACATCAAACATTTGAAATGAAATATTAACAAAAGATATCGGTATTTCTAATTTTTTTTCTGCTTTCCCTATCCGGTTTCAATAAAATAATCACGCGATAACCAATTCAATATGTTCAAAAATTAAATTGTTAGTTAACAATGTTGTGTTTTTTCATATGCGGCATACGGTGCCGCAACGTATCCCACCCAGCGACAATGTGGCTCCGGATACATATATATATGTGAATGTCGTAAGAGCCCGTCAAATGGAAATTAACTGTTCATTTTAATTATTTTTCTCGATATTTTGCTTGGGTCAGAATGTACGCCTTGAGGCTTGAGTTTTGTAGTGACTAGATTAATTTTTGTATCTTTTTGGACTTATTTGTTGGAGTATGGTATAAAAAAAAACATGTGGAAGAAAATGAGAAGGTAAGAACTTATCGGATTTGATGAATACTTGGGCAATAAATAAACAGTGGGTTTTGTTTTCCAACCACATGAAAAACTAGAAAATTATCGTATTAAGAAACGTCCAATTCAATGTGACATCATAATGCATCAATTTCTATTAGTGATATTTTTCTCCTTAACGTTTTGAATCATGTTTTAGAAATCCCCTCAAAAGACACTAATAAACTATTTAATTAAATGAATTTGGTCATTGTTTAGTAATAAAGTAAAAGTTAACTTTCGATACGTTTTTTTTAAATTAATTTTCTTGATAATAGAAGCATCCCGCATAACATGAACTAATGAAAAACGATATTATGTGTTGGATATGTGTCAATCGTCGAGGTGACTGCTTATAAACCTGTAAAATTGATACATTCAAACTTTAAAAAACTAAAATCACTAAACTACCCTACATTTCAAATAAAATATAAGCAAAAAAAATCTATAATTCTACGTTTTCCCCTTTCGTTACGTGATTCGAATAACATAATCACGATAACCAATTCAGCATGTTCAAATTAAAACTTTAGTTAAAAACGAGTTTTCATATGCGACATACAATATCGCAATTTAACTCATGCATCATCAAACTGGGCTCCCAAGCCTAGACGGGATATGTATGTGGATGCCTTAGAGCCCACCATGTGATTAAATTTGTCTTATTAATTGTTTTTTAATTAAATTTGTCGACATTTTGCTTGGGTAGAATGTATGCCTTGAGGCTTGAGTTTTGTAGTAATTAAATTGGTTTTTGTTTCTTTTTTGACTTATTTGTTGGAGTATGGCATTAAGTTATTGTATGTGGAAGAGAATGAGAAGTTAAGGAACTTGTCTGATGTGATGATTGCTTGAGCAAAAAGTAAACCATGGGTTTTGTTTTCCAACCACACGAAAAACTTGAAACTTATCGTATTAAGCAAGTGTTCATTATAAATAAATAAATAAATAAAAAGTCCAATTCAAAATAACATCTTGATGCATCATTTTTAATTAGTGGTATTTTTCTCCTTAACTTTTGAATCATGTTTTGGAAGTCCTCTCAAAAAGACACAAGTAAACTATTTAATTAAATGAATTTGGGGATTGTTTGGTAATGAAGTAAAAGTTAACTTTTGTTACGTTTCACTTTAAAACTATTTCAAGATTGACTTATTTTTTGAGAGAGTGATGTATGTGCTTTGATTGAGTTAGAAATATATTTTCTGAAAAACCAAACATATTGTTACTTTTCCAAAAAGCTAACAACTGGGCTTTGTTGAGACTAGCGATGGCAGAATTTCGGGTTTTGATCCGACCCGACCCGACCCGGTACGGGTTGCATAAAAGTGCAGGATTATTTGGGTCGGGTTGGATTGAGTTACTTTGCACTTTTGTGCAACTTTGTGCAAGTTAGAAATAAGTTCATATTTCTATAGGTAACACTTTTTAATTATTTATTTTATTTACCAATGGAAAAAAAACACATAAAATTATATAAAATGCAAAAAATCACATAAAATTATAAAAAATAAAAAAAAACACAAAAAATAAAAAAAAATCACAAAAAAATCACAAAAAAATTATAAAAAATGAAAAAATCACAAATAATCACAAAATTTTAAAAAAATTAGAAAAAAAAATTAAAAATAAAAATAAAAAATGGAAAAAATCACAAAATATTATAAAAAATGAAAAAAATCACAAAAAATGAAAAATAAATAAAAAAACTACAAAAAGTAAAAAAAATACAAAAATAAAAATAAAAAATTACAAAAAAATTCCGGGTCAAACGGGTCGGGTATAAACGGTCGGGTCGGGTTTCGAGAAACCCGACCCAATTGCCATCCCTAGTTGAGACTCTTCTCTTGATTTTTAAGACAAACACAGAAGGCAGTGAAATACTGTGAAATCAGTAGCTAAGTACTACTTTTGTCGAAAGAACCATGCCCTGATTCATTGGCAATGTCTCTTAACGACCAAGGAGGACATTGTCCACACTTCAAAAATAACAAGCCACGTATCGGAAAGTGAGACTCCATTTGGATTGATTAAGGTTCCATTTCAACAAAACTAAGACGACATTTCATCACGGAGACTATATGTGTCGTCTTCTGTACCACTGAGCGAAGACACATATTTCATCGAAAACTATTAAAAGCTAAACATCTCTCTCCCCATCCATCCTTCCCTCTTTCTTTCTCCATATTCTTTAATTTTAACAAATACCACCAGATTTAATATAGGTGACACCATAGTTCCCAAGTCGGGAAACGAAAGCACGAAATGATATGAAAACGAAAAGGAAAAACGCGAACCAGTAGTTAACGGGAAATGTCAACATAGTTAAAATTTTAGAATAGAAAATGTAGAAAATGTTTTATGAAGCTCTCCTGATTTTAAAATTTCACAATAATAATAATCTGAAGAAAGTTAATTTCTTACAATTAAAGATATATTATAGTAGCTAATTATATGAGTAATAAGAGATATTTATTAACATATCATATACATACTATTTTAGTAACTTGATTCATCATAATTTGAAGGGGCGATTGCCAAAAATTGTCAGCTAGCAAACTATATTATCAAAAAGTGTTATTTCAAAATATTTTGTCCCAAAAATTTCGAGTACACAATTTTATTTTCACTTTGTCGGAGGTACATCAAACCTCCAACGACCCTGTAGTAGGTTTGTCGGTCCTCTGATGACATCCGTTGATAACCGAAGACGATAAAATATATGCATTTCACGGTTGAGTTTACATTTGGCACCCCATGGGCAAGCAGTGGATGAGGGTAGAGAACAAGCTCAAATATGATTTGAAATTGGTTGGTGAAAAAGAGAACATGTATGTTTCAGGCTTTTTTAAAATGAATGTTTAATAATTGATTTTGATTATAAATGTGATTATGATTTAATTATTTTACAATTTGATGATTTAATGTTTGATCTTTTTCAAAAAGAGAAAACGTATGTTTCGAGCTTTAAAATGATAGAGCATTCGATAATGAAGCCAACGGTTCAAACGGAAATAAATTTAAAGCCCGAACGAGCAAGTTAAGAGCGTTTCAAAAGCCAAAAAGTTCAACACGTGCGCTAACCCACCAATGGATCTTACAGAACCACCCGTGGGTCACATTGTACAGAAGAAGGGAAATGCTTTCAGGTAGTACCCATCCGTGAGTTATACAGAACCCACCAGTGGGTCAAAGTTTCAGAACCAAGCCAAAAGTTCACCCATCCGTGGGTCAAAAGGTACCCACCAGTTGGTCACAGTGCAGTTCACAGAAACAAATTTTTTACTTTTTCAAAAGTTGGCTTTATCCATTGTAAAAAAACTTAAAACAAACAGAATCAAATGGTCACAAATAGACCAATAGACTTTTGGGACTACATATACATCATTATCTATCTTCCAAACACATCAATTA